>CM074577.1:46628653-47255961 GCA_037305975.1 Chrysolophus pictus | reverse complement strand
CAAATAAACAAAGGGAGGTGGTTCTTCCTACAATGTGTATTTATACCACACCCGGATGTCATGGACATCAAATAATGAATTCAAGATCAAACTGGACAGATAGGGGAATTTATCTAAATGTAAATGTTAATAACATCCAGCTCGCAAAGATCTGTAGTTTGAGAGGGATGGATGTTTAGAACATACATTTACCACGTTCTTATATTCCTTAATTTGGTTTCTGAAACACTGTAAGAAATAGGACATGGAACAAATAGACCCCTGACCTTGATATTACAGTCATTTTCATGATCTTTTTATGGTACAACAAACAGGTTGTGCACATTGACTTCTCCATCTGGCATACAGGAAAAAGAAAGCTACTGAAATAGAAGGTGGAGAGTATTCACACGTTGATTTTTAGATAGAATGATCAAAGAATCATAGAATCATTTAGGTTGGAAAAGACCACTAAGATCATCCAGCTCATCAACCCAACTTACTGAGTTGCATCACTAAAACATACCCTTACTACCATGTCCACACTTCAGGTATTTCCAAGCGATGGGGAATCCACCACTTCCCTGGGCATCCTGTTCCAATGCTAGACCATCTTCTCTGTGAAAAAAATCTTTCAGTCTAAAGCTAGCCTGACACAACTCGAAGCCATTTCTTTATATCCTATCATTTGCCACCCAAAAAAAGAGACCAACACCCTTCTTGCTTCAACGTCCTTTCAGATAGCTGTAGAGAGTGATGAGGTCAACACTCAGCCTCCTCTACTCCAGACTAAACATCCCAAATTCCCTCAGTTACTCTACATACATTTTGTTTACTAGTCCCTTCACCTGTTTCGTTGCTCTTCTCAGCACATATTCAAGAAACTCAGTATCTGTCCTGTAATGATGGGCCCGAAACAGAACAAATATTCAAGGTTTGGTCTCACCGGTGCCACCTATAGGGGAACACTTTCCTAGTCCTGCTGGTCACACAATGCATCCTGCAGGCCAGAATGCCATTGACCTTTTTGGCCATATGTACACTGCCAGCTTATATTTATCCAGATGCTGACCATCTTTTTCTGCTACATTTTTCTTTTTGGCCCTAGGCTATACTACTGCATACAGTTATTATGACCCAAGTGCAAGACCTAGCACTTAGCTTTACTGAATGTCATATGATTGGACTCAGTTCACTGATCCAGACTATTCAGATACTTCTGCAGAGCCATTCATACCCTCAAGCAGATTAACTGCTGCCTAACTTGGAATCATCCTCAAAATTGCTGAGTTTGCACTGGATCCCCTCACTGATAAAAACGTTAACCAAAATTGGCTTCAATGCTGAGCTTTGGGGAATGACACTTGACCCTGGCCACCAATTGGACTGAACTCCATTCACTATGCCTTTGAACCTGCACATCCAGCTGGGTTCTTCAACCAGAAAACCATACATTTATTCAAGCCACAAGCAGACAGTTTCTCCAGGAAAATACTGCTGGAAACAATGTCAAAATCTTTACTAAAACCCAGATAGATAACATCTACAGCCTTTCTCTCATCTACTAAGTGGGTCTTCTTGTCATAGAAGATCAGGTTAGTCAGTCTGAATCTACCTTTCATAAAGCCATTCTTGTGATGTTTAACTGAAGTAGAGGAGTTCAAACTGTAGGTTATCTGATCACTTCTGATTTTTTAAAAGAAGAGAGCATTACAAACTGACTTTTTACTCAAGAGATTGACCTGAAGCTGCTTCAAAGTATGCAGTCACCACCATAGCAGGAATTAGATGTATTCTAAACCCGTGAGTTTCTGGTTCAATGTCAGCATATAATGAGTCAAATGGCCGAGTTACAGTACACAAGAATATTTACAGAAAGAAAACTAAAACCATGACAAATTTAACTTCCACTACATGGCTCTAGCTAGGCTTGGCCAGAAAGGACCTGGAAAAAGTACAAAGCACAGGAATAAAGGCAAACATAGTGAAGGTGGTCAGGAAGGCTAGAGTTTCTCTATCCGCAATGCTACTGAACACTCAGTTGAACAAGGTACTCTGCAGCTCGATCTAATTTTGACGCTAGCCCTGCTTGAGCAAGGGATTCAACTAAATGACCCACTGTGAACCCTTCTTACGCAAATTATGCTGTTTCCGTAATTCTAAGAAATAGCATCTAATCACTTCTGTACCACTCCTGTGAAGAATGTCAGTTTGCAGTGCTACCATTATCACTAAACTAATACTCAGTACGGAAATGAAGGGCAGGCCTTCAGCTTCTTATTACACAGAAAGCCACTTGGTTTCTTTCCTACATGATGCCTTTTTATGTTCCTAGGGTCCTGCTGATACACATCATTTTTAATTAACAAGGATATACTGTAAAGGAAATGAATCAAATTTTTACTGATATTTTTTTCCCTTGCTGTATTTATTTATTTCAGTTCTCTTATTTTTATTAAGGAATTTCTAGTGACAGTGCTTGAATAACCATTTTTAAGAAAGATCAAGACACCAACTAGCAGTTACAGCCTAAATCTGTTCCACTACGAACATCTACATAGAGAAATTTTACACATAGTGCATCCTTTCAGTGAGGATACCCAGGATAGCAAGTGTCAGATAGCGTCAGATGTTCAGTGGAGGCCTCTTTCACAACATAATTTAGTGCATATTAAGGCAACAGTACCAACGATTATTATTTTTCATGTTTTAAGTGCTGGGCAGGATCCTCATATATTTGCTACACAAACTATATAAGTATATATATATAATATAATATAAAGAAACAGGGACTGCACAACAGCTACAGGCAAGTGAACTTCTAACATTTTAATTAGAACCATACTTGTGAGCTAGTAATGGGAATACCATAAAGCTTAGCAATGAACAAAGAAATCAGCCTTCTTCCATAAAGCCAATATTACACACACTTACTCCACCTCATTTGTAAAATTAACAGTCTCCCTCAGACAATTAAAAATCATGCTGAGTACCGAGGCTCAGTAAATTACAAATATAATTAAGTAAATAATATGAAAGCTGAAGTCCTTACTTCAATATACTGCCAATTCAGCTAATTCAAGCACAGCAAATATTAATGCAATACTTCAGTGTCTACAGCTTAGCTAGTGATATGCAGTAATAATAACACATTAAGATTTTGTCCATAGTCAGAGCAAACTGTTTATTTTCCCCAGGACAACTGGAGCACTGAGTTACCAATAATAAGTTGCTTGTATCTTCAGTCATCCTGCTACATTTAACCTGATTGTTTTTGCCACCAATTATACCCATGTGGTCTTCCAAATATACCTCACTCTAAACTGAAAAGAAGTCAATCTGAAAGACTTAACAATAAGGGATTAAAATCAATGCCAATTAAAGGGCTCTGAAAGGTGTGAGTTTTAATTACGCTCCTTTAGGAAGTCAATAGGTAATTACTATTAGTATCTACTGGATTCTGCATCCAAAGCAGAAATGATTCATATCCCGAGAAAACCTTCTGATTTCAGTAGCTAGCAAAACAACAATAAAAAGTTAAAAGACCTGATAACTTCAGATAAGTGCTATGCAAGAAATGAAATGTCTAAAATTATGCTGACAGCATGTCACTTGCCAATAATGTATGCTAGTGCTGACATGCACTGGTATCTGTTTACAAGCTCACAGAGAAAGGATTAAATACAATTTAATTCATTCAAATTCAAATATGTATTTATACTACTATATAGCAGCATGCGGATGGCAGACATTTTGCTGTCTCACAGCAGTTCTATTATTCTCAGCCTAACCTCATAAATATTAATTGCCTTTGAAACTGAGTTGTAAGTCTGTACATGACATAAAGGAAAAAAAACAAGCACAGGCTTTCCCCTCAACATCCATCCACATGAGGAATAAAATATTCTCTACAAAATGTTCCTGCATCAGCACCAGTGGGAAGTGTTGCAGTCTCTTCTGGTTGGAGGTAAATGGTTTTAATTTTCTCTTTAGTGTAAGTGAAAGAATCACTTATATAAAGCTTTAATGTTCAAAACTGTTTTGCAATGAGAAAAGACTTCCACAGCTGCTCAGCCAAGATGCCCTGCTCTGAGATTTTTCACAGCATGTGCTTGAAGTAGCTGGCTCAAAAGTGGGAGGAAATATAAAACAGAGGCCAATAAATAAATAGACATATATGTGTGTGTATATATATATAATAAATATACATTCTTGTGTACCAGAACCACCCACACTAATATCTTTATATTTTAAACAGGAATAGTTACAAAGCAGAAAACTAACTGTTCTAAAGAAGTGAAAGAAAAAATCTGAGCACAAGTGCAAGAACAGGGAAAGAAAGGCCATATGCAACACAAATGACGATACTCCAGACAGCTGCTGCATTAATTGTATTGTGATGTCCCTGTCTTGCCTTGCTCACACCTGATAGACACCAAGACTTCCAGTGAAGTGAAACTCTCACCACACACTATGTACACAGGAAAAGTAGCTAGCCACCCCAGCATTAAGACTACCATGCAAAAATGCTAATGAAATGCAAGAGATCTATTGACTTGGCATCTGGCATGCATTCAGTATAATCCCACTTGCAACTGTATTAATGGCATGAGCAAAAGAAGAAAATACATAAAATAGCTTCATGAAATTTTTATGATACATTAACAATCAAGCTCAATCAGCTTGCTTCTTTCTCCCAAGGAAGGAAGCAATAAACAGAGATTTTAGTATATAATCATTTTATAAGGAATAATGTAAGAAACACTGTATGAAGACTGGCCAGTCCATCTCCCCTCATCAATTTATGAATATGTAGCTATATATTTTTTTTTCACATGTACCTTCAGAGTCAAGTGAAATGTTACAAAAAGCCTTTTTTTCTTCCGTGTGCTGTTGCACATCTTATGCAATTTCTGCCCAAAATATCTGCAGAGAACAGAAATGCTAACACAATTCTTCCCATTTTTAAAAGCTGGTGTCCCTCAAATGACATTTCCACAAACATATAATGCTCCTTCCCAAATCATATTTGTCTCCATATTCCTCACAGTTGCATCAATTTGCTCTTACTTCGGGGAATGTGCATAGAAGCAAATATGTCAGAGGCACCAGAAGAATTGCTGTATTTTTAAATCACTTTAAGTTTTCAGCCCTCTCTTCCTCAAAGACAGGCAGTAAAAAAAAAAAAACACAGGAAACAGAATCTAAGGGGTATTGTTTTTCACAGTACTGAGTGAAATCTTCATAATACATTATCCAGGATCTGAATTTGAAATGAGTCCACCTCTTGTTTGCACTCTATAAAGTCCTACTTGCTTTAACAAATTTTCTCTAGCAAATACGGATCAACTCAATGCCACGTTATATGACAGGTGTCTTTTGGAAGAATTATTTTTAGCTTTCTCACGAGTCTAGTTTTTATGATATTATTGTATTTTGAACATACTGAATTCAATTTTAATAAGTTTCATTGCAAGTAAAAATGCATACCATATAAACAAGTTATTTTATGTGATCTATCTATACATCACATAATCCAGTTTGATTAATGAAGCTTTTTGCTACGACAGAGTTAACATCTATTTTCACACCAATATCATTGTGCTCGAGCAATTCTTAAGATTTAACCAGAGACAACACATGATAAAGTACATATTACTTCTCCTGATGAATGACATTTTCCCCTCTGTTATGATGGAAAAATCACATAATGACTGAAACTTTCTTCACTTCGAAATGTCAGAAAATTGTTCTCAGCCTAGATAGCAAACGTGTTGCATCAAAACCTGCTTAAATGCACCATGTCCAAAAAACTGCATTCAGTTTTTCCAGGGAGAAATTCTTCATTTCATGTTTGGTTGAAACGTATACTAAAGGACTGTACTTCTGCAGCTCATTTAGAGATCTGCAAATTATAATGCTTTCATACTCTCAATCATTCATACTCAATCATTGTAACAGATAAACTAGCAAAATATTTCAAACTGCATTTATTTTTCTTCACCATTTCCTGATGAAAAAAAAGTTCTGTTTTTAATTTCCTTTGGTCCATGCCATTCCATGCCTGCTTTGGGGCCGAAGCTAAGCATCACTTCGGGTATTTAGTCAAGACTATCCTTGCAAATTTCCATGGTTATAATATCTGGCTAGGTAATGGTTTTTCCATGCAATGCGCAATGACATTTTGCTCAATCATCATCATCAATTGGCTGTAGGTAACCTCAAACCTTCAAACTTGCCAAGCCAGATTCCAGGTATTACACAGATACTACATGGAAAAAAAAAAAAAAAAAGCATCAATATAAAGCTCATTATCTTTCCATTATGCTACACAGGGTGGTAAAATGAAGAAACTTTACTGCTGCATGAATTCTCACCAAACTGAACCATCTTATTTATCAAGTCACATTAGGGATCACATGTTCTTTCCTGCACAATTGCACATTCCTTTTGTTCAGGGATAATTTGCTACTTTTTTCTTCTTTTAGATCTGGGTAAGCCAAGTACATTTGTTCTCAGTTTACTGATGAGGAAAAAACAAAAAACAAAAAAAAAAAAAGAGAGAGAGAGACCCAGAGAAGTTCTAACTGTCTTGTCAACAAAACTTATTAGCCTACAAAATAATTTCATGCCTCTGCTATAAAACACGGTAAATTTATGTGTAAAGTTCCTGATACATCCACGTTTATTACCTATAAGTTAGTTACTTTTTTTTTTTTTTTAATGAAGCAACAAAAAACATTTGTTGGTAAGGAACTAATTTTGCTCAGCGTGAACAAAGAATTGAAAGAGATTTAAGTATCTTTAAACTGCTGGTACACTTGAGGAGGTGATTATCCTGACCATATTGCTACACTGATCATAACAAAGTTTTTTTTCTTATAAACAAGATACATCCAGGCAATCTTACAGACTCATGACTGTAGTGCAGCATAGCCAGCAGGAGCAGGGAGGTGGTCATCCCTCTGTACTCGGCCCTAGTTAGGCTGCAACTTGAGAATTATGTTCAATTTTGGGCCCCTCAGTACAAGAAAGACGCTGAGGCTCTGGAGCGTGTCCAGATAAGGACAATGAAGCTGTGTGGGGTCTGGAGCACAAGCCTTTTGGGGAGCAGCTGAGAGAGCTGGGATTGTTCAGTGTGGAGAACAGGAAGCTCACGGGAGACCTTATCACTCTCTACAAGTACCTGAAAGGAGACTATAGCAAGGTAGAGGTCAGACTCTTCTCCCAGATAACAGCAATATGACAAGAGGGTATTGTTTTAAGATGTGCTGTGGGAGAGGTGGGACACATTCAGGTTGAACATTAGGAAAAATTTCTTCTCAGAAAGAGTCGTTGGGCATTGGAAGTGGTGGAGTCACCATGTGAATGTGGCACTCAGGAACATGGTTAGTGGGTATGGTGGTAATGAGCTGATGGTCGGAATAGATGATCTTAGTGGTCTTTTCCAGCCTCAATGATTCTATATTTCTGCTGCTGGCCTACCTCTGCTCACCCTGGCTACCACTTTTACTGTAGATTTGAATGAACATCAGATGAAGTAAGAACCTTTTTAAATTTGCACACTGTAATCAGGTTTATTATATCTACCTACGCAAAAACTGTTTTTAAACTATATTTTTCTTTATGAAAATTAAGGAATTCAGCTTATCAGGAGAACTTTTAGACATATTGTTGATTGCAGACTTCACAGCATACCAGCATACAAGAAGACTGTACAAGGGCGAAGAGGGAATATAACTCCTGTAACTGTCTGTTGGTTTTACTGGATTAATTAGTTTGTTAACTGCTTGATTAACTAGTTTGTGCAGTACTCAGGAAATGTAAAGCAGTAACAAGAGCTAATTAATCACATTACTTGTGCACATTTTAAAGTTCTGGTTGAACTTAACAAATAATAGAACTTTTAATATGAAATGCATAATGCTGAAGAAACAAGTTGATAGTGAACTTCTTTCATTGGGAAAAAAAAGAATTGGAAAGCAGTCACAGGTAGCAAACAGTAGGCTGGTGCTAAAGAAAGCAGACTTCACTGTGAGTGACAGAAGCAAGAGATGAAGTGGATGAATGATACCAAGAGTGCAGCCCAACTGGTTATATTAAGGAGAACATATGGTGGAAAAGAAGCAGACCAGCGAGGAAAAAATGACAGTTTCATCGAATTGCAAATGAGAGGTAATAATTTCAACATCCACTGTGACAGAATACTTCTCTGCGTGTTACAAGCTCTGCTGAATGCTGTCCTAGAACAGCTCACAGACTGTATCCTTTGATGCCACAGCACTTAGTGCAGTAAGGGTAGAAGTGTAAAGATGCTTCTGCTTTCTGAGGACCTAATGAACCTGCTCTGACTGGAACAGCAGTTTCCACTGTAAGAATGACTTAAGAACTGAGCGATAAAAGAGAGACAATATCACGTTTACCATGTCAAAGTCATGAATAAATGGATGAAGCAAATGGAACAAAGTACCTTCTGATGGCAAAAAAAAGCAGGAGAAAGAGAGTAATGGTGAAATGAATGAATGAAATGAAACATACATAGCTCTGAAGATAGAGATATATCTACTCTTTGAACAACATTAGAGTCCTACAAACAAATGGAGAGAAAAAGAAATGTCACATCATTTATTCCCAAAGTCAAACATTTGACAGTGAATTTCAAAAGAAAACAAATACCTGAAGTATTCTGCGAGTGACAAATAAAACCTTTCCAAAATAATTCTGGCATGACTTCCATTGGTTATAATGAATGATAATGGTAATTTAAATGTGCAGCTATTCAAATGTATAGCAAATTTATGGGACAAAAGATGAAAAGTAAAATTAACATATTCATTATTATAAACAAAATTATTCAAACTTGTAAACAGTATAATTTCTACAATATCAAAAGTTTTGCATTGAATACCAATGAAACGTTTATAAAGGGATGGATTTATATACCTTATTTTTTGGTTTGTTTATTTTCTTCAATCTGCCAGTACATGTTAAGCAGCTTGCAAAGGTGATTTAGTAGCACAACATGCTAGGTTCTGTTCTATGTTGCTTTAAATACAGAGAATAATGAAAAATCTCATGGATGCACACATTAAAAGACAGAAAGACACCAGAGATTTTGCTATAGCTTTTAAAAAGTTGTCTAAAAGGAAGTTCAAGAGTGTTTGTTTGTAGAATTTGATTTGACATATTATTAATCCTTTTTAATATTTTATTTCAGTGACAATGTTCTAAGTCTTCCTCTCACTAGTTTTCAATATTCATTATTTCTCAAATTCTCATTAAGACAGAACACAAAGACAAACATAGATGAACCTTGCTATGTACTCTGTATTTAATGTTTACAGTAATGAAGGAGAAGAACTTAGGAATGTGAGTTTTATTACTCTTGAAGGCATGAACGTACTTTTTCCCTGGAGAAAGTGAGATGTAAATCAGAGTTTTAGCATAACAGTCATCACAGATTATAGGAAAATCCAGTTGAGTCATTGAACTCTACCAGTGCAAATTCCAAGTCAACAGCTGCAGTATACTGACCACATCTTCTCATGCTCCATTACTTTCTGAACAGGCACAGATACTGTGATGCTGGCAGTGAAAATTCAAACTCTCAACTCACCATTACTTGCATTTTTTAGTACTTGTACTAATTTTTCTAACAAGTTACATAATCCAAACATGAGGATAACAGTCAAGTAACACTGAAGTTAAGGCTCCAAGAGACATTCTTCACTCTAATTTATGTTTATGGTGTATCTAAGTCCTGCTGATGAAAAAAAGAGCATGAGGCTTATCAGACCCTATATGATCATATTTTGAGCAAAAGGAAAATATGCTTTGAATGGTAGCTCATTCCAGCCTCAAAGGAATTGCATTTGAACATTACGGGCTGCTTGGTGTATTTCAAAATCCTGGCAGAAGATAGCACCGCACAACAAAATGCACAGCTTCTGTTTCCTCCCACTTTATAAATTCATTTTATTCAAGCCAAAACCTTCCTGCAGATATTCCAAATTCCGTAAATAGATTGCAGTTGCACCTATATGTCAGTGAAAAAAATGTTTTTGTTAAAGATGAAATATTTTTGTTACTATCTGAAGGAAGACCACAGTCAATAGACCTTTTTTGTTAACTGAACATATCCGCTTACATGTACTAAAACTTGACCACGTGGGGCATGAACTGACCATTATATGATCAAAATGAAGACTTTACAATGTAACTGACAGCATCCTAAGTTATACACCTCTGTTTTGGCAGATTACTTAGTAAATTTTCCATTATTGGTAGATAACAGGCTTAGGAAGGAAAACTGGCCTCAAAATATGATTAAGAATATCACTGATTTCATTACATCACTCTTTACCTTTTTTTGGTTTTTAAATAGTTAAGTATGGAGTCTTTTCTATTTTCATGTTCCTAACATATGCAAATGCACTTCCCAATCCTTTAGAAAAAAAATGTTCACTTATTTGAAACTTCCTTATAGTGACCCTTTTTTTAACATAAGTTTCTCTGAAATCATGCTATTTAAAATGTAATAGTTTATTCAGTGACAAATTCTGAGATGGATAATTGAGAGATATTTTTAACACAAACTCTAGAGGAAGATAGGAAAACATGCAATAAATTTCTGTCTCCATATAGATCTGTCAGAATGTTTGAATATGTTCATTTTGCTCATTTGTGGTCTGAACTGTTGGTGTTGTAACACTGGATTCCATCAGGCAGACCACAGTGAAAGACATCATATGCCTACCTGTACAACCTGATGTAGGGAGCCTGCTTTGGTGGGGGGATGGACTCAATCTCTGGAGGTCCCTTCCAACCCCTACAATCATGTGATCAGATAAGAAATGCTTTCGTTCCAGGTTAGCGAATATAAGGTACCAGAACAATACCATGCTCCAGAACATGAATAACTTCCTGTTGTAGCAGTCACTTGCTGTACATCAAATGTGCACATATGTTTGCTTTCAGTAAACGCTTTTTGAATTATATTTATGAATTATAGCTTTTACTTCAGTATCCTGGCACTCAGTGATTCTTGCATTACAGACACGATTTTGCGTGTTATAGATGTGGTTTTAGTAATAAGACTGGCTATCCATAAAACTTAGCGTGCAGTTTGCAAGAAAGTCTGCAGACTAGAAAAAACTTCATTTATTCATTTGACTTTTCCACTGAAGCTTCTCTTATCAGAAAGTTAAAAACAAAGGATCATTCAAATGTAAAAACTTGAAGAAACAAAACTCTATTGTGAAAATCAAAATCACTACATTAAATGATGAATTGTACTAATACTTTGTGAATTGTACTTCTGGTCTGATGATATTGAACTACTTTGCTCAGTACTGAATAATGTTTTGACAGATTTATAAAAGAATGAGGTTTCTAAAGAAAAAAAACATGGCATTTGTTCTTTTGAAATAATGTTAGGAAGAAAACTTTGAGGAAAAAAATGTTGATATTCCATTTAACGTGAATCAGTATTGGTTTTCTACACAAGAAACAAGTGTAATTTTATATACACTTATAGCTTTTTAAAAAGTACTTTCCTAGCATATTTCTGATTAGTCACTCACATGACAGTTGTGAACCTGATTTTGGTCTGGATGACCAGACTGGTAGATGAGGGAAAGGCTGTTGATGTAGTCTACCTAGACTTCAGCAAAGCCTTTGACATGGTCTCTCACAAGCTTCTTCTGGGGAAACTGGCTGCCCGTGTCCTGGACAAGTACACGCTCCTTTGGGTAAGAAACTGGCTAAAGGGCTGTGCCCAGCGGGTAGTGGTTAATGGAGCGAAGTCCAGCTGGCGACCTGTTTCAAGTGGTGTCCCCCAGGGGTCGGTACTGGGGCCTATCTTGTTTAATATCCTTATTAAGGACCTAGATGAGGGGATTGAGTGTACCCTCAGTAAGTTTGCAGATGACACCAACTTGGGAGGTGGTGTGGATCTGCCTGAAGGTAGGGAGGCCCTTCAGAGGGACTTAGATAAGCTGGATCGCTGGGCTGGGGTGAACGGGATGAGGTTCAACAAGGCCAAGTGCCGGGTCCTGCACTTTGGCCACAATAACCCCATGAAGCGCTATAGGCTTGGGGACGAGTGGCTGGATGACTGTGAAGAGGAAAGGGACCTGGGGGTGTTGGTTGATGCTCGGCTGAACACGAGCCGACAGTGTGTCCAGGTGGCCAAAAGGGCCAGGAAAGACATTGAGGCCCTGGAGCGTGTCCAGAGAAAGGCAACGAAACTGGTGAGGGGTCTGGAGCACAAGTCCTATGAGGAGCGGCTGAGGGAGCTGGGATTGTTTAGTCTGGAGAAGAGGAGGCTCAGGGGAGACCTCATTGCACTCTACAACTTCCTGAAGGGAAGTTGTGATGAAAAAGGGTCTGGCCTCTTCTCCCAGGCAACGAACAGGACCCAAGGAAATGGCCGCAAGTTGTATCAGAGGAGGTTTAGGATAGACTTAAGGAAGAACTTTTTCTCTCAGAGAGTGGTCGTGCACTGGAATGGCCTGCCCAGGGAAGTGGTGGAGTCGCCATCTCTGGCAGAGTTCAAGAAGCGTCTGGACGAGGAGCTGTGAGATATGGTTTAGTAGCTTGTGGTAGCAGTGGTAGTGTGAAGACGGTTGGACTAGATGATCTTATAGATTGTTTCCAACCTCGTGATTCTATGATCTGAAATTCTATGATCTTTTTAAAATCTGATTTTTTTTTTCCACTATTACATTAGTAATAGTTAAGCTTGTTACTTATTTTCTGGCTTTCTGGAAATGCAGCATTTCTATTTTAAGTTCCTAAATACAAGATGAAGGATCTAATCAAACCACTAAACTGGAGTTCAAAGGCCTGACTAGAACATATATCCCATTTACTGAATTCAGACAAGAGTCTTTCTACACCTTACAGAGAATTCTCATAGTGCACATCTTATCTGAATTTGAATTGTAAGTGTGATATGTTAAGGTCAGACAAACGAACAGAGATTATACAATAGCCCTTGTGATTCACCAAATATGTTTGCAACAGTAATCATACTTCCTTCCTACAGAACCCCTAGGAAGTAGATGAAGAATTCCCAGCAGAGATGTTCCATAGCAAATCTGGTAGATCTGACCAGCAGGCAAAATATCCTAGTACCACAGATGCAACAGAAGTCAAAGCCAGGGAAATCAAAGAGAACCTAGGTTAGAGACTTGCCACCAAGCGCCCTTCAATAGAAGGGCTGATGTACCTCACTCTCTACCACCTATGTGAGCCGTTTTGATTCCTACTTCATTCACTTACTACCAAATTTAAAATCTCTTACTTTCTAGTTACTGTTCTTCACCAATCCTTTCATTTTGAAAGGAAAAAATATACAGCTGACAAATTTCAGTGTGGGATGTTTAGAAACCATCTATATACCCCTTGATATCTCAAGTCATTCAATTTAAAACATCCTAGCAGATGAATTTTGCATGTAAAGTATTGAACTGGTATCACATCTATTTTCAAACCAATTCATTAATGTATCATTCCATACAGACAGATGAACTGAAGTGTTATAATTGGCAATTTCATCTGCAGTATTGAAGTGGAAGCTATTAAGACAGTAATCACATCCATGGGAATGATTTACAGTGACAAGGAGGATGGTTTTTGTAAGGCTGTCTCTTATGTCGCAAGTTGCTTACCAGAAGGGCAAGCAAGCATGCTATATTTACAACACACTTGACAGAGGTAACTTGACAGAGGTAACTGTCAAGTTGCAGATCTCTGATGCAAAAAAAAGAAAGTATATAAAGAACTTCTGTTGTGCACTTTTCCACTCTTGTTCTGAAACACTGCCTTATTCAATGTTTACAAGCATATCAACAAACTTAAAAGAGTTTTCTAATGAAGTAAATTAAAAATTTCCCAAATGAAATATCAATATAAATCTTGAAAATAAAAGCAAAAAAAACCCAAAAAATAAATTATGCAAAATATCATTTTTCTTTTCCTGAAACACAGAAATATCAACCGATTTTCTTTGTTTAACCATCTACTTGAATAGTGATTCTCTGTAGTTTAATGCCAATTGCAGGGCCATTGTCTCTTCCCTATAACCAGAACCTGCACAATCCATATTTCTCAAAACCACAGACATTTCAATCCTACAAAGTATCAATTTTCACTCTATTTCACCTCTCTTTTTATCACTTTAAATTAGTTACATGCTTATATATGAATTTACAATACTTCTGAACTTAAAATCTGAATATTTGTGAGTAAAAAACTAGGCAGATAGTGGGAGTGCTGTGACAGAGGCTACAGAAATGGGAAGATGTAGTTTTAGTTTTTTTAGTCTCAGATTAGCAAGCTCTTCAGACTTGAGTGAAGTTTGTATCTCACCTTCAGTAGAGGGACAAATGCCTGCAACCAAGAATGAGTAATAGCAATTTTCTTGTTTTTCCCTTTCCTAAGTAGGTTATGCTTTCACAGTTTGCAAGTTACACAGTTTAATTTGACAATTCATTTCATCTGAACACCAGATAGTCCTACATCAGGAGATCAGAAATTTGAATCTTCCCCTTAACAAAACAGTTTGATTCATTCTAACTTCCTTTAACTATATAGGCAGCTGTACAGAACTGGATTGTGTGCAGACTGGTAAGATACACATTTATTTTTTGCCATGTGAGACAGTACTGATGTTAGGGCTGGGCTTGGGAATGGGGAAATGAACTGCATTTCGTAAAAGATACTTTTACAGTTTCATTTCTTTAATAATTCTCAATAGTGGAACTTCTTTAATGCCTCAAGCAATAGGATTTTGATTATTGGTTGGACTTCCTGCATACTGCAGCAATTTCTGTGTTAAATAGCAGCACCATAAGAGTATTAGTACCCTGTTTTGATAGCAATAAATGAATAAATCAAAACTCCAATTCACAGAACATGTATATGAGAGAAGAATGCTAACTTGGTCAGGGGAGAATGCTACTGAAGCAAGAAATGCTTAAATCAGATGCAGCTGAGCTTCCTCAAAAGAACTCACTTTTACTGCAAGATGAAGGAATGGATAAGCAGTGGAATTCAGTCAGGGCTGAGTAAGACTGGTAGGGATATTTGTTAGATATTTCAGTTTAATTTTGTATTACTTCATCAAGGATTCATCTTGGTATGTTGGGTTTTTTTGTAGAGATAATGAAATGTGTATGTTTCTGATTCAAATACATTTCCATCAAAAAGTCAAGAAAAAAATCTATCTTTAGACAAAATCAATACTTCAGAGTCTGATTTTCAAAATGTATCTTTTTTCATTATACAGTTAATAGCCCTTCTTAGGTAGTTCTAAGAGAATACATTCCTTTGACATTTTAAGCTTCGTGCAATGTTATATATGCTTAACATAAACAGAGTATGGATTAGAAGAAATTCTCTTTGCCACAGAGAAGATAGCATTGAATTTCAGAATGTTAATTTCACTCATATTATGATTCAATAGAAAAGATATATTTTTACCTAGTCTTCATCATCTTAGCACAAAGCCCAGAGACCAGAGTTCCAAAAGTCTGGCAGGCACATGTAAGTCTGTTCTGAATTATCAAAAAAATCTTTATGCTCCACCTGATTTCAGCTAAGATCAATGTTAGCAAGCTGTTCTGTTTGAACGCCTAAAAAAATCTTATCATCTCTTCCTCCACACTTTCTTTATATCTTAAAAAGGAATTACCAGGTTACATATCTCATTATATGCTACCTTTCTAGGAATAAATGCGAGATCATCTTCTTTCCTAAGGAAACAGGAAAAGGACCTTAATCCTTATTACTTTATTATAGTACTGTGTCTTTAAATGTTCGCAAAAATTGATGTCATTCAAATGTCATATTCTTAACAAACATTAACACATAACTACTATTTCATTCATAGCTATGCTTATTCCAAAAGAATGCTGAAGTATTGCTGTGGAAAATCTTGAGTAAATTTTTATTTTTCCTTGATTTGTAGCACAATATCAGAAGTCTAAAATGCTTTATGCTGGCTCTCACTCACTTTCAGGAATACTACAATCAATACTTCAAATGTCAAAATTCCAAGTACCATCTCCTGCACTGTTTGTCAAATTGAAAGTATCCCTATTTTGCCTTTAAAAAATTTTATGATTTACAGAGCATCTCTCCCATATGTTATCTGACATAAGGTGGATGAAGAAGTGTTTCAATTTCTAGTGGAAGATACAGCTGAAGAGAGTCATGAAGTGCATACTGAGATGGAAAAGTAATTGCCCAAAGCAAGGTAGAGAGCTGTTTAGAGTACTGCAACTGCCTGTGCATGCCACTTGCTCTCACATATAAGCACTTCCTTGTATCACATATGCACAAAGAACCTCAAATCCACTTCATATATCTCTTCACGTTTTTTAGCTAGTTTAGCTGTATAGATGTCAGTATTAATGGAGGAGAAAGATACATAACTTTTAGTCCCCACCAGAGAAAATTTATGTGCAATGCCAATGACATCTTTTAGAGGCTTAGAAATTAGCAATGATGGATGATGAAAAGGCAATAGAAAGATAACTAGATTAAAATAGAGCTCTAATAGAAATGGAGGAACGAAATGTGGAACATGATACTGGGAATTCAATCAAACAATCAGAAGAAACACATTTTAATTGAGGAGATAAGGGTCTTGCTTACAGTGTCATTTAAAATGAATGCTGAAAATACTTCAGTTATTTTCAGTTCAGGGTAAGCTAGTGCAATCAAAACTTTTAAAACTTGTGAGAAACTTCCTATTTTTTGTCTAACCTGCAATCAGTTCTATGGACTGAAGTGCACTGTAGGTATTCTTGAAGATTCTTTGAATGTAAAGAACAGTATGGTTATGGTAAGACAAGATACAATGAGACATATTCTGCTGCAAGTTTCATGTTGACAAAATTAATTTATATTACGACTTAAGAAGATGAGCATTGATTTGCACTTGAAGAAATAACTATAGTGAAGTTGAAACTACCAAGTTTAGTGGGAGGAGCCCTAAATAATACTGATCGCTTCAAAAACGCCAATGGTAACAGACAGTAAACTGCTCAGAAGAATTCAGTAGAACAGTGTTGTTGTTTATCCCAGCAGCAGCTCAGCACCACATGAATGTTTGCTCACTCCCCAAAAATGGGATGAGGGAGAGAACTAGAAACAAAATTGAATTTGCAGGTTGAGGTCAAAACTATTTGCTAAGACATAAGAGGAAAATGAAAACAGAAATGCAATTATAATGACATACATAGCTGTAATACAATCACTTGCCACCCACTGACCAATGCACAGCAACAACATGACACTCTACCAGTACTACAAGGTCTCACCTCTACTGACAAAAGCTCAGCAACCCTTGAGCAGCAGCTATCTTCTGGACAACTACAGAGGGTTAAGGAATGGAAGAATGTTATTCCAACATTTTGGTCATAAAAAACCTAAGTAGATGACCAAACTCTAATTTCCTCAGAAACAAAACCACCAGTAGATAGGGACTAAGGAAGAAATGAGGAAAAAGATAATCTAATAAGCCTACATTGTTTGGGCACCAGAAGTTCTAAGAACCTTCTAGATCTTTCTTGCAGAAAATGAGAAGCTGCCAGAGGTAGTAAATGTGAATGAGATGCATTCATTTGCAGACCCTGCTGCAAGTCCAGATCAATGGAATTCAAGCCTCTCAATCTTTTTTTTTTTTCTCCCCCTCCAAATCCCCAAAGGAAAGAAATGCATCAGATGATTTATGGAAACATAAAATGGTTGGAGTTGAAAGGGATCATGAAGATCACCTAGTTCCAACCCCCCTGCCATAGGCAGGATCGCCTTCCAAAGATCAAATTGCCCAACGCCATCTAACCTAATCTTGAATACGTCCACCTTCATTCATGAATTCTCTGGGCAAACTGCTTCAGTACCTCACCACAGTTACAACAAAGAACTTACTCCTAATACTAATCAAGTCTGCCTTTTTGTTGTTGTTGTTTTAAACCATTATCCCTTTTCTGGTAAAGAGTCTGTCCCCATCTTTACTGTAGGTTTCTAGGCCTGGAGTCTTCTCCAGTCTTGGAAGCTCTCTCATCCTCTCTTTGTACATGAGCTCCAATCTCAGAATTGAACACAGTACTCCACATGGAGTCTCACAAGAGCAGAGAAGAGACAGAGAACCACCTCCTTGATTTGCTGATCACAAATAAAATAAAGGAAGAGTTAATGTCTTTTCATCTTCACGGCTTAATAGCTGGCTCCCCAGTTAAAAGCAGTCAGACATTCTGTTCCAACAGTAGCAATATGAGTGAAGAGCTATTCCACCAGCAGCTTCCCCTCAGCAGTTTGTGAGTCCCTTTCTGTTAAGTCTCAACAGCATCTAAAGATACTCTTTAGCCCTACTCTACCAAAGTATTACAGTTTAGTTTGAACTTATCCTTGTTGTTTTATTTCTTTGTTGTCAACTTAATACTTCCACTTCTTTTAATTTTGAAGTAGATATTTTCGGGAAGAAATCTGAGGAGCAGACAGGCTTGCAGGCACACTTCGTGCATATGTATCTATACATATACATATGACTTGATTTTACTAAGCATCATCCAAACAACACTTTCTTCCATTAGATAAGGGAATTGTTATATCAGAAAAATAATCAGCTACTTAATGCGAAAGATAAAACAAAGTATTTACAGATAATGTGATCTCTCATTTCAGGATTTGTTTTAGACAAAGAATCTCTGAAATACTTGTTTCATTGCTCCTAGAAGTCTCTTGAAGGCTTCTTTGAAATAATATAGTCTTTTTTTTTTTATGCTTTGAAAAGGTGTAACGTTTTGTAAAAGCTGAACAAACATACATGTTCCCAAAGTATAAAAAAAAAACAGCAACACATAAAAACATTTATCAATAGGATACTTCACATTCTCATAATTTCTTTTTGATACTTAGATTCTCTTGCACTTAGGATGGAAACCAACATGCTTAATTCAGCTCAAGATATCTGTCTGTAATAAAGAAATGTCTCTTCTGTGCTTGTTTTTCATATATTGAGGTCCAGAGTCCATTTTAAATAAATGTATATATTGATGCTTAAAAATATTTTAAAATATAGTTATATTAGAGATGTAATTAAGAATCTTAAAAATTACAGATTAATATTTGCATAAGCTGCTCATTTTGAAGTAATGCATCTAGAAAAAGTCATGACAGGGCATGTGTAAAAATATATTATGATTTCATAAACAGAATTTTTTGATATATTCCATGACAATTGTATTCTCTGAAATGAATTTGAAATACTCCCAAATTGCCATCCACTCGAGTGATGGCTACAGTTTTCTAGTAAACCGACTTCTGTATAAAAATGGTTGCTTAAACTATCTTTTAAAATGTAGTGATACTACTGTAGTTTATGATCCACATCTGAATGCATATGAAAAGTAGATGACCTTCCTAATAAGTCCTACTCCCAAACTATCAATTTTTTTTTTTTTTACGTTGTTGATTTTCCTGCATATGAAAAAGAACAAGATACAGACATGACTGAAAATGCATTTTTGAACTCCTTTTTTAAATGAATGAAACAAACTCTTTAGTTCTTTACACTCAGTGTACGCACTTCGGAGAAATATTTCCTAAAATTTAAATGGAAGGAAGACTTACATTAATAAAATCTGAGTTTGAACTTGTAAGGGTTCTGTAACATCTACAATGTTAGAAAACAAGGCCAAGGTTCCTAAATTCCCCATACCAACATGGATGCTGGGAATATGGAGCTAGACAAGCCTTCGCAATATGTTATCACAGTTGACACATTTAGGCACTTTTGACAGTCTTTGTTAGTTCCAAAGACATCTGTCATTGAAAATGCAAATAAGCTCTAGCCCTCTGGAGGGAACAGACTCCTTCCTCTAAACCCAGGTGAGGGAGCATATCCTTCCACAGGCCATCCTTAGAGAAGGGAGAATAGAGAAAGTCTGTGCAACATCAAGACCATAAGCTCTAATATGTCCTACAGATTTATAAATGCAGCAGTTTAAAGGCAATTCAAAATAAAATGTAGTATAGATGAAGAAGGAAAAAACATCGCTGCAAAAGCATTCTGTTCAGTAAATTTTTATTTCTGAGAGCATGTTGAGATTTGATAAAGAGAGGGAAAAAGGGCAGACATGAATGTTGCAGCTATAAGCATAGTTGTTCGTGTTTATATATCCTAAGTCACCTTTAGAAGGCCTTTTATAATTTTTTTAAATACAGTTACTTATGTCAAGTGTGTCTTGAGGCTATGAAATGATAAAGCCTCTTTTATTTAAATAGACAGCAACTAAGCCTGCTATCAACTAATTAGTTCACCAAGTTTTTCTTTTAGAGAAAAATATTTTAAAGAATAAAGTAACAAATATTACCAGTGAAAATAAAAACGTTCCAGCAGAAGATCAGCCTATCAGTGAAACCATGACAAACTGAATGGCACATGCTTGGTTGACAGAAAATGACACAAAATATACGTAATAAGAAATCATGAATTTTCACTAGTGGCACAAACATGTTTTCCTTTGATCCAATACGCAATACATATTTATTTTATTAACCACAGATGACCTGACCAAAATGTATTCAAATAGTTTGACACAACAGCAACATCAAAGAATCATGGTGACCCAGTTCTTCATTAACCACTCAGGGAACTGAAATGATATTCCCCCTTTCACCAGCAGTAATTTTGCAACTGTGACAAAGAAACCACATTTTTGCTTTTGAGAATTCTTATGGAGAGCAGAGTTTTTATTATGATTGTTATCACAGCTGCAAGTATACCTTTGCTCTACAAAGAAAACAGGCACAGTAGTGCTCAACGTTTATTCTCATGTAGCAAAGTCCAAAACAGATAACTGCTATTGATTTCCTCTCCCACCACAACCATCTGTCATCAAACTGAATACACATTTAATGAGCCATGTTAGGCTTTTTCTGTCTTACCTACCACCATCAGCCTTGCTCACGCAAAATGACCACAGTATAATTGAGCTTGCTTAAATGTAGACCACAAAATTCAATTACCACACATGAAGGAGCTTCTTATAACTGAGTCTCCTTCCTAACAACATGGGCTTAGACACTCCAGAGAAAATAAAACCTCATCTTTTTTTTTTCCCCACACACAAAAGCACAGGGAAGAAAACCTGTTTTATAAATAGTTCTATTTTTATATAAATACATAAAGCCACTGTTGACGGGTTGTAACAGTGAAATCAGCATGATGCGTAATACAGGACACTTGCAAAATGCAGAACAGACTATTATTCTAGCATTTGTGAAAGGCAAATTCTTGCACGCTTTCTGGAAGGCAGGTGACTACTAGGAAGATGAAAAACAACTCATGACAAAATGCTTTGGGAGAAAGAAATATAAAACAAAAGGCACTGTCTCGGTACTGTGCCTGGAAGATGGTGCACGCAACAACAAATTGTAAAGATTTCATGAGAATTTTACAGACCTGTAAGAGGAGATACAGTGGTCACAAAGATAAAATGTAACGTACTGGGAACAGTCAACCCAGGCATTGCAACAGAAAGTCACGTTTTATTAGCATGTCTTTTTGAATGTGTCTATGATTATGTGGATAAGAAAGATCCACTCATCTACTCAAATGAATTTCTACTTGGATTCCCAAAATGTTCATCGTGAAAGAAAAATGAAGTAGGATAAAATGGAAGATTCTTGCACAGATACAACATTAGTTAAAAAACAGCAAGAGGAAAGTTCTTGTACTGGAATAATAAATATGAGGGCAAACTGCAGAAATACTTTACCACACTACACAGTATTATGATTGTAAAATACATAAAATGTAACACAAGTGGGGAAAAAACTAAGTTTACATATGAAAAGACAGTCTCTGAGCAAATTATTACCACTTAGTTTAAAGCCACAGCTGCTGTTACAGACCTTTCCACGTAAATATATGCTTAGCAATCAGCTGTATTAAGAATTATAAGAAATTGAATGAAGATCAAGACAGAACATCATTAGATCGCTAAAAAAGATTAAACAACCCCTTCGAATCTATTTCGGTGCACATAGCTTTGCTGTGCCATATCAGAATGAAATGGTTAGAATGAAGAAAGAACTGTGAGGATGATCAGTATTCTGGAAAGCTTTCTAAAGAAGTTATTGAACAGTCTAAGACTTGTCAATCTGGAAAAGTGACTCTTGGAGGGAGCTATGATGCCCAAAATGATGGCATGAAGAGTGTGAAAATAGGTCATTCCTTCACATTCTGATATAGAGTGACAAGAACATCAAAAGAAGTTGTCGGTATATAGGTTTCAAAGAAACATGACGTGTTTTTTCATGTAACATCTTGTTAAACTGCAGACATCCTTCCATCCTGTACCTGCGTACGGTACAATCGGTACGGTTCAAAAACAGAGTAATGAAAAAAAAAAAATGTCCACAGGTGAAAATGTAGCCTTTCACTGAACAGAGAGAAAACTTCTGTCAAATGCTGTTCCTGTCCAGGGACCTAGTCTAAAGGAAGCAGTTAAAAGCTGAGGGAATATAATGGAAAGCGGAATTGTGAATGCTTTACTTTTTCGTACATTTTCCTAGGCTTCAAATTTTTAGTCATTGTTGGAGACAGGATATTGATATAAATGCAACTGACTTATTAATTTTCATTAACAGAGAATTAAGGATTTGACACAAGCCAATGACAATGTTTGTAGCCATATACCATTTTAAAACTTATTTTTACTATTATTATAATTCCAATACTTGCAGAACTATTTGGGCAGAACACTTTCAAGAGAATTTGAAGAGTGTACCAGGATAGCCTTCTGTCTGAACCATTACAGTCCTAAGGTACCTGAAATGCAGATCTGACCTACAAATGCTTAGATCCTTTTTTATGTCATTTAGGAAGTCCAAATATGAGATTTTCATAATTTGTTGACTTTGTTTTGTTGAATGCATCCAGTCTATCAAATATTTTACTCTGCTTATGGAATTAACAAGGAAAATTAATTAAATTTTCTGAAACAGCAATTGCAATTTCTTTCTAGGCTAGAGTTGAACTTATTGCTGGCAGTCAGAGGCTAATAAAATAACAGTGCTGAGTCTATGCACAGGGCAAAATCTGCTCATGAATTGAGCCTTGACAAATAAAGTATCAATGAGTCAAGATACCAGTTATCCAAAACCGGCAGAACACTGTAGGATTCTACTAATATACATCATCTCATGAGGACTGCATTTGAATAACAGCCACCTATCTTCCTTGACAAAGCTGAATGCTTTTATTAGGGCCAGCACTACCACCAGTCATCTAGGACCGGAATAACCCCCAAACTGTTCCCAATTTCACAGTTTACCTCCAATTTTTTTTTTTTTTTCCTGTGAAACTCAAAGGTTTTTGTTAGATTTGCACATGCTGCCTAACATGATACCCCAAACTTTAGAGTGTGAACTGGGAAGTTAGCGTCTACAGGCTCTCTATGCAGTTAGAAGAGAACCATAGGCAAGTGGTTCAAATTACCCCACCTTCATTTGTGAACTACATCCCAGTACCCGGGCTCAAAATGATGACTACAGAAGTCCTCATTTGAATAAATCCTTCCTATTAATTAAGACACCACCTCACATTCAGTGTTACTATTTTCAGTGATTGATGGGAACACTGTCCATTGGCAACTTCACATCACACAGATGTGTCATCATTACAACAGGACTTTCTGGGCAGTAAGCACAGTGCCACAGCTGTTTCCTGCATTCCAGACTGCTATGAGAAACTCCATCAGACACAGGCATTAGTGGGTCTCTTCTTCACAGTTTTCACTTCACATACGCCCCTCAAAGAAGATGAAAATAAAAAGACAAGCTTTCATTTAGAATAGTGAGCAGCTTTCTGTAGGAAGAAGAAACTGTAAATTTACTTATTCTAAATAATTTTCACTAATATAAGAGCATTTTGTTAGATGACTGAACTCATGGCTGGAAAAAAGAAACTTGCACATTTTTTGCAGAGAATCATTATCATTTGTTTATCTTAATAAGATTCTATCTTATTTTATAGCTCAGCAACTTCTAAATAATTTCTAGCCATATATTTGGAATTCAGGATGACATGATGGGATGTGGATTTTTCAGCATGAATATTTGTTAGTACTTATAAAATAATTCAGGAGGCAGTTGCTTCATAAATAATATCAAATTATTTTTGCCATCTGAAAGAGCAAAAAATCTAATATTAATCTTATGAATTTATCACTGAGAATTTTATTCCCCTTTGAAGGGCTACTAGAAACTTGAAATAAAGGGTCGAATTTTTAAGCCTTCATTTTTATGATGCTTCCAATAAATAAAGTCTTGCATTTACCATCCAAAGCTGTTACAGAAAAATGCGTATGTTCATATGTTCTGCTAATCTATTATAATCTATTTCATAAATAAATTACTGAAATTGTTCTTCTAAGGCTTCAATAATGGAAGACAATAATGGAAGAAATGGCTAAACAACCGTAGAAGAAAATAATATTGTTTTATATTTGTTTTCCCCTCATTCTATAAAGATGGTATCATTTTTTGCTTTTTTCCATCACCCTTCCATCTATCTGTTATAGGCTGGAACGCAGGTAAAATATCTGAATAAATGACCAAACTTTCACTAATACTCAAAAGTGATAAGTTTCATAGTGAAGTAACTTCATAATCTAGATTGAAAAAGAACATTACACCTGCTGTGACATAATGTTCGCCTGTTAGGAAGGACAAAAGGTTATTAATATCTTTTTGCTGTCTGCTTAATGACATATTTCCCAGACTACAACCAGGTTCTTTATTAAGAACAATAACCTTTTCACTGAGATCAGAGACACTGTTTTAACACAGAACAACACCTTTTTACGTGATTTGTTTTCTTTGTCTTAGTCTAGAAAACTAAATCTACGATAGCAGTGATTGAAATACAATCAACTCCCAGACATAAAATATTACTGCAACAATCATTCAAACAAATTATCTGTAAATTTGCCAAGAATCACAGTCACAATGCTTGGTCAGAAAAACATACAGTTCTTTCATCACGTTGCAAGGGGTAAACACAAAATGATTAAGGAGTGAGAGAATGGACATGAAGAACAACAAAGTCACAGTGACCATGCAGAATTTTTTTGTCAATCTTGATGATTTGGACAGTTATTTGCCCAAGGAGATTGTGGATGCCCCATCCCTGGAGGCATTCAAGGCCAGGCTGGATGTGGCTCTGGGCAGCCTGGTCTGGTGGTTGGCAACCCTGCACATAGCAGGCAGATTGAAACTAGATGATCATTGTGGTCCTTTTCAACCCAGGCCATTCTACAATCCCCTTGTTTCTTACATTAGGAAAGTGGAGAAGAGAAAAAGCTTATCATACTTGTTTTACAAAACTTTGATGAGTATTGACGTAGTAGAGTTTCTGCAAACTCTGTAACTATTTTTTTATTAGAATCGTAGGAAAAAAAAAAAGATACTTATGATGAAAATGTGTTAATGTATTGAAGCTGGAAATAAGAGTAGAAGATAGAAAGCACAAAAAGACTTGCAAAAGACATACAAATGACCACTTCTTTTATTTTGTCACCATTCTCTCTCTTTCAGGAGTTTCCCTTCTAATTGAGCTTTCTAGCAGGCCTTTAAACTTTTCTATTTGCCCACTATCAACTCATTCTTAATTAATGACATGAAGTACCATAACAACATACTACTGGGCCACAGCATAATTTAGCTCAACTGTCACCGCAAAATCCATCTTGAAACTCTTTTCAAGATGGCACCAGGCATTTACAACAGCTCTAGAGAATTTGTAGAAGGGGTGATAACCCAATATAGGAATATATTTATTTTTTCCCCCACCTGCACTACCCATACTCAAAGCTGTGCTACCATTCTCTAACATACGCTTTTCTTTATATTTAATTACCTGTGCTACTTTGCTTCCTTCTCAATTTTTCTTCTCCTAACCAAATTTATATCTACAGCTGAGTGCCTCAGAAAAAAACCTCGGTCCCTGCTGTGCCATTTTGTCCTGTAAAAAGAACTCTGATGATAAATATATCTATTTAATACAAATTTTCTTGAAGTAAGAGATTCCTGATTGAATTAATATCTTCTCCTTGTTTAGCAGGAAGCCGAGCAATGCTTCTTGTAATCTCCCTTCTCTCCAAACCCAGAGTTCTAACTTTCAAATTGAGAGGTTCCCTGTGGTTGCTAACAAGGTTACAAGCCAGGACCTTATTCTTTCAATGCAGGAACACAGATTAGTTCAGACTGCCTACGCAGGCAAACACTGGTCAGGGTTTTCACATAATCTCCTGTGACGTGAAAGAAGAAACACAGTAAGTTAGCTGTGTGGAATGATTGAATCACTACAGCTGAATGATCAAATGCCAGCATGGAGCTGCCACGGAAGGTCCCTAATGAGACTTTTCTGCTTTACTGAATCAGTTACTTTGCCTTTCAGTTTCTTTTTTCTTTTCAATTTTTTTTTTTCAATCTTAAAGTACTGTTAAGAGGCAAGAACTAAGATCATGTGGAAAAAATTAAGAAAATGCACTTTTCCTGTTTGTTAACTTTGAAAATAAATGTTTTTGCAATAGATACTAAGAGTTCATATTATACATGTTTCAAATTGCATCAGAAAACTGGATAATTTGCTTTTAATCTACAGGGGTAGCTGCTTGCAAAGCTCCTTTTCAATTTCACATTGCTACAGAACAAATATAACAAGCTGTTGTTTAATGTTAGTGTAGAATTAAAGTACTTGAAAGTGCTTCTAGACAAATAAGCAAAGATGCTAAAATAAGCTCCATTTAATTCCTAATGCTAAAGTTTTGAACAGAGGTATAAAAATCAACTCAGACTTCCAAAATAGAAAGTTATGTGCTGAAACATTTAGAATTAGATCTTGTATCTCTTGATAAAATGTTGGATAGTGAAGCCTTTACTACGAAATTGGCCATGCAAAAAGCGAAGCAACTCAAAGCCTAGAACACTTTCTAAAATCATGGGTAGAGCTAATATTTGGCTATATCTCCATGGTGATTGTAAAGGATCTGTTCTTATTTGATTACCTGGAAGAGAAGTTGTCCCCCTCCCTTACTTTTTTTAAATTTTTATTACATACTCCAAATTATTATAAATACAGCTGTAAACAGTTCATTGCATTTTTGAAGTTGATACGCTCTCTCAGTAAATATCTTAAATATCTTCCTTATTGAATTTCTTCTGAACATTGATTGAAACAAGTAACATAAAAAGTGTTCATTTAGAAACATCAGATATGAGGACAAATTGTGTTGTGCTAAATGCTCATGACATGAAAAGAACATTTAAATGCCATCCTTGAAGACATACCTGATTTTCTTTTTTCTTTAACTGAAGAGCTAGTAACTGGGAAATCTTCTTGCTTAGAATACTGGAATTTAAATGATCCAATAAATCCCTTTCACCACTGGGTAGGCCAGAGTTTGCATGACACTGAGCTACAGCTTAAATATGAAATGAAATTCAGTTTACTCTGGAAACAGAGAAGATACTATACATTACAACACAGAAAGTTGAATAGAAAGACTTCAAATCTGAAAGTATTTAAATGTGACTGTGTTATTAGGTATGCAGCGGCACAAGAATCTGACAGGATCTAGGCTGGTTGAGGGAGAGCAGTCTGAAGATAATTTTATATAATCAGATCCCAACTTCTGTTGCAAATGGGCATGACAGGTCCTATCTGCTTTGCTACTGATTGAGAGCTCCTTAGTGTGGCATTACTCATGAACTCTACTAAATTTAATTTCCATTTCCATTTGACAACAGCCAGGAAGCCGTCCTGTCAGTCAGCTTTTAATAGCCGTTACCTTCTACCTTTCAAAAAGTCATTCTAGACTTTAATTTCTTTTTCAAGGCTATTTCAGGAAGCTTTCAAGATTGAATACATTGAGCGGAACAGCATCCCCGAGTTGCACATGAAGTGAGGTAGGAAAAGGTAATTCGTGCCAGCACAGAAATCAGTCACACTTCCTGTTTTTGCAGCAGGTGACTTAGGAAATTAGAAAGTAAATTCCTATTTGCCCCTTTTTGAGTTCCTGCTTCTATATGTTATTACCAGAAGCAGTGGCTCCAATTAACCTGAAGACTTGTGTGGTTTCCCTTCCATGGGAAGCAGGACATAGCAGGCAAGGCAGGAAACACTGCTTGGTGCTGTTTGCAGGTTTTGGGGACACAGCTGGAACACCATTACATATATAGGAAATGCAGGAGCATTTCTACAGCTTATCAACTTCAAGCCACCACAGCCACTTATCAAGTTTCAGAGTATAATCCACTGTATGAATTGCTCAAGGGGTAACTTTTTAATTCAGTTGGTCTATGTAAACAGAGATAACGTAAAAATGAGAATCTTTAGAATACATGAGTACTATTATGTTACTTCATGACCTCTCTGCGTTTAATTCTAGAAGAAACTTAAGCATGATGTCATGAACTTGGATACTCTCAGTGCTTGTTCCAAATTAAGCTCTATACAGGTGAAGCATATCACCTGTATCCAAAAATAGTCCTTGCCCATCTTTGAAATACTATTGAACACAGTGCTGTATGCAAATAAAGCCATAAAATCAATATTTGCCAAAAGAGCAAAAAAATCAAATTAGAGTTCAAGATTTTATCATAAGTAAGATTTTAAAGAATTTACAAAACAATTAGAACTAGACAAATCCAATGCCTTTTAAGAAAGAAAATGTACTAAGTTGTTACATTAGAAGAATGGAATTGACACAATCTGGATTAATAGCCTATTTTTGTGAAGGCCTTACTTTATATGACTTCATACATTACTCCTCATCTCTTTAGTCTACTGTTGCCCTCTGTAAAATGAGATGATCACATTTTGAAAAAAAAATACAAGTGTAGAGCCATAATTTGTTCAAAAAACTACACGTGGCCTTAAAATAAGAAATATCTTAAGAACATTCTGTGATCTTTCCTTTCTTTTTGAACAGGAGTGCGAGAATGCTTTTCAATGAGGGCTGTTCTGAAAGTAACACCTCCTATTTTATGATTTTGGCCCATGACATCAAAGTTGGATGTTGGCAGTAGAGTATGAACCTTCCCATCAACATTCCATTACATGTTATAGCCATGTGACAGATGGCAGCAGAGGGGCCATCTAAAATGGGAGTGTGTATGAAATAAAGAGGTATAACTGGTGTTATACCAGGTGTTTCAGCAGCAGCAACAGTGGGTCACCTCCAGGTGTAGATTTTCACAAGCACAGAATGCAGGTATGCTCATCACTGGCAAAAATGCATAGCTAATGGTGGTGTTGAAAAATAGCGTTCTGTAGTTGAAAATTTACTCTATCAAATAGTGTTATTGTGTTCTCTGTATCTGTTGTCATTTCCATGGAAATAAATAAGAGGCATGACTTTTAGAATGACTTACATAACCTTGAGAATCTTATGAAACCTTACTCTAGCACGCACTTAAAAATCTGATCATACTTACATTTGGAGATCTTATCAGATAAAAGAGATTAGCAGCTTTGCAACATAAGCTTATTTATGTAAAATAATCTTTATGGATTAAACTTACAGTTTTGCTGAGTTTGTGGACTGCATAGCACAAACTGGTATAGCATATCTATGATTCTATGATTTTCTGTTGGAAATGTAGACAAAGGTGAACATTTCAGACTGCAAACATTGGTAACGTGTATTAACTGCATACTATTAATATAGGAACATCTGTAGAAGTGCCGGTAATTATAAATGATGGATGCTAACAATGTAGCTCTTTTCCAGTAATTCTGTAGTATATTATTTCATAGCTTAAGGTAGCTGAAAAGTGAATGTTCTGCAGGGAACTCTGAGTATTTTCTTCCTTCCTTATTCTGCATATAGTGAAGTTTCCTTGAAAATAAATGCTGCTTGATTCTATTCCTGTATCTTTAAGTTGTAACAGGGTCCAGTGCTGTCTTGATTGCGGACAACAGTATCAACTCAGCTGTTATACACACAGAAAGTCTCAATTTTAGTAAATAACTATTAAGAGAGTTCACTCTTGAACTCTCACAAATAAATGAACAGCCATGTTTCCTACATACGAAAGTTAATCAAACAACACAACTCTGAGTGCTACCATGACCTAGAACAAGGGAATTCCTGCCTTAGCCTGTCAAGCAGGTGGATTTGAAACTCTTAATTGTTTTGAATGACTCTTCTTTTCACCCATATTGTAAACATGGAGAACATATACACAAGTGATGACCTTGGTGAGAGCACAGGTGTGCATAGTTCAGTTAACATTGATTCCTAGCCACTGTTTAGCAGGATCTGCTGTGATAGGACAAGGGGAAATGGTTTCAAACTAAAAGAGGGGAAATTTGATTGGATATAAGAGGAAAAGTGCATTTCTCAGAGAAATTATGTTAATTTAATCAATCTTTTTGATTCCATACAAACCTACTCTGTTTTATATGAATTGAAAGGATAACCCCATTTCTCTCACAGAACCAACACACTTCATAAAGAGCAAACAACCAAGAACTGTGCCAGAAAAAAGGTAATCACAATTCACATCTGAATGTTTAAGAGCTATTTCTACCGTTGTATTCACACTGCATTTTACACTGCAGTGTGCTCACAGCTACCCACTCATGGCAGTCTTTCTTTAGAGGCACAGTAGAATACCAATAGCTATGAAAACTCAGGTCTGAGTTTTTCAGATATTTGAAACACAGTGACATTATGATCTCTGTTACTCCTTGGCAATATCTAACGTTAACATTTTTGTATGTAAATCAACTTGCATACAGTGATGACACCACACTCAGAGAACCACACCTGATTTTGGATTCAGATATCCTGAATCAAGTCCATCTTGAGTTCAGCCAATTACATTCCAAGTCACTGTGGACACTGCATATCAAAATTAGGTTCGAGTTGCCCAAAAAGTCTGTAGAACCACCATCCTCACCCTCCTAGACAAAGCAACTTGGACATTGGCTCCCTGTAAAGTTTGATTTGCTTTGAAGACAAGATTAACTTCAGAGATCTTCCCCTACTGACTTATTCTCTGATTTGATTGATTTGAAATGAGAATTAGACCTAGAGGACATCATGTTAGAGTAGCCAGATTTCAGACAATTTAAAATGAAGAATCCCAAGACACTTTTCTTCTGCAGCCAAATGCCTGCAAAACTCCGTGAAAAAACGTGTCTCATTCCCCCTCTAGTGGCTGGTACACAAAGGACAACTAACTACTGCAACCAATTCGTAAACTAACAGCAAGTACCTGAGGAGTAAAAGAGAATTACTGCATCATATATTTATAAAGCGTTTCCAAGATCCATTTATTCAGACAAAGTTTTCTGAAGTAATATTTTGCATTCATAAATCAATAAAGCTGTCCAGGAGTGGAAGATAATTGGTAAATGTATGACACATATGTCAAGGAAGTTTGTGTATTCAAATCAAAGAAAAGACCTTAGCTCTTTCAAGACAAAGCATGAAAGGAGGTATTTAAATATAAAAAAATATTTAAATGTTTTGGCCAAGAATTCTAAGAAAAATTAGGGTTACTACAGCCTAAAGAACAAAAAAAGAAAAATAGCAATACTGATATTAAGCTTCACTTACAAGAGGTGAAAATACCAAATACTTACTTGCACAATTACTTGCTAACTGGTGTATACTATGTCAAACAGTGAAGAAAAAATAAACAATTGATATTAATGACAGCAACATGATTCACATAACAAGGACAAATGAAGAAATAAGACGCTTTAAATAAGCTGCAGAAAAAAAGCACATTTAGCTACCAGTTAGAAGGAAGTGAACTTTGACTTACATGAGATATTCAGAGACTATTTACCAAGTATTTTAATGATAGAGTAAGTAAAGTAAACGCTTACATTTCATTAAAAAATGAAGTTTTCTAGTGAGTAAGCAAGCAGTGATTGTTTTTTACCATAGTTTTAGCTATGGTATGAGACAACCAATTTTCTCAGACTGCTCAACCTCTAGTGTACCAACATCTTTGTTTTCAATAGTAGGATGATATCTGATGAGCACTGAAGACACACCTGAACAACAGCAGTAAGACAGCACCTAGTGTAAAGCATACTAAATACTAGTCTCCCCCTCAATAAGCTAGACAAACCGTAGCGCAGCTCTCTCATCCAGGTAAGTAATGGATAGCCTGCAGCTACTAGAAATACATGCACATGCAAAAGCTTAATAAGCCTTCTCACATGGTCTTCCTAACATCCTTGTGTATTCACAGCCAGGCAATTTTAATTTAGATACCAATCTGTCAAGTGGTTCTGCATGTAAAAGATCTAATAACTTCAATGTGGCAAATCACCTGCTTAAAGCTAATATGCACCAGCTACGCGCGGAGTGGGGACATGAACATTTCTCCATTAACATAGAGAGACAACCTATCATAGTCAAGGGGACCAAAAGCACTTGTTTCCATAGCATGGACTGAAAAACTAACAATCTTCTAGTGCTGATAGCCCTACCCTCCTACCTCCAGCAGCTGCTATTAATATGTCACAGTACCAAGAGATGTGCCAGGCATTACATATAAAACAGTAAAAACTGCAGCCATTGTCCATAGTTATTATCAACCCAAGTTACATCTCATACTACAGATAGTATCTGTAGTAATAACAGAGTGGAAAAAGACTGCAGGTAGATACAATTTAGAAACATAAGCTTTGGGCAGCATATTTATCAAATTGCTTTTGAAACTACATATATTAACCAATTATTCTAAATGCAGCTAGGTCCTTTCCCTCTACTGAAGAAACAAAATATACCACTTTTGGTCAATCAGACAGTGGTGCCTTGTACATTCTCTACGATTCAGTCTTGTACACCTGAACAAAACACAGAAATACAGAAATAAGTGGTGCCACTGATATTTGAAGTAGGCCTCCCTTAGCAGGTGCCTCTACATCCTTTAAATTATCAAAGTACTTTAAGAACAGAAATGTCCATTTCTTACCACTGCCTAAAGAGACAGCTTAAACAATTAGTTTTGACTGGACAAAAAGTTCTTTGCTCAATTTAATAGAATTTCAGTTTTCAGATGTAAGATTTAAATTCTGATTTTGGACAAATCAAAATAGACCCGGCTTAAAAAAAAAACAGCTTAAAAAAAAAGGGGGGGAGGAGGGATAGGGGATAAATACGCTATGCTAGGAGGTAAGAATTTCCACAATTCTGTGGAGAGCTCCAGTTTCAAAACTGGTGGATATTTAGGAATGCCAGTGCAATGTTGGCGATTGCCAATGAAAGAGAGATTTTTTTTTGTTTTAAATCATATTCCTATGAGTTCCAGGAAAAGAGATTGACTATGAAAAAAAGAAACGGAACAAGAATCTGGAGAATAATTACTAATTTCACCAGAACAAAAACATTTTCTGAGCAATAAGGCATTCTAAATGTCATCAAGCAACCCAGAAGATGTAATATCTGAAATGTTTTTAGGCGTGCTGTGAAAAGAAGCAGACCAATCCTTAAGACAAAAAGTTTATGCTATGGAGCATACAATGAAGAGGCACATTCCACAAAGAATCACTTCCTGTAAGATTTAATCTTGCTTTTTTCTTCTAAAATAGTCCAGTTTTCCAGCATATACATTAAACAAAATGATTCAGATGATAATCAGATGAGTCACCAGTTGCTAAATATTTGAAATGATATGAAAATGGCTCTTTTCCATGAAGGATGATGGCCAAAATAAATACAATATTTTTAAGTTTTGAAATACAGTTCCTTATTCAGAGAACGTCATCAGAGCTGGTAATAGGGCTGAAGACATTGGGTTGTCTGGAGAAGAGGCCGAGAGGCAACATCATCACTCTGCAGCTCCCCTAGGAGGGGAAGCAGACACTCCTGGGAACCGATGGCACAGAGCTGCCAGGGGAGGATCAGACAAGGCATTAGAGAAAAATTTATTGAGCATAAGGGTGGTCACAAGCACCAGAACGGGTGTCCCAGAGAGGTGACTGATGCTTAAAGCATGTCAGTATTCGAGGCATTTGGACAATGTCCTCAATAACATGCTTTAGCATTTGATTAGCTCTAAAATGGTCAGAGAGATGATCTCTATTCTGGTTTACTAACAATAGTTAATTTAAAACGATGCATGCTACTTCATGCAAAAAACTAACCTTTCATAATAGATAGCTGAGGATCTGCTTGGACATAAAAACAAGACAGACTTGCTAAATCAACCTCTAGCATCTGAAATATCTCTGGACTCTAAGTAAGAACTGATTAGGCTAGTTAGAACTGCACTGGATACCATTTATCAAGTATTTTAGTAAAATGAGCTTTTCTGATCAAGTCATAAAAAACAAAAAACCACGTGCAGTGAATCAGTACATTGCTCTCTTCTGAAGTATTGTTTTAGGAAATATAAGTGAAAAACACAATCTGTGAATTCACACCATTAGCTTAGTAAGCTTTGAGAATGTGCTAGCAATATACCTTCTGAGATGGCTTACTGTTTAGTTTTTTTTTTCCCCACTTTAAGCATCCAATGAAGAATTTGAGAAATATGATGCAACTAACAGCATAATATTGTCTGGTAAATGAGTTGAACGGAAGTATGATGCTCTTCTCAGTAAAAATGACTCAAAGGAAAAAGCAAAGCGCACAGCATGGAAAAGATAACTCATTTCCAAGCATGACTTAATGAACAAAAATTCTGAAAAAATCCTTTAAACAGTGAAATTTAAGATGATGATAAAAAAAAACAACCAACAATCTGGATTTCATTTCATGCTGTTCTGTACTGATGAATAATTCTGACTTACCCTCGTGGAAAAATGATGAAACTCTAATAAAATGATTCATACTACTAAAACATTTTTCTTAGCAAATATCTTGTACGTTAACAGGACTGCTGGAGAGAAAAATGTGATATTTTGGAAGATTTATTATTCTGAGATTATGGTAGGATGATCTGGATGGTTCAACGTGTGAAATCTTGTCATCCTGGCAGAAGTACTTTGTTCTTTCAAGAGGCAGACATACATTTGAGAGCCGGCAATAAATCTCAGATTTTGAAGGTGCAGAGATAGAGTCTGCACAGGCTTACATTGACTTGGCAATAGACAATAAAACAACAACAAGTGTGCACCATTAACACCACACCAAGCAGTACATAACTGGCATAAGCAGTGAAAGAGATCCGCTTAATCACTGAATTAAAGGAAGCACTAGAACAGCAACAGAAAAACGTATGTATGGGGAGGGTAAGGGAAGGGAAAAAAAGAACTCACTCTGACCTTCCTGCAGCCGTTAGAGATTTGTTTACCAAGAGAAATTTCTTCCTATGTCTAGTATCACTTCACCAGAAAATAACTACAGGTAAAGCAATCCCATTGAGCAAATTGCACACAAGTTACAAAGCACATGAGTTTCAAAATAAGGTTTTTGAACATCAGATTCTCAAATCACACCCTGAGAGTGTTTTGAATCAAACTTCTTGAAACAGATGTTTTAAAAAATAGTAGTATAAGCTATAATGTAGTGGCGTTGGTCAGAATTGCAAAGACACTAAAATAGGACATACGAACAATTACATATGTAGCTTCAGTCTGAGTTGCATCATCATAAGAAAAACACAGAAGTCATCAGGAAGACCAGCATGCAATAAATGTTATTACATGACCCCTGGGCAAACAAGAAGGCTTAATGGCTTCATCAGTGAGCCTACCTCTAAGTGACTGAGTAGCACAAAGAATATACAGAAATTGGCCTCTAGCCAAAGAGGTTCTGCTGCCCTCCAGTCTCGCCTCTGCTTTTCCCTTCTCCCCCAAAGACTCACTGTATGAAGCAGGATTGATATGGCAGACAAACACCCAAGTGCAGCAGATAAGGATCTTGGTGTACTGAATATGAGCCAGCAGTGTGCCCAGGTGGCCAAGAAGGCCAATGGCATCCTGGCTTGTTTCAGGAATGGCGTGGTGAGCAGGACTAGGGAAGTCATCCTGGCCCTGTACTCAAAGCTAATGAGGCTTCACCTCGAGTACTGTGTTCAATTTTGGGCACCTCAGTACAGAAAAGACACTGAGGTGTTGGAGCAGGTCCAAAGAAGGGCAACAAGGCTTGTAAAGGGCTTGGAGAATATGCCCTGTGAAGACTGAAGGAGCTGGGGCTGTTCAGTTTTGGGAAAACAAGGCTCTCTTCCAATACCTGAAAGGTGCTTACAGCGAGAGCAGGCTGGTCTCTTCTCACTGGTGACAGGATGAGGGGAAACAGCCTAAAGTTGCACCAGGATAAGTTTAGGTTGGATATCAGGAAAAACTTCTCTACAGAAAAGGTTGTTAAGCACTGGAATAGGCTCCCCAGGAAGATGGTTGAGTCACCACCCCTGGATGTGTTTAAAAACCGTTTGGATGTGGTGCTCAGGGACATGATTTAGTGGTGGGTTGTTAGAGTTAGGGTAGTATGGTTAGGTTGTGGTTGAACTCAATGATCTTTAAGGTCTTATCTAACCTGAGTGATTCTATGATAAGGCAACCTGAAAAACACAGGAGCAGAGAGCTAGGGCACAGTTTGCTGTGAGTGCATTTTTAGCAGAGTCAAGGTTGAGGAATTGCATGGGTGGCAGTGAAGAGCATTTCTGGAGGACTGGCAACCCAATATGGGCACAGCTTGTGTATTGAGGTGTGAAGAAGGGGAGGGCAGGCAACACACAGTTACAGCAGGCAGACAGTAGAAGGACATAGATTTGGTTGAAGAAGAAATATAGAATAAATGGGTAGTGTCTTTCAGCAGGAATTGAGGAAGATAAGATCCTATTTTGGATAGTTATATGGAAGCCAGAAGGAAGTCAAAGGTTTTGAATATTTTGCAGCATGGCTTCAAGGCCCTGAAATTTTGGGAACCCCTACTCTGTACTAACATCCTAACATTACATTTTTCTCCACTATTCTCCACCTCTCCATCCTGCTTAATATCCCACACTTCCTCCCAACCCCACTACACTTGAAACCATCTTTGGTCAACTAAGATCCCAAAACAGATATGCAAATTCAAACTGTGTTGAAGGATGCAGAACCTGTAGGAACCCCTGAGAAGCCGCTCTTGATGTCATCCTGGAATGTGGCAGGGGAACACCACCCTAAAGCAGAACTACATACTTGGGCAACATCACTCCTTGAAGCGTATGTGAAACACACAGGTCCAAATCCAGCAGACAGTTCTATCAGACAATTTAATTAATTTCAATGGGATTTAAGTGAATATTTTCTATTAGTCTGTCATCTGTGCTTCTGGAATTGTCCAGGTATACCACAGGGTAACAGTGAAGCCCTGAACACCAATATGCTTAAATGACTGATGCCATCTTAATTACTGCTATTAAAGCCAGTGCAACATCACACTGGTAGCCTTTCTATACAGCTAAGAGAAACACAGGCTAAACCCCAAGTGTTCAGGATTACTTTTTGTCTGCAAAGGGAGTAATGATTAAAAACCTTCTGAAGATCACTATCAAAGCCTATTTTGCTATTGATTTATACTAAATGTTAATAATTAAATAGCTGGCATATTGCTCAGCTTCCTCACATTGAGACCAATAAAAGGTAATCTATTCATATTCTACTCAAGATCTCTAGTGATTCTTTAGTGACTCAGTACCCAGTAAATACTCACTAAGCTTATCATATGGGGCAAGACTAATATTTCACTTGAATTGATAGAAAAATAGGGAGCTTCCTTAGCTCCCAATAACAGCTGTTACTTGATCTCAGAATTGGGAAGGAGTTTCACTGTGCATAATGTGAAGACACTACCTGGTCCGTTAACCAGCTTTCTTTAAACAGAAGTTGGACCCAATTCATGGGAAAAAAAAGTGCATGTTCAGTGGGTTGTAACTTTGATGTAGTTCTTTGCTAATCCCTATATACATAAGAGTGTCTGAGTAAAAAAGGAAGCCAATCTGCTTTTATTCAGGCTTAGCACCATGTGGGCTGGATGTGAAAAACAGAAATGGTATATTAAATGCAATTCAGAGAAGAGACTCTTTTTCTTGTTAGCTGAAATTATGGCAAAAGGAACCCAGCTGAAACCTATAACACAATGATATGAATCAGTGATGACTGTAAATGTGGCTCTTAGAACAAAACTTTTTTTTCTATAGACAGGGATTTCAGCACCACATTTTTCTACCACTTCATGGAAAAGCTGGAAAACACCTGTGAGAGGATCTCCTGACCCCAGTGGTATTCCATCCTCTCCTTAGTAATCTGATAATTTAAAGAACTAATACGATTGTGATATTTAAAATAAACTATCTTTGATATCAAGGATATGTTCCTCCTTCAGCTTGTATGTCCTTATTTTTCCTTATTTTGGGGATATAATGTCAGGGGACCAATCGCAGTAGAAAATTCATGTACTTATCCAAGATGAAATTTACATTTGTAACTCAGAAGACATCTCAGAAAAGGAGCAGCTGTTTAAAACTGAAAAAAAAAAAAAAGCCACCAGTCTCTGCCAGATTACAAAAAAAAAAAAAGCAATTTAATTCACATTTAAAGTTCATGAGGGTTATTGCATTTCATTAAAAATAGCCCAGTATGAAGCACCTTTTTTTTTTTGTTAAAAATCTCTTGCTGTGAAAGAAGAAACACTACCGCAAGGACATGATTTCAGAACAGCTTCCTGATCATTTTGTAATTGGATTTGTAGAAAAACACCACTGAAAAGGACCAGAGAACCTCAATACTCTTGTCCAAATTATTGTTTCCTATACCCATGAAGAAACAGAAATGAAGAAGGCCACCATTAAGAAGTGGTCTTCATAAATCAGTCAGCCCTGCATCAATTAGAACACTAAACTCTCTTTCAGTGTTTTCATCTTTCAAACGCCTTCTGTAAATCTTTGCCTGTACCATAATTAACAAAGCCACTTGTATGACAAAAGCATCTGAAAAAAATACTAAATAAGAAGCAATTTTAGTATGATTAAGAAAGGGCCAAATATCTGCAGAAAACAGGTCAACAATTTATGCCTGTACAAGTAGATTGCTAGAATCATAAACATGGTGTAGTCTGTTATGTGAATATCTGGTGGATTTGGGGAATTCGAAGTCTAACCTGAACACAAAACTGCAGTCCAGCAGCTCAAACTTGTTGCTCGGTTTTCCAATACCTGCACAGTCTGTACCAAATGTGGAGACAAATTTCATCTGTAATTTGTAACTGCTGAACTCATAGCCAAACACGTTCCACCATAGGCTTTTCTGGGCCAGTCACAATTCAGAGTGTTTACACGAGATCTCCAGTCTGCACTGCAGCTTGTCATGCTCAGAGCCGTCAACTTTCCTGATTAATTAATTTTATTCTACACATACCTACACCAACAGCTTCCCACCCCACAGTGGACAGAAACTTAGACAGGACTTTCAAGAGGGTTGTCAAAATGGCAAAAAAGTAGAAGTAATGCAGTGACCCTAGCATTAAACTTGATTTTCAGGAAAATCTAAAGTTGTTAGACTTGGATTTATTCACCCCATATTTACACTCTAGCTTAGCACTCTAAACTAGCAAAGGAGCCAAGGCAAGTCATATAATTCTTAAACAGCTACAGCATAAAAGTTGCAAGTCAAAGCGAAACAACTACCAGTTTGAGTGTCCATACTGAAATTGTTTCAGTTTATATCCACCAGCTTCTCAAGTTTATTACTGTGGACCAGTCTCTCCTAGGACCATTAAGCATGCCTTCTGCCCCATAACTGGCTGATTTATCCTGTCACAAAGCAATCTTAACAATGTTCACAACCCTACTGTCAATATCAGAAATTCTAGTAAGCAGAAATGTAGGAGATAAATAATAACTATAACATGATATTTGAGACCTATAAAGCAATCTTACAGCACTGTACTTCCACATCAGCAAATTCCTCTACTCCATTTTGACAGATCAAAAGTACACTGCTAAAAGCTTTTGATCAAATCAGCTGTCACAAGTTATTCTAAAAAAAAAAAAAAAAAAGCAACAAAACAAACACACAAAATAAAACAACAGAAAAAAACCCACACAACTCAAATCTAAGCAAACAAAAAACCCTACAAAGCAAAATCCAAATGGACGTTATGTTTCTACTTCACCAATACCCATAACACTTCCCTTGAAAGAATCCTGTTGGGACATGGCATGTCTGGGAAGAAGAGTCGTGGAGGAAGAAACTTCTCTCCCCCACAAAGATTTACTCAGGCTAGAGGCAATTAAGGCTTTTTACGTAGAAAGACAATGCTTATGTATTATCTCCCAGTCTCTCTGACAGCACAATTCCTTTAAGAAAATACCTCTTCAAGCTTACTAGCATCCCCACGTATTCTTAAACCATTTCCCTAGCAGTGATTTTCTTCCCCAGATGTGCTAGGTCACGTGGATTAATGCTGTATTAGTGGATGTGACCCTGCTTCCTCTTGGCTGCCCTGCTGCCTCATACTGGTTCCCTCACCAGGCCTGCCATGATTCTGCCATATGAGCAGAAGGAAGAGAAAGCTGTGCCAAAGAGCACGCGCTCCTTTTATGCCCTGCCATTTTCTTCTCCTCAGAGTGAACTGAAAAATCCATCACCCAGAAAATTAAGATAGAAAAGACTGAAATCACTTCTGCCTTCACTGTTGCTAAGCTTATGCAACAGAAACATTTCCTAGATAATGGGATTTGTCAGCATCAGTTGAAGAAAAATGCCTACTGTGTGATAATGTTAAGAAGCCAACTACCCCTATAAACAGGGAAGTGGCTGACATTTTTCAGTTAATGCAATGCCTGAAGCTAAACTATATATTATTGTTAACTAGATAGATCAGAGTGCTTATGCAAAATTTACTTAAATTTTAGTTCGCAATTAAGCTGTTAGCTTTACATATACACCTGTTTAATTTTTTTTAATGCTATCTTATCCCATTTGTAAGAGGGATGTTAAGATTCACATGTTACTACTGGAACATCCAATTATGACCTACAAAGGAGAATAACAGTATCAGAACGTATCTATATACATCAAGTATATGTTACTTCAATTAGAAGTCCAGTAGGAACAATATTTTTATAGGGTGAACAAAAACCTACTTAGGATAAGAACAGTTTTTTTTTTTTTTTTTTTTTTAAATGAAATTTAAGTAACCCATCACTATATGACAGTATTCCCTTCTGATTCTGACAGAACCTTGGATTGGCAGGAAACCTGGAAGTTTTGATTAACGACCTACTGGAGCTCTTGGCAACATGCCTGAGCGTTTCAGTTCTCTGCTGCTATAGAAACTCCCCTGGGTGACTGCACTGCTTTTCTCTTTCCTCGCATTTCTAAAATTGAGGATCAACAATTTTTATTTTTATTTTTTTAGTTCTTTTGCAGTTTGCTCCACTCAGTGACAACTGCTGCAGTACCCTTGCTTAGATAAAAGCACTGCTCCACACAAACAGCTATCATTACCGATAACAGGCATCATAAAGGACTTTGCCATATGCCTTGTCAGCTGGCCAAACTGATGACACAATTCTTTTACAGCATTCAGAGCAGTTCTTAGGAAGCATACACATTTTGGGAAACTGGCAGTTAATTAGCATTTCTTTGGATGTACTGGCTAGAAAATCCACACAAAAAAGAGTTTATTTTCACAGGACATTCCTTTCTTTCAGTTCAAATTTTATCCTTTCTTACCCATCTCCCAGTAATCCAAGCAACAGAAACATGGTGAATGGACTCTTTCCTTTTTCAGCATCACTAACAGTCTTCAGCAGGAGAAGCACCAAAAGCACTTTCCCAACTCAATGGAATAGAACATGAAATTGTGAAATGGAATAGAGCTCAGTACCATACTGCTGTCCTGACCAGCATGCCAGAATTCATTCCAGCTACACCAAGAGGCTGTTTAGGTCCTCACTGCAAAAGCAACTGTGCCTTCCGCAAACTCACAGCTACAACCATTGTTCTAAGAAACCATAGGTGCAGCAAGGATAGGCACCTACACAGTGCTCAGTCCACAGGCACTTCCCATGCAAGAGGGCAGCTACTGCTAGGTGACTGCCATCTTTCTTATTGCCCTGCCTGCCAGAAACCACTCGGAAAGCAAACAGGCTGTACACTAGATAAGCTGTTTCAACAGAGAAAATGTATTTCTTGGCATCTTACCTCTGGACGTAAGGAAAACACGTGACCTGTTTGAGCATAGCAGAGCTGCATGACTTCTATACGAAGAGATCAGGGGAAGAACTGCCACCATCAGAATAACTCATTCAGCTCCAAACTTTCCCTCAGGTCTCCCAGATAAAAAAAGGCTACCAGATTTCAGGTGGAATGAAGTACCCTTAATTGACTGCAGGTGGAATGGACTGTCCTAAATTGAGTGCAGGTGAGATGCTGAGCACCTTTCCTGAAATGAGAGACCCAAACACAGTGGAAGGCCACCATATGCAGCTGGCTGACGTACAGCAGTAAATAAACCATTTGTGTTAGACAAGTCATACTGTTACAATCAAATTTTTGCTTAAGAAACTTTTTGTTAACTGGACTGTTGCCCAGGCTGATGGCCTCAAAGCAGGTAAACTGGAAAGCAACTCCCACTCTCAAGAAAGTCAATAAAAGCAGCCTCCTGAGGACAGAATAACATCTTGCAAATGGGTTCAAAGCAAGTAAATGATTTTAAAAATAAAACTACATAAAATGCACTTTTTCTCATTCTTCTTTCAAAGTAATACCATCAGAGACTGGATTATATTGGGACTGAGCTATTTGGAACACCAGTTACTCTTCTCCTGCACTACACAGCTTAAAATTAATACATGATGATCCTAGCATCTGTTTTTTTAGTTTTGAACAGAGGCTTCTAAATACAACTATAATCTCTGATATCCATTTCATATCTGTCTAAATTTGCAGAGAGCCTGAAGCAGAACTGAGACACAGATAAATGTAAATCAATTCTACTACATACAGACAGCATACAAGCTAAGTCCAAAAGAGAGTAATTCAGAAATTGATTTTGTTATCTACTTCAACTGATCAAAGCTTACAAAGAAATGGTGCACTGTATCATTAAGGTCCTTATCAGTTTCTACAGTTATTATAAGACAGAAGTTGTACAGTTATAACTCCAGTAAATATACAAATAATCAAAACATCTTAAAATGAGAAACTGTAAACTGGTCCTCAAGTTAGTCAAGGCAAAAGAGTCAGAGTTGTTTTAGAAATAAAATAATAAAATAAAATATGCATCCATAAAATTCTAACTGAAGAGGTGCTTCCTCTAGTACATAATCCTGTTGGAAAGTCCAGTTTATCTCCCTATTTAAATTGGCAGCAGTCTATGTCCAAGGATCCAGCTCAAAGCAAGTCCAGTTGAATTTGGCCTGCTTCCAAGGATGGAGATTCCATAGCCTCTCAGGACATCTGCTCCAGGCACTTTATCCTTGCAATTCCACATCCCTCATCCTGGGCATTTTGTTCAAATTTTCTGTGTTTCACTTTCATCTGGCTTTCATGGACCCATGAGCAGAATCTGAGAATGCCCCAGTTAGAAGAAGAGAGCAGTAAGACCTCCCATCAGCAACCCTTTTTTTTAACGCTGAACAAACCCAGGGCCCTGGCCTCTCCTTTCACATCCTCATAGGTACTTCAGCTCTCCAACCATCTTAACAGCACTCTGCTGGGCTTGGTCCAGCATGTCAATGTCTTTTCTTTTAGTGGGGAGCCTCAAACAGGTCACGGTTCTCCTCATGCAATCTCCTGAGTGCCAAATAGAGGGGAAGGATCTGCTGGCTGCACTTGCAACCACTGACTGGGACTCTTTTTATTGCAAGACGTATGGCTGAGATGCACAAGTTATTGTTTGTGAGTACCTCTAGTGTCCCCAATGCCTACAATGCTGCTTTCTATTCAGATGGCCTCCCAATCTTATCTGCCGCACCATTATCCCATTCCACCCCAGATGCTGCACTCTGCATTTGCTTCTGCAGAAAATCAAGGAAGAGGTAGCACTTACAGACATTGAGTGGAATCAGGGCTAATTCATCCTCCTTCATTCCACTCAGCTTTGAATTTTTGCAGTCTTTACTCATTACATCTATTCTTTTACAGCACCGGGGAGAAAAATGAGCAGAGAAAACTGAGTACATTTACTGCAATCACCAATACAAATTAGAAAGTTAGAAGAAAGTCACCAGGTTTCAAATATATAATATAAAACATGTTATGAAATTATAGTAAAATAACATGAAGAAATATGCACTACTGTTAAAATATCCTACTGTGTTGCATTTATGGCCAGAACATTTAAAAAGGCAGCCAATGCCTTTACATTACCTAGCAGCTGTAATTTCCAAGAAGAAAATACTGAATTTTTAAAATACTCAGGAAAAAAACACTGAAATTTATTTTCATGAGGAAAAAAGCAATAGCCATCAAGAATGGATTCAGACAGCTGTTGGAGTCTTGGGGTTTCTGTTTTTCTCCTTTTGAATTTCTAGTGCCCAAGTAATATTATATCACAGCTCAGTTCTTTTGAAGCAGAAGAAGATGAGGGAATTAATCTCTGGATTGATTCTTTCCACTGCAGCTGAGGTGTATCACATTTGTACAAATGTGAAGAACAGTACAGTATGTGAAGTACAGTATCAGCACATCAGGACCTAAACATGCTGTTAACCCTCACCATCCACAATACCAATAATCTGATGACAAAGGAAAGAGGAATGACAAGTAAGAATCAGCTGCTGTACCACCATCTTTCACTGCAAGGAATCAGTCCTCCCCAATGCTCAAATCACATGGAACAGAACTATATACATGAGACTAGAAAGTACTAACAAAATTGAGAAATATAACCTTATAGTGAATAATGGACTAGAAAGAGTAATAGCCTAATATTCAGAAGGTCCGCAGGAGATTTGTGAGACAACTGTCCACAAGATATTAACACCTCCAGCAGAGATGATGCCCTCCTCTTCATCTCCCATATATCTGATTAACCATTTCAAATGTTGCAGTGGTGTCTCTGTTCCTCATACCCAGAGTCACCATACATCACTGAAACACTGTATATACACACCTTCCTGATGCACTTGTGCCTCTCTGCTCCTTTTTGCATGAAAACTGTGGCAACAGAATAGCAATTTACCCCTCCACTTTTAGCTTCCCTTTTCCTTCTTTTCCTTCCACCCTCCAATCTGGTTATTTTGAGACTGCCAGTTGGGATTATTGCTCTTTTTCCCTGCTAAAATAAAAACAAACAACAGTTACACTTCAGATTCTGTGCTGAAGCACAAGATCTGTCCCCAGCATTCAAGTTATATTTTCTTGCCCGAGGTGCAATGCTATCTCCTATGACACCAACTAAAGGAAGCCTTGCAAGTAAGGGAAAATTCTGCATCTGTATTCAGTTGTGCAGTTTTCTGACTGCACTGGTGACTACCTAACCATGCAGAGTGCTGCCCCGAGAACTCAGCAGGGGCTGACATTTGCCTTGTCTTAGAGCATGAAAAATAATAAGCCCTTCTGAGGTGAACTACAATGGCTATTCAGAATACACACAGCTAAATTAGAAGACTTGTATTCAAAAACTGCCTTCTTGATAAATCTTAATTTCAGACCACATTTACTACATTTTGCTTTTTACCTAATTCCTTGAAGCTTACTTCCTCCAGGTGGTACATTTCTAAGGAACCCACAAAACATTACACAGTTTACATATAGCAGTGTAAACTTCTCACCTCTAAATATTAGTTTGAAGGACACTTCTGCAGGAAGCAAAGAGAAGGACTTCCACCTTCCCTAATGTCATAAAATCACATATGAAAACCCAGCTGAAGTCAGTATCAAGGTTTCTTAACATGGGTAATATCTTTTTTTTTTTTTTTCCTGTATCAAAATACTCTTATCTATAAAAGATTTCCAGTGTGTGAAAAAACACCAACATTTTGTAGAACTTCAATGTGGCAAAGTGCGTCCAGGAATTGAAAGGAGAAGAGACTATGCATTTCAGTGAAAATCGCTGCTTTCCCACTCTGGAGAATAAGGCAATGTGTGTATTTGTTAGTTTTCCTACTTTTCTGTATGCTGGTTATAAAGGAATAAGTTGGGTCAAGTCAAAGTTGTCCAAGATGCAAACTGAGTGTGTTGTCTTTCTTTCTCCAAGGCCACGCTGAACTTCCAGAAGTGGCATGGGCTACTACCTGATAAAATAGTTCTAATTTTCAGGACGGTAGGTGAAATGCAACCAACGTACAATAGATTATCAGCAGAGTGAGGATCAGGGGCACTGCAGGAATGAGAACTTCTTAAGAAGATGGTGGCGAACACAAACATCCAGACAACACTGAGAGAGTAAAAAAAAAAAAAAAAAGCCAAGCAACTCCATGAAGTAGCAATAATCATCCAGTCTTTCTGAAAGAGATTTTCCAAATAATGCACCTGACTCAGAAAATACAACTTCTTTCAGGGAATAGGAATCCACAAGTTATGCATAAAAATAGCCCAAACGCAGCAGGATCTCCTAATAATGGAGATGTGACAACTTTCTGATACAGCATAACAAGAAGCCCAACAGCTCAAGGGAGACAAGTGGCAGCTGCTAACCTGAAATTATCTGCAGTGCTGATGGAAACAGTTATATTTTAAACAAACACTATAATCACACATAAATGAATAACAGTGTGTAATCTATACTGTTTGACTTAAAATTCTCCTGGAAAATAAATGCCATTTTATGCACATATCTATTAGTGAGCACATTAGGAAGGAATTATCACAATTTTAATGACTTTGAGCACCATGTTTAAAGAAATATCTTTTAAGAATACATGCAATTCTTTTTCACAGGCATTTTGTGGGCCCTTACAAATAACATAGCCTTATTGATGTATGCATCATTTTAGCAACTACATTTTGACCCACAATTTTGCATAAATGAACGCCTGTAGATTTCGACATGTACTAAAACATTTTGCTGGCTCAATTTATTTATTCCTGGCATACAAATACCAACCGCTTACCTAGTGACATCCTCTCCTCTCTCTGGACTGGATGGCAGATATTTTACACTGAAGTCAGAGCCATATTACAATGAGGAATTCAGCCTCAGTACTTGGCATAGTATACCAGCTTGATAGCATCAGCTCTACGTTCTCACGCTGTGCTTTCTGACGGTCACTTACACAAAATGTCATACAGCCCTTATCCTATTTAACATTCATTTAAAAATTGTTTCCTCATTTAAACTAACACAGAGATTTTCATTTGTTAACCAGATTTGGATATAGCCAAGATATCTAAAGCTCAGTTTTGGGCCCCTTACTACAAGAAAGACATTGAGGCTCTGGAGCATGTCCAAAGGAAAGGAATGAAGCTAGCAAGGGGTTTGAAGCACAAGTCTTATGAGAAGTAGCTGAGGGAACTTGAATTGTTCAGTCTGGAGGGGGCTCAGGGGATCCCTTATTCCTCTCGACAACCACCTGAAAGGAGGTTGTGGTGAGGTGGGTGTCAGCCTCATCTCCTGCATAACTAGCAATAGGAATAGAGGGAATAGCCCCAGGTTGTGCCAGGGGAGATTCAGATTGGATGTTAGGAGAAATTTCTTCTCCAAAAGAGTGGTAAGGCATGGACACAGGATGCCAAGGAGTGTGGTTGAGTTACTTTCCCTGGAGGAGTTCAAGATATTTAGATGTCTTACTGATGGACATAGTTTAGTGTAGTTCAGCTGTAGCGGGGCTGAGGGAGTGTAGAAATATTGGTGGTAGGTGGACAGCACTGGATGATCAAGGAAGCATTTTCCAACCAAATTCTATGATTCTATGATAACCAGAACTGAGGGTGTGCCTCTATCATATAGTGGGGCAGTTATCTGCAATGTGGTAACAAGTCCACATGGCACAGTGCAGGACCACTGTACACGCAATGGTTGAAGTCTCTGGAAGCAGCATGGCTGTCTTGGGCAGACTTGTTAACTCAGACACCATGCTGCACAAGAGAAGTCATATCTCATCATGTCTCACATTACAAGCATCTGCTCCATCAGTGTTTGTAACTCCACTCCTGAAATGTTAATCAGTCTCTTGTTATTCTCCCACTCTTTTAGGGTTAAGCAAAAGAGAAAGCTGACTCAGCTTCAGATACTAAGACTTTTTTTGGTAGTGAAGAGCAAGAAAAAGATTGTTTAATTATTACCAATTATATCCTCAAGCAGGCACCAGTGTGTAACGTGCAAGAGAACCAATGAAAAAGCAACATATATATCCATCACTGCTATACTACAATAAAATGCCCAAATTTAGGGATCAAAAATACTTCAAAAGCCAAACATGAAGCTTATTAAGATTAATAAAGATTTAAACTATCCAAATAACTTCAGAGAGGTTAGTAAATCAAATTCAAAAAAGATATGGGATACTACCCTGGTACTTCCATAAGCTTACTGTGCCCTCTGTTCATCAGCATAATACGCTTTACAACTAGGTGACAACACATGTAAAGGCGTACATGCCCTTTATTTTATTTTGAGTTTGAAAATAAAGCAGAGTGAATAGGACAACAGCTTACAGGAGAAAAAAAAGAAAAAAAGACAGTTTTTTGGCTTAAAACAGCTGAATACTTCCCTGGAAACCTGCTTTCCCCCTCAACTACAGAATTCCTATGAGATACCAAATTAGAGCAAATAATATCAATCACATTTTTTGTAATCAGTCACTACGCTAGCATTTCTCATATTAAGGATGATCTGAAGTAGACTTTTGGTATAGTTTTTCAAAGTGCTCAGAACTCAGGATGTATAGTAGGCGTAGTGAGGAAACTGTGGCGTAAGTCAACAGGATGCCATGGAATCAGTGGCAGTAGCACTTTGACTATGCCGAATAATTTGAAATATACCTACAAATTCATTTACCCATGCAATCTAATGTTATTATAGAAATGCTAGTGGAATATAATGCTTATGCTTCAGATTCACAGGCCTAAATAACACGATCTCCACAGTATCCATTTGAACTTTACGTTTATACTACAGGGTGCATTTGCTCCAATTGCTTTTTCATGAACATCTCTCTTGTTTTTGTTGAGTCAGTTCTCCGAGACTGTCTTCTGTCTAATGCTGCCATCTTGCAGAGAGTTATTGGCAGTTACTTGAATCTCCAAATTTGCTATAGCTTCTGCTGAGTCCAAATTGATGATACAAAGTGCTTCCTTTGCCGATCCTTTTTCCTGGCTCCTATCAGTCTTTAAGAATCAGACGGCAATTCATACCCTTTCAAAATACTACAAACAGAAACAATTTTATTTTTTCCCTATAATTTTATCTTTTTCGGTTGTAATGTTCTTTTTGCTTATAAACGCGCATTAAGGCATATTCCTAGCTTTGCTAGGCAAATATCTTTCATAATGTAATGAGTAAGCTGCTTCCTTCAGAAATTCCTTATTTTGTCTTTCTCATGACTGCAACACAAGAACCCTTACTGCCTTGAAAACCTTAAAGCAAAAAGACAGATAGAAGCACTTTCACTATCTCAAAAGCCCTGTAATTTATTGCCATTCATGCAAGCACAAAAAAATTATTTTGAAAACGATACAAAAAACAGCTTCAGAAAATAATTTATTGAACTAGATCACCACCAAAGACTGAAGTGACAGTAATGTACAGAGTAACTTCATTCCCAGGGTACAATTTATTCAAAAGGACTTTGAAATCAGATAGCAAAAATCTGAACACTTAAATCATATCTGATTAAAAAAAAAATAGGAATAAAGTATCCAAAAAAACAGGAATAAAGAGATCCAAAAGTATTTGTACAATTTTCTTCCTGTACTGAGAGGCTGGAGGATAAATTGACCCTGATTCCATTTAAATAGTGCTAAACACATTGAAAATATATCTCAGTTTGGAAACCAGAAGACCTTACAAAACCACAGCTACAACTTTCACAGTGAAAATTAACACATTATTTCCAAGTTCAGAGTTGACAGTTTAACTTTAAGAAGTGTGTAACAGCGTCTTCTGCAAACCCATCTCTGCATTGCACTGGCAGTTTGATCAATATGTATTCCAAACTACATCATGTCACTTTAACCTAGAGAGAAATATCAGCCCTTTGGACACAGAATCTGAGCACACTGCTGTCCTAATACTGTGATTAATGCTGTGAGCTACACCCTGCCTAGCCCCTAATCTCCGGGCTTTCTAATTTATAGCAGAGATGGATAGGCTATCAGTGGGGAATTACAAGGATTACTAGCTGTTTATCTCTCCTTTGCAGAGACACTTTGCTGCTTATGGAATTACCATAAACCCTCCAGCTACAGTGCCACTTCTGTACTTACCCAGAAGTCTAGCTACCCTATTGGGTGCAAAATATTTTGGTAGCCAAATTGTTAGAAAACACTAGAGTCAATGAATGTATTTCTATTTTTCATAAATGATTTGAACATACTGTCAAGACCTGTCATGTTACTTCAGTGATAATTTGTCTGCAGGTTATCTTACATTCCCTTGAAATCCAGTGCTGTGATCCTGTCTACACTAATTAGAGTTTAGCATTAAGGCTTGGAGGTTGCCCTCAAGCATCACCACAGGTGAATCTGTTAAACTTGTATGCCAAGACATTTCTATACTAGCATCAAGTTATGTAACCCCCTTTCAAAATATTTCATTTTTATAGGCACCAGAAATGTTACTAACCTTCCTACAGCCTGAAAATCAAGGGTTTCCTCAATGTTTTGACAAAACATCCTTATGCCTGGGACAGAAGTTTCGCTCTTGGGTGAAACTAATACAAGATTTTGGGGGAGAATTCATATGATATTTGTTTTACTTTCCTAAAGAAGGCAGAAAGAAAAGGATATTGTTAAATTTTTATTCTACTGACTTTTAAAGAGCTAAGTCTTTACAGAATAACTTTGCTCGTTTTGAGACATGTTTGAGAATCAGAACCATCAAGGAGACAAATATTAGACCTTGTAATTATGCTACACGAGCATCTTCCAACAACTTTTAAATACAAATTGTGTTTATAGCCAGAGAATTTATAGTCAGAGCACTTCAACAACCACAGCTTAATTAAGTAACTGTTTCAGCACTAATAATTAGCCAGTTTGCAAGTACTTAATACTGCTTAGATACAAATTTTAGTCCCAACCTTGTAATATAAAGGGGTTATTTAAACCTCAGCATTTACCACTGAGCTAAAACTCTGTCTTTATTACTTAATCAGCCTGGGAAGTAGGAGACAGTAAGAACAGTTAATTTAAAACAGTTAATTTAGAAGTTCTAACTCAATACATAAGAACAGGTACATGCATATTTTAATTATAAGATGTTCAACACATACCCAAAGTCACAACGTACTACCATTGATTGTCATTGCACTGTCATGTATTTATTTGTGATTACCTTACATTCAAGGACTGTAACAAAAGAAAATTCTTAAAAATAATTGTTAGTTAAACTAAGAACATGCTGCACACATTATCTGCACAAACCTGTTAAAATACTTCATTTTTTAAAACTTAACAATAAACCCTGAAAGCCAAACTACTTCATGCCTGAATTTCTCTCAGAACATTATAAAATGTCTTAACACAAAGAACACACAGTAGTATTCATCCATATTATTCCTTCAAAGTCTTGTAATAAGGAACAAAAACACAAGCATTGAAAGGGAGAATCTCCACCTAGGAAACAGATATTCTGCCAGCACAGTCTAACTCGCTGTTGTGTGACACCATCATGTCAGCTTCTATGATTCCATGAGTCAGCCATTCTTGTATCACTAAGAAATGCTACAACCATGCCTTGGTGAGCTGTTATATTCTATCAGCAGGACAAAATCACCCTTTTTTGTTTGTTTGTTTGGTTAGCTTTCTGACAGTGAATGCTAAAAACATATAGTTTGTTTGGATGTATTGATTTGGCAAAATACATCAGGAACTTTTCCAAGAGGTTGTTGAGATCTTATACTACATCATTTAATATGTTATTTGCTGAGTTACTGATAAGGATTATCATTAATACAACTTGGATACATTTCAAGCACCCACCACACCAGTCCACTAAAATTGTACTTTTCAGTCCTAATGTGCATATCCAGCACTTTCCATATTCCCCTACTGATGGCTCTACATCAGGCTTCATTCCAGGGATGAAGCCTGTGCTGGTGAGGAACATCAGCATTGCTTCAGTACTGAGAAACAAGCCACAGCTCATCTTTCAGTCCTTTGTATGCTGCTGACAGGTGCAGCAAAACAATTTCCAGCCTTGATAGCTCTGCTGTTCTAGTGAATACATGGGTAAGCGTGAGGCCATTCACATCCCTTCCAGATCATTTCTCTGCTGTGGATGATTAAGTGAGCAATACACACGGAATGTGTGTATATGAGAACTTGATGAGTGCACAGTGAGGAGACAGGTGTAAAGCTAGCTACTCTAGCCTCCATGCCCACATTATTTGTGGGGGTTTTTTTGTTTGTTTATTTCCCCTCTTGGTCCTGTATCAGAATCCTTCCACATATTCTTTCAATTGTAAGTTTGAGAGTCTCTTCACCCTTCTTAAATTTTAAAAAACCAAACAATTAAATTACAGAGATAACCAAGAAATATGGTTTCTAAAAGAATAATATGGGGTTCTATATCATATTCCAATAAAAGAACCTATGTAATATATTTCATTTTAGAGGCAATATTAGGTAAGCTTTCCTGGTCTGCATTGGGAAGCTGTTCATTTTACTTTAGAACTATTCACTCATTTTATTCACTTTTGGTATAGTAACATTGATCAAGTGTTCAGTGCAACAAACTGTGTCAGTGTTCTTTGTATTTCAAATAGATTCCTTTTTTTGTTGTTGTTGTGTTGTTGTTTTTTTTAATCCCTTATTAAAACTTAGCAGTATAAATTCTTGGTAATATCTACCTAGAGGAGTAAGTTCTAGATAGACAGGTTGGCAAATCAGTAGGAGACTTGTGAGTTACCAAATTAATTTTTTCAAATTATTCAACTTTTAGGATAGGAGAGTTAAGCTCTATTGAGGGACAGTCCTACAATCAATATGTGTATTAGTCAAAAAAAAAAATTTGTTTGTTTTAGCATATGGAATTTTTATAGCAAGACTTGCTGGAGAGATGAATTCATTTGCTCTCCTGATTAAGCTGTTCCTGCTTGCATCTACAACACAAATATATGATCTCTGACAGTCTTAAGAAGACTCGTGGTTTAAGGGGATGTAGCACATCCTTAATTTACAGTAGTGGTAGCATGTTAAATTAGGGGAAAATAGAATAGAGTAGATCAGGTGGAAGGGACCTGCAAAGATCATTTAGCCCAACTGCCTCACCACTTCAGGGATAATCAAAGATTAAAACATGTTATTATGCATGCACCAGTATCTGACTTCACTCAAGGTAAAGAATTTTTTCCTAATGTCCAGTCTGAAAATCAGTTAAAAACCTGATGCAAGTAAAAATATATTCTGTGATATTTTTGAAAGGACGACTTACTCTTCTGACTCATTTGTATGTACTAGAAATGACTACTATTCTGCTGAACTAGAAAACTGAAAAAAAAATAGAAAATACTTGAGTTCTACAATTTTCTATATAACAATTTCTACTGTTATTACTATTCTTCTAAATAGTCACAGATTACTTAAAGTTTGTGTTCTTCTTCCACACTGAAGTGTTCTGTTTAGCAATTAAGAACCACTAGTACTGTCTTCACTGCAATCAATTTGTTATAGAAAACTAATTATGCTATATTTTGAAAACTCCGTAAAAGTGAAATAAATACAGAAGAAGAGCTAAGTCTGTAATAACGAATTAAGGAAGTAAAGATACTACCCTGGCAGGAATACAAACTGCTATGGTATTGTAATATGTTTACCAGGAACATTCCACTTCGAAACATGACTGACATTACTAATTTTTTCACATTATTTGCACAAAATTGGAAATGAGGCACTGTCAATATGAAAGGAATTCAAAGAGACACCTTCCTATTATCCTGCTAGCCCTTGCCACAGCGCTGTCTGTTTTATTTATTACTTCACTGAGCTGGGCTTCCCAAAACAAGTAAGCAGATAGAATTACCACCAAGAAGTTGCCAAAATGATGATAAATATTATTACAAACTAGTGCTTCTCATAAAACACAGACACAAAACAGATTACCTTTGACATGAGTCGCAAAAATCCCTCCTTGGCTCAGATGCTAGCCACTGCTTGAAGAATGTTTCCTGCCTCTGAAGATAAAGCTCGTGCACTGATCCTTTCCAGCTGAGGCCACCATATTATTACTTTTGTATTACCAAAGAATGTTGGCATTGAGGACATCTTTCTAGAAAAACATGCCTCCTGCTAAATTAGATTCATCACATCTCATTTCTGACTGTTACTTCCTTCATATCCTTCTCTTCCCTGACACTTTGGCAATGGTAACTCTTCCTCCCCGCTCATTTTATGGGATTTAATTAAAAGTTTATAGAAATAATATAATTTTAACATTATATACTTAAATTGAAAGATCCACTGTTGCAGAGTATCACAGACTTGTGATGGAAGAAAGGAAGGAAGAAAGGAAGTTGTATTTCCCCCTCAAATCTTAAAGAAGAATGTTGAAAATTGAAAACATGAATTCAGAAGTCTATTCTGTTTAGAAAAGAGTGACATAATTATGTAAGAAAATATCATAAAACATGCCTGTGGTAAAATATTCAGAATAGTGAGGTTAAATGAAGTATAAACTGTAATCAAAGTTGCGCCCACCACACTGGAATGATTGCGAAAGAAAACTAAGACATGAGTTCTTCTTGGGTGAGAATAATGCAATACTGAACACAGCAGTACTAAGAAAACTAAAGCCTATCTAATGTAAATTATACAATGCTGTATAGTCAATCGCAAAGAGCTTTCTTGAAGTTAGAAGCATCAGTGTTCATGCACGCATTCAGCTGAAGTACAAGAGCAAGCTCTCTATTCCTCACAGGAATTGTACAGTGGAATCAGCAGCTGGACTAGTCTCTGGCACCATTTAGAAACAGAGATAAGTAGGAGTCTTTGCTGGAAATGGAAGTGGTACTTGCAAGAATAAGCCTAGAAGGCTTTTATTTTATTTGACCGCTCAGCTATGCTTGGTGTCACTCACCAAGGTAAAAAAGGTAAACAAACATTTTCTTCCATGTTGTTGTTCAGCTTTATACTCAATCAAAATTTTTGTGCCAAGTGGATTCCTTTACAGTAGAATTTTGCCTCAGAGCTATTTTTAATCAATTGGGAAAAAAATAAATCAATGGACTACACACAGAATGACAAAATATCAGATTTTTCTTGGGATATCACCTTCAAGTATGGATGGCACCTAGCAAGAACATCAGCTACTGAATACCCAACCATGCTTAAAAATAATCACAATGAATTTAGATTTGTTACACTAAGGCGAGAGAATTGGAAGACAAAAAATCCTTTTTTTTCTTTCTATTTTTGCATAAGAAATAATCAAAAGGGATAGTTTATGTTTGCAAATGACACACTACAAGACAAGATGCATGTACCACAGGGGCATGCTGTTGCGTTCTGTGTTATTCATGTTTCTGTATAACTTAGCTTATCCATTAGCAAATAAATAGTAACTCTTAATACTCAGGAGGCATTCACTCAGAAAGCTGGAATAGCCTAGGTTGTTACAGTTCATGAAAGGAAAAAGCATCTTATAATTCTTCCCCTTACACAGCAACCTATACACTGTACTTTCTTGGGATGACAGAGGCTGCTTTATACTGCTGTAAGTGACAAAAAACATACATTCAGTTATCCAATAACTAGTAATTGCTCATATCACAGAAAGAAAAGCAAAGAAATACAGAACAGGAGCAATGAACTGGCCCTTGTGCTCCTCCCTTTTGCATTCCTGGGACTGGAAAACAGCTGCTGGGAAGCACGTAGTCATAAGCAGAGCACAGAGGAGACCTCTAAAGTGCTCCTTTAAGGTGTCACATGGGATTTTGCAGATGTTCAGCAGCTCAGAGTAACAGAATCACAAAACTGGCTCACCTTTGTCATCCTGCTGTCCACTAAAAACATTAACATTTAAAGAAAAGACTGATCTGGAAGATTTGTGGTATATAACATTCCTCTAATTTCCATACAGCTTCCCTTTCTGTATGTCTGAAAAGATGCCCATTAATCAATACGAAAATTTTGATAACAGAGATGCACGGAGTCATTCAGAGGGGCTGTTTGTCTTTGATACATGATCAAATTTCTAAAAGAAAAAGTGACGGAGCTTTTGATGTAACTTTTATTTCTCTAAATTTCCTTGGTTTAGACAGGAAGATTATGGAAGATTTTACTGTATCTTTGATTTAGACCAGACCTATTTAGAAATGGACAGCTTTATGGGAAGTCTGCCAGAACTATTCAACTAAAGAAACCCACCTCAAAAAGCTTTTCTATAGTCTCAGTAATACAACAGATACAAAATTATTTCTGGTATAAGTGCAGAAAATAACTTCAACTAAGGAGTGATGTTTTATGACAAGCTGACTGAATTTCCCATTCCATACAGCTGTTTCACACCTTCTTGTTTCTGAAAGTACAATAGGAAATCAGTAGTCAGTCAAGTCTGCTGCTGTTTATTGTTGAGAATGGGCTGCCTGCATGATATGCACCTGCACTGGCCAAGAAAAAGACTGTAATTTTGTTGGACACGATAAATAAGAACTTCCCATAACAATTCTATAGGACCAATTTATGCTCTGATGGTCAATTTGGGCATTTTATATTTTCTCTCTCTATATTTTGCTTTGGATGTTTTTTCTTCTGGGAGGTCAATTTGGTTAGCATTGCTAATTTCTAGTGAATATTACATTAAAGCATTTTCAAAAGCATCTAGGAAAATGTATAGAAATCATCTGAAATTAACCACAACAGATGCTCAAATGCAGTTCTTTTTTCTCCAACTGCATAATGTGCAATCTGAAAGAACAGGAAGGCTCATTTTGTATACTCCAATATGTAGGGGGGAGTTACAAGTATGCACATTATTAAGAATAGTTTGGAGGCCCCTCATCATAATTAATGTTGATTTCCTAACTGAGTTTCAGACTGTTAAGATGAATTTCTAACAGCATGAAGGAATAAGTGTGAAGATGACTAAAAAATGCACAGGAAGTACAGATAGTCTAGATTTTAATTTTACATATCTTCTCTGCACCTGTATTCTCACCGCTTTCCCACTGCATTATTTGCTCTAAGACAAAGCTACAGGCAGTGAAGTGGGCTGCAGTGGAAATGCTTATTACACGGTCCCAATATTCTCAAGAATGCTGAGAGGTTCAGCATTGATTAAGGGAACAAGCTCACTGTCAGCATCAAAAGAAATACTGCAACTTCCCTTGGGTCTAGTTCAGACGTAAATTAAGCCACAAAATTGCCAAAAATATTTCAAAAGATTTGTGCAGAAAGATTATAAATCTCAGGCGCTGTTATATTAATGATAGGACTAATAATGAAGATGAAGCAAAAAAGATCCTACTTTTTATCAGAATACAGAAAGAAAATAAAGAAGAATGCAAAGACAATAATTATTTACTATGTAATTAATTTCACAGGTAAAAGATTTCTTACTGGCCAGCAAAAATCATATATGATATTGCTTATTAAAAGCAGACTAATTGTACTTTCTGATGTTGTTTCTTCCAATCTGAATAGAAGAACTTGCAGTGGCAAAGCTGTGGACAAGGTGACATTTCTCTGGTGAACAGAGAGAATTTCAAACCTACTGGGGTTCAGTTTTACCAGAAAATAAAACTGAAAAGAAACATATTTCATGTTCACATTTTCATTTGTGAATCTGGGTTTTCAGCACCCTTATCTGTCTGAACTAAAACTGCTTTTCTTTTTTTTTTTTTTTTTAAATTAATTTTAACGACACTTGAAAGTCCATAGATATAATAGAGACTACCAAAATGTCTAACATAAATCACCACATTGCAAATAACATGACTGGATGAAAAGTAGCAAGATTCTGTTGCGCATTCATTGCATGCTTTTGCTTGAGAAGAAGATTCTCGTTTCTGACATTCATCTATTGAAGTATGTAACAGTTGAAGCAGTTGAAGAAAACTCATTCTATAATTAAAGAATTTCTTAGTTTATACATTCTCGTAGTCTTTTCAATCGTTTTAGAATTTTCCACAACGCTATTAGTCCAAAAACATACAAATACATCCTGAATTAATGAAAAAATATATTCGTTTTGTAAAAAGATCTTTTTTAAAAGGGAGAACCACAGTTAACCAAAGTACTTTACAATATTACCATTAAAAGTTGTTTAAGCTGATACTTCAGTAAACAGATCACAAGAAAAACCAGTACAAAATTCAGCAGAGTAAAAATTGGCATTGTTTAAAATTAAGAAATTCATGTTGCGCAATTCCCCAAGGAATTAAGCATGTCCACTATACTTCACACATTTTCTATTTAACTAATGCTTTTAAGAACTAAGTTGTTAAGTGATTCATAGCAGATGACTTTCAGCTACCTTACAGTCCCCAATAACAAAGCATTCAACTTTGCATAGTTGAAGGCATTCACAGTATATTAGTTTGTAGCCAAAATAGTATCTGCTGATGTGAAAAGATGGTAATAGGCACTTCTGATGCTCATATTTCCTCTGGGAAGTAAAATATCTAGTCATCAGAAAGAATTCAAATTATTTTCTATCATCATGCATTACACAGAGGAAAGAAGTTATAAGGAATACAATTTATACACATATAGGGCACAAACAGCTCTGGGCAACCTGGTCTAGTATTAAATGGGGAGGCTGGTGGCCCTGCATGTGGCAGGGGGGTCGTAGATTCATGATCCTTGAGGTCCCTTCCAACCCTAGCCCTTCTGTGATTCTGTGATGCCTTTTTTTTCTTATTTTAGTAATGGTATTGACTGAAAGAGGAAACAGTCCTTTCTCTTCCCATCTGCTTGCTGCAGCACTGTACAGCGATACTGAGAACCAGAAGTAAAAAAGAATCATGAAAATGAGCAAATGATCAACTGTGCTCAGCACCAAATGTTCACTGAAAAAAAAAAAATTAAGGGATAACCTTGTCTCAGTAAATGGATACCAGTATGGATTTCAAATAAAGGGAACATGTTTTTAATACTAGGAACTATTTGTCAACTATTGTCTGTAGTGTTCCTTTCGTATGTCTAAAATCCAGGATATAAACTGCTTAAGAGAACAGTCTTGTCTAAACTCATTACCCCAATTAATGTAAAGGATTCAGGCCTGCATTCTCAGGTTACACAGCTTTTTTTTTTTTTTTTTAAACTAACAGCATTTTTAAACATTTCAGGTTTTAAGGTTTCAACTGTAAAATGGACTACAAATTGTTTGTAACTCTGATTTTATCGTCTGCATTTCTGAAACAAATCGAATGTCAAATAAAATACATAAAACCACTACATACGATTAAATAAGCAACGAAGACAAAAAGACAAAGCAAAGGTTTGCCAACAAACTTTGTGTACTTATGTACAAAGAACAGAACTACTCAGAACATTTCAGGAACTAGGTATTTGCTGATCAAAAAGAGACCAACTAGAAAGTCATTTTTCTTCATGTGACACATTTTGGTGGGGAGAGAATGAGTTTCAACACATTTTGAAGAGAGGCAAATCTGATTTCCTAACCTACCTGTCATAAGAGTTCTTGTGATGATTGCTGAAAAACAAAAAAAAAAACAAAAAGAAAAAACCACCACCACCAAACTACTAAATTCTAACATGCCTCTCTGCCTAGGTGGTTTATGTATGCCAGTAATTTCAGCATAGTTAGGCATGCCTCTCTTTCCTGCTATAGGCAGGGACACCTCCCCCTAGACCAGGTTGCTCACAGCCCCCTTCGGCCTGGCCTTGAATGCTTCCAGGGATGGGGCATCTACAATCTCACTGGGCAACCTGTTCCAGTTCTCACCACCCTCACAGCAAACATTCTACTTGGGAGTAGAATGCTGAAGGCTAGAGAGGTGATATTCCTACTGCTGCATATTATTTTTCTGAAGAAACCACCCAAACAAGCTAACCCATACAATGAAAATCCTAATTAAACTTATATGCAGACTGCTATTTTTCTGAGATGCCTGTCAGGAGTAATTCTGTAGCATATTTATACTGTATGGGAAAATAAACAAACACCACCACACATAAAAAGGCTATTGACCGTTACCCTCTTTAATAAGCCATATCCTGCAGCCCTTTTGTCTGAATGAGCTCAAATAATGTACATCATGATATATCATCACCCATTAATTCCTACTCATGGAAAGGAAGGAAATGGAAAGGACCTTGAAGATGAAATCATATCAAGCCTCCTGTCACTGACATGGACACTTTCCATTAGACCAGGTTGCCCAAAGACCCATCCAGTCTGACTTCAAATGCTTCCAGGGATGGAAAATCCATAACTTCTCTTGGCAAGCTATTCCAGCCTTGCCATCCTCTGAATAAAAAAAAAAAAAAAAAAAAAAAAAAAAAAGATCTAAGCTAAATCTACCGTCTTTCATTTTAATGCTAGCACTACACTCCCAGAGAAATAATTATCCTCCCCATCTATCCTGCAGGCCCCTAGGCTGTAAGGTCTCCCTGGATCCCTCTCTCTAGGCTAAACAATTCCGATTCTCTTAACCTCTATTAGAGAAGCTGCTCCATCCCTCTAGTCATTTTTATGGCCCTCCTTTGGTCTCTCCTCAAGAAGTCAATGTCCTTTTGCTGGGTGCCTCAGAGCCAAATTCAGTGCTCCAGGTGGGATCCCATGAGAGCAGAACAGAAGGGGAGAGACACTTCCCTTAATCAGTTAGCTACACTTTGATGCAGCCCAGGAAACGGTTGGCTTTCCAAGTACACATTGCTGCCTCACATTCAGTTTTTTGCCCACCATTTTATATTAATATTTGGTGGTTAACCACTGCCCTATAACTGCCTAAAAAAATAGCCGTTTCATTTGCAAAGAGTATAAGTTATGAAACAGATAATATTATATTAGCATGGTAAAGTCACTAAATAATTTAATTCAAGATTTCTAAACTTCATTAGCATATTGTAACTTTCAGTTACATCAGCCTTATCTGACATCAACCTAGTTATTTCATAATGCCCTAAAATCCTTTGTACTTTTCCCTTGTACGCTCCCATACATATTACATTCCTCTGCGATTCTTGTGATAAGGCATTTGTTGTAGAACAAATTTTATTTCAACATTAAAAATACCAGTGCCTATAATTTCAACACTTTGTCAAGTACATTATTTTTTCTTATTTCATTGTATTATGCACTGATCACTGATTCACAAGAAGTGTTAATTCCAAATCTCATCTTTTCATATACAGCTGGAGTAAACCTCAGAAGTTTCGGTGTCTTTCAAGACATCACTACTCCTAAAGATATGATATACCAGTTTTGCTGACCTAATTTTCTCCTAGTTAGAGCCATCAGAAATATTTAATGACTTGATTTTAAGTGCTGAAATGGACGAATGCCGAAAATATATCAAAAGTCTTTTTTTCCCCCCAAAATTAACATATGTCAAATAAATAGGTGTTGAAGTAAAGGATCTCATGCCCACTTCAATGTGAAAGCTTGCAGGTGAACACAGTGAAAAAGTAAGTGTTTTATTTCTAAACAAGTGTGAAAGCATGTCATTTTCTGACTGTGAGGTTTACCTGTAAAGTTTTTCTTAGTAAATTCCATTTTTTTTTTTTTTTTACTCCAGAAGCTAATAATGTATATTGGAAACCACTGACCATGATTCAGAGAGATGCAAAAGAGAACTCTGAGAATGACTGAACTATAAAAGCACTAACAAAATAAATTAATAATGCTAATAAAAGTTTGCAAGTTTTACTATATTATTGCCAACAAAGAGGTCAAAAACCAGCAGCCACATTTTCCCATGTGTCATCTAAAATATAACTGTTTTGAAGCTAAGAAGGTACAAAATACACTTTCAGCATCTAACACTGTAGAACAAATTATAATATTAAAAATTTAAGATATTCTGTCTAATAAATAGAATGCAAATATTAGCAAAATTATTGTTATTTTATTTTTTACAAACATCTATTTTTTAATTAGGAATTCAGAAATATATGCTCACAATACTGTTCAGATGAGGAGAATACCTTATCTAGGCATCATAGTTCCAGTTGAAACATTACTATAACAGTGTCTCTATGTATTATTTTAAACAGTTTTGGAAAAAAATTTCTTTTTTTCACAAGTTAGTGTAATTGCTATTTTATACTTTCCTTTTTATTTTTACCTCCTATTTAATACCAGTGACAAAAAGAATAGTAATTCAGTGTATTTTCTTTCATAAAGCAGCTCACTTTCAGCCTATTCAAATCTGTTATTTTTCAAAAGTGTTTATTTTTGCATAAGCATAGCTAGCAGTATATGCAGAGGGTTATCTGTAATACATGCTGCGTGATTAAAAATAAAGTATAGCTTTAATTAGTAGGTAAGAAAACCTATTTCAGTGTTTCATTAAATATACAGAAAAGTTTTTGCTCCTCTGTGATGAGAGGAAAAAAAATATCCTAGAACAACATGAATTTTCTTTTTCACAGGCTTTTCTAATTTTGAAGAAATTTATATTTCTGTTCTAAGTCAAACTTACATTTTATTCCTCCTGGTAGTGTGCTTGCCTTGTTTCCTTTATGAGGTAAGTAGATACAAAAATATTCCCAAATTTTCACAGCAAATAAAGCATAATAAAAAACCCAAAGCCTAAATCCTGCAGCATTTTCTTTTTCTTTTTCTATGCTTTGAGTAGAGTTTCACAATTTTTTATGCTGATTGTAATAAGGTTTCACAAATCACTTTAATTTCCAACCCTTTTTTTTTTTTTTTAATAATAGGATTAATGCAATTAACTCTGTGGTGACATTTTTGCCATAAGAAAAGGAAAGAGTTTGTCTTTATACCTACAGTTAAGGGGAAACTGCTCTGTCTAAGTCTAATCAGACTTGAAAAAAGAAGTTTCTCGTGTTACATCCTGAAATAATACACTTTAAGATTACAGGAAAATTCAGATAGAAGGGGAAATTGTGTGGTCTCTAGACCAAGGTTCCCGCCCCAAAGAAGGTCAGCTGTGAAATCAGATTAAGTCACTTGAGTTCTTGAAGAGGTGCTCCATCTGGGTCTTGAGCACTTCAGGTTGAGGGAGTTCAGCTTGTTTAGCTTCTCCAGAAGGTTCCAGGTGACCGCGTGGTGGCCTTCCTTGAAGGGAGCTTACAAGCAGAAAGGGGACCAACTTTATGGTCTGATAGTGATAGGACAAGTAGGGATGATTTTAAACTAAAACAGATGAACTTTAGGTTAGATGTTAAAAAAAATATTTTTTAGGAGGTTGTCCAGGGAAGCTGTGGATGCCCCATCCCTGGAAGTGTTCAAGGCCAGGTTGGATGGGGCCCTGAGCAGCCTGATTTAGTGAGTGGCAACCCTACACACAGCAGGGAGTTGGAGCTGGATGATCTCTAAGGTCCCTTCCAACCCAAGCTATGATTCTGTTATCTCTTGTCTTCCCACAACGCACCACTGAGGCTCTGTAATCTCCCTGCAGGTATCAGAGGCTGCTTTAGTGTGCCCCCAAAGACACTGTGCCTCCAGACTGCATCTGTCAATGTCCCTCAACTTCTCTTTCTCAGAAAAATGCTACTGTCCTTACCAATCTGGTGGCCCTCTGCTTAATATGCCACAGTTTATTAATTTCTTTCCTGTACGGGGGTAGGGAGGGTTGGCAAGCAAGAATGTGTGCCATTGTGCATAATGAAGACAGATAATCCCGTCTGTTGATATGCTTGTTGCATATTTCATAATGCAGATGAGGATTGCTACCTAACCTACTGTGCTGCGAGGAAACACTGCTGGTTTATGTTCACCTTATTGTCCCCTAAGGCTTCTTCAGCAGAACTACTCTGAGTAGTCTTGTCTTGCTGCCAGGGGCTTCTCCTCCTCATGTGCAGGACTTCACTTCAATATCTCTTATTGAATTTCACAAGGCTCCTGTCAGTCCACTCCTCCCTCCCGTCTAGGCCCTTTTGGACAGCAGCCCTGCACTTGAGTGCATCAACTGATTCCTTCAATTTGGTATGATCAGCAGTCCTGATGAGTTTTCAGCACCTTTGCATGGACCACCTGCTTTTGTTGATCTTGCTACTGATCACAAGCAACAGGCAAGGCAGATATGCAGAAAATATGATAAATTAACAATTACACATGATCGATTTCACCTTTTAGATTAACGCATCCGAAGTTTGTAATCTACGAGCAAGTAAGACACTTAATGTCTGCCACATACGGCCTATTTCAGCTGACATGTCCTGCATTTATTCTGGCCTCCTAGTGTCACTTCAGGAGGCTGTAGGTCTCCTACAGGCTGTATGTCATATGCATCAGTTCCAAGTGGATGTCTCACATACCCTGGAGCATTTCATATGGTACTCACTGCATACAAAGGTATGTGATTTGGACCTAGAAAAGTTTTGCCTTTTGTATCATTCTTTTGGTTTAACTACGACAGAGACCTATAGTCCATTGATTACACATTAGCATATAAACACATAACACATATTTAGACGCCTACAGCTGCTTGCACTCACTGCAAAGAGAAAGCCAGCCACAGCTTGAGATCATGGCAGACGACAGCAGATAATTACAGCTTATGAAATGAGAAGTTCATGAATTATTCAGTTGACTCTAAAAGCCAAACGATTAATTTAAACAATATCACAAAATTATTTGAATAAACTATTCCATATTATTCAAACATCATTCTGAAGGCAATCAGATGAATTTCTAGATGTCTTTCTAGATCATCCCAGATATTTCTTCATGAAAAACTTTGTTGCGTTAATTTGTCCTATAATTGTCCTTTCAGATAATTATCTTTCAGATAATTCCGGGGTATTATTTATCTCAAAAAAGTTTGCTGATGGAGACTAAACCCATCGTCTTATGACACCAAACCTGTAGTTCGTCCCAATCTACCTGCACAAATTAATGCTGTTTGTATACCCTATATATCCCTTTATTTGTATATCCCTTTATTTGATCAAGTCTTCATGAACAAATGAAGACCTTTTCCTTTCTGATATCTTGCAAAACGCATGTTTATAGAAAACTAACACTTTTATTCAGATTTAGAACTAAAAAGTACAACGATGGTTCCTTGAAAATGCTTAAAATAGATGATAGATTGACTGATTGCATATTCCTTTGAATTATTGTGAAAGCACCAGAACTAAATCATGCCATGAAAAAGTGGAGTTAGAAGTTATGTAACTTTTAGTTGCTATAAATTGCTTCTTGTTGAAAGCTATATAAAACATTCTCAAATCTGTCATGTTCCACCTTCTTTAAAAAAAATCTAAGTGAAAGCGTCCAAGAAAAACATGAATCAGGTATGCGTTATTAAACTAGAGCAAAATATACACCACCATAAAGACAGAAAACTCTCTCACAGCTTAATGTGAAAGTCTGTTCCCTCTGTTTTATATCCAGAGTGCATTTATTGCAATAAAACATGCCTTATTAGGTTAGCTAAATCGATATAGCTAATTCAGCAACAAAACTTCCTTCCCCTCACATGCTATCTCCATTGCCACTTTAACACAAGTTCATTTGTTGAATACAAATTATGTTTATCTTCTCTTCTGCTGCTGATATTCATATGTTCCCTCAAAACACGCTATCTGAAAACACAGACAGGAAAATACATTTTCTGTTTCTCCTCTCAATGAGGCACGTATCATGCCAGCACTGCTACAGCTTCCCAGAGACCATGCTCTACAACGTCTGGTCTGACCCTGGACCTTAGCAAAAGGACATTCTCAAAATTTGGACTAGTTTGACCTACAATGATGTGGGAGGAATGGAGCATAAAGAGTAAGGGAGAAAATGAAGAAAATGCTTTATTTGTAGTGGTTGGAACTAAAGAAATTAGACGGCAGAAGATAATAGAGGTTAAAGCTGAAGTTTCCATTTTGCTTTAGAAAGGAACCTCAATTTCTTAGCTGCTTAATAAAAAATAGATAAAAACACAATGTCATGGCTTTATGTTTTTTTGATTTTCAGTATTCCACATCAAAACATCATGCACTGGAATTAAAGTGCTAATGCTCTAATTCTACGTACCTATCCCTGTACATTACGGAAGTCATGGGATCTGACCCTTCCGGGTGGGGCGGTCTCTTACTGCCTGGCAGTGGGTGCTGGAGGGTGCTTTCCTAGCCGTTCCAAGCTTTTCAGGTTTGACTCGGTCTCAGGAACTCTCTCTCATATCTTATTTGATTTATTAGTCTCAATTTCAATTAGATTGTATTATATTGTGTTATCTTGCATTCCGATATCATAATTAGTAAAATAAGTTTACCTCCATAGATTGTTGCCGCTGTTTTTTTCCCTCCCTTCCTTCCTTCCCATTTTGTGGGGCCAGGCAGGGGATGGGGAGGGCAGGGGCCTACTGCCCCCTGTCACAGGCATAAATTGATCTAGTTAATTCCGTGACATATAACAATTTATTTAAAAAATATTTATAGTAGCAAAAGGTGCATTTCTAATGAAAAAGGTACGGATTAGCAAAGCAAAGTAACAAAGTGATCACGGCAGAACTGCATTTGAAATGTCAAAAGTGTGCATCACCAAGCACTGAATACTGCTCTATGACTATATCCTGTTTTGTACTCTGAAAGACAACAGCCTCCTACAGCAAACAAAGACAATTATAAGATAGCTACCATTTATCCCAGAAAAGCTCTTTGCTACTTAGAAAAATACTAAAAGAGAAAAACAGCCCCTTGTTAGTTGAAATTAGCTGAAATTAGCTCCTCTGATTATCTGCTCTTTAAATTGGAAAAAGAGGGGTTCTTTTTTTGTTCAGCATGATTTATTTTTAGACTGGCAAAGAGACAATGGTAAACAGAACTGAAGCTCTGTGGGCATCTTCTGAGGTTAAATTACCTTTCATGCCATTTGCACAGAAGATTGTTCTCAAGCAGCTTGAGCAGATGGTCGGGACACCATTGTCCGTTTACTTGTATCCGCAAAGGTAAACGATGGCTCTTTGAAATCCTGAACAATATGACCCTCGTGATGTTTTATGAACTTTGGCTGCCAAGGAGAAAAACAAAACAAAACAAATAACACAAATAAATATAAAGTTAATTGAAGAGGAGAAAGATCTAACTGATGAAATCTCATTTTAAACTATTGCCCCCTACTTAGCCTTCCCACTTTGACAAATATATATATATATATATGTAATCTGAAACTACTTCTGTAAAAGGAATGAATACATTCCAGAATACTCAGCAAAGTGGGCGAAAACAAATCATACAAATCGTTCATTCATTCACTGAAATATGAAATCTGTCATCCCTCAGTAAGTGCTTCTACTACACATGGCATTTTCAGGAGTATACTGCCAAATAACAACCAGATCTGCTTATGGGGCCACAAAGATGGTCACAGATTTCCAGGACCACACTGGAGTGGACAGCTGCCCGAACTTGGGGATCTACCCACCCAGCCAAGTATTGGAAGAGAGAAGGTCATGAGAAAAGCAGAATATGCTGAATGTAGTTTCTAGATTTCTAAAAATTTCCCAAATTTCTTTGGAAACAGACCAAACATCTGTTTGGTCAAACATCTTCAATGCAAGTCTTTTGCAACAAGCAACTTGCTATAAAATCACTTTTATTTAACTAAGTACTGATAAGAAAGAATGAATTTAAAGATTGGAGAGGGCATGTACAGTTGTGAAGAAAATCCTTAAGTTTTATGAACAATCCTTGGGATGTCAGAGTTAAGTGAGAAGACATTGCAATTAATAGTTGCATAACCTGTCACTCTAAGAATATTCTGAAAGAAAAAACCAAAATTATTGAATATGGAAAGAACTGGATGAAATCAGTGAAGGGGCCACTATGCCAATTTCAATACACACAGCAAAATAGGACAGAACTGGAACTGAAAATAACACTGAAAATAACATGGAAATAGATAACTATGACTCATCAGCCTCTCTGCTTTCTAAAGCCAGCAGGTACTGCAAAACATTTGGTTAAATGCAGTTGCATATGATAATTGTTGTTTTTTTGATGCTTGTTTAAAGTGACACAACAAATAAAATTGATATCCTCTACCTAATATCATATCCTCAACAGGAACAGTGGATGAACACTGAATACATTTCCTTCACTCACATTTCAATGATTGATTGGCTTCATCTTATTTCTCTTTGCTCTTCTGTTGTCATATTCAATATGCATTAGAATAAATGTGCAACTTAAACATTTAAGATTCTTGACCAGTTTTTAGGAACTGTTAATACTCACTGGAATAATGGAAGAGAGGAAAGAAGTAGTAAGTGTGAAATAACATAATTCTGAATGGGATCTTAATAAAACATCATTTTAAAAGACTGGGAAAATAGAACAAATTTATGTTCATTTGAGAATATGAGAGAGCGCTTAGATGAAGAGATTTTTCTAATTCTCCTCTCTGCCCCAGAAAAAGCGGAAACTTAGCTATGCTTGTTATAAGTATCAGCTTTTCATGACAATTTTCATTAAAAAAACAAAAAAAACAACAACGAAACAGTTTTTGTGCACCATGAGAAAGCTGTTTCTCTTCCCCTCTTTATTCAAGAAAAAAGGAATGGAGGTTCATTGTCCCTCAGCTTATCCACTTAACATCCCTGGCTATATCTGCCTACTTGCAAATACATAGTAATGAAAGTAATAAATATGCTCATGAACATGTTCAATATGAACTGAATGGCTGAGAGAATCCATCTCTCAACAAATCCAGTCTTCCAACATCAGCAGACTTCACATAGAAGATTGGTATCACTGTATCTTTACATTCTGGACATGATTTTTTTTTTTTTTTTACATGAATAAACCTGATAGTTTTTTTTTTTTTTTTAACATAATATTATTATAAAAAACAATAAGTAATAAAGCGGTCTCACAAAAACATAAGTGTCCCCGTCCTCGAAACTAACAAATTTTCATTGGAAGAAGCGAAGTGTACATTTTGGTTTCCCAGTAGAAGGGCATCTGAATAGCACTAAGGCCCATGCGTTCTTTCATCAGATGTTCAATGTCGCCAGTGTTAAAGAACTGGATATTTTTAATAGAAAATACAGCAAACCAGTAGTATTCACAAATGCGCTTCTTGAAAGAAGTGCTAAATAACTTCCATACTGAAAGAACTGGAGTGACCATAAACATTTTAGCTTTCTGCCTATCTCCCTTCAGATGTCAAATTGTCCAGAAGAGTAACAACAAAATTAATTTGAAAACATTGAGAATAAAACTTCATGAAATCAAACGAAATCCGCTTTTTTTTTCCTCTTAATTTGAGCAAGAAACACCATGAACATCTGACCAAATTACTAGTTCATCCTGTAAAGGGAGGTCATGATTAATGTGCACTAATGAGTTGTCAGCTAACTCAGCTGCTGCAAGCACAGGCTGTTTTTCCCTTTATACAACTAAGCATTAGTATGTTTTCCGATGACTAAAGCTAGTTTCCTTTCTGCACATTTAAAGAGGCATAAAGGGCCCCAGCGGGAAGGTTGGGAAGGTGTTCCCATCTCTGTCTCTAATATACAGTAAGTTAATTCAATCAATCATTATTTATGAAGGGGGAATATACTGCACGCTCTCAGGAAGGAGACTCACTAAAAATAAGGAGATGAATAACAAATTCAGATTTAACAGTGTGGTTGCACAGCAGTTGATTCCAGAAGGAATTCCTCAGCAATTAACTCCTTTCAGACTACATCTAGTTGGTGAGTCCACATAAACGGAAAAGATTATAGTGAGATTACTGAAATTTTATGTACGGATATCTCCCAATCAGCAGAATATATAGAAAGCATTGTTCCATAACAACAGAAGGGAGGGAACACAAAATGGAGAAGTAGTCCTTAACCTCAGTAATGTGACTGAAAAGCTGGAACACATTTTGTACAGGCAGCTATTCTGAATGAGGCACTTCAGAGGTAAAAGAGCATAGCAGAAATAGTTTGATCAGGAAATCAGAAAAGTGAAAATTTGGTGTTGAAATCATTAAAACATATCTTTTAAATCTTTTCTTACTGCATATATATTACCAAGCTTGTAGGTTAAGACATTTTTATGATTAAATCTCCAAGTTAACATAAATGTGTGTTGCTGGAAAGACTACTTGAAATTGCATATTCTAAAAATGGTAAAACCTCATGTCTTTCAAGAACTACCAAAAACATAAAAATCTGCAGTGTCACAAGCTGTGTTAAATACTAATGACTTTTAGGGTGTCTTTTCTAAGTATTCATTTCTAAAATTTTAGCTACACTTCCAAGCTATCGGTGTTTCCAAGAATTAGTTTCAGAATTTCTGTTATTTCTGCACGTCCCTAGTCTATTGCAATTCTTATCAGAATAAAGGACTGTTTTCTAGTAAAAATATCACTGCCTCTCCCACACTGGGAAGTGAAGACTTGAAGAGCCACCAATAACAGGGTTCCACAATTCTTAGCTGGCTCCACCAATGTTCTGGACCTCTGAAAATCTCTGTGGAGATAAATGGTGACTATCTGGAGTCCCTAAAACTTCTGTATGCCACCAAAGCCATAGTGCCTACATTCCTATTACTTCATTTGCCTAGAAGTAGTATCAAATTATAACTTATCTGGGGCAAGGGGAAGCAAGGGAAGCAACTTTGTTCTACTGGGATGGAGCAACTGAAAATCCTTCCTTCCTTCATTGTAGTAGTGGCTGAAATGAGCTTTGAAGTTTGCCTTACAGTCCAGAAGTCCCTTTCAACCTAACATTTGAGTCTATGCAAAACTGCTGTGGTTCAGCTGAAGACAATGTAATCACCAGGAGAAAAGGTATGAATTTTATCTGCTTCAGACACTCTAAAATTAAAAAAAAAAAAAAAAAAAAAAACAAATAAAAAAAACAAAAAGTGAAGCTGAGCCAGGGAGTTCCAAATCACTGGAGTTGCTTTGCAATAGCCATAAGAGAATAGCAGCTCAGTTTTTATGTTCCAGAAAGACTTAAGACATTCTAGTACTATAAAGTCTTTAATTCTTAGCTTACCCACAGATCAGCAATGATTCCAAAGGGCTACTAACAGCCAAAAGTCACCAGTGTAGTTACCTGCCACATCTGTGTTTTCCTTTGAGGTCTCCCCTATTACTAATAAAGAGGCTGACTTTGCTAAATCTCATAAGGGAAGCCAAGAAACAGCCTGAGGTGGTACTGAAGTGGAAAACAGAACAAATTAAACTAGTTGTCTTCCTGCTTCACAGCCAACTGCAATTACTTTACTGGGGAGATATTATCCAAAGAAAACACTGAATCACACAAACAGGAACCATTTCATTAGCATCCCCAGAGTGAACCTTTCCTCAGGTGTAATTTGAGGAGCCCTTAAAATATGCAATTCTATCTACAACTTTCAGTCCTCGATAGTTTCCTACTGTAATTCTAGTTTCCCTCTACAAGAAATCCTGCAGTTAAATCTACTTTCAGAATGACTTCCCTGATTAATTACTCTATAATGTCTGTACTCTCTGTTGGATAAAGCGTTTCTTAGTTTAAAAGTAATCCTTTTCCTCTGAACGCTGGCAATTTTGGAGCTGAGGGAATGAATCACCACCACTTGGTACTGCCATTCACACTACTGGGATGTGTACTCATGTGAAGTCGCTCTGAGCCATAATTTCTTATTCTCCTGACTCTGCTGTGGATTTTAAGAGTGGAAGAACTATATGGAGGTGAAGAACTTGTAGGCCATTCAACATTTCCATCAAAAAGACTAGAGTGACTTCCACGATACTGGAGATGCGTGAATTGTGAACAACTCCAACTATGAATTTTGAATGCTAACTTGAACAAGTCTAATGTTTGCTGAAAAATGTCCCACAGATAAGAAGCAAAAAGGCAGAACACAGAAATACATGGCAGTTCCCATAAGGAAATAGAAAGAAAATAACGCTTTGTCCTGTGTTAAGCTTTGCTGTGAAGGGTAGGGAGACACTGGAACAGATGCCCCAAGAGGTGGTGGATGCCCTGTCCTTAAAGATGTTCAAGGTCAGCCTGGATTGAGCTCTGAGCAACATGATGTAGCTGTAGGTGTTGCGGTTCATTGCAGGGGAGTTGGACTAGATGGCCTTTAAGCATCCCTTCCAACTCAGATGATTCTATGATTTTATAGCTTTCTGAAAGACAAATTAACTTGGCAGACCTGACCAGTGTTTTGATTTTCACTCTATCTACATATGAAAAAGGAAAATGAAAATGAAAATGACTTTTCACACAACAATGACAGGGGTATACCTTACGGCAGAGAGCAGAATGTTCAGTGGCATTATTTGAGATTCAAGTATCACTAAGCATCATTTAGTTTTCAAGAGATCTGAGCAAGGGTCAGTGATACCTTCAGGTATCAGCTCTACTAACCAGCAGTTAACTACAGGTGCCTACGGGTTTTGAAAGGTTATTTTACCTGGATGTAGGAGAGTAAAATCTTAGAAAAAATGTTTCCACAACATAAGAACTTTTTTTCCTGTCTGCTTCTGTTAGGAAAAAATAAAACAAACTAAAACCAAAACAAAACCACCTTTGAATAAATAACGTAAAAATTAAAAAAGCAATTTAATTAAACAAACTTTACAAGGATGCTATGCAACAACATATTAACATATTAATAAATTTACATTGATGACTGAAAGGCAGTGCTGTATAGAAAAATCCACTGAGTACAAAAGACTGAAACAGATATTATCTCATCAGCTTCACAGGGGTCCATTTCACCTGAATTTAAATGACTTCAGTAAAATTATGGAGTGAGTCAGCACAGAGCCCAGAATAGAACTAGGGAATTGTGGCTCTTTGTCTTTAACCATTAATTAACACCCCACATGGAGAAAATGGATGTTACTATCTTATTAAGTCCCACAATATATTTAAATCATACCAATACACTGAACCATATTTTAGAAAAAATAACCAACAAATCAAAAACTCACAAACCTAACTACAAACTGAGATGTAAGCCTAACATTTATAGTGACCCAAGTTTCAGGATGGATACAAGTAGAAAAGAGGCAATACTTGTACAAGCTGATGGAATTAACAGCTTTAGCTTTCAATCCCCTAGCTTTGACAGTTTTGAGTTCTCTTATGACTAAAATATGTCAGTCTCACTTCAAAAGCAAAACAAAAAGATCGCAGAAGTCTCTAACCTCAAAAAAGCTCCTTAGGTTCAGCCAATCTTTAATAAATACTAAAAACTCTGTTTTGATCTCCTTTAAAATCACATGCAACTACAGTACTGCCTATGAAGTGTTTCAGTAGATAGAGTACGGGAAATCTGTCACCTAACACCAAATCTCTCACTTCAGTCAAAAGACACTAGTGGATGGATGGCCTGAAAATCTCCATTTATATGGAGCTTTCTGGTACAATTTAGAGAATGTGCACAAACATTAAGTAAAGAATGTAAATTCTGATGGCATTTAGATAAATTAACATTTAGTAAGGAAATGTGTCAACTCCGTACTGCTTAGCAGAACTATCTTTTTAATATGTGATTTCTTAAAAAATTAGATATGAACTTGAGAGAATATTCTTTCTTTCTCTCACACATTCTGTTTTTCATTCTGTCTTGTCGTATGTCCCCCTTTTCACCATGCAAGTATGAAGGATCTATTCTGAAGTTGCTAACAAGTCTACAAGTGCTGCAATGTTAGCTTAATATGAATCACAAAATCAGTATTTCCTCATACAGAAGATGCTCCAGGCCCTAATCATCGGTGTTGCCCTCTACTGGACTCTTCCTAGGAGATCCTTCCTAGCAGATCCATGTCTTTTCTGAACTGGGAAGCCCTGCACTTCAGACGTGGCCTCAGCAGTGCGGAGTAGAGAGGGGAGACCACCTTCCTTGACCTGCTGGCCACACTCGTTTTAATGCACTCCAGGATTCCATTGGTCTTCTTGGACACAAGGCTACACTGCTTGCTCGCAGCCAACCTGTTATCCATCAGAACACTCAGATCCTCCATAGCAAAGCTCTCCAGAAGGTCATCCCCTAATCCATATTGATACATGCAGTTAACTGTGTCTACTCTAAAACTAGTATGAACTGGTTCTAGATATCTTTTGATATTGCATATTCACAAATATGACAAAACATCGCAAAAAATCACGCATTCATATTTTTTCTCAGTATGCTTGGAATTATCACTAGTCACTAGCATTATACAAGATACTGTATAAATATGAATATGAACAAATTTACAACCTGTTTCGAGTAAGAGACAACCCACTGTTTCCTTTCAACAAGCAAAAACCTAGAATTCTACATCTTCCAAACAAGCCAACTACAGCCAACAAGCCAACATACAGGAATGAGTAGGTTGTGTTTCCATTTTTTACTGTTGCATAAAATTCACCTTGTGCTCTCAGTTCTTCTAACAGATTGAGGGGCATAGCCAATGTGTTTTCACCCCTGCTCCCCTAGTTGCTCACATCTAATAGCAAGTAATTACTTATCATTCTCTTTTCTGCAGTGAGTCTCTTGGGTTGAGCACTGCTGGGTTAAGGAAGAATGACTCTCTTCCATCTGCTGAAGCATAAGACACTATTCTTTAGAAAGTTTTATGATCTGAAAATGCAACATCTTAAAGGAAAGGCCTCTGCAAAATTTTTAAGAGAATGTTGGAGCATCTTATAAAATTTCATATGTAGACAGATCTTTATGATATACATGAATTTGTTTCTCATCCCAGAGGCCCTTAGGAGAGAAACCTCTGATGCCTATGCACCACAAAACTGAAAAATTCAGTTAAAGCTGTTTCAACATATGAAATAAGGAATGAAACAGAAGAGGGAGCTGAAAAGCCAATATGAAAATGAAAGAACTTGAATGATATAATTACTGTCAGCAAGATGAAATTTTCTTGAAAATACAAACAGACATGAGTTGCAAATATTATCAGTGAATTACAATCATCCGGCTTAATTAAGATAGATTTCTAAGCTATATATCTCTCTTCCAACTGAAGGAGAAAGGTTTCACACAGTCTGACTCTGACATCATGGGCCAACATGGTAAAATAGGAAGTGTTATTTTCAGAGCAGCCCTCATATCTCATGGGGTGGCACTTCTTCACAACACTAAAGAGTTTACAGGCAAAGCCATCTGAAAGGTGTGATCAGCTAAAAGCAAATTCAGAATGCAGTCAAGTTATCAGTAAACAGCAACAGCCATATTCCTGCACAAACACCCCAAACTACTTGGTTCTGGATCCCTTAGTATTTGCTAGAGTATTTGTTTCTTTTGTGGGAACAGTCTAGGCACTGAATTAAGAGATTAAAATGAGAAGCAAGTTTTGAATTTCAAAACTTCATTACAATAATGTTCGAGGCTAGCTTAATTTCACACATCTTGTGTGACAGTAAGGGACTTCTGGGAAAAGCATCACAATCTGAGGCAGCAGACCTTTGGTTCTGAGAAACAACAATACAATCTGGCAAACTGTTACTTCACAGCAGAATGAATGGCAGAAAGGAGCATTAATTGTCTTTGACATTTACTGCTGTATCATTGCTACTTACTGAGCATGAAATCCCAAGCCATTTCTTTGTTGTTCTAATAATTATCAGAAAACTGATATGTAAAAATGGTACAGTAGCCCTAAAAAAGTGGTATCACCTGCACAAGAAACATCTCGTTTGTATAGCTTTCAAAATCTACCTTCATTTCCAGGACAAAAACACGGCAAGAGTTCTGTTTTTTTCTTCTTTTTTTTTTTTTTTTGGTAACATATGTTTATTTCAGTATCATTAAATTATTCAATTATTGGTATGAAAAAGTGTCCAAATTCTGACAAATTTTTATTCAGTACTATAAATAAATGCATCCTTCACGGTGCTCTCTGCTTTCTTGTGTACTTTAAGTCTTCCAAACATGATTTTAGAGATTTAATCAGCTGCTTGCAAAAACGTAACCTAATTGAAGTAGTATTCCGAAGAGCATTATTTCTATGATTACAGCTTCCCTAATGCATAGCTGTAAACAGAAAGAACGATAGCAAGCGTCCTAGATAAATGTGTCCTCATAGCTGTCATTCCTTAGGCTTGACCTTCTGACACTGTTCCAGCTGTGCAATGACGGTCCCAGAATTAAGGGTGGGACAATCTCAGGCTCATTCTATTCCTGGCAAACTCCTAGTATTTCTCTAAAAAAATAACAAAAACCCTACACACATAATCTCAAGTGTAGTGGGCTACAATAAATTTTTAACACATAATCAAAAGAAATACTGAACCTTCCTATAGCTTCTCATCTCTCGCTATTAAAATACATTAAAAAAAATTAAATAGTTCTAAATTAAATGTCATGCTTTTCTTACAGCTATTTGGATGTTTCTTTTTTGTGTGTGTTTATTTTGAGCTGTATAATTCAGAAAGCACCAGTTTCATCAACCTCATTTCTAAGGAGTCCTATTTCCAGTGCTTTTTTTGTTTGTTTTTTTTTGTGAACAGCAGAAAGGAAGATAAATGACATTAAGTAATTCTGACTTAATGTATTTAGAATTGTAATCTATATTCTGTGTAATTCAGTGCACAGTGGTAATTCACCCAAGAAACGTTTGTCTGTAAAAACAAATTGTAATTTAAAAAAATCTGAAGTAATGAGAGAAAATGCAAAATAGGATGTGAAACTATGACCAGTGCAACTAGAGAACAATATGTATCTTATTAAATATATGCTGTATTATACATAGAGTATTCATAGATAGATAGATTTTGCTTAAGAAATCTGTTTTATGATACTAGGTGATACCTGAATACAGTATTATCTTGCAGTCAGGAAATTTAATACAAGGTCATATATCATACATACATTATATATGTATATAAATATATATACACGCCTCCTTTAAGTCAATGAGAGGAAGACCTTAAGGTTGTCACAAGGAAAGCAAAGTAAATCAGACACTACAAAGAAAGATGGGGTGAAAGTTTATTTATTTCCCCTATAAATTCAAACTGCTCTAACAGCACCTTTTTTTTTCTGTGGCTTTATGTATCAACCTTGATCCTGGGAGATCCTAATATATAAATGCTTAATGAATATTCTGGATCTAAAAAGAAATACTCTGAAAAGATGACCTACAAGAATACTTAATGGATTCTAGATAAAATATCAATGTTATTTGTTGCATTCTTTGCTGCTTTAATCCCCTAACATCACTGGTGAGCGTCACTTAAATATTCCAGGCTCCTCAGGAACTTGATCTTAAATACATGGACATTTTAAATATTGGATTCATAAATCTGTTCCAGTAGCCCTCATTTCTGTACATGGTGTTATACCTATAGATAATGTACTGAGCAATGCAATAAAGGGCACTCAGTCCCAAAGAGCATACCTGAAATGGCTAAGCAGGTTCTGTATAGAATACTGCAGTTCAAATAGTGACTTCCTCCTACACCAAAATAGAGATGAAGTGATAATGTGGGTATTTTTAGAGAAAAAGAAGCCAAGTTCTTCTACATCAGCAAAATGCACCAAGTTTTTAACAGCTACCTTATTTCCACTGACAGACACATAGGTAATGAAGTTCACAACAGAGGTCCACCCAGAGAACTCTGCAATAAATACAATAGGATTTTTTTTTTCCCTTCCCCAGAGCATCCATACAAACAGAAACATACACACTGTATTACCCCGGAATAGAGACAAATAGTCTCTTCCCTAGCCTATAGATAGGCATTGAGAGTCAGGATTCATTATCATTTCTAGCAGTGTATATTTGACAAGATCATAATAGTTATTGTTTACATTTTGTAAATTAAAACTTCATTTGACCTAAGTATTTCAGCAAAGAAACATAATTGTTCTGCAGACTATAAGAAAGTCTTACTCATTAAGATTATACATTCTCAGCAAACAACAGAGTAATGAGAGCTCTTGCTCTCCTTTTAGAGAAGCAGACTTCAGACATAGAAATTTTACTGAATCTCTACAACACCACAAAGGATCTCTAGGAGCACTTACCACTTACCCTCTGTGTTAAAGGTCACTACCTGACCATAGCAGCCTTTGGTAAAATCATAAATCTGTTTTAAATCAAAGAAACAACTGAGGGCAAACCTTCCTGTGCACTGACTCTTTCAATCACAGTACCTGAAGTGTATCAAAATCATAACATTTTCAAAATTTGAATCGAGTTTAGAACAAATATACACATTTTGCCTGTGGAAGATATCATACCTTGGATGTAAAAAATTAGTAGTAGATATCATTACTTAGAGAGAATAGTCCAACAGAACAGGAAGCGCTATCACAGGTTAACTTTTAGGCTTAAACATGTGGTCTACATAAATAATGAATGAGCTAACTAGTGGGAATAAATGGAACAGAAAAATATGCTATAACACTGTCCAGCAACGTTCTCCATTTGAATACACGTAAGCAGAAGAAACTTCATTTTCTGAAGAAAAGTCATAACACCACAATTTTTAGTTCTAAAGTTCTAACTTCTCTTTCTAAAGAAAGGAGACTCTGCTTCCACCCTAGAGGCTTTTGACAGAAGATCTTAGAAAAGAAAAAGATGAGATCGCATTCCAAAACCACAAGATGCAAACAAATAAGGATTTGCAATTGATCATCTGGATGAGAAAGTACAACAGAGGATAGGGGGAGAAAAAAAAAAAAACAGAAAAAAAGCTATACTTTAATTTCTATGTGATACTTCTAAGAGGGAAAAGAAAATCCACTCCAATTAAGAAAATATCAACACCTCAAGTGAGGATAACTTTGATCTTACTATTTGCCAGAGAAATTTCATCTCTTTAAAGCTTCAACTAAGTAGAACCAAGTTATTAAGGAGTAAGAAAACTTAAATAAGAGCCTTTCAGAGAGACCAAAGGCAAATTGACAGGTATAATATCTAGACTGGCTGGCTACATCAGAGGAATTAAAATAATAATATATCTTTATTGGTAAAACAGTAGTCACGCATATTCAGTTGAGTGTTGAGTGGCACTTTCATAAAAAGCAGCAAAATTTCTTATCAGCTTCAACCTTTTCCATTTAGATTTGCAGGGTCTCTTTAAAACAAATATTTGTCATCACTTAATATTAGAAAGTATTTTAAAAGTATATTATTAAATTCTGCCACTGAATTCTGAAAGTGCATTCAATATTCATTTGCAACGTTAGAATGACAGGCAGAGAAACTCAGATCACATGTTTATTATTGAAATAAATTAGTAGCCAATCTGAAGCAGTATGAGCTTTTTCAGGTAGTCTACATACCATCCTTAACGCAGAAGCAATCTTCTGTTGTCATACCACTTAGTATTGACCTCTCCTAAAAAGGGAGGCACAGACCTCTCCTGAAAGTGCTAGGGCAGCTGCCACCCAAAGTGGGCTGCAAAGGTCCCCAGATAAATAACTAGGAGGACTTTCCAACAGCAGCAGAGTAACAATCAATTCCCATTGCTCTTGGTGACTGAGCACTATGCAATAGTGCTCAGAACTCTCTAAGAAGACATCTTACTCCAGTTTATGCCGTAAATAACTGCAAACTTTTCCATCTTACAAGATTTCAACAATCCTTAGACAAACAACAAGAATAGACTGAAAAACTCTGGAGGTGAAAGGTTTGCCTACAGCAAACCTGAGTTAAAAACAAAAGAGTGTTTAACCTTTCATATGCTAGATGTAAATAGTTAATTCATGTGATAAGTCCAGGTTTTCCATCTGCATGACCATGTCAGTTTTAATGCAGTAAACTGGTAACAGTCATAGATTTCAGCATCAGTTCTCTATCCTCCACACCATTCAAACAGAAAGGGCTTAACCAGTTAATCCTAATAGTAAGTGCCAGCAGAAAAGATGAACAAGAATAAAAGATGTATAGACTCTCCAATACCCAATTGCACCTGTATCTAGAAGTTTAATTTCAAGATCAGGAGCTTCATTGAAGTTCAATTATGAGCTGATAGATCCAGATGTGGCTTCGCATGCTTGAATTCTAGTACCACAACTCCATCATATTTCACAAAACACCTTTAATATATACAACCTGAAGTCAATGTAAAATTAATGAACAAAGGAATCTCTCGCTTATTGCAAGTATATAGTTAGGGCAGCAGCTTGTCTCAAGGTGGGGCAGGACATTGTCCTCAGCTGGTCCTTCATGTCTCCGGCCTCTCCACTGGTATTAGGTATTTGTATTTATTCATATTTACTATTTTGAGTTGTGCACTGGTACTTTACCAGACACAAATAATCAGCAGCATGGACTACTGCTAGATCTACAACATTACGATGCCTATTTTATATATATATATATATATATATATATACACACACACACACGTATGTATATATATGTGTGTATATATAAGTTTATATATGGATATGTATATACATATGTTTTTATATATGTATATGTACTTATATATATAAAAAACTTTTAAATGCTTGTTTGCTATTTATTTGGAAAATTTCAGTAAGGCAATGGGATTAAGCAAGACGGGATTCTCGGGTGAGGTTTAGGGTTTAGATTATTAAGAATATTTTCTACAGACAACAGAAGCAGAAAAAAAAGCATGAATTCTCACTCTGTGAAATCATCAGTTGTGACTTTTATATTATTAAATCCCTCTTGTAGACAAACTAACACTTATGGACTTAGTCACTCTATAAGCTAATCAGCACCTAAAATATTTTTCATCTGACTTTGAATGATATTTTAACAACTTAATATCAGCTCACATTGAAAGCTTGATTAACAGACCAGTGACAACAGCAACGAATTCTAGTGTGTGTGTGGGACCATTACTCTGCTATTAAAATACAAAAGGAAAATATTACCTCCCACAGCTCTTGCTTTTGAAGTTGAGGAAGAGCTCATGCAAATAAGTTTTATATGGAATCCAGTTGCACCAACCTTCTCACACCTATAATTCTGCACCTGCATCAAGTGAATTAAAACTTTTCACTTCTGCAGCCTATGGCCCAAATCCATATTTACTACAGATGTATGCATGCCAAATTTTAAATAAGCAAAAAGACTTGCTATATAATCTATCTCACTTATAATGTAAATATTGCCTCCAAAGGAGTGCTTCATTTTGATGTTAAGTTTTAACTGTTCCATTAACCATGAGAGAATAATGCGTATATTCCAGGACATTTCTCTACATATTGAAAGTCTTTCACCTGACAGACAATTTACACCGGTGCTGTTCTGCAGACCACAGAACACTAATTCAGTACTTTTTGTGGGAACAAAAATAACTGATAATAAGGAGTAACAAACTGAAGAGCATCAGCCTGTCCCTTCCTCTGATGTTGAAGCTGAACTGCTCTTGATGATAGTGGTATAAACAAAACTCAGTGGAGAAGACTCCTTAGGTCTCTAATTTCAGTATTTATCATCACACTGCCATATTAACAGGATAAACAGTACCAAGACACTTACATGGAAAATTTAAATTGAATTATTTTGCAACAGTAAGAATGCTTACTTCTTCTTTCTTTATAGCTGATGGAAACAACGAATAGAACAATTATGCAAGATGTCCAGGAACACAACTTACTAATTAAGGGTGTCCTGACATTAAGGTGCATTTTAAGGCTACCTGTATCTGCTAGACTGCAATGCTATAAATATATATATATATGTGTATATATATATGCTTTTCCTTATGCAGATACTGTCAATTAAAAGATAATCTTATTTTTTCATTTCTATTCCCTTTACATATGTGCTATGCCTCTAGTCATTACCACACTCATTAAAGCACAGCAGTATTTCGTCCCTTGTCAGCATTTAAATGAAGTATGAGGAGATGTAACAATACAATTATCAGAAGTATTCCCAGTGAATGGGGCCTTGAAAAACAAAGAGAAGCCCTGATGGGAATGGTTCTGCACTTGAGGCCTATGTGCAGAAATCACTAGAGCTTTTCATCTTTCTTTCCTAAAAAAGAGAACTGACAAGCCTAATAGAAGGAGAAAAAGAGAAAAACTACAATTTTAAAGCTTCATTTTTATTCAAGACATAGCACAAGGACATCCAGAAAGGCAGGCTAACAAAAATAAGACGCAGTCAGAAATGAAGCTTAAGTTAGTGGAAGAATTTATTCTTTTTGAGGTTTCTGCATAGCGCCTACCAAAGGAACCTCTTTCATGACTCATGTTTTTTCAAACTTCACAGATAAAAATAGCACGTTCATCTGAACAAGAATGTCCCAAAAGACCAAACAAGCAATAAGGTTATATCTTATATTAAAATTTGTGTACTTTCTGCTCATATGCACTAAATGCCTTTGTGTATTTCTTTACCCTGGACAAGATGAAAGGTCACTCTTTATATGCATAAGAAGCTAATCTCAACTGTAATTACACTACAGAATAAAACCCTTCACTTGAAGGTTAACTAGATTCTGAATAACCCAGTTCTCATCAGAGTGTTGCACTTATTTCAATTAAGTCAATCAACTTAACAAGGATTTAATTAAAAACAAGTTAGCAAGTCAGAAGAAGTATTTGAAATGTAATTAATAAATACTTTAAATAAGCAAGATATAGCTAAATCAAATATGTAATTGTAAATATGCTGGCCTATTATTTCTTTTGAGACTTCTACTACTAGTCAACAGCAAAAAACACTCCACATGGGGATACTACCATGCAACTCATCCTGGCTTTCTACAAAGACAAATGAACACAGTGCCCAGAAGCTATAATACTGAGATTTCAGAGAATTAGGTAAGGAAATGAGTACCTATTTCCATTTATTTTAACTGGAGGGAGAATTCAAGGTTTGTTCACACTTTCTTTGCTCTATTTCGCTCATTGACATTAGTATAAAACAGCTGTTCAAGTCCATTAAACAAAACAAAGAGTCTTTTCACTGAATTGCCATGCTTTGTTAATTGTGTGGTTTCTTTCCCCCATGAGCACTCTGCAATCTGGTGAGCAGGAAGCACAGTGCTAAAGGAAAAAAACAGACAATTGTTAATATGAAGGTACATCAGACTATCCCAATATGTGCCTTTCCACAGTCTTTTGTAAAATTATGCATCTCATCACTGGCTTTGGAGTTTAACAACAATGCTTAGATCTCCGCCCTTCACAGTGCCATTCAACATTTCTCTTGCATTTCTCCCCTAAGTAATACCATTATATTCTTTCTCTTTCTTGTTTCTGACATTCCATCGGGAAAACAAAACAAAAAAAACCAACCCATGCAAAACAACCGTCTACTTCTTACAAAACAATCAACACCACCCACAAGCAAGATCCCTTTTCTTCTTTTGACACCATTAAAAAAAAACTTTATTTTCTTGTCACCAAAGACCGATTTAATTGTGATACCACAGATCTAAACATATTTCGAGTAAACACACTTCATTGTTAAGGGCTAATATATACCAAAATGAAAGTTTCTGTCTACTTCCATTCTTTACAAATGACTGAGCACATTTGCTTTCATGTATCTGACACATTGAGAACAGGAGCACAAAGATTAAGACAACAATGATCAAAAGCGTCAGCTCATTTTGGGCAACTAAGTTTGAGAAGCCCATGCCTGATTTTTCAGATTACTTCACATTATATTACACTTTTCACTTTCAAACCATGGTTCCTGTTGAATTGGCCACTGCTACAGCTAAATGCTCCAAAATTAAATTAATCTATCCTAAGTTTTTAGTGTTAAAATTTCAGCAAATAAGTAACATGGAGTAAAAAGTTATGCTTGAGAACATTTAGCTATGTTATTTGCCCAATATAATTTAAGAAATCTGGTGCAGAGGCAAGGCTGAAACACAATAAGCCATACCACGTCCACAGTCCTCTTGCAGTCCTCTACTTTATGCACTGTGGGTTGACCTCTCTGTGTACAATTCTGTACAAAACTTTTGCACCCATGTCCCTGCCTATAGCCCTGCTCAACTCTTTCTGCTAGTTCATAAACTTTGTTCAGCTTCAGTGAAGTTACTTAATCCTTTTCTGCAGTATATACCGGATGGGAAGGGAAACATTCTTTGAGAGATGTAAAATTTTTGGATGATTCACTTCAAATAATTGGAAGAATGAGCAAGAACATGGTATTTTTATGATATTGATACTCCAGTATCCAGCTGACAAGCTGCAGAGAATAAGATCTCTCTGCAACTATGACCACCAATCTGTTTCTTATACCTTTTCATCCACATCACTTTGGGACCCAGCTGTCATAAATTGACAATAACAATTCATATTAAAATCTTACTGTTTCAGCTCTACTGCAGATTCTCTGCTGGAAGTATTGAGAAAAAAAAAAACAAGAAAACACACACCAAAAAATTTGATCATTTGCAACAAATGACATCTATGCATTTAAAATACCACGTTACGTACGGTAACCCTCTAGACTGAAATCTAAAGTTCTGAAAATTTTCGTATCTGTTTATACCTGAAACACAACAACATGCTATGAATTTTTCAAGAATTTAGGAAAAAATGCTTCCAGAATAGTAAGTAAGTAATTAGTGCATAAAACAAAGAAACAAAAAAAATACAAATGGAGAATCCAATACTACCTTGATAAATGCAGAGACAGGACAGGAAAGGCCAAGGTGCAGAACTTGACAAGGGATGTGAAAAATAACAAGAAGGGTTTCTTTAGTTTCATTGGTGAGAAGAGACAGGCAAAGGAGAATGTACTCCGTCTAATATTTAAGAAGGGAGAACTCGCTTCCTCAGACATAGAGAAGGCTGAGGTACTCAGTGAGTTCTTTGCCTCAGTCCTCACTGCCAGTTAGGCTTCCCACGTCTCACATGTCCCCTAACCTCTAAGTGTGGGTTACGGAGCAATATGCCTCCCATTGTAAGAGTGGCGCAAGTCTGAGACAACCTCATGAGGCTGAACATCTACAGGTCTATGGAGAGTGACAACACACATCCCAGGGTCCTGAAGAAACTGGCTCATGTAGTCTTTCATATTTGAAAAGTTGCAGCTGTCACACAGAGTCCCTCATGACTGGAACAAGGGATACCATCACCTTTCCTATGAAGAAAGGTTGAGGGAGTTGGGCTTGTTTTGTATGGAGAAGGCTCTAGGGAGATCTTATTGTGGCCTTCCAGTACTTGAGGAGAGCTTATAAACTGGAGGCAAACAGACTTTTTACGTGGTCTGATAGTGATAGAAAAGGAGGGAATGCTTTTAAACTAAAAGAAGAGAGATTAAGATTAGATGTTAGGAAGAAATTATTTACTCAGAGTAGTGGAGCACTAGAACAGGACACCCAGTGAAGCAGATGCTTCATCCATGTAGGCATTCAAGGCCACGTTAGATGGGGCTCTGGGCAGACTGATCCAGTGGGTGGCAACTATACTAATGGCAGGAAAGGGTTGAACTAGATGATCTTTAAGGTTCCTTTCAACCTAAGCCGTTCTATGGTTCTGTGTATTATGCAGAGGGCATTCTGCTATTTCTGGGAAGAAAAACAGCACCAAACACCTTCTGTTCACACTCCCAGCTTAATTATCTGGACATAGCTGGTATTGTTGTTTGATTTCTTCCTTGCCTTGTAGCAAAAAGGAACATACTGCCTTGAATAAGACACAGAGCAATCAAAGATGTTTGGATGCAGCATGGAATGTGATTATTACTCCTTTTACCTGTGATTCAATTTACTGCTGCCTAGCTTCTTTTTCTTTAGGAAAAAATAACTATAACCAGCCTCCTTTAACCAAGATAGTATACCACAATATAATATAGAATAGTTCTAATACAATTTGCATAGTAAAATATGCAGTGTTTTTATTTGAGTTATACCTATCAAGCACCAAATCTCTACAGGAAAATTAGTTGAGATTTCAGCTAGCTTTTTTTTTTTTCTATCTTCTATAAGTCTCCGTGATGACATCACAATTTCTATTTTGAAGCAACTTGACGAAATAATCTTGAATGAGAACAAGCTAAATGAAGGGAGTGGATGTTTTGTGGACTGACGCCATATTTAGTTTTAGTGTTCACTTCACTTCCAGCTGTCAGATGTAGTTAAAAGATGCAGTAAAACAAAGTTCTGCTTCTCAAATAGAGATAATTAAAGAAATCCCTAGTACTGTCCTTATCAACCACAGAAATCCCCAAAACTCATGAAAACTCTCTGAAGTACAACATATTTTTATCTGATGAATATTCTGCTCACTCCACCTAAGAAGATTGGTGAAGTTTGCACTAAACACTTCCTCATGTCTTTCTCTGAAACTTGCAGCTCAGCCTCTTTACAAGAGGACATAAATATCATGTAAAGCTTTTTCAGTAAAATGCTATCAAGTAGTTAGGAGGCTTTTAAGACAAGGCAAAAATATTTTCTTGTAAGGAACCTCTTAAAAAGCAGGAGGAGACTTTTAAGCAAAAAGGATACCAAAATAAAACACAAAGAGGACATTAAGAAATCTGGAGGATTCATATGTAGACCATCTTTGATAAAAGGTTTTTCTAATCTGATGTTTATAATTTCCAGTAAGGAAGACTGCCTTCTTTTTAGCAATATTCTACATAAGGAAATACACTGAATGGACTCAACAATTTAATCCTTTAATTTAAAAATCCAATTTTTAAATTAAATTCTAAATAAATTCAGTCTTCCTTTCTCCACAGATAAATTTCCAAACCTCTAACAAATGTTGTGATCCAAAAGATTTTCTTCAACCAATGAATAAAGTGCGGTGTTCACAACAAGACACAACAGTATACCTGAGACCTGAGTGATGCCTGGTTAGTTGAGTAGACCAATTACCTCTCAACTGTAACTGTATCGCATTGCTGTTCAGCTTGAGATACAAACAAATAGATTCTGCTATACTGGCAGTACAGCTTATTCCCCATAATGCATTTGTGAAGTCTCATGTTTCCTAAGAGCAGCACTTCAGGCTCACGTTGCAAGTGCATAAGATTTAATCCTGTTTCCATTTCAATACACACATTCATTTCTTCATCAAGAACTATCCTGCCCCTGCTGGATGCTACGCAGTGATACTGCAGTGTCTGGGAGAGGAGTTGATCTCCTAGATTCCTACTTACTGCAATGGAGCATAACAGTTTCTGTTCTTGATGGGCTGCAGAAATATTTCTTTTTCTATGTCAAAGTCAAAAAATCTAACTGAGCAAAAGCAGTACTGGTTCCGTATCTACCTTTAGCTAATGAAGCTGACTAAACAGGAAAGAGGATAATATAGCACTTTAAGAGACAGAGCAAGAGCTGCACAATGGTAGCGCCCCATCTTCTAAGCAAAATTTCTTTTGATCATTTGATCAGTAGCAAGAACGTTCACAAACCCCACTGAACAGGACTGTATAGGCAGCACATGTTTGGATGCCAAACATGGTGTCCATCACTAAACGTGGAGGTAATGGAGGAACTTGCTAATAATTTCAGTAAAAAATGTGAATTAAAAAGCAACCAAACCAAACCACACTCAGCTATGTCATTAAAAATAAAGCTGCCACTCAACAGGAAATAAAAACGTATTCAACAAACATCCTCTCTACTTCTCATTTTCACTTCAACTCAAAATGAGAAGGATGCCAGTGACAAGCACACCATAACCATCCATTAACTCTGACTCTCAGATCATTTACAGTATATTAACAGGAACTGCTCTGGCACTTCTATTCGCTGGTGTCAACCTAAATTGCTCACATGCACTGAACAGCTCCCCTAAACATAGGAACAATTTACATTTTAAAAACAAATCAAAACCACAAACAGGTGGAAACACTCCATTGTGCCATATGAGATCGTTCTTCCTCCAGCTATTACTCAGGATGAAAGTACATCCACTAAATACCAGCTCGAGAGTACAGGGAAGCAAAAATCATGCTAAATTATCTGAGTCCAAAAAGAATGCATGCTTCATTCAAAACAACAACAAACCCCCAATATTCTTAGAAAAGACTTTTACAGGCTATTGTGGCATGCATAAATAAGCCACAGTTAGTACATGATACACTCATAGCCAAACTAAAGAAACATAATCCAGTGCAAAACACAGTAAAATAAGCTTAGAGGTCATCTAAGCAACATCTAAATGCCAACAAATGCGAGGATTACTTAGATGAAGTTTACAAGAACTGATGTTCAGTAGGATGTTATTTAATATTTTTATTAGTGAGTTAGATGATGGAACAAGGAGCCTGTTTTATTTAATTCAGAGATCATGCTAAGCTGGAAGGGATTACAAGCATTTTAGAGACCATGATTAAAATTCAAGAGGTACTCAAGAAAACAAAGAAAATGTCCAAAAGCAAGAGCTCTCTTAGGAATGAATACAACTCTCTGCAGTAATACATGAACACTTACAATGTATTTGCACAAATTCAGGGCAGAAACTCAAAGGTACGACTGTCGGAGATTCCACAAAACAATTTATCATAAAACAAATATATATAAACAGTCGTAATATTAAATAACAAAAAACAATCCAACCAATCACCTCATTGGGATGTATGATCATTCTTCTGCATATGAGACATGAAATACCTTTGATCTCCTAAATCCAAATTTCATCCCAACCACCTAAAATTTTGTGAGTGATTAGCGGTCTTTCCCTGGAAGTGCCAATGGAAAGTCTCATGAGACAAAAGGCTGCGCTGCTCTTGTTAGGATAGCAATGAAGCTGCCTGGAAAATACCAAAGATGGTGGCTAGCAAACTTGATTCTTCTGTGGCTTAAGTAATTCTCGTAGCGCTTTGCAAGATTCCTTTTATCCTTAGATAAATGGTTGAACTGGGGAAAATGTAACTGGAAAGCATAAGCAGCTAATGTCTCCACTGTTTTAGGTTGGGAAAATCAAACTATAGTGATGTTGCACTATAAAATCTCAAGACAAAAAAAAAATGGGACTAAAGAAATAAGTGATTGAGCCCTTCTTCTTTAAAATAAAAGGAACAGAGGAAAGGAAGGTTCCAGTTGGATACTACTGTATCTTTTCTAAAAGGACTGAAAGTGTACTGGGGCTACAAAGAAACGTGTCTGAGGAGCAGAGCGCAGCAAGAGCAGAAATGAACAGATGGGAGATAAATGGAATACAGCAGACAGGCTGACAGAGTAAAGCAGCAGATAGAGATAGCAAGAACAACTGGCAATTGGCAGAGAAGCCAGCCAGCGGAAGCAGTCTGCAAAGAGCTTCGCTGGCAGGGAATGGCTGGAAGTGAGTGGTACAGACATCAAGGTCAAAAGCATTGCTACTGAGAACTCTCTGTGCAAAGGATAAACAGCAGTCCATCAGGGTGCTCCAAAGAGCTTCAAAGTTCTCAATTCCACTTTTAGCAGGAAGAGAAAATCCACACCTAAATATATTCTCCTGACTGAGGATTATTCAAACTTATTCATTCCACAGACTCTGTAGGCAGTGGCAGAGTAATCTACTCCAAAAGCAATGCCTCCTTTTTTTTTTTTTTTTGTTTTATTATGTTGCCCCAATGTCAGAGGTGGCTGCAGGTGATAGGCCAGTAGAGACTGAACTTTCCTGCAAATACTCCATTACTTTTTGTTGTCATATGACAGACAGCAGCAGAGGGACATAGGAATGCATATGAAGCAAAGGGGTATAATCAAATTCCTCCATGTGGAAAATATTGCATCTGTTGACATTCACTGACACTTGCTGAACACTTCCAGAGATCAGAGAGTGGATGTGAGCACAGTGAGGTGGTGGATGGTGTTTTCCAGCAGTGGTGACAACAATGTGAAAGACAAAACACATTCCAGATAGCCATACACAGCTGTCACAACACAAAATGAAGAGCATGTCAATAATCTCACCTCTGTGAATAGGCAGACTAGGATCACAAAACTATGTAGTTGAATATCGCCATCAATGCCCGTGAACACGACAGGCTTAGGACAGTGGCTGGGAAACTGTGAAAGAAGTGGACATGGGGGTGTTGGTCAACACTTGGCTGAACGTGAGCCAGCAGTGCACCCAGCTGGCCAAGAAGATCAATAGCATCCATGATCATACCAGAAATAGTGTTGCCAGCAGGAGCAGGGAAGCAATTGTCTCAGCTCCAGTAAGGCTGCAGCTCAAGCACTGTGTTCAGCTGTGGGTCCCTCACTACAGAAAGACATTAAGGCCCTGGAACACGTCCAGACAAGAGCAAAAAAGAAAGTGAGGAGTTTGGAGCACAAATCTTATGTAGAACAAGGTAGGGGTTGGCCTCTTCTCCCACATAACTAGCACTGGGACCAGAGGGAATGGTCTCAAGTTACACCAGGAGAGATTGAGATTAGGCGTCAGGAAACGTTTCTTCTCCAAAAGCATGGTCAGGCATTGGACCACTTTGATGGTGTTGCACAGTAATCAAGTGTTTGGTGTCCATAGTGTACATGGAACACAAGGTTCATTTTGATTTGTTCATCAGCACTGCATCTCAAATGTGCAGAATAAGTACTCCAGGAATGAAGAAAATGTGCAGTTACGCAAAAGATCTCTTCTCTTGGACATTTGATAGACACACAGCAAGAGAGAAACAGCCTACAGGTATGTCAGGTTAAATAAGGAACGGCCTGAAAATGGGCCTTCATAAACAGCCTAAAAAACTGGTAGATGTCTATAGCATTTTCTTAGCAATTTCCTCAAAATTTCACAGACAAATTAAAGATGCATTAATCTGTGATGTAATTCAAATATACAGACTCAGACTCAATACACAAACTTCTGTGATGCTATGGTGCAGAATCAGATTGGAGAATGACCACATTCGGCTCACATAAACTGACTTTAACCATACAGCTGAATGAACACTTTAATACTGCCATCACATCATAGTTTCTTGGCACTTCTTAGTTGCATACTAAGTGTCATGACTAATATCTGCCTCATACTACTCATTTTCTGATTCTTCTCCAAAGGGGAATTCAGCATGAAGAGTATCATGTGCTTTGGCAAGCAGCAGTACTGGGAATTTCTGGTTTGCATTTATACAGCAAATACAGTCAGATGTTCTTACTGCTCTTTTGATGGTAAGTCATTCTCATTCTACTTTGAGGAAAAGCTGGTGAAGCTTACACTGCTAACTTGGAACACAAAGTAGAACTCCATAACGAACAAAACAGGTTTTAAATTTTGTGGGTTTTTTTTTGTCCTGCATGGATAAGACATTTGTGTTTTGTTTCCATGTTTGTTTTTAGGGGACAACAAGGACAGAAATAAAAGGGAGAAAGAAAACAGCACAGATTTACTTTGTAGAAAAATTCACAATTTAAAAGAGATTCAGAAACACTTGATTAGCAGAGAGCAAGATTAAAGCAAGAAGCTACCCTTCCAGATGTCACAGCTAAAACCACCCGGATAGCATCTCTAAATCTTCTCATTATTACACAGCAAAACGGGGTAGGGAACATTGCTGTTTCTTATTTTCATAAAGGCTTAGAAGTATTTGTCCTTGATGTATTCTTGAAGGCTGTTAGCAGGGATTTCAATGCCATCTGTACCTCAATAATAGGTTTTTGGGTTTTGTTTGTTTGTTTGTTTACAAAGAGAATAAAACAGTAAAGGATTGTCCAGGACATTAAAGCTATTTTTATAGAATCAGGAAAAGATGGTACTTCCAAGATCTCTTAAATAATTGTTATTGTTCTCAGACATATGGATATCATTTCTATCATTAATATCTGCACATTTAGACTTGAACAGTGTTATGGGTTAATTATCATTCACAAGTGAACATCAGTAGAAATTAGGAAGCTTGTCATCCATTTTCCCAACACAAAACACAGTAAAAAAAGTACACGCAGACTTTTTGTGCTGCTTCCTCTTGTGAACCCAGCTCTATGACATCTACTCTACACAGCTTATTTGAACTACTTAGGGAAAACAGTAAATATGATCCATATCCATGAAAATGAAAGAAAAATATAGCCCCAAAGTAGATATTTATCTACACAATTACAAACAGCCTAGTTACAGCTAAAAGCAGTCTTTGGTAAATATTCGCTAACAGACCTGTATGCCTTCCCCCCCCACCTTTTTTTTTTTTTCTTCCAAATTAAATCTTGAACTACTCATTAATGGAAAGAATCACAGAATTACAGAATCAAAAGAGTTGGAAGAGACCACTAGAGATAATCGAGTCCAACCCCCAATAAAGCAAGTACCCTACAATAAGTCATACAGGTAAGCATCCAGACAGATCTTGAATATTTCCATAGAAGGAAACACCACATCCTCTCCGGGCAGCCCATTTCAATGCTCCATCAGCCTTACCGTAAAGAAGTTCTTCCAATGTTACTATGGAACTTCCTATGTTCAAGTTTTAGTCCATTACTTCTTTCCTATTGCTACGCATCACCAAGAAACTGGCATCATTCATTTGCCTCCCATCTCCCTTCAGATGTTTATAAACATTAATCAGATTCCCCCCCCTCAATCTTGTTTTCCTGAGGCTGAACAGACTCAAGCTACTCAGTCTTTCCTTATATGGGAGATGCTCCAGACCCTTTATCAACTTCATGGCCTTGTGTCACAGCTGTGAAGAAAAACAAAAACAAAAAAGATCCCCTCACTTCTTTCTTTGCACTGAAACTTGAAGAATATGCAAGCAGATTTACTATTTCCACTTCATACTATTCAAATATTTTAAAAGGATTTCTCAAAAAAAAAAAATAAAATCAAGTGTTAGTTAGTAACAGGAAACAGATTTTTTGAGCTTCTTATATATTTAAGAATATCATGAATGTCATAAAATGGAATGTGTCACTTAGTTTTGCCTTTCCAACACCTACTGAGAATCTTTAGAAAAGAAAAACTTGCTGTATTTCCAAAAATTGTAGTTTAAGAACCATAAAATACTTTATATACAAAAAAAGAAAAGATAACTTGCTACTTTATCGATTGCAGTCTGCGATTTGGGTTTATGTTTTATAAGCTGCCATTTGCTTGCAAGCTCTACCTTGCCTACAGAATAAAGTCGGAAAAAATAGAGTCCTTCCTTAAAGAATTTGAACTTATTTGTATGAGTGAGCAGCTCTCAACATTGAATCCAACAAATTTCTCAGAAATGTAGAACCTGTAGAATGTTCTCAAAATAAGTGGAGAATGCTCAAAAATCAAATGAAGGCCTAAGCTTCTGTGTAGATGCATCTTCTGCCTTAAGGATTAGAAACAGCTCCATCTTCAAGTGCATGTGCCTTGTAACTGAGTTACAAGCAATTAAAGAAAGAGTACTTCCCCTATAAAGTACAGATGAGAAGCTCATCTCTCTTCTCCCCCTCTTTTTACAATATCAGATCTAAAAATTTGCTCAGGAATTAATACCTGAAAGGGTCACAAAGAGACTAAAAGCTTTTGAAAAGGGAAGTACAAAACACACATTTGGATTCTTTCCTGAAGTCAACAATATCTAATGGATTTTCTTAACAAACCAGACTTGCATACCTGAACATACATGCTTGAAATTTATGGCTATTTAGATTTCCCTTTGCTTATTATTATATGACTACTGAAGCATATGATCATTCAATAGGAAAAGTAATGATGATTTGCTAAAACTATATATAAACAGGAAATATACAGTGATGTTCAATATTCTTTCAAGTCTTTTTTGTCATTTTTGAAGGAAAATACATACTCAACAACAAATTGATTTCGTTGAATGCAAAAAAAACCAATTTGTTGTATGGTCAAAATAATTCATATCAAAAATATCAAAACATTTTTCACTGATTGTTGTTTTGACTTAACATTACCACAAAGCTGAGTCAAGAACGTTTAAGCTAAATGCTGCTTTTTTGTCTGGCTTCACAGTGGATAGCTGGGTGAATACCCAGAATCATTAATATCCAAGGCAACAGAAAAACAGAGAAGACTTAATTCCCACTAATGCTCAAAACGAAAGTAGTAATTATAATAAGTTGCTGATAAATATGATGGATATATAACATTAATAATGAAATTAGTTTCAGTTTTACATTTTTTCCACTAAGTAGGCTAGCCTTCACCAAAAAAATATATTTTGTAAGGCCACAAAGACAAATAAACAGGCATCAGCAATTGAAAAAATGTATTCAATGTTAGACTCAGGTAGTAGTGACTCTAAAATAACCTAACCTTCTAGAGAATGAAATTTTTCTGTTATCATAGTTGCTATACTTCAGACTGTCATGGTAAGTTTATCTTTGATTCCAGTCTACTGGAATCATCTAAATCCAATAAGCTTTAGAAGATTATTTTTAAGTGAATGCATTTTCACTAAAAGAAATACTGTAGAAAGCAAGGACTGAACACAGTGCTTGGGTGATTATCCAGTTCTGTTATGTGGTTACTGAACACTAGCTGAAAGTACATGGCATCCATCAAAAATTCTTTTTCTACTGCTGGTCATAATGTTAATTTTAAGGAGAAATCTCAGAGTTCAGCTCCAGAGCTGAAGTGACTAACAAAGAACTGACCTGGTAAAGTAGCCAAGGCTTTTAACTTCAAGTACTTGTTCAGTGTTGCTAACCCCATTCCCCCCCCCCAAAATCAGTGTAAAAAATGAGGAAAAAAAACAAAGTAAAAACATGAGAAGAGAGAAGGTGGCAAGTATCAAAAGCACAAACAGAATCAGAGTCCCACATTCTTAAGCTGACTTTTTTTCATTAGATCTGCACTTTTTTTTCTCCTGAGTTTTTATCCATAGATAGAGCAAAGTAAACTACTAGGGCCTATTAAAAAACATAGGACATAATTCTTCAAATTCATATAATCTATGATCATATGTTTAGCAATACATATTAATAGCCAGAGAGATTATGGAAAGTTTTCAATAAAATTTTCTGGATAATGTCAAGAGTAACTAAATTAAAACTACTATCCTAGTCTCTGCTGATTCTACCTGCCTGAATACAGAAGAGTACATGGACTCAATTTATTTCAAAAGAAGCCTCCTTCTCCAGTCTTAGTTAAAAACACAACAAAAAAACCACACCCAACAACTATAAAGAGGTTGCAGAGGGGCACTGAAATCAACACCATAGTTGAAAGTTACCCTTCAAAACTTAAAAAAACCAGAAACAACAACAAACCATCCTGGTCTGCCACACCACAGATGAACTATCAACCCATTACTGACATCTTCCTACATGGCCACAGTCAAAATATAGCAACATTAGAGGCCTTTTCTACAGAGAAGCACATCCACGTACATATTTATCACCACCTCACATCCATCAACCCACCAGAAAAAACTCAGTTAAGAATGCATTAATAATAAAACAAGAACTAAATCTAGAGCAGCTGTGGCAGTCATAACTTTACCCATAATGAAGGAGATGTCAGCAAGAAGGTACTGCTCAAAGTCCAGGCAAATCAAATGTCATCTCCCCATTCTCAGAATCTCCTACTGACATTTCAGCTGCAATCACCAAGCTGCAGAAAGCTCAGATGCAAAATCAAGACTGGCAATTTAATATGGTTGTAATGAATAAGTCACAAATTCTGCATTTATTCCAATAAATTGAAAAAATCTCAACTATATCTAGGTAGAACCATACTACCTGTGCTCATAACGAACATAAACATCATTCCAATGGCAATTATATTTCAGTTATGCAGTTTCCCAATGTCAATACTAACAAATGGAGAGTTTATTCATAATGCAAGAAGCCAATGTTGCCTAAATTATTTGAAATCCCAAGAGATAAACTCTTATTTACAGAATATTTATTATTGTTTCAATTTTACCTGGAAACCCAACTTTGGATAATACTGTCATTGTTACTGAATAATTGATTTAACTTCTCATACTCAGATATTCAATCTGGGGCAACAAGTTAATAGGAGGTATGAGTTAGTATCCTGTATCACTTGAGTGATAGTACATATCTTTCATACAGAAAAGCCATAAAGTTATTCATTACTCTGTCTTCAGAAACTGTACATATATTGTCACTATCTTAGAACTCAGTTATTCAAAAATATTCCAGATGATCTATTTTAAAACCCTACAACATTCTAGCAAATTAATTTCACAAATTCTGAAATCAGTACATTCAAAAAATTCTGTTCAGAAACTCAAATTTCAGTGAGCTTTGATGAAAATCAATATTTGAATAATCCCTGCACAGTACCTTCCTAGGAAGAGTCAAACATATGTCTAGCTTGGCATCATTATACCTTGCGATCCTACCTGAACTCTCTAACACACTCCAGTGCAAAGATGTCCTTTTCTCACAGTGGAAGCAAACGGTATTCTGCTACTAACAAATCCATGCAAGGAGCATGCTGAAGCTACTATCTAGGTGGCACTGCAAATCTTGCTCAAAACTCTTACAAGTATCTCTATCTTTACATAGTGCTAACATGAGCAATGCAGTTAAAATAGAAAAAAAGGAAGCAAAACAAAACTTAATTAACAAACAAAATTCCCCCACAAAGCAACACTTTGCATTCCTAATTCATAATCACTCCTATCCGAATGCTTTTTCATAAGAGTTCTGCATTTCACAAGCAAGGAAAAGAGGGTTCATGGCTTATAGACATCCTTATGGAATACTTCTTCACTTTCAAATGCCAAAAGATTGAAATATTTTCTATTTACTTAATAGACCAAAGGCATCTGTAGATAAACAAACACCTGCACAAAGGCTGAAAGCATGAACCTATTTTCATCCAGAAGCAAATTATTCATTCAAATGATTGAAGTTCTACAAATAATACTGTTACAGAAGAACTTGTGACAAACTGTTATAGTTGGGATTAAAACCTTTCTATATGATTTTGAATTTTTTTTGTCCTTTTTGATCCAGAATTTAACAAAGAACTCCACCAACATTACAGAGCATTCCTTTTGCTGTTGTTGATTCTTTCAACTACAGATTTTTTTTCAAAAGGAAATGATTCAATCCACAGCTGTGATGAAACAACATTAAAATTCCTTCTCTTGTTTTCTGAGTGCATACCGATTGGGGGAAACGATAAAGAGATGTCGATACATGAACTAGTAGCAGCACCACAGGATTATTAATCGGATCGGAAGATATTTTTATGAGGTAGTTTACTTATCTGTAGCTTGTCTACATAATGAAAGAGAGAAGATCCCCAAGCTTGTATTTGTATGTGCACTATATACATGTTATTTCATGTTAGTACAGATGCTCTGCCAATCTTCTTCCAAATCCAAAGCATGGCTCTAAGAACCGACAAGAGATAAAGCCCTGAAATAGCACAACTAGACCTCATCATTAAACATACATATGTTAAGGTGTTTCAAGTACTGAATTACATTGTTCAGATGCACAGCTGCCACAGAAGTGACAGAACAGGTAAAGAGAATTGCACTGCAATTTACTGACCTTTTACACAATCTAATAAGATAATACTTTGGCTGAGACTTCATTGATCTTGAGAATCTAACCATTACAGATATTTATATGCAACTCATAACTGATCTATTACTTTCTACATTGATATAACTTCATATATAACTGAAAATTATTCCTTTTAATTAAAATAATATTAGTACTATTTTATTTAGAAACATAAGAATTTTGTAACATTTCAGACAGTTTTCTTTCCATGAGTCAGGTTTCATGCAAGAGACAGTTTATAAATAATAAAGGCTATGTGATAGCAAGTCACAAAAAAAAAAAATCACATACAGAAAGAAAATAGGTCACAGATCTATCTGAATGCCAGGGAAAAAAAACAAACAAGTACCTGCTTAATCATCACAGCAATATGGAGACTTCATTCCACCTTGTCACAGACTATCTATTAAACTCAAGAACAGCACATTGAGATTCACCATCCTAAGGGACACAGACAGTAGTCACAACTGCAAGACAAACATTTCACCAAATCAAGCCTCCAGGACTCGGCCTTGTTAACATACGACCCTCCTTACATACGGACAGAATCAACATACCTGTTTATAGATTTCTTCACTGACAGACAAGAATGCTAATGCATATTAATTCAAATGAAACTCCAGCCCTCAAATAAAATTGCCTGCTGTAGACAGCATTTGGTCCATCGTGAAGAATTTACTTAGATGCACATAAACATGTTTAATCCTGTTATGAACTTATCTAACACAGATTCTGTGTATTCATGTAAGTATGTATGCCATATTTCACTCTTCACAGCGCTATCCTGAGAACACTCTGTAACCACGTATTTTTTCTGCTGACTCAGAACAGGTACAACAGCATGGAGAACAGCTGTGCAGATATCCTTACTACAGTATTTCATAAGTAAAATTACACTAATTAACAGATTGCACTGACTAAACTGCGTTAGAGATCTTCATCAGTGTATCTCTCATCTCCTACTCCAAAATTCTTAATTGCTCAACCATGGAAAAATATCCAGGGACTGAATAGAAAAGTAAAAGATTAAAGAACTGTGTGGAAAGGAGTTGTGCCCAGAATTGATCTGGAAATAAATTATCTGGAAAAAAATAAAGGGAATGAGCATATATATGTTTGTGCTTTTATATATAAATACATATATTATATACATAATCTCCACAGTATATATTAATATAGAATTCTATAGAATTGATGATGTGTAAATATATAAATATATTTTATATATAAATACACAGATACACACTTAGTTTGAATAAATATATGAAGCAATAGAAAAAAATCCAAAGACGACCTTCATCTTCATATGGACATGAGAATGTACTTTCATTTTACTACAGTTTATAGTAGCTTGCAAAATAGTTTGTGCGCACCTAGTAAAATGACTGCTGTAAGATATATTAACTGCCCTGTAAAGGCTCCTATACCAAAAAATCCTAGACTACAATCTAATTTAGGCAAAGGCACACAAGTGAAAAAACAAGACATAAAAAGATTATTCAGCAAGTTCAAAGCTATACACAGAAGCTGTAGCAGAATTAAAAAGATTACAAGATCCCAACTCCCACATACCCTATATGATGATTTATTTCAGACTACAACAGAAAAGCTCACTTCTACCTAATGCTAGGGATATTAACATACATATCAGTTCAACACCTTTCTGGAGCCAGTCTCATTGCTTAACCAAGGAGGTCAGTTTAATTCTTTGCTTTGAAAGAGAATTAACAAATAAATTGTGGATGAATATTGTGTAACAAAAAAAAAAACAACCACCAAGAACATTTTTCTCTGAACCATAATCCAAGTTTTTTTTCCTGGTGACATGAAATTTGAGTCTGGAGTTACAACAGGAAAAAATAGTATTTTTCATAAAGTTAAGCATTTAGAAAAATAATTTATAAGGTTATTTTTGTGTGGTTGACTGCAACAATAAAAAACTGTATAAGAAATGAAGGTAGCCTTGATGCTAGTATATTTATAGTGATATTTTATTCATATTTCTTTTGTAGCTCTGTCACAAAGAATTGAATCAACTATACTGCTGTAGATACTCCATCCCTGGAGGCATTCAAGGCCAGGGTGGATGTGGCTGTGGGCAACCTGGTCTAGTGGCTGGTGATCCTGCACATAGCAGGAGGGTTAAAACTAGGTATCTTTGTGGTCCTTTTCAACTCAGGCTATTGTACGATTCTGTGATACATACAACATAGCCCTTTGACTGCTAGTTTTGCAACACAAATGCTTTCTGATTGCAGTAAAACAAAATGAAATATTTTCTGTGTATGTTCCACAATGATTAACATGGCATGTACAGCTACTTTTCAGATTGTTCAAAAACTTCACATGTATCTGTGCTACAGCATCTCGTCCTACCATACTTAATCACAGTAGATAGAGTTGTGTGATAATTCTAATTAAAGACAAAAACATATTGTAGATCTGAACATTTCCATCCCTAAGCACTGGAGGTTCCAATTGCTTCATTCAAAAAGATAAAAATCACAAACAAGCCACACCTCTGTTTCCATTTCCTTTCTATCCTCATTTCAAGATTACTGTAGAGACGTATGTGAACAGAAAAATAATAATATATATCCATATCAAAGGAAATGAAGAATCAAAAGTGAAATTTATCTTCAGAATAAATGAAGTTCGCAATTCAAAGTGTTTTCAAACTTCCTGGCAAAGCAACTTGCCAACAGGTATGGATTGTGACAGTCTGATGCCATATGAAAAAGCACACAATAGTGAATACTTCAAATTCAAAGGCTTTCAAACATCTTCAGACAAAACTCCATAACTGCTTGGAAAAAGGAAGTAAAAGACTAACTAGCAAAATTATATGGTGATAATACTCTTACATTTTAGTAACAGGAACATGAAAACAGGACATGGATGCCATTGTAATTAGAAAATAAACTCCAGAAATGTTATGTTCTGCCACTCCAGGAAAGGCATGAAATGACCTATTACAAAGCTTAGCTCCCCCCTGCATAAATACAGCAATACTCAAAAACTAAAAACATAAATAACAGTAAAAAGAATATTTCAGAATGCTTAGACAACTTCGCTTGTATCTGTGTGCAAATGAGACTACCAAGAACCTTATGTATAAATTGAGGATTTGGAGGGGGTGGAGCAGGGAGAGAAGGGAACAACCACTGGAATACAAATATTACAAATTGTCCTGGAAACAATAATAGGATATCTAGTCATATACCATTTGTGTCAATGGTACGTTTGTCTTCAATTTCAAAAGGTGCTGACATACTCTAGAATCATAGAATAGCCCAGGTTGAAAAGGACCATAATGGTCATCTAGCTTCAGCCCCCCTGCTATGTGCAGAGTCACCAAACACCAGACCAGGCTGCACAGACCTGTTCTTTTCTCATCTGTCCTCTCCATTCTCTTCCACATATCCATCTTGAAAGGACTCTGTAGCCTCTTTCGATTTTGAGAGGGAGGCAGAAGATAATAGTTCTTCTCCTGCATGATCTAATAACACAGAACTAATCCAGAAGCACAGCTTGGACTTAGAAAACCTTCCACCCTTTATTATTTCTGTGCATTACTTTGCATATAGGGAAATTCTGAAATTCAGAGCAAATCCCAATGACTCAAGAAGTTTAGGAGATCCTGTGTAGGATGAGTGCCATCAGCCCTGCATTGCAGGCAGCCGAGTGTTTGGCCACATGGTCTTCTATGAGCCACTGGAGGGTCCAGGTACTGTCTCCACGTTCCAGCCCAACACTGCCAGCTTTCCCTAAAAGGGAACAGTCAGATTAGTTCCATATCGAAGGGATTGAGTATAAAATCTGTGGCTTTGGTGGCATAAAGGGAGTCATTAATTCTCTACAAGTATAACAAAGTTAAGATCCATTAGAAACAGAAGAAATTACCACTTTAACTCATGTTAGATGCTGCTATACTGCTCTTATGTGGTGCAAGAAGAGGATTCTCCTGATGGCTAAAAGTAATTTTGAAATTGCTGGCACTACTGCGCATGTAAAGACAAAGCATCACAGATGTAGCCAGAAAAGGCGAGGGGAAACACATAAATATCAGAGAAACACTTATAACACAAGAGGAAAAGAAAGCACAGAGAGAGCATCTCAAGCCCAATTTTGACACTAAGGAGAATTTCAAGAACACAGTAAATGACTGCTTCCTTTATTACTCTTTTTTATTACGTAGGAAGATACACTTCTATGAAGTTCTTTTTTTGCAAACAAAATCCATCAAAGATTACAGTCAATTCATTCATCACTTTTTCTTCCCAGCAGAATAATCCAAAGACTTTGAGCACTTGCCATATAAAAGAGAGTATGGTATATATTCCCTTCCATATATAGCTAAAATAGAGCCAAATATGATACTGATCCTAAATATGCTTCTGATATTAAAGAAGTGTGAAGAAAATATGATACCTGAACCACATATCAGCATCTAAATCAACCTTTAAAAATAGCTAATTACATCTCCATCAAATGCACATCAAAAATGTCTCTGCAAAGCTGTTCTGAAAGCGTCAAAGGAAGAGCTAGGAAGAGGGAAATATGCATCCCGTCCTCTCAACCAGTTACCAGTGGATTTGCTGTGGATTCAGCTAATGCCATAGCATTTGGCAGCTGGCAGTATGCACAGTGTAAAACGTCATTCAGCTTCACTGTCTCAATCACTCTGCTCCACAGAACAGAAAATTAAGTTTGACAGATTTGAAGGAGGTTCCTGCAATTTGCTATCTTTTATATAAATCATTGTACATACGGCTTCAAAATCTCATCTCTTACTTCTGAAGATCTATTAAGTCAGTGGGGTTATTTTATGACATAATAGGAAAAAAACCAACAAATTATGAGTTTAGACAATATACCCATTTTATTTTCTCTGGACAGAATCATTGGTATCAATTCCATCTTTAAACTAATTTTTGGAGGAGATTAATTTCTATATCATCCAGCCGCAAATAAGATTATACTGACTTGTAATCTTTTCTTTTGTATTGTAATTGGGCGAGACATTTCTGCTGAAACTCTTCATCGGCTGCACCTGATTTTAGGCAACTTTTCAGTATGAAATAACTGTCAATGTTCATGAATTCCTCCTCCCTCTCATCACAAACAAGCCACAGCAAGCACTATTTGGATTCACCCTGTTGAAAGATCAAAGCCAAGTCTCCTCAGCACGTTTGGTACACAAACTGCCCAAAATCTGGAAAATCCAGGACAACCTACCATGGAAAGCACTATCCTTCCAGAGTTTCCAGGGCTGCTGCAGAGCACTTTATTTGGGACAGACTTCAAACGTGACAATTCCAGTCTACAATATCAAATCATTTCACTTTCAGCCCTTGGCCTTTCAGTGTTCATACTGTATACATGCTAATTTGCATATAGACTCTAACTTAGAGCAATACAAGCAGCTCCCTTGGCAAGGAAATCGGAACACAGAAGAAAAGATCACATGCTCCAAAACCTGTACCTTCTAAATACTACAGACACGAGCCAATTTGCATCCATTACTGTCTTGTTTCTTGCCTCAGATCCAGAGTGTGGGGTCTCCCTCTCCGGAGATCTGTGGAATCCACCTGCAGATGGTTCTAGGCAATCTCCTTGAACACGAAGTAGATCACAAGGACTCCAAAGGTGCCACCCAATCCTAATCATTCTGTGATTCTATAAAACAAGAGCTTCCCAAGAGCAGCGCGTCTCTATTTTCAGCTGTCCATTTGGAAGCAGATACTTCATAACTCCAAAATACTCCATTAGGTGAACATGCTAATTCTAAACCTCTGCTCATTTGCAATAAATAATTGCGTCTGGATGCGAGGACTGTGATAATGCACTGTGCCTCTTAGGCCCTGCTTATATATTTATGTAGGTTGCTCTGAAAGTAATGAATCCCATTTATTTCTATGGAAACTACAACACATAAAGCACAGTAACATTCATAGAGCAGATTCTCAGCTACAAAACAGTATTTTTCAACACCATCACCACTGTTATCTATACACTTTCACCAGCCATGAACTAGAGCTGCATGCCACACGCATAAAGGTCTGAGTCAGTGGAGGTGATCCACTGCTGGGCTACTCTCAGCCCTACTCATCTTTCAAATTCCAGTCACAGGTTTGAATGATGCTGGCATCAGGCGTCTAGTTCTGCCTGTGTGCCCTCCTGCTGCCCTACTGTGCATCTTACTACTCAAAATGAAAACAAAGTATTTCAAAATCACATCTCACTCAGTTTCTGTCAATGCAGTGTCTTATTTTTGAACAAAGAATACAGAAATCAGACTCTTTGGAAAACATATTCTAAAATAGCTACCTGTTCTACATTTTCTCATTTGTTTTTGTACACCTGAATGCAAACTACACACACAACTTGATTAGTCCTGCTGTATAAACAGGGTACTGTAATAGGTACAGATACAAACCAGAGAGCCTCTTCTGTGGTGTGTCTAAGCTGAGGAATGATTTCCTAAACTGAGGAAAAAAAGCAGAACCATCCAGTGTTATGGGATTCTATAACAGTTTCCCCAAAATAAAAGATCAAAATCAGAAGCAGCTGATCATTGGTCATCCCAAGTGAGGTCAAATGAAAGCCAAGAAGCAGCCTCCCTTGCCTCTAGGTGTGGTCATTTTGGAGGAACATGAAAAAGAAATCATACAGAACAATGAAAGAATGAAAACACAAGGACTGCTATTTCTCTAATAGTGCTTTCCTCTTCCCTTGAACTTTGGCCTTTAAAACCCCAGATTTCAGGAATATGAGAAAACCTTCTGGCTGCACAGAAACATGAAAACAGACAAGAATCTGTTTTTACCACCTCTGATATTACTACTGCAAAAAAAATTGAAAACCATTCACAGCCCCATCCTCAGGAACATTTGTCTGGAACTTTTAGACATGCTTGCTCTCACCAGGTGAAGAGGCATTATGTTCTTTCTCATCTTCTAATCAGTCAGTCTGCCCCTCCTGCTCACAATTATCTGATAAATTCTTCCCAAAAACATGTTCTCCCTTTCAGGCTGCAACCTATTTCTCATATCTCTGATGGCACATGTAAGCTAAACATCTCTTCAATCCCACAGCAACATTTTGTGTATTTTTCAAGCAGAAATAAATACATCCGCTTGGCTGCCCTACAGGTTTGAAAGTTGTTTGTGCATTGATTCTAATTGCATTTCATCCTTCTGTATGCGCTAAATCTACAAAGATCTTTTTCTTTAAAAACACCAGTACTTCAATCTGGGATCCGGTAGTCATGTTGAGACTCATCTCGCTTTGCGCTATCGCTTAGCAATTAGTTTGTGCAAGCATTCACAGATTTTCACAGCAACAGCATATACAAGATGTTGCAGTTCGCTTATGTTGTATCCACTAGTTGCAAAAGACTGTTAGGCTATTGGTTATTTTTAATAGGTACTATCCACTCAAACATCCCTATGTTAAAAAATGGAGGTGGGAAAATCACTCATTCAAATGTTTGGAAATGCTCAAATTAATTGCTGTTGTATTCACCCTTATATTCCAAAGCAGCTGAGATTACTTGGTGCTTCCGTAAATTTAAACTTTCACTCAACAAGCAACCAACTACAAAAAAGCTCAATTAACTGTTATGATACACCATCACCTTCACAAAGTCAGAGATAAGACACAGCTCTGAAAACCCATTTTCTCATTCTAGTCATGCATTAGTCCTTTTCCTTCCTCAAGCATCTTGCCTCACTCCATACACGTTTCTCTTCCTGTGTAAGCAGCTTCTCTGCCAGAAACCCTGACTGGAGCATCACCACTTCTGTTTTCCATACAGCAAGCAAACCCTTTGCACAAGTCCTGACAAGTTTCCCAGCCATCTGTATCCCCCCTGCTCCGCTCCCCCACCCCATCATAACAGCAGCTTCAATTCCATCAGCTTGAAAATCCTAGTGCCCTTCTGTACTTTGTCCGGGCCTTTCGTAGAATCATTACACAGCTGCCCCCCAGCACCTCAGCTGCTCAGGGCCCCATCCAACCCAGCCTTGAGTGCTTCCAAGGACAGGGGAAGTTTCTCTGCGCAGCTATGCCAGTGCTTCACCATACTCTGAGTAAAAATTCTCCTCCATGTAAACTAAATCTGCCTTCAGTTTAAAGCCATTCTCCCTTGTTCTATCACTACCACAGACCACATAAAAAGTCAGTCCCCTTCCTGCTTATACACTGCCCTTCAAGTACTGGAAAAACTTTGAGATTCCCCTTAATGTTACAAAACAGGTTAATCTGTGCATTCCAGAGAAGAGAAAACACAACCATCAGTCAAACAGAAAAATGAAAGATATTCATTTGATGTTATCATCATCAGCACATGTGCACGCGTGATTAAGACATGATGGAGGAGAACCATATGTACCTATTTGCAATGCAGACCTAGACAGATTTTCCAAATTAGGTCACAGATGAAAGGAATATCAATATAACACATATGCATACATATTTTTATCATCCTGAGATGAAATTATACGATGACTGGGCACAATTTGTGTTTTCATAAGACTGAGATAACAAACAGCAAGAAAAAACCACAATAACAAACTGAAAAACCCACCAGAAACATTATTTCAGTTCTACCACTTATACTAGATCTGAATTGGAGCTATTCATATCACAGAATCATAGAACGGCCTGGGTTGAAAAGGAACACAATGATCATGTATTTTCAACCCCCCTGCTATGTGCAAGGTCGCCAACCAGCAGACCAGGCTGCCCAGAGCCACATCCAGCCTGGCCTTGAATGCCTCCAGGGATGGGGCATCCACAACCTCCTTGGGCAACCTGTTCCGGTGTGCCACCACCTTCTGTGTGAAATCAACTGCTTCTTGTTGAGCAACTATCAGTAAACAATGAAAAGCATTTATTTCCATCTACATTCAGCTTATAAGCTGCCAGCTTTTTTCTAGAAACAGACATTACTGAGGTTAGTCATTTCTTCATATCTTCCTCTTGGATTACTGCAATCCACTGTGAATTTAGAAGTGTTTGAAAAAAAATCAGTTAGTAGATAAGTATGCAATATTTTAGAAGCAAAACCTTTTGGAAACTGACACCTGTGCTTGATAATAGTTGCAAGATGTGTAAAAGTCTGTTTCTTTTCTCTCAGTTTTTCTCCCAAAATTTTGCCTGAAGTTTTTTTTTTTTAAACTAGATTTACTCAGTTTAGCTTAACTGCAGAGGATTATTCTTAAGTACTAGTTGTGGGAAAAACAAAGTTAGAGATGTAGAGACAAATTTGCTGTAACACACAATACTATTTTATTAATCTTAACCAGAGGCACTGGCACATCTTTGCTCTTTCATGACCCTTTCCTATTAGATATGCCATCTTTTCTAACTCCTCATTCCAATATCTCCCTTTATCTTATTTCTCTTCCTCCTATTTGTCTCCATCACTGAGATCCAAGCAGTCTAGAAGCCAGTGTCTTGGCTAGGGTAGGATACAGATTCTACTAAGTGTCTTCCACCAAAATCTACTTCAATAAAGTAAATATTTCTTCCCTCGTTCTGATAGTTGGTGAATTTTCTGCCTATTCAGTGAAGTACAAGCCTTCTTTTGCAGGTTTTTGAAGACAACAATTTACCATGAAGTAAATGCATATTACACAAATTTATAGTAAGGATTTATAATTTCCAGAGTTTTTTCAATGAACAAGAACATGCGTTTACTATGGATACACAGGTGCCCCAGCTGGACTATCTAAAGGAAGGAAGAAAAAGTGATTTGCGTGAAAGTTCTTCCTTCCAGTCTGATGATATTAATTTGCATCCAGACAGAACATTTTTCTCTGCGTTGGTCTCTGTACTGTAAACTCAAGTCATATTCATTTATTCTTTAACGTTTTGAGGCTTTTATTTGAAGAAAGGCAACCGTCATATATAAATGAAAAAATGACACATTTTTACTTTTTGACATCAATTAATCTCGCTAGATTAAAGTGATGAAACTATAAGACTGAGCATTTATATATTTCATGGTAATTGTGTTACTGACAGCCTCTTCTCATACTCCTTAGAGCTTCTTTCAAATGATAGCTTAAGTAATAAATAGTTCCAAACATTCAAATACTAAATATCCATTTTAGATGTGAAAGACATGATCAAATGACTCACACACTATAGCTATATTATTTCACATAAGTATACACTGAATATTTTACTACTAATATTTCTTCTACTCCCCTCTTTCAAAATATTTAAACAAACATCAGCAAGTCCTGTTTGCAGCCTCAGCTGAAGCTGAGAAAGCTGTTAGTTCAATGAACATACATTCCCTCCAGTGACCTAAATTGTAAGAGACCAACTTCAAAACCTCTCACTGAAAACTAATCTCAAACACGGAGCAAATGTAACAGATCCTGAAACTATACCTCCAGAAGAAATGCACTGAAGATGCACTAGAAAAAAGAAATCCTGCCACAAAATAGCTACAGAATCATTAGGTGTCAGGTTAACTCAAACACGCTCCTTTTTTTTGCAGACAAATAGCCTCAAGCAGGCTCCTCTCTGATGCACCGTATTAAACACAGAGGTCAACAACGTCAGATCTCCCTGGCATGCAGCAAGAGAGCAGGCTGTCTCTCAAGGCAATGGTGCTTTGATTCAACTACCAGCCTGGCACCAAGGAAATTACTTCTGCTTTTACTCTGCCGTGGACATACTTTGGTGGATAAGGAGAAATAGGACCCAGTTGTCCCTCCCAAAAGCTCTAAGTTCCCAGCTGAAATCCCACTATTTTCTGATGTCCAAATGCAATCTGCAAGGCAACCCATTATTTCCAGACTCTGGACACTGACCATCCATCCACCCTGTAGCCTGCTTAGACTACAAATAGCAGACAGTAGGAGAACAGACATTTAGGGTTATTGACCCCAGATATGAATACAGTGGGAAAATAAAAACCTTTTCCAGACTCTGAAAGTCTGCCCTTTCTGAGGAAAAAAATAACAAAATCCCTCTTCTTCCCTAACAGGTGACCAATTAGCATGCATAACTTTAGGACCACTGACCTACCTGAGAGCAGAATGGTAGGAGCAGGTGTGACCTGTTTCTGAATCTGGACAAAGTTGATGCAATCCAAGTGCCTCCAGGCAGTCAGCTTTGCTGGTTAAAATCATCTGTTGCTTTCTATCTTTGTATCACATTGATACAAGCATTTGCTCTAGATTTAGTTAAGTCCTTCATCCTGTTAGTTGCCATTTGTCTTCTGGATTTTTAACAGTTTACTGAAGTAAGCAGAAAGGCAAATGCATCTCTACAGTGAGCATCTCCAAAGTTCTTCAAGTACGTACAACACAGCAGGCATGTATCTTAGGGCAAAAAAAATGGCAAGTCATTCCATCTCCAACTCTATGTTGTTTTGAGCCAAATCCATGACTGCAAACAATTGTGCCCTGTTGGTGCCATTTTGTTATGATCCAGCATGAGAGGAGCACAGCCTCAGGAGGCTCCATAAAGACAGAGGGAAAAATGGTAGGTTTCCCCACAGCAAACTTGAATTTCCTACCTATTCAAGAAAGTACAAGCCTTCTTGCAGGTTTTTAAAGACAACATTTACTGCTATGTAAATGCACATTACATGTAATATGAATGGCCTGGGTTGAAAAGGACCACAATGATCATCTAGTTTCAACCCCTCTCCCCTCCCCCACCATGTGCAGGGTTGCCAGCCACTAGACCAGGCTGCCCAGAGCCACATCCAGCCTGGTCTTGAATGAACAAGAACATGCATATACTGTGGTTACGCAGGTGCCCCAGCTGGACTATTTAAATTAACAAAGCAAAAGTGATCTTGCATGAAAATTCCTATGTCCAAAAAAGTTCTGCCCCTTGGTGTATGCATGTGTGTGTGTATATGTATACATATACTTGCATCACAAATACACACCACTCGCTGTCTATGTACATACCTTCTGTTTTTTTTTTTTTTTTTTTTTAGTATTATGAACAACTAAGGGGAAAGTAATTCATTTGATTATACATATTCTGCATGACTTCTAACTAGTTCACTAGTTGCTATGCTTCAATTTCATGATTTATCCCATAATTATATCAATACTGGGTTAAAAAAAAGGTAACTTGAAACGCTGTCTGCCTCTCCCCTGAGCGTGGTTCTGTTTGCTCCTGCCTGACAGAACAGAGTGCATCAAAAGAAAGTAATAACATATTTTGGCAGAGCTAATAAAAAAAGAACAACATCACTGCACAAAAAATAACGAATGTGTCTACCTTAAGATGTGAAGACAGCAGGCTAAGATTAACTTCATTGTGTCCTAGACAAGAAAACCCGCAGAGTCACACAGTAAAAGCAAAGTTGGAGGCTTAGCTTTTTCACAAATTTCAGTTACCAACAAAGACAAAATTCTACAAAAAGAGAAAAGGAATTCCTAAATAAACTTTGTAATCGTTCAAAAACAAGTCAGAAATAACTACTCATCTGTGAATTGTGTCACAAGTATCCAGTTTTATGCATGTCAACCCACAAACTACAAATTATTTTTAGAGGGTCTTACAGTCTACTTCAGTCATTCAGGATCAGCCTGAATCATTGAGGTTCAGTAACTCTTTTTAGCTTGAGAGCACTCACAAAAGGACTGTCTTTGTGTCTGAATTATCTGGGTACAAATCATAACAATGAGAGGAGAGGGGATTTTCTCAAGTTGCAAGGAAATCTGTCCTTTGACTGACATAGCAGAATCATTAAAGCACAGGAAGCATTTCAGATAAGGCATCTCAGGTCTCTTATGTGAAATTGCAAGTTCTTTCCCTCAAATCAAAACTGAAGTAGGAACCTTGACATGTTCTGGCTTCCATCTGGGCTCCAGTATACTTCAACATTTACATTTAATGAACACTGTCCAATCTTTTCCACAGTACTGATGCAGGGCGTTAAGAGGTAGGGATGAAGCTCTTTAAAGCTCTTCTCCCTAAAGCCACATGCCTTACTGCTTTGTTGCTCAAGAACTAGTGACAACTTGCATGCATTAATCTGTCAGAAATAACCCCAACAGCTCAGAGGCAATCTCAGCATGGAGGATTTTGCTCCCTATGGACTGCTGTTCACACCTTTTAGTGTGCACCAAAAATTTTTGAGCCTGCTTTACAGCAGAATCACTTTGCTTCTCAATCCTTTGCTGTTATTTTTATATTAACACCTCCCTCTCTCTCAAAAAGAAAAACAAACTCAACAAGCAACAACAAAAACCCATACAAAATAAAACAAACACAACCAAACCAAAAAGCAGCAGCAGCAAAAAAATATAACAAACAACACAACCACAAAAAAACTACCCTAATTAAGTGAAATCCTGTTGAAGGCATATGATACTTTAAACTTCATGTCTGCATTTAAGCACACACAGAATTACTGTCTGCTGCCTAAATATATATTATCCCAAATTTGATTAAAAACAGAACATTAAATTAAAGCTATCATTCTCAACAACCACCTTTGAGAATACCTGAAGATCATCTGACATCCCCTGCACCTTGATAAAATCTGGAGGATTTTCTATAGAGTGCTGAGCATCCTTACTAGTTCTTCTAATTCTGAAATCAAGAACTCTGATTCAACCTACACTAATGAGAAAAAATACTTTATTTGCCTATGGTCTTGGGATAGAAAAAAATCAATTCCTCTTGTCACAGAACCACAGAATGGCCTGGGTTGGAAGGGACCTCAAGGACCGTGAATCTCCAACCCTCCTGCCACAGACAGGGCCACCAACCTTCTTGATTAGATCAGGCTAATCAATTACAGATACAAGTATATTTACAGCCAGTTAGCTGAAACTGATCAGGAAGCTGTAAAAACTTTAAAAACTATAAATTCTACATCCTCAATACTGTGTATTTCATGTTACATGAAGTGTACTGTACTCAATACCTGAGAACTCGCACAATAATTGTATGTAGGCTTACATACTTCAGCTATATAGTCTAAACTGTAAACAGCCAAAAACCATCAAATAACTCTCTCAATGCATGAAAAAAATATCAGTGCACACAGCGAAGTTATTTTAAACCCAGCATGTGGGCACAAGCAATAACTAGCTGTTAACATACTGATGCTCCTGCAGGACATTTCAAAACACATTTTCTCCTGCATTGTTAGTAGTTATTTTTGGCACACACACTTACATTGTAAACCTGTTCTCCTTTGTTGTCTTCGTTGTTATCATGACCCAGTGGTTTTGGTTTTATTTTTTCCCCACTAAAAATGTACTTTGAAGACAGACAAAACCACAATCCAGTATCTTTCTGAAAATCCAAAATCAGCGACTATGAGTGTAGCTGAAGTTATAGGATTGTTCAGCATGAAGTTCCTTTGGATTTGCCTCATATGGGAGGTAAGAGTTTGGCTAAGCTATAGTAAGAACCACATTAACAATGTTTTACATATGTCACACGCTTCTTAGTTAATTATTTTTTATTTTTAATGTATTCTCAAGTGAAAAGGGTATTAGAAGTCTATTCCAAAGCTCAATAAATTTAACATTATCCTACTACATCTGTACCTGAATCCATAAGCATGTGAGAACTAGCCATGTAGTTGTATTTTAGTCAAGTTGAAAATAAGGCATCAGAAGGCATCATAAAAATGCCAGCTCATTTAGCAAAAAGCATGTACTCCACAGTTGTCCAGCCACAGCTAACTCCTGCCTCATTTGAATGAGAGGTACACCAACCTCCAGAGCAAGGGGAGACACAGCTACCTTTCCAGAACACAGGCCTCTCAGAAGGATCATGCTCTCCCAAGTCTGACATTTTCATATCCAGTAAAATAACTTCAAAATGTACTTTAATAAAGTGCAAGACATCTATAACACATTTTATGTATAAAACTTTGTGAGATACAAATTATACCATTTGAAAAGAAAGACTCACAAGGAAAAAGAGTCTTCTGAAAGTAATGTGTCCTATCATTATTAATGTTTCTCTATCTATGGAAACTACAACAGACAAAAAGAGCACAAGAAAACAATTTGATAGAGAAAATTCTCAGCAACAAAACAGTAGTTCTTAACACAACTGCCACCATTAGTTGTCCAGTTTTTGCCAGCAATGAACAAGAGTCTGCGTGCTATGCTCATAAAATCCTGCATCAGCAGAAGTGACCCACCATCACTGTCACCACCACTGAAACGCACCACCCACTGCCTCACTGTGCTCATATCCACTATCTGGTCTCGATGAATTTCAATGGGTGACATTTTTCTCCTCTCCACGGAAGAATTCAGTGACACAGCTTCGCTTCATATGCGCTTCTACATCAGACACCATTCCGTCAGACTGCCCTTCTACTGCCATCTGTCACTCGATAACAACGTGTAATGGGATATTGGTGAGAAGGTTCAACCTCTACTGTCATACCACCAACATCTGCTTCTGACATTGTGGGCCAAAATCATGAAATAGGTGTTACTTTCAGAGCAGCCCTTGTACAGACAGCAATTTTCAGTTAAAAAAATGATGGTTAATAGTTGATAAACATCTGTTCACAATGTTTTGTAATCACGATTAATTTCATTCACAAAAAAAGACCACTCGGAACAATTTTCAACAATATCCTTTGCTAACTTGAAAAATCATTTTTATGAAATGTGCTTAGCAAGATTTAAATAGGAAAAGAAAAAAAATCAATGTTTGCCTGCACAAACAATTTGATCAGATAGCATGTAATAGAGGTGACAAAGCCCTTTGAAGTTTCCTCTGAGACTTCCTTTTCAGCAATTTTCTTATGCAAATAAGGACTTACTAGTTACATTTAAAATTTTAGCTCTTTTGACTACGAAACCTCTAAATAGATTATTTGTAATTCTCATGTTTAAGAAGTTTTGAGTATATTCTCATAGCTGTCTGTGCAACGAGATGCATAAGCTTCTCATTAAGGATAAACTCTCACTGGAAGAAAAATACACCCTTAAGGGTTTCCAAATTAAATCTGCGTTCAAGTTATTCATCCAAAATATTTTACATTTTCACAGCACATTTACACAGTCTCTAAAACTTCACAGTGAAGACAGAGATATTAGTCATATAACCTGAATGAGAATATGAAAACACATAAGACTATACATTATTAGCACACCCATTAAAAGGCAGTGGGTTGGAAGCTGAATCTGGTGAGACTTTTTTCTTTTAAACATATCAAGACATCAGTCACGCCCCAAGAGCTGTTTGCTATTTGTCAATTTTTTTCTTTTTGAACACAGATAAAGGTAATATCATCCAGACTGAAAACATGCTTCAGATTGTTGCACTAGACAAAATAAATAGAAACCTGATAAAAGCCCTGATGAAAGGGAGACAGAAAAAGTACAGAAAGCTTAGACTCATGTTTTCTCAATCTTGACTTTGTTCTACTGCTGAGTCTATAAAACTCATATATTTGAGAAATATATTGTATCTAGAATGTGATCTTCATGCTTTTTTTTTTTTTAATTTGAAGTGTGTGTAACCAGTTTGTCATTTTGTATTACATTTCTCCTTCACATCTACCCATAAGGCATATACTTAACTCCGAGTTTAGCCTGAAAGCTAAATTCTTCAGCTTAAATTTAAGACACCCAGAATTTCCTTTGATTATTTTCAACTGGATTAGAAAAACATTAATTGAGCAGCAATCAAAACATGCTTGAAATCAAGGCCTGACATAATTCTTCTCCTCTAACAGCGGGTAATTAATTACATAGCAATAACACGCAGAAGAAATAAAAAAAGGTTTTTTAAAAAGGAATATATGTATGTATTTTCTAATAACCCTGTGTCATTCTGATGCTTGAAAGAGGAATGAAAAGTAAAGCTTTTTATTGCTTCACTTAGCTTCCCCCTTCCCCTCCCACCCCCCCGTATTTTATTCATCTTATTCCTATGGTAAAAATGAGGGAGAAATTAGCAAAACAACTTCTCTACAGACCATCAAGAAACATCTGTCTTCAAAACTTCCACTGAGTAATAACAATGTCAAACAAATTATTTAAAAATCTTCTCATGTTGATTTCACATTGATTTAAAACAAATACACAAAGAATTTGACTCAGAGTACCTCTAAATTAGCTCAGACTCTTTTGGTGATGAAGGTTTCAGATCCACTGATTGAGCAGCTCTCTGCAATTCAAGACAAGACACTGAGCTAAACACTCTCAGGTGCTGAAAACTCTCAGTTCCCACAGACATCAGTTTGGGGATATTCTACAATCCTGTTAGTCTCTTTTGAAAGAGAATCAAAACACTACATCTTCATATGCTACATTAAACATTGTTTTTCTTAAAAGCTTAGCAAACCCCTGCAATTAACACTGTAGTCCAATTTTTACAAACAAAATATAGTTCAGAAGCTAATTATCTTCTCACTAGATGTGCTAGATGCCCCAGAACTTACTGAGATACCATTTCTAGCATGGCTGAGAAATAAACTGACTAAGAGAAAAGTATTACTCTGGATATCCAGGATCTATTTATCCTAATGAGCAGTGGAAGAAATTCACAGTTAAAATAGTTTACATCTAAGATTACAAGTGGCTCAATTTCCTCATTCACATCCTATAACTACTTATGTCAGAGAGCTCTGAATACAGTGATTGCAGCCCTTATGTGTGCTTCCAGGACATGCACAGTGGTACTTACCATACATGCTCGTGCTCAGACTGTAGCTGGAGTCTGGAAGCGAGTGCATTATTTTACTTAGATACTCTTGAGAAAGGTCCAGCAGGCAGGATAATAGGAAGAGAAACAGCTTTGCACATGGTAACCTTTGTTGGTGTTTACTTTGCTAGCATGAGTCAGAAGAGATATGTTGTGCACTGAAGCTTTTCAGAGTTCGTGGTCTATAAGGATGAGCATTTCACTGAACAGGAGCACAGTCTCACCACTGTGGAAAAAGGTTTCTTTCCAACAGTTTTTCTACCTTTAGTCTTAGATCAGGAGATTTTTTTTTTTTTTTTTATCTAATCTGATTCCCTCTAGATGCTTTAAAGCAGAGAACTATTTTGAGCATAATATTAAAAAAAAAAGCAACCCTAACATACAATATAAAATTCCCCACAAATTCAAATGAGCTGGCTTATTACACATCATGTTATTCAAAGGACTTATTCTGATTGACTTCTGTTGCTCATTGAAATGTCAAAAGTAAGCAAACCTGAATATGAAGGCAGAAAAGAAGCTCACAGCAACTGAATTACATTAAAGCAAATAAAAACTTATGAAGGAATGTTGATAATGAGAAAATATTTTGATAGACTAGCACTAAGTTCTGGAAAGAGCTCTATTCAGACTGCAGAGTGGCAGCCCTTCTTTAATGGAACACACAGATAATTGTTAAAGCTTAAATGTATGTGTAGATTCAGTGGCTTTTAGGAGCAAACCCCATGGCATTTATCCAAACAAACCTCTCAGTGAAGTAAATGAGTATTTTCCCCCAAGACTGCAAAGTTTGGCCCTTAGGAATGAAAAACATTCAACAATAAATGGTTTGAATTACATAAATTTAATAGCAAATTATTCTAAACAAATGCTCAAGAGAAAAAATCCTCTTTTAATTATCTAATTAAAGTTTATATATATACATACACACACTAAACTTTTAGAGGCATATTAACTAATAAATTATATGTTTGTGATATGAAAGTGATAACTTAGCACTTAGAAACCCAGATCAAATTCATACAATCTACTGGCACAACCTAATTAAACTGCTGGTATTTCACTGGAGATCTTGAAGCTCACAGTCTGTAAGTTGGCTGCAGATATTCACTCATGGATGATAAGTTGCATAAGGTATTCTTGAATTGGTGAACGTAGAGCAAGATCTAATTGAATTCAATCTTTAGGAAAGATACTACAGTGACTAACTTGGCATATAGATTTGAAATATTATGGATATCTCCTACATACAGTTAAAAATATGATAATCACAGTCCCACAACCCACTGAAAAAAAGTGGAAGCTTGACTTTCAATTAAGCGAAAGTAACAAGCAAATAATCTTATTATTCAAGGTAAGTCTTATATGAAATCTGTGTGCTTCTACCTCTAAATTTCAGTACCTACAGAGAATAAATGAGAGAATATTCAGAATCTTGGTTAACACATGCACTTAAAAGATCTAGGTATTTCTATACAAAAGATCAGATTTCACCTTTGCACTGACTTTTCTGTGGTTCTTTATTCACTCATTTCATAGTGCATCCTCTGTATCACCTTCCTTCATTTCTACCCACACTGAAACAATTCAAGCATGTTTATATTTTATAATGCACCACATAATGGACATCTGAAAAAAATCACCTTTAAGTCATTCACAACAGCATGAGTGTATTGCTCATGGAAAAACACGTTGTAAAAAGGCAATTTACAAAGTAAAGAAAAACCTAGAAAACCATATGAAATTTCCAGAGAAACTCAGTTACACAGAATAAGGAAATCAATTCCACTCTGAAGGATGCTCTTGAGACAGAGAACTAGTTATAAAATCATAATAACTGTTACCCAAATGTATTATAAGAAGTTGTGTCTAATAGATTGGAAGAGTCCTCCAGGTTCAGAAAGATTTCTTCCATTATCACACAATCTTTGTGTTTGGATTCTGTGAATAAGATGGTGTAGGTAGAGCACTTCCCTGTGAACACTGAGGCAAAAATGCCAAGTGTTGCAGCCTTCTCCAGGACCTGGATAACTACATTTCCAATTTCCTGCACCATACAGCCTACATTTTTCCTAGCCTTCTTTCTACCCATTATACACATGCAGAAGCCCATCATGTTGTCTTTGATGTTTCTGGTCACACTGAATTCTATTTGGCTTTCAGCTTTTTTAATTCATTCCCTGGCTGCTCAGTTTCTCTCTATTCATTCCAGGTTACCTGTCCTTAATTGCTGTAGCCTTCCTTTTTGTATTCAATCTTGGCTGGGAAAACTTACTGAAAACAAAGTCTTAATATGCCTCTATGTCTACATCTAAACTCCACATCTGTATCTCTACGATGAAAATCCTATTTACTTCATTTTAAGTATTTAGAATTCTTTTGGCTGAGGAGCTGATTGCTAAAATGGCCTCTGTAATATCCAAAACACCTTTCCTTTTTCATTCTGTCCTTTGTTTCCTTGCCACTTGGTGAGAAGAAATGGAACAAAAAGAATGTTTTCTAGAAAAAGATCTTTTCACGTAGTTAAACCAGAAAATCCATTTTGTAGAATTTTTCTTGTGCTTGGGACACTAGTTTCAGATTCCTTTTTCATCGTGGTCATTCTCTTCCATACAACAAATCCTGAATTCACCTGCCTAGAAACATCCCTTTCTGCTTTTCCCAGTTCACTGTTTTTTTCTTTGTTTTGTTGTTTTTTATTTGTTTTTGAACCTGAAGACTTGAAACCCATCACTGGTAAGTATTCATTTCTGTTTATATTAAATCAGAATGAATCAGCTTGTTAACACTCAATTTAAGGTGGGCTTTTTCAGCTTCCCCCCCCCCCCCCCCCTTTAAATAATAAAATTAAATTTCTCTAGTAATCACAACTTGCCTACTACACAGCAAAGCACTTAAGGCCATCGCATTAACAGCAGTATTTTTTTTTCCCCTCAATCTCCACCTCTGTGAGTTTTATCCTCTCTTACAACACTACAGAAATCCTTACCCCATCCAAGCTGTCTCTGGAGTACTCAGGTAAGTCTCTCTTCACCAGCCAATGCAACTCCTTTCATCTTCCTTCTCCACAAGATTTTGATCTAACAGCATATTTTTACATATGCTACTGCTTCTTGTAAGTCTATAGCATGATTAATTAATCATTTTCTCTTTAAGGAGCTGTCATTCTGTTTAATGAAGATATTGCATATTATTGCCATGAGCAGAAAGAAAATTTAGCTACACAAATGACTGTGGATGAAATACCAAGCAGAATCTGCACTGTTTTAAAAGGAGATGAGTCTCAGAGGATTAAAAATAGTTACTGACATGCTGAACTCTACAATAATACTTAAAAAAAGAAAAATTAGAAATGTACTCCAGTATCCTATAACTGGTTTTTTTGTTGTTTTGTTTTTGTTTTTTGCTTTGACCTCCTGACTTCACTTATTGATGTCACAATTGTTTCTTAATTAACAATTTTTCTCCTTTCAGAACAAAAACAGATCCAAGCTTCTGAGTTTGAGGTAGTTTTAAATGGTGTAACAGCATGCCCACAAACTACTATATTTTTAAAGGCATCTGGTTAAAACACTAGTTATTTATCACCCATAAAATGCATGTAAGACACCTCTCGGTTGGATTTAACCATGCGAACAAAGAGGATACTAGAAACATTACAGTTTGTCATATCATTACTTCCTTGTGTAATGCTATAATGCGATGGAAAGTACAGCGATAGCAACAGAGTGGCAAAGTCTGGCTGCAGCAAATGAGGGTAAGCCCAAAAGCAGCAACCATGGGTACAGAAACAAAGAAAAAAAAAAGTTGCTTACCTCTGGAAGGCAACAAGAGATAGCCTCACCTCCACTACAAACCCTTAAATGAGATCTGGGAAGGGCTGGATCCTGGCCCCACCCTTTCTGCTCACTCAGGGGCATTGCTTGCACCTGAGCTCCCCTGGATTGGCCCTGCCTTCCCACCAGGTGCTCAATCACTGGTTCAGGCCTTCTTCTCAAAGCACTCTCTATGAAAATATTCACAAAAGATGGGACTATAAGATCCCTAGAAAACATGCAAATAAATAAATAAACAAAAAAAGCAAAACAAAAATGTATAACTTCTGCTTCAAAGGAAACAGAATCAAAATAACAGAATCATAAAATAGCTTGGGTTGGAAGGGACCCACAAGGAACATGAAATTCAATCCATCGATTCTCACAGTACTACCAACATTTAAACCCTATGTCTGAGGTTGTTCAAACACTGTGTGAACTCCAGCACCTGAGGCTGGGACTACAGCCTTGTGCAGCCTGTTCCATGCCCACCGCCCTGTGGTGCAGCAGCTGTCCCTAACCCCCAGCTGCCCTCCCCTGACACAGCTCCACGCCATTCCCTCGGGCCCCGTCGCTGTCACACAGAGCAGAGCTCAGCACTGCTCTCCGCTCCCTGTGAGGAGCTGCAGCCGCCATCAGGCCTCCCCTCAGCTCCTCTGCTCTGGGTTGAACAACAGTTCCCTCAGTGAAGTTGCTATATAGTCAGTCACTATAAACTAATCTGGAGTCCAAAGCATTACTCTGTGGGAAAGAAATAAAATCACACACATATACAAAAACAAATACAAACCTAGAATACTGTTTTACTGATTTCATCTCTCAAAATAAATACCTACTGAGTTAAAAACAAAACCCACAAAGATCAGTTTACTGTTAGCTACTTTCATCAGCTGTATTCACTTGGTGTTAATACGATATAAAACATTTCCACATATTCTTTTCCTTTTATAGTAACACAACTAAGAAAGTAAAATTCATATATATGCATGACTTGGGAATTCACATGTTAATTCACTTCTGTTTTTTAGACCTCCTCAGAGGTCAACAATATTGAGACTGGGGACAATGTTAACTAACGAGATCAGAACTGCACATGACTTCATATTATTTAGCTTCCCTGAAGACTATAATAGGTTTCCATGAACCCATATTATACCCAGTCTGATCACAAACACAAATTCAAGTTTGAAGTCCAGACTGGTTTGCTAAGATTTCAGAAGTTCATTAACAAACTCCAGGTAAAATTTACTACCTGGCTCTAAGAATCTTTCTGATAGCCGTAACATAGAAGCAACAGGTCAATGTAACTGTCCACAAATTCAGAATCTACCTATGAGGAATTTAGAGATCCCAAGGTGTCAGCTCAGAGATCTGATTTATGACATTTTTTTGTTCGTAACACTCAGATTCAGAGCCAAGTTTGCAGAAAACAAAGCTTTTGGTGTACGTGGAATATGGCAAAAGCTTTATCTTCAGTGTCTTACCTGGATGTTTTGCTGAGCAACACAGTTTATTTTTGCTTTACGTAAATAGTGAAGTAGATTATTCTTCAGTCAGCATAAACCTTTCAGGTCAACACATTATGATGTATGTCTCTTTTAATTCATGAAGTCATAACTGATTATTACTCAGAAGGGAGTGGAAATTTCTTGTTCAGCACTTCATAAAGGCCTTTAGGGAGCAGTTTCTTTAGCACAAAAGTATACCAGGCCAGATTCAGCCAGTTACATGGGGGAGAAATTCAAACTTTGCCAATCTTATAATGATCTGATTCATACATAAATTTCCTTTACAAGACCACTGCACTCCATAGACACATAATTTTTCAAAAATATCACAAAAGAAAATATGTTCTTTAAGAAGACATTCATTAAACAACACTGATGCAACATAATGTAACACAGAAGACTTATCTGAGTGTAATTGATTGTCGGGAACCCTAACTGGACAGAAATTCTGGATAAATTGATAAAGAAATGTTTTTACATCTCAAAGTCATAACCTGCAGGAGGGTCACTAAAGGTCTTACTCTGACCAAGAGCTTCATAACTTTCCTTGCATCTCTTCCATGTAGGAGACCTGAACAACTGCAAGGAGGGAGATAATCATAATTCAGATTATTCTTGCTAGCCTCCACAGAGAGCCCACAACTTCTCCAATAAGGAACACTAACATATTTGAAAAGATTTGCACACTGTTTTTATTGTGGCTAACATCAAGGCTTTTAGAAAAATACACTATTTTCTAAACAGTAGCCTAATAAGCCAAAAAAAATCTTAGTGGTGTGCTTGAACAAATAATAAAACAAAACAAAAACCCAACCATTAACTATATTCTTTCACATGATCATGCATTCTTCTGACTTTTTTTCCAAGTATATAAACATACATCTACTAAAAAATTGTTGCTTCTTATTTAAAAAAAAAAAAACAACCCTAAGTTATAACTTCAAAGGGTAAAAATAATAGAGGGCAAGAGGCACGATAATTTTCTACAAGATGGCACCAAAATCAACCAGACTGCAGAATTAACACTTCAATGGCATAAACATCAACTAAAATAAGATACAATTCACAGAACTGCAAAGAAAACAAAGACAGACACATTAGCCCTTTCATCCTTGAACAGAAATAGGTGGAGTGGCATGAAAACCTCCACTTATTTTTTTGATCCAAAATAATCCTAAAATATCCAAATAAAAGTTTACAGATATTGAGAGAGTCTTTATGTATGTGGATTTTGCTACTTCAATTTATGTAGGCATATACAGATTTGTTATGTAATTTGAAGCTGCTAAATTTGCACTCTTCATTTTCTATATTAAAAGGCTTCAGATAGTCTAACAAGGAACGAATTTAGAGGGCCACTAAAATCAGTGTCAAACACTGAGTTTCTTGTTATTTGTACAGATCAAGTCATATACTATTGTGCTTACTTTAAAATAATCTGTACATGTACTACATCCCTATGTAGTCTGAACCCAGATCTCCTCTCCAAATGAGCGGCGTAACTGTGGTTATATCCTATTTTGGCATTTTATCCACGAAACCACCAGACAAACTTCTCTTGCTATGTCAAAGAAGAAAATCTTTCAGCACTGTGCCTTGGGAGCATAAGAAATCAAAACCTTCATATCTAGAGTGAGAGAAAGGCGAGGACTAATGAACTTCAGGCTACCACAGTGTTATCCATGCAGTATCCTCTGGCCACTGTAGCCTACACTTGAAATGATATTGTTCTGGCATGCTTTATTCTAGATTACAGCTGACAAGAAAAACGTGCATTACCAACTCTAAAAGTACAAGCCACATAATATAAAATCACCACCAATAGTCAAATACTTACAGAAGAAAACAATACTACCACGTTTGATAACAAGCATTTGGGGTTGTTTTCTTTTTTTAAAGTACAGATATATATTTTGCTTAATACTCCAGGATACTGGTATGCTTGTTTTTTTTTTTTTTGTTTGTTTTATTTTGTTTGTTTTTTAAATCTTTACTGACCTCCATACTGAAACATTATGCTTCTTTGTGATTCTGCACTCAGTAGATGGAAGCCTCAAGCCATTATTCTACTTGAAGCGTTCCTAGAAAACATTTACAGGACGAAATGCAAGATACAATCACTTCAAGGGGCTGGTTTGGAACCACAGAAATTCAGCAAATCTCTCAAGCTTTCATGTACCAGTTTTCCCTCAAGGCACATCATTACACAGCTATTGTAATAATAAACTGTAATAAACCATTTTCCTATTCTGGTTCCAAACAGGTTTTCCTATCTTATCATTTGCTTTTAAAAAAGATGAGAAAATAGATCATAATTTCTAAATACTATTTGCAGAATTCCCTTGTAACCATATGAGAATCAAAGAAGTGTTCAAAGTGTATTTTGATATGAAATGATCAATGCTAACTTATTTATGGACCTTAACAAGATGTAATTAAGGAATAACAATAATTTCAATGCCACAAAGGAACTGCCAGAACAATACACAGAGATACTTGATTTGGGCTTTTTTTTTTTCTTTCTTTTTTTTTTTTTGAAAGCCATGTTAGCATCTGTCAAATTAAATTAATTTTTCATTAATTGCTGAAGCATAAAATCCATTTATTCTCAACAAGACTGTAGTCTAATCCTCTATAAATCACTTCATAAGCAAATAATACTGTTAAAATATCAGCTTATTGATGCAACGTTTTTAACATCAAGGAAAACAAAGCTAACTGATTTTCTTCTGTTGCTAGGACGAGCCCTTTTCCATGCCCATGGCTAATAAAAATAGACAAATTAAGAGGTAAACAGTAAAAAAGGTGCAGTAAGAAACTTAAATGAACAGCACACTGCAAAGCTGTAATTAAGACAGGAAGTGGTTCTTCTTTGGAATATCTACTTCAATTGCGTGTTTAATGGGATATCTGTCACAGAAGCAAGATATCCATATCCACTCATCATATCCACTCCTGCGCCACAGAAAACCGAAATCCAAGTAAAGCCTAAACAAAAAGATCTAATTTAATCTTCTCTCCGAGGGACAGCAATACCTCCTGGGCTGTCAGCTGAGTAGCTGCTCAGTATCCTCTAAGATGTGGTACTAATATGGGATAAAGGGATAAGTATTTAAAATACACATCTGCACAAGTAATTTCCCCCTGCAACACGGAAGGTTCCACAGCTATAATCAACAGAGAACGTGGGAAATATCTTACACATAGCACTTGTATGTTAGTGTCTGAGTTAATAATAAAAAGCTTTAGTGTTACCATTATGATAGCGTTTTCATTGCAAATATGATTTGAGAAATATGGTGATACTGAAGATTTTATAGGGCAGGTGGGAGAAAAACAGTTATTATTAGCAGCAGAATCAACCCCATTCTCTATCAGGAGACCTCTAAAACAAGAGCAAACTAACAGAAAAAAAGTAGAAGCTAAAACAATAGGAAAAAATACATTGTATGTGTGTGAAAACAACCTCTGTATATTGTTACTCTCCCTCTTTAAAGAAGCTGAAATTATAATACAACTGATTTATTTACATTAAGGAGTAAAGATCAGGTCAAATCAGGTGAATGAATGCTTCTGTCCAGCTACTAACAATGGTTAAAGAAGAAGGAAATCTTTGAATTCTTTCTTGAGATGGTTTTAAACCAGATTACAAATACATATTTTTAAAGCTCAAAGTGCTGAAAATTAAACTGAAGGTTACAAAAGTAAGATTTAAACTGAAAAGAAAAAGAGGAAATTTATTGAGGCATGAGGCTACTGATAGCTACAGCCTTAAGACTGGGTTATTTACAGCTCTAACAGGAATTAAAACAAAAAGACTATTTATCTGCATCAAAAAACTAAAGAAACTGGAAGCTGTAATACCACCCAGTGATTAACACATGCAGCACATTCAAGTCTAGCATAAATCACAGAACCTTTAAGAACATTTCAGTTGCTTCTTTAACCATTTTAGGCACTATTACAGTCTCTCCAATCCAGTTCCACTAAAAAATGACAGTATTTAGTAGCATTTACCCTTTTTCTTGAGGAGAATCCATATGCTGTATGCTCTTCAAATTATAAACATTTTCATCACAAGTTCAGTTTAGTCTTAACAATGTAGAAGTATCCAGTACAGTTTCCTCCCAGTATCTCATGGAGTAAATGTGCGTGAATTGAAAGCAACACCTTCTTTGCTGCTGGGAATACTTGGTGGAGCATACAAATCAGCACATCAGTTGACTTCTTAGTTCATCTGTGTTCCTCTGATTAATAACCCTTTTGAAGCAATTATGCTCTCTCCCCCCAAAACAATATCCATTGCCTTTCTGCTTAAGATCCACGCCTCTTGGTTCACTCCCATACAATTTTCTTGCATCAAAAATCCTGTTGACTCCTGTTCACAAAATCCTGAAAAGACTTGCCATTCCCAGCCAAGATTCTTCCTTTTGCCATATCTGTCAAAGTTCTTTCTCAGGATTGTGCGTAGCTAGTACCATCCACCTCTGACTTTAGACTGTCATTTAGAGTAGGACAGTGACACTGACATTGCCAGCACATATAATACCCTACTAATCTCTCCAGCCAACAGTGAACTCACCTTAATGGCAATTACCCTTAACTCTTTTCTACAGGCACACCAGATCTTATATCCAATTTGATTTTTCATCCAAATTTGTTCAAATTTGAAAAGTGAAATAATTTGAGTTACAAAAAAACAGTGGAAAAAAAAAGCCCAAACACTTCAGATAGTTCTTAAAAGTTTAGAGAAGAGCCACCAGGAACCTTTGGGGAATAAAAGTTAGAAAAGTTATTTTCTTAAGTTAAATGCATAAAAATATTTCACTGGAAAGCTACAGGGGTCCCATTTTTAAACATACAACACCAGGGCTATTCTGGTTTAAACACTATACAAGCTACCAGAAGGTGTACTTTCAAAAGTGCCATTTTTATCTCAAGTATGTATGAAAGAAGCTTAAAGACAAATTCTCTTGATGTTTTATTTCTGCAGAGAATCCACTCCCAGCATGAACCACTGAACATGCCTCAGTCTGCAGGTGGGCAAAAGCCCTCTTCTCATTGCCTGTGACTGTTTAATAGGACACCATGGCACAGATATCAAAAATAAGATATACACGGATCGCTCTGAAAGTAATGCCTTCTCTGTATATCTACAGAAACTGCAACAAAGAGTACAATAACACTGTTTAATAGAGCAAATTCTCAGCTACAAAGCACTACTATTCAACAAAGTTACCACCTCTAGCTATGTTTTTTTTGTTGTTGTTGTTTTTGCCAGTGATGAACAAAAGCCTGCATGCTGTTCTTGTAAATACCTGCACCAGTGGAGATGACCCTCTGCCACTGCTGAAACACACCACCCGCTACCTCACTGTGTTCACGTCCACTGCTTGGTGTCCATCAATCTTTCATGGACCTTGAAGGGTCCCTTCCAATTTATGTGATTCTACAGCAAACACGGAAGAAAAAAAAAAAGCAATGGTACTATACAACACGATTCAAGAGGAAAAAAAAAAAAAAGGTAGAAGAGGGAGAAAGAAAGTGCAGTGCACACATAGAAGGAACATGAGTCAAGATGAGGAGACAAAGTAGTCAAGCTAGGAGAGACAGATGAGAAAAGGGCAGGCAGATATGCAGTCACTGAGGTATATTTTATTCCAAATTTTGGAGTGGAGCCCAGAAAACTCAAGCCTCAAAACTCTCCTCTGCTGTCAGTTAGTATTTACAAAGGCTAACTGCAAAGCTCTTCTTCTACGTTTGCAGCTGGACTACTGAATGGATAGCACAGGCCACTTCAGTTACTTGTCCCTTTGTACTGCAAGAGGTGGTCAGCTTTACACTATAGTTCTTAACTTCTTTGCATTTGTATCGTTAGTATGATACTATTAAAACAGAAAATGAATCATTTGTTCTATTGAAAAACACAATACTTAATTCTGTAACAACATTTCAAGAAGAGAAGTGATGGAAAATAAAAAATTATTGATTTTAGTGCATAATGAATTAAACATTCAAATATTGTAATTTATCCTGTACACACTGTAGCATGTGCATACACAGTTGGCATATGCTTCCTTTCCAACCATGGGTAATTAACACATGGCCCACACGAGCGTGTATGCCAACACCAGTTAGGTTTCCTTTCTTCAAATGTGGAAGAAAACTTCATCCTTATTCTGTGACACATGGTTTCAACCATATGTAAAGGCTGCAATACAAAGCAAATAGTCTTCTGAGCTAGTTTGAATGAGAGACAATGCAAGGAAAAAAAAAAAAAAGAAAAGAGCTTCAATTGTGCATACACAGACCCTGCGTTCTATTCCACTACTTTTCTATGTAATTTGCAGCATGCAATCCTTACAATTTTTTTCTCTTCTCTCCTCACACACCTCCAGTATCAAAGTATTCACTGTCAGCACTTAGTTCCAGAACTGCTTTAGAAGGTGAAGATCATGAAGTTCATACGGAAGCACTGTAAATCCCCAGGTCTCAAAATTGAGCTAAACTGCCCTCAGGGAGATGTATTAAATTAACTCCAGGATTCTGAGTACTAATGGCACAGGCCTCTATGACACCCATGGAAACACGTGAAGAAATGTTTTTAATCTACAAGATGTACATTTTCCACTGTATTTCTCTGAAGTTACCACATTTCCCAATTTGTGTTTGTCCACCATTAGTACAACAGGATTTTCCCTACGTGTTACATTTCCTGAATACTGAAGCTGTTCCCTAGCTAGTGAATGCAGAAGCATACAACCCTGGTAAAATGTTAAACAAAGCAAGTGATATGCAGTGACCCACACAGTTTACACATACCAATGTTTTAACAGGCTTACAGACAAAACGTATTTCTGAAATATTACAGCATTCGTGTGCATAAAGCTGACTGTTGACAGGAATCAAAGCTGACAATGGCGTAACAACGTAAAAATGCATCTGTGATCTTTTCTGTATGCGACTGAAAGTGACAGCCCATCAGTGTACAATTATCATACATTACTAATGAAATATTAATAAAATATTCATTACTATAATTAGAAAAACTTGTCTTGAAAGGCAGCTTGACTTTTCACCTCTGGAGCTGTAATTCACAGAGAAACAGATCTGACCGTCTTCTACAATAAAACCTTAGAGGGAGAAAAGGTGTCTTAATCTTTCAGCATTGGGCCTAACGACCAGCTTTCACTCTCTGTGGGTAAAATTCCAGTCAGCTTAGAAGGTCTCAAGCACTACTTCAATTACTGTTAAATCCTAAAATTATGCCTGAGCCAAAGATAACATGTCTTATAGGCCGTGTGCAAGTTTACTGGGTGGGAATTCACTTTTTCCTTTGAAAGAAGCCCGGAATAGCAGTCTAGAAAGAAGTCAAACCTGAAGTGGGATCTTAGTTATCTACATACGTTCACATATCTTTGAACCTGCGTAACTTTTCTTCTCCTTCAAAAGCATAATTTCTAAGCACGTACTTGACACAATGTGAAGAATACCAAAGATGATAACCACACATGCACACAAAGGAGGCCAGGTAACAGTCTGGCCTTTCTGACCAGGTTTCCCTTTCCAGCAATACATGAAAAAAATCATTATCGCATTTAGAAGGTAATATTTTGAACCACTAATAACCCAGCAGGCCTCAAAGAAAAAAGGTATGATCTTTGTACTTCTGTACTAACACAATCCAATGCCTGCTTAAAGCAACGATAGGCATTACATTCACAGTGTGAGCCGCTGATTTCACGTAAGGACTGGATCAGGATCCTTGCTATGTTCAACCACGAGACATGCAATTAAAATTATATATGTACACCTTAGAGGCTCCATTAACCTGTACTGACTTACTGACACACTTATTATTTTTCCTTTTTAACATCTTATTCAAAGTTTTGAAGCCTGAACCCTGGACTCATTTAAGTCATACTATGCTCTGCTAAACCAGATCGTGATTCTATCCAATGTGAAAGACACCACTCTACCTTCTAAAAACTGCTTGATTTTACAGGATACTTGGCAAAATTATACAAATAAATTGAAACGTAGACTGTTGACAAAATATAACGCAGAATTAATTTAGAATTACTACAGTATTTTACTGTCTCTTGACTTAATCTGTAAGAAAATTATTTACAGAACACAAATAGTGCTAGGATTTCCTTAGCATTAATTTATATTACCATTTCAAATGACTGTATTTCCATTTATATTATCAGACATGGTCTGAAATTGTAGAAAAATTCTAATGGAAATGAATTTGAAATTGATATCATTAAAATTAAACATTTTAAAAGGTCAAGTATATCCATTTAAATTTTATTTTTGTCCTTGGTTATATATCTTCATTATTTTGTGTAATAAAATTCATTCGAACTGAACATTCATTTGTAACTAAGCTAGTAAAGAAATCTCAGAAACTGCTTGTACTTCTTCCATTTTATGTGATCTTCAGTTGCTCAAAACAGTAATTTGTTTATGAACTCTCGTTTTTTTTGGTAACATCTCATTTCAATTTCATTACCTTGACAACAACATACTACAGATAAGCAGTGACATTTTTCCTTTACAACAGGAGGGATATTAGTCACTGAGAAGACAATAAATATCTCATTTATTACTACAGTCAGCACTATACAAATGATTTACTGATTATGGCATTCATTACACAAGACATTTCTTCCAAACATTCTCTTCTTGTTTTACTCACAGTCTAAGAATTAATGTCAAATACACTACACATTAATGCATTACAATTCAAATTCTTTCATGAATTGGCTGTCAAAGCTTCAGAACTGAATTCAGTCTTTTTTTTTTCCCCAGTTGTCACATATTCCACTACCCAAATGATAAACTTTTCTCCTACTTCAAAAAAATAACATTAAAAAGCAGTAGTGGGTGAGGCAAAAGTTTATAATTTCTAAATACAAAAAGCTAGTAGTGGTAATTACATAACAAAAACAGGTGGTTTTTTTCTGTGTTTTTGTTTGTTTGTTTTTTGGTTTTGCATATTTATATCTACTTGAATTTAGTATTAAATCAAATCCATGTCTCTTTTCACCCCACTTACTCCCTGTGGACATACCAGTCAGAAGCACAGTCTCCAGCATTTTGCATCTGCTGAGCTCAATTTCAATGTAAATATGTATCTGGTTCCTGATGGTGAGCAGAAGGGCACAGTATCTGGTCTACTGTGATAAAATACACCTTTTGTCTTGTTTTGTTTGTTTTAATACAGAGTATTATCTTTGTATTAATTTCTCATTTATTATGCACAAGTAGATTTATTTAAAAATAGGTATTAAATAAAGCATGACTAACTTCATCCTGCTTTCAAAAAGTATTTGACCCAGCAATAAATACAACAAAATTAATCTACTGCTTAAAATATCTCCAGATAAACCTAAAAAATGCTTATCAAAATAACAGCTAATATATTTGCCACACTTAATTTTCCAGCATATACACAATCTCAGCTCTAGTGAGACTCCACTGAATTAATTCCCTTACTTCAGCCAGTACATTATAAAGATAATAATGGAATCTATTAAGAAAGAACTACTTGATTAGCTTCCATAAAGTCGTGGGCAACAATCCATAACTAATCAGCAAATTCAAAGAGGAAAGCAAAATTATTTTCTTTACCTTAATTAACTATTTTAAACAGATAAGATGCGCAGTGTACGTACTGATCAATCCATTTAAACAATTTGCTTGCAATACTGTGGCTGTACTTTGTCTTCCACAAACAGACAGCAAGCAGCTCACCTTAGAACAGTTTATACTAAAAACAAACAAACTGGAAAATGACTGAGCGTCTGGGTTACAGAGCAGACAACTTTCAATATCTAATGTAGGAGCCCGGTTTGGCTCCAGACAGTAACAATGGATGATTTGTGAGTGAAGTTTATTGGATCAAGAACTCCATTGCTGAATTAAAATTTGGCTGATGATTGTTTAAATAGCATGTTCTCTGAAAGATTTATTTATGTGTATTTAGGAAAAAAAACCTAAACATTTTATTCTGTAACGTTTCAGGTATCTCAGTATCACATAAAATATGCATTGAACTTTGAATAAAACTTAATATACAAATTTCTTTACATCCACTAAAACAGAATGAATCATATCCATATCAAATTGTAGCAGTAAATTACTGAGCTCTGCTAGCAGTGGAAAAAGCTTTATTGTATCAGATCTGATGGTACAGCTCTATTATTGTCAATTTTTATGTATTTTTTCAGCCATACATCATGATATATTAAATAACTTATTAGTTATTTACAGTCTGTGTAGGGCACACATCCACCTAGTGTTAACTGTTTGAAAATACCATTTCCTTTACAATGGCTAAAGTGCTGTTCAGTAAAAACAAAATTATGAGGGTACAGTCTGCTGTTGGTATCCAAGAATTCTGGACAGTCACAGTGATTACACAGAAAAAAAGCTGAAAAAAATAATACATCAAGTCATTTCTTCTTGAGAAATGGGCTAAGCACGACTACTACACGCAGGTAACTAACCTGAGTATATGCTGTAGATCTGACACAGAGTTTGTGGAATTCACTACCTATCTGAGTTAGCAGATCTATAAATTCTTGTTTTCAAGGTCATCCAATGGAAATAAAAGCAGTAGATTCAGCCTTGCAGTATGAGTGGAGGGGAATTCATAATTCCTCCTTCAGGTTCTCACTGATCCACTAGAAAGAAAAACATAAACCTTAAATTGCTCCATGTGCCAGAAGAGCTAATTCTGGCTTCTCCTTTGCCTTTCTTACATCACTGAGGAGTTTCCAAAGAGTAGGAGAGACCAGTATCAAGAATAATGGAATTTAAAGGGAAATCACTTTAAACTCCCTGTGGTTGAGGAATAAAATTCCTCTCAAAAGAGTAATCCTGACGCAAATATAAATTCAAAGCATGTATAAGCTATGAGAGATAGCCCACATTTATCAAGCACGTTACTAAACCACAGCCAGCAGACACCATAAACTGGATATGGAAGATGAGTACAAACCACTATTGTGAGAGTAAATCTTAAGGGAAAAATAAAAAAATAAAATAAAATAAATAGCTAAAATAATACAGATGATACAGCAGCACAAAGTTAATATCTAACTACAAGCCTGGAAGCAATAATACATTTTTACTAAACATTACATAGTTTTGAATGCCAAGAATTAAAATAAAGTATATAAAGAAAAGTACAAAAAACCAGGACAGTGCTTCATTCAGCAATTGTTCAAACCAATGCCTAAGTCAGTGGCAGAGACTCTGTATGCTTTGGATATGTAAGACAAAAGAAAGACTGAACTAGATCTGATGACTCACATCACTAATTAACTACACTTTAAATAATCAATGTATTTTGGCAGTTTCATATATTGAAACGAAGAAAAATAATATCCCAGTTGAACAAAGTCAAAATCCACACCCAATCTATTAATTGTTTCCACTTAGCATGAACTTAATGAAAAAAAAAATCAGACCTTTCTGCAGTAATTTTAGTTTCAAGCACCGCCTCTTTTATCAGGGATCTATTTCACACAGATCACTCAGAGCCGCACACTCTTTTCTTTAGTACCAGAGCAATTCAGGTAGGGAACTATAGATTAGTTAAATAGCAAAAAAGCAAATTAGAGCTTTCCTAGCTGTACAAAGTCTGCCAGAAATCTCAGTATTCAGAAGTCCCCAATTTTCTTCTCATTGTGCATATGATTTCTTTTTTTCAGTTCACAGAGAAACTGAAATTGGCACCAAGATAAACCTTTCATTCACCATGCCTTGCTATGCTTTGTCATGGGCACACTAGAACTTCAGAATAAAGGAACATGATTTAAATAAACTTTTCTTAGATCCCATAAGAATGCTGCTATCCTTCTTTCACCCTTGGCAAATATATGTCTTTGGAAGTAGTCTACAGGTATAACACAGAAAAGTTGCTGCCACCACATTCCAACATTTCTTCTCAGGAAAAGTTTCTAATGCAGCCCTGATCAATTGCTGCTCAACATTATATTAAAAACTCATACAGCTTCTTACAAGGCAAGCACCTGCTCCCGCAGTTCACATTTGAAATATGAGTCAGTTGAAAGACGAAAAGATCAGGTCAAGAACTTTTGTACACTCTCGTATTTTGACTTGGTTTGTCAGAAACATCCTCTAGAAGGTACAGTCATTATTTTGCAGCATGTGACATTGATTTTAAAAGTTATTTTACATAATTTCTGTTTTGCAAATGGCAATGTTCAAATACTTTGGTCAGGTTTCCTTGTGTTTAGCTTTTCTTTTCATGTACTTCAGCCCTCATCACTAATAGTGCAAGTTTTATTCACAGAAATGTGTAAAAATGGGACTGACGTTTACTTACATTTTGCCTCAGTCTACCAGTGATAACTATTGTTTTTAAAAAATGTGCAAAGTATTCCCTTAGCCCTCACTCTCCTCTCTCTGCCCACGTCTTGATTTCTAAATATGTTTTACACTTGAAGACAACCAGAATGCAACCATACGCACTGAATAGTGAACATCCTTTTGACTGAGCTCATTATATTGTTTATGATGTACAAGAGGTCTCACAGGCTTCCCGCTGTTGGCTCTGTCCCTTAACTGAGTAATTATTAGCATACGGCACAGCAAACCAATGATCCTTTCCATGCATAAATACCTTCGTTCATATATAATTCTCCTGTACAACTCTCCCTCTGCAAAATAGAGCATGGAGACTCCCAGAGGGTAAATTTATAACACGCGTTGGCTATAGAGATGTAAAATACCATGTCAGTATTCTGCAAGGCAGACCACACACAATCAAATTAAGCACCACCACATAGATTGGCATGTTTAAGAATATGAAAAATGGTAGCTTGTACATTCAAAAAAAAAATCAACTTTCACATCCACCCTATGTAAAATGAACTGCTCTTCAACCACCATGTCACTTCAGCTCTGTAAATGATACATTCCATGGGCATTCTAACAGAGATATGATAAGCTTGGAAGCGTTTTTATAAACTAACGAGAGAACAAAATCCTCAAGTGGAAGAGGTAACCACTGTTTTTAAATACATGAGTTCTTTAACATCACAGGAAACAGACACAGCTTTCTGAGATAAAAGATCAGCGACCTGTTTTGAACACTCCCAGGGTGGGGTTATTTATTTATTTTGGAGGGAAAACTCCCTGCACCGGTCTCTTCCCCTAGACAGGTCGAGATCTAAATATGTAAGAAAGTAGATTTCATCTTCAATTTGTAATTCCACTTGACTAAATTGATATCCAATCTCTTGAACATTTGCTGCAACATTTTTATTTTTGTTTTTCAAGACAGAAAGAACAAAAGAAATTCATACTTTTCACTGCAAGTGACAGTGCTTACCAAACTCTGTATCATTGTATCTTTTCTTCTAAAGTCTTTCATTTCATGAAGTGAAACATACTAGGGATTGGGGAAGCAAGATCCCTTCCCACTCTAAGTGAAGAGCAGTTTTGTGACTGCCTGAGGATCCTGAACATCCACAAGTCTATGGTACCCAATGAGATGCATCCCAATCCTGAGGGAACTAGCTGATACAGTCATCAAGCCACTCTATGACATCTGAAAAGTTCTGGCAATCAGGTGAAATACCTGGTGACTGGAAAAAGATAACATCATACTCATTCTTATGAAGGGTAAAAAGGATGACCCCCCAGGAACTACCGTCCTATAAATCTCACCTCTGTGCTGGGAAAGATCATGAACAGATCCTCCTGGAAGATGTGCTAAGGCACATGAAAGGCAGGGAGGTGATATGGGAGAACCAGTATGGCTTCAGCAAGGGCAAATCCTGTCTTATCAACCTACTGGCCTTTTATGATTGTGTCACTGCATCAGTGGACAAGGGAAGAGCCACTGATGTCATCTATCTCAACTTTAGTAAGGCCTTTGACATAGTACCCCACAACATCCTTTCCTCTAAACTGGAAAGATAAGGATTTGACGGGTAAACCGTTCGATGTATGAAGAGCTGGTTGCAGGATCAAGTCCAGAGAGTGGTGGTCAATGGTTCTATGTCTGGATGGAGATCGGTGATGAGTGGTGTCCCCCAGGGTCAGTGCTGGAACCATTACTCTTAAATATCTTCATTAGTGACACTGACAGTAAGGTTGAGTGCACACCCAGCAAGCTTGCTAATGACACCAAGCTACGGCATGCACTTGACACACCAGAGGGACATGATGCCATCCAGAAGCAGGCTTGAGCAGGGGGCCCAGCCTGCACAGCCCAGGAAACCAGTTGTATCCTAGACTGCATCAAAAGAAGCATGGCCAGCAGATCAAGGGAGGTGTTCCTCCCTCTCTACTCCACGCTGGTGAAGCCTCACCTGGAATACTGTGTCCAGATGTGGAGTCCTCAGAACAGGACAGACACAGACCTGGTGGAGCACATCCAGAGGAAGGCCACAAATATGATCCAAGGGATGGAACACCTATATGGACAGGCTGAGAGAGCTGTGGCTGATCAGCCTGGAAAAGAGAAGGCTGCGAGGTGACTTGATAACGACCTTTCAGTATCTAAAGGGGAGCTACAGGAAAGAAGGTGACAAACTCTTTAGCAGGGTCTGTTGTGACAGAGCAAGGGGAAATGGCTTCAAGCTTAAAGAGGGTAGATTTATGTTGACTAGAAGGAAAAAGTCTTTTACAGTGAGGGTGGTGAGGCACTGGAACAGGTTGCCCAGAGATGTGGTTGATACACCATCCCTGGAGACTTTCAAGGCAAGGCTGGATCATGCCCCAAACATACTGATTTAGCTGTGCATGTCCATGTTCACTGCAGGGGAGTTGGACACTAGATGACCTTTAAAGGTCCCTTTCAACTCTAAGGATGCTATGATTCTATACAGGCCTTAGTTTTCAAAGTACCACCAGTCTCATAGCCGTTAGCACTATTTCACTCTTATTACTAAATGACGCATATACAATGATCACACTTAAGAGTTCTGTAAACCAATACATCTAGAAACATTTTCATGTTGATAAGTTCTTCCATGTACAGAATTAACTTTCATTTTTTATAAATAAATACTGCAGGCATCATGATGTCAAAACAATTAATTTCTAGAAAACAGCTCTAAATTCAAATGAATCAACTTAATCCAATCTCTTTTAGTCATTGCTGGAGTGATTTTTTCCTGTTTATTCTAGTTTACCACCCACTTGCTACTGAAAAGCTACATTTGAACATCCATCAATAATGTTTACAAAACTATACATAAGTTCAACAATAAGCACTACTTTACAAAGAAAAGATCTGTTAGAAGGAACAGCTGGGTAGATGTTCTGCCACTAAGCAGGATCCTGTAATAGTATTACCAAGATTCTAAAGGACAGTCCTTTCCCAGCACCCCCACCCCAAGAAAAATAGAGAGGACTGGAAAAAAAAATAATGGAGGCAAACAACCAGCTGTAAAGTTGTTGACAACTCTGATAACTGAGCATTGTACCTGATGAACAAAAAGGCAGAAGACGCAAAACGAAGAGAAAAAGGAATCTCCTTTGATATCCTCATAACGCATTTGCACCAATACAGCCTGATAACCTGAGAAATCAGGAGCTGCATTTTCATACAATCTGCTAAACCAAGCTCACCTTATGCAAGTAGTATACTGCAAGTACTCCAAGATTCTTTCAACCGTGGGATGGAAAGAAAAAGAAGATTCAAGTGTGCTGTGCACACCTCTGAGACACTGCACATCCCTGGAACATGCTGGCTTTCAATACTTCTGTTGGAGAAAGACAACCATTGCCTGTCTATCTGCATGGAAAGATACCACTGAGACCACTAGCAGAATCCAGAGACCTGGATTTCATCTCCTTCTCTTTATTTTGTTGCTGATGAAAGAACAACAACAACAAAAAAAAAATACAGAAAGACAGTAGAACAGACAGTAGTGAGAGACTGATTCTCAGTGCTGACTTTCAACGCTGTATGAACATTGCTATAACTGATGTTATGACGACAAAGGTAATTGAGACTACAAATAATCGTTTCTTACTGTTACTGTCCTCCAATCAGGTAGATACATCATCATGTTTCACCTGTGAAATTATACAGACCCATGAGACAAATGCATCAACAAATATGGAATTAGCAACAAGTAACACTCAGGAATCTGGCTGGAAGAATTCTACTGTTTATTATTAAAAAAAAAAATTAACTGTTTTTGTTCTATCAACATATCCCTTGAAAGCAGTTATCTTTAGGTATAATTTATGCCTGTTGCATGAAACTGAAATTTCATCACTATTCTTACACTGATGTTCTGGGCATCCCTAACACTTTAACTCCTCCTTTTCACAAAATTGAGGAAAACTCAAGGAATCCTTGCCTGGATTCAGCACAGTTACTACATTGGCATATCAGACTGTTAATAAGTTGAAACCTCTAAGTTGTTACACATTAGCTTAAGTTATTGCAACCTACACTCAATGCTAAGAAAAAAACACCCAAAAAACACCCAAAAAACCAACCTCTCCTTCTAGATCCAACATATGGCCTAGAACTGTTGAGATTTTTGGCTATGAACTTGTCACACATTCTTACCACCTAAAACACTGAGTTTAAAAATCTGGATCTAACAGCCTATAATTGTACATTTCCTTCATGCTGTTAGAAGTCCATTCCCAAAAATCCTAGTTTCTTTGGCATTAAAAAAAAAATAGAAAAAATTAACCAGAAGATGAAAAACCTCAGGTTATTTAAAGGCATGGTAAATATGGTAAAATTTTCAAAGCTAAGTGAATGAGCTGAATGATAGCCATTGAAATACTACCAATACAGGGACAAAACATCATGTGGAAAGGTAATGGAAGTTTCTTGTACACAAAAATTAAAGGAAGAAGCTACACAGGCCACTCTTGCAAAATTATCTATGTCTAGTAGAAGACACTGAAAATATGCATCAAGTCAGATTTACATGACAAGCCAGATTATGAGCATGCTAGCCCTCAAATAGCATAGGCAATTCTTTCAGAAACAGGGATACAGAAAGGTAGAAATATACTGCATGATTTCCAAGCATGATGAAGTGTTTCTGTAGACAATCTGCCAACGACACAAGTTAAGAAGGCTAAAATCAGCATTAGCATCTGTCTTCCAATTACAGTCACAAATGACATACTGCCCAGCAACAAATGATGTCTGCTGTCTTATATTAAGATGGTTGTTTTCAAATTATCCCAAGCTATGTCACTGGGAAAGGCAAAAGAACTGGAAATATGCCCAGAGAGACCTGGTGCATCAGCAGCCTAAGGGAACCATTTAAAAAGTCATTTGGTATCCTCTCATGAGATCTTAGCTACGATAACTGAATACAGAAAGGAACAGGAGAACAGAAAATACGCTCTATTCCTTAGTGAAAGTTATAACTATCTAATCCTGATGCTCCCGTTGTCAAAAAGCATCCACGTTACCTTATTTTGCACTGAGACACAGCATATGCAGACCATTCTTCAAATAACATAAAATAGGAATAACAGAACAAAAGTGAAAATGAACAACTACATCTCACCTAAAAATTTAAAAAAAAAAAAAATTACCGTAGAAAGCTTTGTTCTCTATTACTGATCTATGACAACAGAGTCAGTGCAAAATCAAGACTTTTTTTTTTTTTTTTTTTTTTTTTTTTAAATCGTGAGCATTTCCACACAGGAATCTTTGTATCACAGTGACTCGCAAAATAATGCTAATCCCTGGTAGGATTTGCTGCCACAAAACCTCTGCAGACACCAAGAGAAAAACTCCGTTCAAAAAAGAACACAGGCAAATAAAAGAGACAGGAAGGAAACGACCGCCCTTCATTCTGAGACTGAGAAGTAAGGTTGTGCCTTGCACACAGTGAGTGCCAAAACAGGCCTTTTGAGTCAAAAGCCTCATAGTGAAAACAGGTTATTTCCTCAAATTCCATAAACAAATCATACACGCATGGGAACCTTGAAGTGTGAGGCAAGTGGAAGGGAAGGATGAGAGTGGGAGAGACACAGGGACTGTGCTCGGCACCGGTGTAACACTGTTCTCAAGAGCCATGCTCTGGGAGCAGGAGCCAACAGTAAAAACATACCCCAGCAGACAAAGTCACCACAAAGAGAAAGGTGCCAACGAATGCTGCCACAAGTTAACAAACGGGTAGGCGTCTCATCCTGACCTATGGTGAGGGAGGAAAATCTCTCTCTCTCTCGTTACCATGGAGATCCCTTTTTCAGGTTTCTTTGGATGAGCATCGTGCATGAGTGCAAATTTTGGAATAAGAGGAGAACAAGTATTAGTTCTGTGCCCCCAACAAAAATAGCCTTCTTAAATCTTGAGAGATAATACAGCAGAGGGTGTAAAAATTAAGTTTGGTTACAGAGATTAAGGGCTGAATAAACTGTCTCATGCTCCAGTGCCTTGAGCTCCATCTTCTTAAACCAGCAATGCCCATTTGAGATCGTTGTGCCTATCTTCTACAGCTTGGGTGGAAACTTGAGTTACCTGCTGGGATGAACCAGGAGTGAGAACTGCAACAAAATGAGAACACAGCACGGAGGCTCCTTCCTACTGCCTTGCGGTATGAGATCGACTCTGGATTTTACTAGGTCATTCATTATTCATGATGTTCTTTTTGTATTTCCATGTGGCAACGCTGCTAGTTAAGGCTACGCTGAAAGGCACCACCTACCTCTACAGGAAGGACAGCATAGCAACATCTAACAGAGATCATACTGACACGCATACAAGCGTTAACTCCCTAAGAAACAGACCAGAATAAGCTCCCTCTAAGCATGTATATTCAGCATAGTTAGATCTAACCAGTAGTTAGCTCTAACTCACACATGGTGAGAAAGACAACTGTAGTTCAGGAGGATACATACAGTAGAACACTGTTGTACCCTTCATTGTAAAAATATTTGATGACCTCCTCCCATTCATTTTCATTGCAACATCTACTTTCAGTAGTTCTGAAATACATATTATCAGACAGACAAGTAGGCTACACAGAAGAAAATAAGGAACTCTGTTGTTAGCATTAAAAAAATCTCATAATTGTTATTACTATCCATACATTTATCTCAGAATATCACTTGGACTTCTGGATCCATAGCGATTACTTGGATGAGGGAACACCGATCAAACCCACCTCTTAAAAGAGAGGAGGAAATACCTGCACTGGATCCCCACACTGGTTCAAATTAGCGTTGCCTATTTAAAGGCGCATTAAAATTGAAATACAATCCGACATAACCGTGCCTACAGGCACACCTACCTTGTGTTTATAAGTAGGCTAAAAGGTTAAACAACTCTTTTATATAATTAATTTCGCAGATGAGCAACGTTTCTCACCATTTTCGCTTCTATTACTTTTTTATTATTTATTCTTGCTTTCTGTCCTTAACACAGCATTTACGTATCTCTGACAGGCGTACAAAACAATTTGAATGAAATGGGATTACCCGAAATCAATCATGTGCGACACCGAAGTACTTCCTGTTAAATATTAATCACTCCATAAATTTTCTCCCAGCTCTCGCACGAACACCAGCTTGCTATAGAAACGGGCATGCTACAACACTTGCTTTCCCGGCATCCCGAGCCGGCTGTAATAAAAACGACACTAAAAAGACGCGATTATATAACAGACCTTGCCAAACGCCTCGTTTCCCAGAGGAACCGAGGAAAGCGGGGCTGCTCGCGTCCCCATACTCCCATCTCAGCGCACGTAGAGCAGTGCCGGGGGGCCGGGGCTCCCCAGGGAGTGCTTTAACCCCTTCCGAGCTGCTGCCTCTGCTGTCACCGCCTCTCTCGGCCGCTAAACGCCCACACCTGCGCCTCGGTACTTCCGCGGGCCGCCGGCTCCGCGCTAAGCACCAACCGGGCTGCCCGCCGCCGCCTCGGGAGCGCCGGCTGAGGCACGGCAGCGGCCCAGCTGTAAGGCTGACCCTCTTCCTCCTCCCTGCCATCCTCACGGAGGCAGCCGGACATCGCGGGCTCCTCCACGCCGCCCGCATCCCTTCCCCTCTCGATATGGAGAGAGTCCGCTGAACGGAAGCCCGGCATGTCGCTGCCGCAGCCCGGCTTCGGGCGAGCCTCGCGGTTCTTTTTGGCCGGAGCTGCCCCGCGCAGCACCGCCTCTCGGCTTGGCTGGGTGAAGGGGGGAAAGAGAGGCAAAAATTCACCCTGCTTCTCTTCTTCTGTCAAAGAGGGACGCGGGACAACTCGGCGGCAACAACAGGCGGCAAGTAGTTGTCAGCCCGTCCGGCGCCTGGGGGCTCTGGGGTACGGAGCCCGCACCCCGCGGGTCGCGGCAGCGCTGCCTGCCCTCGCCTCGCTCCCCCTCCGGGACCAGGAGAAAGATCGCCCCTATCGGCGCTATCCCCGGCGTCTGCCGAAATCCCCGCCGTAGGGATAGTGGGAGAAAAGCCCCACGACGCGAGGCCAGCTAGAAATTACTCTGTTGAATGATGCAGCGAACGGTGGACTGGGGGGGAGTCGGTGTAGGGCTGGTGCTCCGTTGCCACTCGCCAGCCCTGATTAATAATGCACGGGTTACCCGCCGAAGCGAAAAGAGCTCTCTCTCCTCCGCGCACCCGGCGATTAATAACAACCTTCATCCCGCGCAACCTTTCGCTCGGCACTCCCCCACACTGCCAGGCTGAGGTGGCAAGCGCTCAGGAGCACGGCAGCGGCAACCTCTGCCTCTCCGTCCGGGGGGGGAACTGGGGAAGCAACACCTCTCGCAGCCAACGCGATCCCCCGGGAGGAGAGTCCCGGGGAGCGGCAGCCGCCGGCGCGGCAGGAGAGCAGGCTGCTGCCTGGGAGCGGAGCCGCGCAGCGCGCTGCCAGGGAGCGATCACCCGTCGCTATTGTCAGCAAACAGCACGCACGCACGCAAGCATTTACCTTTTTTCTGCCCGCCGTCCGTTAGTCAAGCGTTTGTGGGAAAGAAGGAGAGAGGGAAGGAAAAGGAGAAGAAAGAGAGGGAGGCAGGCGGCTGCTAATCCCTGTGTAGAAAGACTTCCAGCGGCGGCAGCAGCAGCAGCAGCGTGTATCTGTGTGTGTGTGTGCGTGCGTGCCAGGAGTGGGAGCACAGCCCTCCTGGCGATGCACCGGCTCTCGCGCCGAAGTACTGTCATGTGCGAGTCTCGGTGTGTATACCCATGGAAAAGAAAGACACGGGGGGAGACTAGTCAGCCACATACCCGGCTGTGCACGGCTTGGGGGGGAAGAGGAGGAGGAGCCCAGCGCTCCCCAGCCCAACCACCGGAGGAGCCGCTCGCTACTACGGCGGCCGGGCACCGCGAGCCGCCAGCGTGCTGCCTCTCGGCCCCGCAGCCGCTGCTCTTCGCTCCCGCTTTCCCCTCCCGATCTCAAGGACGCGCCTTCAGAAAAGTCTCCTTTGGGCATCTATTCCCGGGGACATCATTACACCCTTGTCGGAGAGACACTCGGGAGAGCAACGGAGGGAACAACAACAAAACAACACCGATCCTCCCTCCCCCCTAAAAACCAACAGTGAAACCCTACGTTTCTGCCAAAAAAATTCCGCCCAAGGAGCTCCCCGGGCCCGCACGGCGTTCCTCGGGGACGGGTCTGCGGCGCTTCCCAAGGGAAAGGCCAGCGCGCTGCCCGCCGCGCAGTGCCGCACAGCGCTGCCCGGGGCCGATCGCTGCCGCCCGGGAGCGGAGGGCGCCGCCCGCAGCGTCTCGGCCTTCCGAGTGCCGGGCGTGTGGAGAGACGGCGCGGAGCCGGTGGGAGAGGACTGGCAGTGGGGCTCCCAAAGCTTGTGGGTCGTGGTGGCAGTGAAATAGCTCGGTGTTCCTCCGTGGGGGTGAACGGTAGCATGGCTGTGGTCAGTAGGGTATAAAGGATGACACACTTGAGCGCTGGGGAGAACCCCTGTGTGAGTTGCTCATGAAAAGTGAGAAGTGAAAAATATATTCACAAAAATATACGTGCATTTATGTATGAAACTGAAGGCGTGGTGAAAGGCTGTGCTAATCTGTGACATTGCACAGACAGAAGGATACTTTTACATCCAGTCATGTAAACTCAAATTTCAAGTTTGCTATATGAGCTAATAAAAGGGTCATGAACAACAGCAATATGTTTGAATCAATTATTTGCTAAATAGTAAATATTACATCTGTATTCTGGAGACATACCTACATCTACATACAAATGATTTTTGACATTCAATTCATTGAAGAGCAAATTATTCTTATAGTAATTCTTTTAGGGTCAACTGTAAGGTCAACAGTGGGTCATGCCAGCAAGTTTCAAGATGTGATTACATTAAGCCTTAAATGAGGAAAAGTTTGTGGGAGATGGCCTTGATATTTTATTATTTGTAGTAGAAAAAGGGTTATTTTTAGACTTAAATGGTAGAGAAGAAAAGAAGTTTTCATAGCGATGTCATATATGGCTTATATGAGTTTTTGTTTCATTACAGTGAATATGATGTAGATCTAATGTCTTCAGGGCATCCAGAGGAGGAAGTGTTGACATTTTTAATTACATATGTAGGTCATATCTAGGCTAGGAAATTCTGATGACTGATAATTATGTTAATTAGGAAGCAACCAACTGATAAAGCAAGAGAAAGAAGTCAATCTTTTAATTTATTATTATTATTATTATTATTATTATTATTATTATTATTATTATTATTTTGATTGTAAACACAATAGGTGGTATAAAGAGAGAATAATTAGAAAGTAAGTTTGTATTAGAATTTAGCTGCTCACAATAAAATACTTTGTGACTTCTCACAGGTCCTGCAAGAAAATCAAGACAAAATGTGTTGTTACTAAAGGTGTAGAAATCGAGTCAGTATGACACAGTTAATAAATTACGTTTTAAAAAAATAATGTAAAGATACGTGTGTCCTTTTAGTTCTTCAGCTGAAACATGGATGCTGAATCTGAGCTAACTCAGGTAATTAAATGAAGTAGTACAGGATTAATTACTTTGTTCTGTTTGTACGTAAAACAGAATCTTCTGCAATAGATTAATTCAGGCCTTAGAAAGATTTTTTTGACTTGTCATCATGAAGTTGATTTTCAAACTAGCTTCAAATCCAGCATAATTTGATGTTTAAAATACAAGGATCTGTGAACAACTTGTACAAGAAGGTATTTAGTTTTTCTGTGTAATTTTGTGAAGATTTAGCCTGCCCTCCATAGGCCTGTGATGTCATAAGGAAGATTTAGTCACGTTGAGTGTGATAGTTGTACAAAAATATTTATATTTAGTGTGTTGATTAAGTTAGTTAGTAGAACTAGATAGTAATGAAAATGTGGAATACATTTTTGGGTTCCATACAGATTTCCAGTAGTGAAGTAGAGCCAAATTCTTTTGAAAGTTGAAGAAATAGAGAGAAACAGTACACATTTTTGCATTAGCTTATCAGAACTCAAAATACAATCCAGCATAGAAATTTTCTTTCTTTTTACTCACCCTCCTTACTGTGAATCAGTTTGTTGTTTGTTTGGGTCAAGGGGTTGGGAAAAGGCAGTTTTGGTACTAATTCATTTCTGAACTGATCTAGAGGAATCCGTATCTTCGAGGAGTAAGAAATTGAAGATGCATTTCATAATGTAAGTGGTCTTTGTGGGCTGCCCATCCTTTTAGTTTTATGAAAAGCACTCATCTGTACTGGTCATCCTCCTACCCACAGGTGTCTCAGAAAACATGTAACTTGGGGATATTTCCAAGATGAGAGTAAAAATTCTTTATAGGGTTGTGTGAAAGATGGCACTCGGAGAGAAAACTGAGAACAGGTTGTGAAACAGAGGGTTCCAGTACAGACAGTAAACAAATGTAGGTGAACAAGGAACAAATGAAGAAAGCAAAGCCTAGAAGAAAAATGTTCAGAAACGGTTCTCAGATCAGACACATGGGAATTGGAAAGGAAACATTTGAAAAGGCCTGGGTAGCTGAGATAGTTCAATATTAATATCTTCAACCATCTGTAGTTTAAGAAGCTCAAAATGCAAATACCCTTATTATGTATTACATTCATGCTTTCAGGATCTTTTTCTTCCTGGAGGAAATTCTCTTTGCTTTGAGTGATTGTGAAAGGGGTCATTATATGAGCTGTCATTACTAGATAATTAAACTAGATACATGCTTACATGATCTTTTTGAAAATGCTGATATTTACCATGTTACAAAAATTTAAGTTTGAAAATAGTTAGCTTTTGTGTATCGCTGCCCTCTACTGGAGAGAAGGTCATATCCACTTGATCAGCTGGCTCTTAGCAAACCTCAAGAGTTTGCTGAGAGTCTCTACAGGTATTTAGAGTTCCTCATTTGTTGCTGAATTACCTTTTTATGACCGAGGCTTACAAGTGTAAACTTATGGACGGCTAGCATCCATAAGAAGATTTCTTTTTCCCTTGTGAGTTCAAATAACTGATAGTACAATTTGCTGTCTGCAGCTTGCTGTCACAGATAAAATGATTAAGATTTTAGGATACGGCTTCCATTAATGTCTGGGAAAGAGGCATCTAAATTCATTACAAGGACTCTGCAAATCTCAGGCAGTGCTGCTTTCTTCGCATTTGCCTGCAACTTTGCAGATAACCTCATCACCTTCCACATCCATGTCTAAACCTCCTAGTTGATTCTTCATTGCATTTCAGAAAGATTTCCCTCCATCCTCTTCCAATTCTAAACTGTCATGCCTTCATACTTGCCATTCACTGTCTGTACTGATACTGCCACAGTACCACACTTTTGTTCTATTTTCATTTTCCTTGCAGACTGGGCAACAGCAGACCAACTGGAAAATGGAGAGCACAGGAGTGATATTTTCTCTGGTCCCATGTCTTATTTTTTCCACCTCCTGTCAAAACAACTCTTGCATGTCAAGAACAATTTCTGTAGGAACACACAAAGTTTTCCTGCTGGGATGGCACACATAGCCATGGCACAATGAGAGCACGGAGAGATGAAGCCTACTCAGAGTGTGCAAGAAAGAAAGTTTCATTGTCATACTCAAGATATGTCTTCTACCCACACAGTAGATGCTAGCAATTTCTCTGTTATGTTTAGCTTTGTCACATCAAGGCCAGTTTTACAAAGATGCCTTCCCATATCAACTATTTCTTCAAGGCAAGAAGGCATTCTGAAGGTAGTTATCGGGTATTTTCAACATGGGCAAAAGAACAGCTTTAGTGTCTTTTGCCTCTGAAATGATTAATAGTAGAACATGTTGACCTGAAATTTTAGTTTTATTCTCTCTCTGAGTAACCAGACATTTGCCTAGAAAATTTTATTTAAAGTGTTTTCAATTTCCTGGTATTATAAATGTCTATTACAGAAAAGACCTCGTATCTACTGTACCTATAGTAGTGTTGTTTGTTGTATTTTATTGGTTTGCACTAAAACTAGTAGATATAGAGAGATAGATGAGTCTGTGTGGTTTATTTCACTTACTGTTATCTAATTACTTTCTATTAAAAAACAAATTACTTTCTATTAAAAAAAACCCACAAACATAACAGTTTCCTCTCCCTAGCCTAGTGGATAACCTGGAGGAATTAGTAGGGCATGGAGCAGAGCAGCTGTTCCCAGTCAGTGACTCCAAAGCAACAGGTACCCCTTCAAGGGAAAGGTAAGCAGGCACCAGTTCACCGTGCAGGACCACATTGACTACCAGGTGCTCACAGTTAAGGGGATGGCAGGAAGCCCTGATGAGCTACTGGTTACTCATCCAGAACATTTGGAAAAGAGTATCAACATATCTAAATACTGTGTTAGTTCAGCATAAGTACTTAATGCAGAGGGGAAAAATGCTTCAAATTTAGCAGTGTGATTTATATGTGTTATTTTACGATGAAGAAGTAAAACAAATACTTCATTAAAGGTATTATTCTTGTGACCTTTAGGCTATTAAAGAGATGTTTAATTCCACAAAACCTGTAATTTTCAACCTGTATCAAGAATTAAGGAAGAAACTGTCTTATGAGTGGTGTCTCTGTTTTGGAAGATACAAAATAAAAGACTGGAGAGTGACATTCCTTCCCGCCCCTCAAATCTTTGTTTAGTATTAGAAACAACCAAGTTAATGGTTTTCAATCACCAGAATGCATTTCAGTGATATCAACAGCAATCTTAGTTTGAATAAACATCAGTAGAAGAGGAAAAAAAAAAAATAGTTCAAACAAGCCCATGAAAATCCCCTTGTAGAAGGAGTATTTCTCCAGATATTTTGATACAACAAAGCTCTGAGAAAGCGATAAAGTGGAAATCAGTTTGTAAACGTCTGCATCAAAGAGCTACATTCAGTGTCTTTATTAAGGGAGACTATAATAACTTATGGTATCATGTTTTTAAAGTAAAGCGTGTAATTCTAAAAAAAAGAGTGCAACAGAAACATAGAAATATTTTTATTCCTTTTGACAGAATAGTAGAGAAACAGAGAAGACTTTATAGGAACTTAATATGAATGAAAAGACTAGTAATCAGGCAGAAATTTGTCTCTCACTTAGAATTCCGAGTAAGGTATTTTTAGATAGAAAAATATTCTATGTCTGCGTTAATTCCTGAACAGGCAGCACAAACAACACTAGTAATTGAAGCCAGCAAGAGTACCATGACTAGTTTGTCCAGAAAATACCTTCCTCTATCACATGAGCTAGGATTATTCTTTTCCTGCAACAGGTAACAGTAGGAGATGCTCTTTAACTACTCAGACCAGCTGCACATCAATCAGTCTGTAATAATCAATTGAAATCCAAACTGAGAGCTGGGTTTCATTTTTCTAGTCACGCTATCTATTCAAACATACTTGAATAATTAATAACTTAATCACATACAGCATGAACCATGATGAGAAGAAGAAAACATGCTACTTTTATTTTGGAGGTGGAAAGTTGCATACAAAGAGAAGTGGAAACTATCCAGCTTCCTGTATTCTGATTGCAGCTCTTAAAAATTAGGTTATCATTTGGACATAGCTTAGCATGTTCAAATTATCAAAAGATTCTTAAAGGCATACAACAACACTATTGATATTGCTATTGCACTATTGTGCAATAATCTTGTCATATTGCATAGAGATTGAGATACAGAAATAGGTGTTTGACTTCTTTTTAAGCCTATCACAGAGCAGAAACTGCATTAAAGCAGAAAGATGTCTTAAGCTCTAGAGATGAGATTGTTTATTCTGAATTTTTTACATTCTAGGAAGAAGAGGCAATGATTTGGTCTACTCATTGTTCATCATCCTTTCATGCGATTGCTACTTGATATACTAAATCAGAAAGCCCCATATTCAAAATTAAAATCACATTTTTATTAAATGTTCAATTGCTTTCTACTTTATGCCTTGAAGATATGCTGATATCTCGCACTTAAGTTGTGTCTGAGGAGAGTTTTTAGCAGGAAATTATAACAGAATAAGACTCCAATAATTAAGACTTATATCAATAAAGGTGTCAATCAAGTATGGGAAAGGAATTATTTTAAGGCACATTAAAGAGCTGATAACATCAGTAAAGGGTAGCATACGTGGATATTTCAGGCTTGCTTCTTCCTGTGTAAGTCAACAGGAATTTTACAATGAAAGTAGTAGCAGAGTAGGATAATCAACATCACTTTATAGGAAGTATTATTTCCTATTTTCCATCAGTAATCTACAAAGTGCCCAAACTGACATGCATATAGTAATTTCAATGTAACTGTAATTAAGATTGATCCTTCATTGGAGGCCTGTAGTTAAACTAGTGAAAAACAAGAAACAATACAGGAAGAAGGTACCAAAGACATTTAAAAAACTGTTTTGAGAATACATTACAATGCATTTTTGTCTCAGGAAAAACAAAATGTTTTCAGGTAGAGCTAAAATTCTGCATCTGTTCACAAAACAGGGCCCCAGCATGGGGGGCATGCTAAAAGTTTAGTATTAGCAACTGAACAAGTAAAGGCTTCTCAGATCTCTTGAAATCCCCAGACTTTTGCATTTCATCAACAAAACTGTGCCTGCATTATTCCAAAGAAGACATTATTCCTTTGTTGTTAAAGCATTCATACAGTGAATGTTTCTGTTTCTACAGGAGCTGTGAAAAATCACGCACATCTTTTTCAAATGTTTTCTATTAATGATTGCATTTTAATTCTAGGAAAAATTCTAGGGAAATTTAATTCTAGGAAGAATTCTAGGGAAAAAAAAAAAAAGCATTAATGAGTGACTTTTTTCTGCATTTTTTATGGCAGTTTCTGAGTGGTACTTGGGGCATTTTTTTTTTAACCCTCCAAGAGCAGAGAGGACAGTTTGTTCAAAATGAGTCAGCAGTATCCTTTTCTACATGACCAAGATTCTGCCAGCATCATTTCCATTCCTAGCAGCCATCCAATGTTAGTTTGCTCAGTGCACTTCTGCTATTGCATGCTCACTTCCTAAAAGGTGAAGCAGCCTTCAGAACTCTCTCTCTCTCTCAAAAAACAACAACAAACAAAACCAACAACAAAAAACAACCCACTCCAGAAAAAACAACACAACCCCCCCAGAATTCTAATATACAAAATTTATACAGAGTTTACAATTCCTATAAAAGGAAATCTTTATGGACTTCTTCCAATATTCTAGCTACATACTATCCAGAAATTTTTATTTTTTTATAATTAATAAACTAATTTGTAATTATCTTCAGTTGAAGATAATTTCTGGCAAGCACAGGCATGGAAATCTGCAGGAATCTGTGAAGTGCAATGTATGCAGCTCAGCAGATTTTATAAAGTTGTTTGAAAGCTGCAGTAAAGCATATCTGACAGCAATCTCATATAAATCTTTCCCTGCACAACAGAGCTCTGCCACCAAAGGCTTTGATCTGACCTGGTAACATTTCACTCTAAAAGTCTTGTAAATAAAAATTAAAAAACAAACAAACAAACAAGCTCTTTTTTTCTTTTTTGAACACACGCTAAGTTTTATTTTAATGTTGGAATGGAATTCAGTAAAGGACACCAAACTAACATGAATAAATCACTGTGCATATATAATACACTGTCCCTGAAGGCTTAAATATTTGGCAGGAGCAAGGCTGACATATTCCAAAATGTCCAACACCATGGTACAAGGAAAAAGAATTTGGTCCATGACAAGTAATCAGATTCCCCTATCTGTTAAAAGTTCGACAGTACAACATAGTCAGCAATTTGGTGATTGGTTGCACTTTGAAGAAAAGCTTCTACTATATAGCTTCTCTGTGCTTCAGTGACACAGAAAGGCTATAAAGCTGACATAATTGACTGCCATGGAGGGAAGATGAAGGCAAGAAAAAGGTCAGGTTTGAACTTGTTCACAAAGGAATCACAATATGTATGAGAATTGGATTTGTCCAGTAAAATTCCTTTGATATTTGATGAAGAAGATGCAGCAGCCACCAGGATGATCAGAGAGCAACAAAAGAAGCAGAATATTTTAAGTGCAGGTAAAATGTCAAAACACATTATTAAAATTTCATGGTATGGTCCTGTGTTAATTCTTCACAATTATTCCTACATTTACTATTCAAAGAGTTTTTTAAACTGTCATACTTGAAAACACAAGGTGGGGTTGAAAACTAGCTGCTATTCTTTTTGCACTGTTGAAGGGCAGAAACTCTCACAAGTATGCTATTGACTTAGGGCTTAATAATGTTCTTTAAGCCACAGATAAACCAGTTCTTCCTTGCACTACTACAGTGTTTCAGCACAGCTAAGAAGAATAAAACATAGTAAAATCTGCTTCTTTCATAAAAAAAAAAAAACAACAACTATAGTTTGAAGAAGAAATGCTTATGCTACAGATGCCTTTTTTATTTTATTATATTTTATTTTCTATCAAAAAGTGCCATGGAAACACGCATAGGACACATAGGAATGCAAGGACAGAAATTCCACCTAGAATGAGCTGAGATCAAATGCCTTAGTTTCCTTGAAGTTACCAACCTGGCCCATTAATTCATCTGTTTCTGTTATCTATTAGTCTCTGGAGCAGGCTCCAGAGGGAAACTGTGAATGTCCTATTTCTTCATCATTAAGTACTGTTTTGGAAGAGCACTTCAGGGTATACTCTTGTTCTGCCAAGTAGCAAAACAGGCCTACTCAAACATAAAGAACTTTTTAATTGATTTTCATGAATATTTAAATTGATAAGTTCACAGTCTTTAAGAAGTAAATTCTAGAGATTGATAAGTGTTATTGTCAATATCAATCTGTGGCAGACAACCATGGTATTTCTCCTTCTTGAAAATTAAGTATTTTTTCTCCCTACAGTTTTACTATTATCCAATATTCTTTGATAGAAAGTAGCAGAATATGGGAAGCAAAAAAAGGCTGTCTTTATCTCTGAGATGAAACTGCTATCATAGGTGAGCTGTTTTAAGTCCCCAAGGAACTCTGAACACAAGACCAGCAACCAGATTCTTACCTTCACAAATAGAAATAAATGGGCTATTTTAAGTGGACGAAGTTTCATTCAGGGTTGAAGTTCATACAGTTTCAGGTCGAAAGGAAGAATTGGCTGGTCTACTATTTATTATATTTATTATTTTTATATAAAAGTCTAATAAATCAACCTAGCCTGAAACATGCTCAGAAAATGAACAAGTCTCCTTTTCCAACAAAATATCTATCCAGCATCAAATAAACCAGCTTTGAATTCTTATAACCCAGTATCAAACCAGGCTCATAGAGGAGTTAGCCAAAGGCCAATTACAAGCTGATCTAGGTAAAGCCAGTGTATTCTGGACTTAGGACAATCTGGATTTAGGCCAAGACCTAGGATGGAAAGAGCTTTAGTGGATGATGAATTATCTCCCGCTGTCAGCAGACAGTAGGAAGACATACATTCTCATCCTCCTGGTCATCTTAACATGGAATTACAGACTGTAAGAGAAGATAACAAGTGCCCCTTAAAGATAGCATGAATCCAGACAAATACATTCTCAAACACTTGAGATGCTTACTTTCAAACATTTCTCTGAAAATAATCTGGCCTATATTCTGCAAATTTTATTCCTCTGCACCTCATGCAACCGAAACAGCTTTCAGCACATAAAGGATATACCCAGTATCCTGGCTTTCAAGGGAAGAAAGTGTTTAATATTCATATTGTTTTAATTTCTAGGAACCAAGAAAAGATTCTCCTGCACCAAGTACTTTGCAAACACAGAACAAAAGAGTATCTTCCAGATACTCCAGCTCATAAATTGAGAACAAAACTAGAATCACAAAATGCACCCAGACAAACAAGAGAATGAAGGAAAAAAAAAGGTTGAAGCTAGCCAAGGTAGCAAAAGCCTAGCTCTGCAACTGGCTGTGTACCCAAGTAGAAAGACTGTAGGTTTCAGGCCAACTTATTCATTCAGCATTAGCTGAATGTTTTGATAGAAGAATGTTTTGATATCAGACATGCTATTGACATTTTCACTGAGGATTTGTTAACTGAGTTCAGGGCATCCATTCCAAGTTTTAAATTTAAGCGAAAACATACAGAGTTTACTTACAGAATACAATTATAAAATGCATTGGTTGAAAAAGTATCAAAATTGTTCACCTTTCACATCTCAGGCCTTCCTCTATACTGACCAGCAGTTTCATCTGAGTAAGGGACTGTGTGAAAGTTCAGTCACCTGATTTCTCTCAAAATTTTACCACCTCTTTGCGACTGAGGAGGTTGCAGTGAGTCATGGACAGCTACACTTTATAGAACAGTTCTAAACACAAGCACAAGGCCAATTAGGTTTAAAAGTTAAGGACATGCTTGCAGTGCAATAAAAGTTAATCAGAATTAATGCTTGCATATGTTCTTACAGGCATCACATTAATCAAATGTAAAGCAAATGGAAAGTGGTATGTATGGCCAGATATATCCTTATGTGGAAAGATTTTCCCAGAGAGACTCCATGTGTTGTAAAGAGGGAACTTTCCACATCTTCAAATATTGTACTTTTCAGGTAAAACTATACTGCAGTCTAACTGTCCGTGCCCCACCCCCTCCTCCAGTGGAAGAAAACAAAATATAATACTGATTTTTATACCAAAGTATCTCACTGTGTGAGCAAGTACTGCGCTCCGTTTCAGTCCAATGTTCTTGTAAGGTCCAGCACTCTTCTAAAACCTGAGTTCTTATTGCCATGGGCTTGTACTTGTTTTGTCCCTCACCAGTGAAGGACCTTATGAAACATGCATTACACATGATGGTGAGGGTTAAAACCATGCAATCTCAAGAGTGAGATTGCTATGCAGGAGGTGGCAGGAGAGGAAAAAAACCTCTTTAAGACTTTAAAGGTAACCTTAATATCCTAAGCTGAAGTGCTTTCTTCATTGCCTTACTAAAACGATAAAAGCACTTTTTCCCATGTGATAAAAGGATGTTTTCTTTCAACACTGAAGTTCATATATACAAATCTCTCTCCTGGATTGGCACTAACATAGCATAATCTGTAAGGTCATATTAACTCCTATTCATTTCTGTAAGAGTTCGAAGCGCTGAGCCCTTGATGCTCAAAGTTACCGATGTGGTTCCCAGTTTATTCACAGCAGCAAGGTTACTCTTAAGGATAAGGTGGAACACATGTATAAACATTTATCACATTAGGTTTTTGGCCATTGTTCTGAAGCATACACATTCCATTTAGTCTGTGCAGTTTTATATATTGCTCTCTGAGAAGCTCCCTGTACCATCATTCAAAATACAGTTCATCAGCTTGTCTTTCTCTAGCTGGCTCCTCTGATGCTTTCTTAGCTCTATTTTCTCTTAGGCAAGGATGCATAACTTTGCATCAAGGAGCTGTGTCAGAAGATGTGAATACATGACCTTTCAATGCTTACCCTTAAACTAAACAATTTCTACGGATATTATTGACAATTTAGTGTGGTGTACACAAGTAAGGTGAAAGTAGAAAGTTAATAAATACATATCTTCTAAGTAACTTCAGATGTATTTACATGTATTAGAAAATACAGTAGGACAGCCTTTCCACAATATGGAGGTGCTCAAGGCCAGGTTGGATGGGGCCCTGGGCAGCTATGGGTGGTTGCTTTTGAATCCAAACCATTTTGTGGTTTTATTATTCTGAACCCTCAGTGCTAAAACCTCAGTACTAAAGTACTAATTCCTACAGTACTAAAGCACTGTAAAGTCCTAAAAAGTCCTGTGCAGACACTTGGAGTCCCTAACCAAATCTCTTACCTTTCTTTGAAACACAGCACTTTGATATTAAATTTAAAACTCTGACCTATTTAGCTATTTTACGAAGAAAGAAATTGTATCCTCAGAAGAAGTAACTTTAGAACTCACACCAGTTCTTCCAATGGCCTTCTTCAACTTCAGACTCTGTTCTAACCTTTTTGGATTTTATTTCTATCACTATTTCTATCACATTAGCTCTCATTCAAATCTCAGTCTCTTTTAAATACTAGAGCATTCATTGTACTGCATATGCAGGACCAGAAAGGATGGAGAATAATTATGCATAAGGATACAATGCTTGATTTTATGTATGTAAAAAAATATTTTATACAGAAAGAAATATATATGATACAAGAGCAAATAAAAAAAGAGAGATAATGCCATGAATATAGGTTCTCACAGACATGCTTCCTATCACCAGTGACCTCGAACCATTTTTTTTATCCAGCAAACGAGTAGGGAGAATTAAAGTAGGATTCCTATTATAAAACTATTTAAGAAATCATCCTTTATGATATTTCTGCAATTTGTTTTTCACAGAAAAGTGATAAATAATGATAGTTGCCTTTAAAATGTGTAAAAATAAATATACCTATTTATTAATCCATTTATGTAAAATTTGTTAAACACAGAGAAAATGTCTTTGTGTTCACATAGTCAAAGATGTAGCCTTATAATTGCTTGGCATTTTGAGAAATTCACACTGCTAACCTCAGAAAACATTTTCCATATAACAGTTTTGTTGTTCAAACATACCCCAGCACACTGCTTGAAAGCAAATGTAACAGGGTCATGCAAATAGAAGCAAGGGCAGTCGGGCTAATTTATAAGAGCCATCCATGGTCATTTATGTAGTTTATTGGGACCTCTCTATTGAGGACAGGTGGGTAATGAATATTCAGGATATACAAAAAACCAGTAGGTTAAAAACAACTGTTTAAATCATTCAGAGGTTAGTAGCATTCTCTGATTCTGTAAGCATCTGGAAAAAAAAAAAAAAAAAGAGGCATGCAATATTCTATGTTTTGTTTTTTTTTTTTCTTTTCCGTGAAATTAAGCACAGGGAGTAATTTTTATGACTTCGCAGAAACATTTCAATTATCTCATAGGGAAGAGTCTTCTAAATTTACTGGTTAAACTGAAAGATGCCACTGCAAATTGTCATTAGTGTTCTTGCTAAATTTGAAAATCAAAAACAAATGGGCACAAAACAATCGCAGTAGACTGCATTAGAACCTTGCTATTCTGCAATAGAGAGATGAAAAATGCAATTATTTCCATTGCACACTGCATTTTTACCACAATTAAATGCAAAGTTACCTTTCTCAGTTCTACCATTAGAATATTCAGCAGTGACTAGATGGGAAAGATATATTGTGCAATGAAAGAAAATAAACATTTAACTTTATACTATTTACAAAAAGCATATTAAAAATAGAAATGAAGACAGCTGACAATGAAAGAGGGAGCTACAGCATGAGGGAAACTGGAGAATTAGTCTGAACTAATATAACTGTCCTGTACACCTCAGCTTTCTCTATTAGTGCATCTATATATGTACACATTCTAGAAGTACTTTTCCACATTGAAAAAGTGACAATCAGTAACAATGATGTGATGATGTCTTCCAAAGTATTCATAACCTGATTGTTAGTGGATTGCTGACTGGTAAATTAAAAAATAAAATAAAATTACTTAGTGCTAAAAACTAAACTAGACAATAACATACTAAAATAAGGAAAAGATCATACTGAACATTTATTAATTTTTAAACTTTCTAGATCATTATTAATGTATGTCAAGTTGGCAATGTTGAATTGATATTTAGCTTTTCATAAGCCATATTAGGAGCAGTATATTTGAAAGAATGTAGCTAAAAGAGAAACCGATATCTAATATAGGTAGGAAAAATAGGAAGTCTGTGACACGTGTGATGCTGAGTGTGATAGGACAGTCCAGCCAGTATTGTCGATGGGCTCCATGGTCTTCAGAATGGTATGGGGCTTGGCATTATCATGTTGCAAGAGAAAGGCTGTCTCCTCTGGCCTGACTCTGGAAGTTCAAGCCTTTAGCTTAGTTGTGCTGTAGTGGTCAGAGTGGATGGTCTGAGTTACAGGAAATCCACAAGGATCACCCCTTTTCTATTCCAAATGACAGTGCAATCACTTTACCCACTGAAGGCTCCATCTTGCACGTTTTCTTCAGCATGGAATTGACATGTTGACACTCCGTGGACTGCCACTTTCACTCCAGCTTGTAGCGGTAGCACCACATCTCATCACTGATAATGGTGTGATCCAGGAAACCTTCAGCCTTGTACTGATTCAAAAGGTCCTGAAAAATTTGCATATAATGTTCTTTCTGAACCTGTTTGACCATTTGTAGGACACAGTTGGCACAAACTTTGCAATATTCCAAAATTGCCACTATTGTTTCCAGCACACTGAAGCCACGTTCTCAGCTCTGCACACAGTTTCACGATCATAATCCAACAGTTCATACAGGTGAGTTGATTGAGATACTTTTCATTACATGGTGTGACAGCTGTGCATGGCTGTCTGGAACATGGCTTGTCTTTCATGTTGCTGTCACCACTGCTAAAATGCACCACCTGTTTGGACTCCATAAACATTCAGCAAGTTGATGAATATCAGTGGGTGACATTTTTTCCAGCATGTAGGAATTCAGTGACACACCTTTGCTTCATATACACTTCCATGTCAGATGCCATTCTGTCAGACTTGTCCCTCTGCTGCCATCTGTCACACAGCAACACGTAACAGAATATTGGTTGGAAAGCTCAGCCCCTACTCTCATACCACTACCTGCACTATCTGGTGTTGTGGGCCAACATACTAAAATAGGAGGGATTGCTTTCAAGAGCAATCCTCATAGATGTACTTTTAACAAAAATTTTGAATATCCAAATATGACTAATTCCTTGAAATATCTCCTTTCCTTTTCCTTCAGCATCACTGTATCCTGTCTGGGATTAAAATTCCTGAATAGCTATTTGTTATTTTTTTCCAGGTTTAAGAGAATTCAAATGAGAGGACTTCCACTCTTCTGATTTCAGTATCCATTAATGTCCAAAATTATTTAATATTGTTGCAAACCGAAAAAGACCACAAAGTTTTCTAGGTGAGGAGCCTATAAAAATACAATACTATTTTTTTCTTCACCTTGTCCAAATTTTAATCAGTATTCTGATAAAGCATTATTTCATTAAGTAAATATAGCAGGGGTAGTTTCAAATTGAGCTAGCCTTATTCCTGGGGAAGTGAACATCACTAAGGATAGAGAGCTCTGAAAAAATGATTCTCCTCTGAGAAAGACATACTCTGACCTCTTCTGCCTCCACACAAAAAAAGATATTAGTGACAGTAAAAACGTGGACGTTTATGGAAGGAAAAACATGCCAGTGAACTCCTAGGTGAGAGATAGCATTGATATGTCAGCTTTAAAGTCTTTAGGTGGCAGTGGAAAATGAATTGCCTTCAACCTTCTGCTGTGAGTGTTTGTATGCTAGGTCTGCTTTCTAGGTCTTCATAGAGGAGCTAGTTGACCCAAAATACTTGGCAAATCCAAGTTAAGTGCCTAAGTGTTATGAAAGCTTTAGAGATAACCTAACACTGGTTATGTCACTAATGAATATATATATAGCATTCAACTTTGTTTCTAGAGCCTGATATTCAAATACAACATTAAAACTTTCTTAGGCTAGAAATTGAAGAGTAACAGGGGGAGTGAAGTATCTGAGGATATGTTATACAGTAAATGCTACTATGATCAACAGCATTAATGGAAGAAAGGTGAAATGAAGAAATCAGTTCTTATTCAGCAGTGATCTCCTGGATAGTAACTTCACATCATTTTCTGAGAACTATTTCTTTCTGTTCATTTATTTAGCTCAGTGATAATGCATTTCTTTGTTGCTGTCTTATACTAACTACTTCATTTATGGATGACTTACCTTGTCATCCTCTAAAAAAAGTTTGGGCTGTCAGTTTGTTTTTTCTTCAGGAAAAGTTAAGACTTGTTCTACCATAGATTGACATCAAAATTTAGAATTGCCTGATTTTCACACTTCTTTTTGGGCCAGCTCATAGGTACAAACAGATTTTCAAGAATTAACGTATTTATTCATTATTATGTATTCATAAACATTATTTGAGATTCTTCAGTATGCTTCTGTTCATTAGAATGGAAAAGTTAATTGTACTTTAGCTTCATGGGATTTTCTAGGAGGTGACCTTTACAATATAAACCAATTAGGCTAGACAGACCATTCCTTTGCTCTTCTGAGAGCAAGGAAATCAGAGCATATCTTGTTAAAACTTCCTGGAAAAGATGGAAGACTGAAAAATTACTGCATGAAGTCCTCTCAGCTCCTCTTTATGAACAAAATACTTATGCGTGATTAAGTTACAGTCGAAGTTTAATTTCAGTTCCTCTCCTAAAGTTTGTATTTTCTGTGACAGCTCTTTGGTAGGAAGGAGTTCATTGCAAACACTGAAGATGAATTCAGTGAATTCAGGACATTTCAAAGCTCAGTAATAGCTGTTTTAAGTTTCCAACCATTTTGAACACAAAACTACTTCTGTAGACTCTTAGGGTCTTTAATACATCAGGGAGAGAAAGTCCAGCCTTAAAAATTTTGTCCTATACCACTATAAGAATTACATCTAGAAACTTCCAAGAAGATAATTTTATCTGTATGAACACAGAAGCAGTGAGCTGATTTCAGATTTTCCAGAATTAATCAGCGAAGAAAACAGTTTGATTTAGAGCTTTCTATACTACTAATTTTTCTTCAGCAAGCACTTTTAATAGCTTGTAGTTGGCTGAAATAAAATCAGCGCAGGAATGCAAATAGGCAGGCACGAAACTAATCACTATAGAATTTCCACTTACACGTCATCACATTTGCTTTACTTAACTTACCATACTAGAAGTGGAGAAGAAATTTTTTTAGTTGAGAATGAATATTGGACTTAAAGAGAACGAAAAGAAGAGTTAAATTCCACGTGCCTAAAATAGTTTTTTATCTACTGATTTGTAACTTTATCAGGATACCTATATTATACCTATATTAGTACATTTTAAAATGCATTAGATTAAAAAGGCAGTTTGGTTGCAAATGAAAGTAGTAATCTAAATCAAGCCTATCACAAAAAAAACTGTAAAAGAAAGGCTAGTCTAACAATTTTTTTTACTTCGTTCACATTCATAAATAGGACAGAGAAATTTTATCTCAAATATATAGATAGGAATAGTAATTTAATTTTCAGTCATCTATTTTCACTAAAAAAAAAAAAGGAATAATTTCTATCGAAATGTTATACCTAATTTTCTATCCAAATAGAATGACATAGAATGACTTAGTGCTAATTTTCTTACCAGTTTCCTTTTCCCCCCAGTTCAATAATACAGCTGAATTGCTCCTCTGAATAATTGAAATTTAGCTAGAGTGCAATATTTTTTTGGAGAAAAGTTGAATTCTATTTTAAAGAAGCATTTTTTTTTTCCACTGTGTATTATACTTTGTTTTCTAGACAGAATTATCTGCTTTGTGTCACTTTTAGATCAATTACTGCTTAATTTTCTGTTTCATAAGTTAAATTGCTTGAAGTTCTTGAATCTCTACCTGCAATGTATAGTTTCCAACTCATTAACAATGTTCAGGGCTCCTTTCCAAACCCAAAATAGTTTCTCAACTCAGTTTCAAGTACTTCTAGAAATATGAAATCCCAAACTGCAAAACGTATTTCAGCAATGATCACATCAGTACCATAATGGTTGCATTCTGAAGGACAACATTAGCCCAAGTTTCTCATTGGAATTACAATTGGCTATCTCCGTGATTATGCTCATTTGTTTGGAGTCATCACTCCCTTGGGTAGCATCTCCCATCATATTTGGTTGTCTGCACCTTGGCTTTAGACATAAAACCAGATAACTTGCATCTGTCACCCACTGAATCATACAGTGGTTTATTGCATCTATAAATCAAGTTATCCATATTGCTTTGTATTAGCGATCTGTCCTTATCCTGATTTCCTTCTCCTTTATTAATATGTATATTTATACATTTTTCCCTCCATGTCATTAACAGAAACATTAAACTGTGTACTTCAAAATTTGTTCAGAGAATTAAAATAATAAGTGGTTCAGAAAGCTCATTTTTCCAGTTTGTTTTCAAGCTCCTAGCTGCAAGCCAACTGTTTATTGAGAAATATAAATCTTCCTTACACTTTCTAGTTTCATAGTTACTAGATCTCACTCTGAACTAGTAAAATTAACCTTACATTGGTCCGGTGTATATTCTGTAACTCATTCTTTGGCTTAAAGCTTCTTTTCCTAGTTGACGATATTGTTCCATACATCACTTTAATTATATTTTAACTATTAACACCTGTTAAATCTTAATGAGTTTCTATTTAAGAAAGCAACCATAAATACCATGTCAGTATTCAAAAGTAGCACTAATACATAATCTCTATTTTAAAACATTGTGTTATAGCAAAAACATATGACTAGATTACTCACTTAAAAAAATTAATCAAAGTTATTTGTGTATTCAAAGCTTACTCATTGGCTTCCATACTGCATGGTTCTGATTGCGTTGTCTGCTTCTCTGAATACATTGTAAAAATCTCATTCACATCGAGCACTGGCTATCAGCAGTAAGATATGCCCAAATCTAAGGTGCCCCTGCAAAAGCAGTATACCTCATCCGATGTTCCTCTCAAAATATCAGATCCCCTTCTACTAACTTCTGACTTTAACTGGTACTGCCTACTTTTGGCTCTGGTGAAAACAGACAAAGCTGTCTGTCTGCCTGCCTGCCTTATATCTGTACCTTGACTTAACTGCTTAATTTTTATCCTTAATGTGTAGTAGATACGCACCTGGCTTGCAAGCCTGAATAGTTTTCATGTCTTTCAACAAACAAACAAACAAACAAAAAAAAACACGACAGCACATTTTCTGAAACATTGCAACAAAAAAAAATAGTGAAAAGCAGAGGGAACTAATTTAAAATAAGCCTAATGTTGCGTAGATAAAAAACTTCTTTGAAAGTTCTTTTTCCCATTAAGACTGAAAAGAACATATTAAAAACCACCTGCCAAGTAGTACTCACTTTCTGTGGAAAGTTTGTTTCTTAAAATGGCTTAAATGCAGCTGATTTAAATCAGTATTACCAGAGGAATGGGAGGTTCATTGTAGTGATGAATGGCATCATCTGGGTATCAGAGAATCCTGCTGGTAACAGTCCTTCAAACTCAGTGAAGTCTTCCTTAGTATACCCAATTTTCTGAATAATAAATCTGAATATGATGTGGATCTCTAATACTTAGACTAACTTTCATGACCTTTCACAATCTGCTAGGATTTCTCCCAAAATGTCTAATAGCTTTTCAAATAAGGAATCTGAATTCTAAAATTGAATTTGGAATTTCTTTTATGGGGAATAAAACTTTGTATCATCAGTGCATATAATGGACTGGAACTGCTGCACACATTCCTTTACTGCTACTTGACAATAACCTTGGTTTTGTATACCCAATTAGAGATCATTATAAATTCATTCAGATTACATGAGTAGAGGTAGTAGGCTGTTATATTCTCTTTTGTATGCTGATACTGTCAGGTATTACTTAAATATTAAACCATGCAGCTGACTTAAATTCCACTCAAGTGCCTCATCCAAATTGCTATGGTTGTTATCTAAGACTGTGTCTTCTGAACTCTGTGAATAGCAACCATAGTTTCAGGGGCCACTCTTTCTTTTCTGATATGAACACTTTTCTAATTGGGAAATTAGCTATTACATGAGCTTTTGCTCAAGAGTGAAATTAAAGATATTATTTAATTTCTTGAAGCAAAATATCTACAGAAAGCAGAGTACTGTTTTGTCCTTTGTTAGAGATGAAAGATATTCCTACCAATGTGCATTCTTTACACGTTCCAGCACAACATACATTTATCTTCAGTTTTCTTCATATTATCTGAGACACTTCTGATAAATGTTAGGGTCAGTGAAATAATTAGAGTTCACCTGTAAAATAGCTTTGAGATTTGAGATGGTCATTCCTTAGTCTCTGTACTGATCTATTCCTCATCCCTATTCCTGATTATACTTGCCATTTACAAGCCAAATCATTCTTTCCTCTTATGTGGTATTGTAGCATTCTGTCTAAGATTAGATGCTGTGAATGACTAAGCAAATTAATGGCGATTCTCACTGTGCAGAGTAAAGTCATGTTGAATTTATTTGGGAAATGAATATTAGAATGAGTACATGAGAACTGAATACCTTTGAGTTACATGTGCTTTCAAATGAAAGTGATGTATTAAAAAGGAAAACAAGGGGGAAAAATAGCAAATACAAAAATTGAAAACCTGTGAACATGTTTATCTTGATGGGTGTATTGTAGGAAGGGTGGAATAGAACACTGAAAATTCACTGTACTAAATTTTATCAGCTGATTAAAAAAATAACTTTCTCAATATAGTTAAATTATTGGTAAAATATAAAAATTAAAGACAATGAGACATGCTAAATATATGATACTATGGCCAGTACATGGAATACAGTAAAAAATATCTTCTCTGTATGGTCCAAGTCATAGCATCATAAAAAAACAAGAGTATCTTCCCTGTAGGGTAAATCCTGTAATTATTAACATTCCTAGTGACTCATAGTGTGTATTTTCTAAACAAAAATAAAAGCTGGGAAGCTAGGGCAAACATATAAATACAGCCACTTGAAGCTCTATTGCTTCCATTAATTTTCATGCAGACTCCCGTTTGCTCATTGTAACTCAAGCAAAATGTTTCACAAAAAATTAGCCTGTTTGATTCCCATATAGGAAAGCTCTGGCTGGGTGGTAATTCTGGAAAACTCTTGTAAGCTAGAAGCCATGCAAAGTATGTTGTAACCCATAAACCACCAAAATCATCAAACTCATGGAGTTCCTCTAGTTTATTTCAAGTATTTTAAATTTGACCCAACAAACAAGTATTTTAAATGTCCTTCTTTTATTTAACCCAGATAAAGCTCATGCTCACTTTATTTGGTAGCATTTTTAGAAGAATGCAAGAGGAAGATATAGGCTGGTAAATTTGAAATAAAAATCTGATTGATCAATTCTCTTTTATCACTGAAAATGTCATGATTTTATGGTTTGTCGTTGTTATTCCACATCATAACATGATGCAGTGCACTGGGATTTAAAGAGTTAATGCTGTAGTTCTGTGAAATGGCGATATTTCTGGTCTCCTGGTCTGAGAAGAATGAACTCCGACTCCCAGAAGACTTCATTTTTCCATTTCCATTTTCTGTTTGGAGGGAAAGATGAAACTGACCAGAGTCATGAGACTTTCTTTGTTCCCTGGCTGCTTCACCCATAGCTTTAGAATAAGGATTTTGGTTTTGGAAACTCTCTCATTTTATTTGATTTCTTAGCTTCAATTCTAATCATATTGTATTATATTGTACTATTCCTTCCCCCAGACCTCCTTCCCAGGGTGTGGTTCTGTGGGTCACTTTGCCCCTTTGTTGTGGACATAGGCCGACACATGACAAAGCCAATAAACTCACTAACCACCGTGATGAGGGAATCCAGAAGAGAAGTAGTAGTCTTGGCCCATGTAAAATATTTACATGCTGATTAAGAACATTAAAAAAAAAAGAAAAAAATTAAAAGAATTCTAGATGAAAAAAGAAATGATAAAAATAAATGTTTGCTAAACATAAAAATAAATAGTTTGCTAAACATATGAGGATTACTGACAGTTGCATCTTAAAAATTTTGAAGAAATAAAAAAAAGTAAGAAGAACATTAAAAGATCCAAACTATATTAAAGAATCCACTGGTTAGCAAAGACAAGGAGAAGAAGACCTTCATTTTGGCATATGGAAGCAAAGGTGTTAACATCCTTAATTAGTTTATTTCAGCAAATTTCATTCTGAGTCATTCTAATTAAGATAGTGAAAAGAGAAGCTGAAGATGAATTATTCAAAAATATTACTATGCCAGGGAAATATTATCTTTTAAAAATATGTGTAAGAATATAGTTTGATTCCTTTAGCTTTTTATAAAATAATATTATTCCTAAGCCAATGTTGTTGTGTATTGAATTTTTTATCTAGTTAGACTGAATTGTAGAACAGTATTCATGTCCTTTAAGTGCAAAAAATCACTATGTAAGCGTGATAGGTACCTCAGGGAAATTCAGAAATAGAACTGCTATTTTAAACAAAAAGCTTCCTAAAATATTCCACATGTAAGAGTACAAATACCAGTGATGTCCATTCTGATGTATTCTGTTTTCAGTTCTCCCTGAGTGACCACAGCAGAATGGTTGTGCCCAATACCATTAACAACTTCAGCCTTAAAGAAGGGCTTAATGCAGTCTTCTAATTTCATGATGCAAATCTGCGGTGAAAAAATAGAGAACTCCAATATGGAAAATTGCAATATTTGGGAAATCCCCAAAGCTTGATTGACACAGTGACACTAATGCACACATGAAAAATTAGAAGATATCTAATGATATTAGATTTTGGCAAAGATCTAGAATTAATGCAATATGACATAAAACCTAAACAAATGTACAAAATATCAGTCTGTATTTTGCCAGACATAATGGTGTCTGCACTTTGATGTTTATTTTAAGTGTTTTCAACAACAATAATTTTAGAGAAAGATATTACAAATGCCTTATGTCTGGACATGATGAAATATTATTTTATAGACAAGTACAATTTACCCAGATTTTCTAAGCATTATCATTATCTTTTCACCCACACTTCACTTCTTTAAATTAGTTTTGTTTCTGCATACTTTCTATCCTACTGAGATTGTACTTACTACCTTATTGAGGAACTACTGAAGAGAGTCCCTTGGAGGGCCAGAGAGGTGTTTGGGGTCCTGAACTACCTCCCTTATGAGGAAACACCTGGGACTGTTCAGCCTGAAAAAGACTGAGGTGAGATCTTATCACTGTTCGTAAGTATCTAAAAGGCAAATGTCAAGTCGATGGGCCAGTCTCTTCTTGGTGGTGTGCAGCGACAGAACAAGGGGAAATGGGCACAAAATGGAATGCAAAATTCTGTATGAAAACAAGAGAAAAAATCTTTACTATGAGGGTGACAGAGCACTGGAACAGGCTGCCCAGAGATGTTCTGGACTATCTTTGGAGATAGTCAAGACCTGCCTGGTTGCTTTCCTGCTCAATCTACTGTGGGAAACCTACAGAGGAGCTGAAATAGGTGATGTCCAGAAATCTTTTCCAACCCCCATGATTCTGTGATTTTATTAGGAGTTCTACAGAGTAACCTTGTTGTTGCAGTCAGGCATTCAGTAGCAACTTAATTGTATCTCCATTTATCTCCTCTTTTTTTTTCTCTCTCTCTTTTCTTTCTTTTTTTTTCTGTTGTTACCTTTAGTCGTAGACAGTAAAATAATGTATTTTATCTTTTGGAGAAGTTAATCCTGTGACTTATCTTGCCTTTTTATGTTTGCATGACCCAAATCTTTCTTATAATACTCAGTTTTCATCAGGCTGTGTTAAATTTTGTTGTAAGAAACTGGGATCTTCAACATAGTTGACCATATAAACCTGAGATACTGAAAAAAGATAGAAGTTTAATGCTTGTCAAGTGTTGTTGAAACACCTTTGTTAGGAGGTATGAATTAAATGTGGCAGCTTTATTCAATTCTTGTAGATAAGGATAAAGTCAACTCCGTGTTGACTTCTGTATCTCAAGAGGCTCTTCTGTTGAAGACTGTATAAATCTGTGTAAGCAATTAAAAGGTAGAGAAGCACTTCATATTAAGTGAAATTTATTCTAGAGACAGAAACTTTGTGTCGCCACTCAGCCAGTGTTAGACTTTGCTCTTCCTTCCTTCTAGTCATTAATAGTAATCCTAAAGATGAATATAAAACTAATTAAAAATCACTTGTAGTACGTTAATAACTCATAGGCATTTTTCACTTTTGTTTCTTCTGGAAGGCCTCATGAGTAAAACAGATCCCTAAAGGAACTGTAGTTCAGTTGGCTCTTCCCCATTTGCTTAGAGGCAGTGATGCAGGGAGAAAGGAGATTGTGCAATTACTCTCCTCAGAAGTTTGTTAATGCCATCAAATACTGTTGAAACTTTATCTGTGCTTCAGAAGCATTATAGTCTACTAAAAATAAATAAATAAAAATAGATTTGTGACTGTGAGATAGTTTAGTTTTATCAGCTGTGAATGATCATACAGATGGCAGCTCCTCCTTTTAACAAGATGAGATAGACATTAAAAAGCACATTTTGCTGTTATTCTCCATAGGGCCAATTTCCTTGCATCAAAAAGTTTGAAATTATATTTGTCAAAGCTATAAGAGAAAGTTGTCCTACCTAAAGTATAAGCTTGACTCACCATGAATGACAAAAATAAATATAATGAAAGTAATTTCAGTAGCTGCTAAGGTGTTAGACTATAAACTTAATTATGACAGGTGCTAATCCCAGAGATAACAATGGTGTCTATTTTTATTGATTTTTATTTCAAGTAGCAGGTTGTCATCTAGTTACCACTGTGGTGGTATCGCTGCAGGTTATCAATCATAAATTAGCTACTATGTCAGCCCTGAGACTACTATAAGTCTACTGGATTATCTGTCCTTAGATGCAGTGGTTGATAGATTCTCAGCCCTGTAGGTTAATCTATGCTTCTCTGGCCATGTAGTCACGCATGGTTTTCCTTGGCCTCTTATCTAGTGAAAATTATCTTATTCCATTAATAATGAAGCTGCCTGCACCAGAGAGAAGAGAGCAGAATTTATACTATGGCTGGAGTAGGAATACTGGCAGGGCAGTTTGAGAAGCTGAAACATCCTTGACTGTACAGCACTGCTCAGCAACAACTAAAATGTCACTATGTTATCAATACCGTTTTTCTATTTAAGCAAAAACATAGCATCATACTACACACTATGAAGAAAATCAACTCTGTCCCAACTGAAGGAACAGGACAATGGGCACGCATAATTGTATGTAATGTTTTCATGGAATACTGGCTGATCTTGTAATAGCCTGAATTTCTCACATTCAATGATTCTGTGACCTTCTCTTGCTTCTAAGAAATATTTTTCTTACCATTGGAATTGTAAAAAAAAAAACAACACAGTGATATAAATGACCATAGTGTATATGGGTGGCTTTTAAAAAAATCACCTTGAAGCAAAAAATCTAAAAATTCATTTGAAGTTCATATTCAGGAGCTTGAGTTTTCACTTTTCAATGCCTATATTTGGCCATCACACAGCCTGTCCTGGACTTCTGTTGGATCACAAAGCAAATACCTCATGTCTGTTCTGGTTAGCATAGTTACGCTGAAGGACTTACTTTGGTTCACAGAAATTCAGAAAGAGAGGCTCCACTCATCCTTGTCTGGAAAGGCATTCTGTTTCATTCCAGCGGGCAATGTTTCATCCTTAATTGTACACATCCTCACTACTTCCAGGCTGGACAGATGTCATCCGTCCTTAGGCAGCTGCAACAATTCATCAGTCATTTTGACTGTTTTTTCCTTTCACCTGGTGTCTCATAAAAAGTTTTTGCTCTTGGTTTTATTGGATTTCTCAAATATTTTAGAATACATATGATGTAAAGGCAGGGAGGGAATCACCAATAATGCTCTGTTTCCACACTGGTTCTTTTTTCTTCTGGAAGGTGGATGAACAAGAACGTGAGACACATGTGACATCTTAATGCATTGATTAATGCGCTTCTGGCAGCCACTTGTATGCTACAGCGATAAGGGTGGCAAAAGAACCTATATAGAAGAGATTAGCCAGGGATTTTGGAGAAAGAGAGCCAAGTGGCAATCAAAGTGGCTGAAGAAAATACAGGGAGCACAGAGAGGATTGCAGAAGAAGCACCTGCCTGTCAGAATACTCAGAGTACATATTTATTTTCCTCTACGTATTTCCCATGAGTCAGACAGCACTGGTAGCTACTAATTCTGGCACTCTCAGAATCTTTGGCCATCAGCTTGGCCCTTAGATCCAAGAATGGTCATTGTATGAGAGTATCTGAAATTTGCTTTTGTATAGCAAGAACAGTTTATGCTATGGCATAAAAGCAAAATTCTATCATTTTAAATTGCTGGCTTAGATATTTTTCTGACTATCTCTAAGATACAATAGTTTTTCCTCACCTTCCTGCCCCTTTTTTTCCCTTTTATTTTCTGATAGGTAGGCGAAGAAATAATCTGAAATCCTGATTGCAATCTGTAGAATAATGTCTCTGATTATACATAAATACTGAACAATAAAAAGTGGGCATTTATTTCCAGCTGCAATACAGTGCACAACCTTATTTTAATAAGATAAAGTCAAGTAATTACCCGTTAGCTTCTGTTTCATTATATGAGAAAGTTATAACTGAATGTTGCACCTTAAGAACACTGAGTTATGATTTTCGTGTTTAGAGCCAAAAATTTTCTCTTGCTGTCATCTGTTAAGTGCAAGTTACATAAAAATCAGAAAGTTGCATACATCAAAGAAATATGTACGTGGAACAGCAAAACAGCTAAAAGAAAAAGATATTAATTTAGAGTACAAGAAGATATGAACAAATAGGTGTTGGTGTCAAATCTCTTCAGTCTTACATCATATTTAAGGAATGTCTAGTTACTGTTTAACAAAAAGTTTTGATCCAGTTATCTTTACCTGGGGGCTATTTTGGCTTATTGAAGATAAACTTTATTCAAGCTATGAATGGGCCCCTTTGTCTCTATTAACACTGAGCATAGCTGAAAATCATTCTTACCATTTTCCTTCTGTTGCAGAACTTCTTTTGCAAAAAGCAGAGAATCAAGATATGGTACGTCTACCATAGTTTTAATTTTAAAAATGGATCTAGATAGGTAGAACAGTTTATGGAAGACAAGCATTTTTTATTAATAATTTAACAATAAAATGTTCAAATGTACTTGAATTTGTAAATCCAGACCAGCTGCAGCGAAGATTATACTGTTCATAGATTTCAAATGGAACTTAAAAGTCAAAAGACAATTCTAAAGTCTCACTCATTGTTGAAGGTGCCATCCTTAACACCACGGTGTCTCTACCTTCTACAGTTGCTTTGATTACAATGAATGCTGTGATGTCAAATAATCATAAATTTTATACAAAAGAAATGAGACACTGTCAGAACCTGATCTAACGCTCTGCTTTTGAAAATAGAACCACAAACTTGAGATGCTAACTTACATGATGAATGTGCTTCTTGCTTTGAAAATACAAAACAAAAGATCCTAAAAGGTTTGTAAAACATAAAGGAAATGAAAGGATAGGGAAGGGCATTCAAGAGGTAGTCTAGTTCATCCTCTATTGCCAGTTCCCTCATTACCTGCTCTCACCTTTTGTGATGGGGACCCTGCGGGCTTACTGGACAGTCTCTTTCACTGTATCATTTAATAAGTGAAAATTTTTCCTCACAGTTAATACAGACCTTTATACCTATTTCATATTGTCTTTATCCATTTTGGACATGAAAGGATTTAGACATACATGGTTTACTTTTCTTTGCTACAGTCTTTTCAGATTTGAAGTTTCTTGTTACATCCTTCTCAATTTTTTCTTCCTTTTACTAAACAGTTGCTATTTTGTAAAAGCTCTTTTCTCTTTACCCTATACACATGATTGCTGCCTTTCTTAGTCAAGTATACATCTTCCTGAAGCTCCTCTTGAAACACCAAATGGTGTGAAGTCTCACTAATAGGAAATATTACTAATGACGATTCCATTGACAACGTATTCTAACGTGATGATCTTCTGTGCAACCACATGGCATTTTTAGATTCCTTCATCCTGTGATCTGTAGTAATTCCCAGTCTTGTCTTAGAGCAGCTACTTGCCTGGTTGTTTCACATCTGCTCTCGTGAACCTGATTACTTTTATCTCTTTCATCTTGTATTTACTTCTTCTTCAGATACTGTTATCTATTCATTTCCTCATTGCAGATTGTATTTCTTTGCCTTCCATATGAAAATATCACAGGAGACTTTGTTAAGAGCCTTACCTTAGCTAAAATACAAAAACAAACAAAAAAAAACCCACAGCATTTTTTATGGAAAGAAATCAGATTTCTTTGATTTGACTTGCTAATACATATCCAGTTTGTTGCTACTCATCTTTTCTTATCTTCCAGATGATTACAGATATTTGACACCATTATTCATTCTAGTTCATCTTTTTTGTCAGGACTGAAGTTTAGATGCTTGATCTAGAAATTACTAGATTTTCTACTAAAAAAAAGTCTAAGCTTCCTATGTGTATACCTTAGGTAAGTGTATTTAATCTTCTTTACTTTGCCTATTTTTCACATTGGTAGTTCTGAACATGCTTTGAGCTCTATAAGGTTCATAAGGATCAACTCATGAAAAGAGTGATCTTATCATATTACTCCATAAAGCATATTTTTTCTATGTTTTAGACTCAATTCTACCCACCTTGTTTTTACAATAATCATACCTTGGAAGTAGTTCTTGTGGACAGATGATAAATGTTTTAAAATCTGATATTCCATCTTTCTGGAATACATGCGAAAGAAAGACCATCTAAAGTTTAGCTCTTTTGATACTTATTGCAAGATTTATCTCCTAAATAATCCTCCCTGGTTTGCTATGAAGTCATAACATATATAACATAGACAGACCTAAACTGCCCTTAATCTAGCCACTGATAGAGAATGCAGGTCAGTCAGTCTGTAGTCCAAGTAAGCTGGACAGAAACCCCCGATACTTATTTTGTCTACTAATTATAGCTGAGGGTTCTGCTGCTAGACTTTCTATGTTAGTATTATTCTTAGCTAAAAATATGGTAGATACTCATGTCAACACTTCAGTAACTCAGCTGATGATACACACATCCAAAAATCACAGTCATTTTTCTTCCCAATAAAATGAGAAAAGAATCAATATAGTTAAGCTGTGTTCTATTTATGGTATTCCATTGGCAATCATTTGTTATCTCCTGTCATTCTTAATATATGCATCACTCTATGGTAAATTACTCGTACTTTGTGACAGAGTTTTCTTCTTTAATCGAAAAGACTGACTTCAGGTTGTTCTTTGCATTAATTATCAAACTTATTGGACAGCTCACATTAGTTTTTTATTCACTGTGTTTTAACATTTTGGCTGTATAAATAGTAATTTGGTTAGGGCAGAAATTTAATCAATTTCAGTGGAGATTATTACTATCAATATGTACAAAAGTAGATGTACTGTTTATATATATAATAATTTTAACATTGATATAATAATTTTAACATATTACTCAAATGCATAAAAGCAAGATATATGAAAACAAATTATTTTTTAGATATGGTGCATCTAGATAAGCATAATCAGCATAAAGATTAAGCATGCCATCTGTTACTATCCGTTATCCATTACTATTTTTCTTACTCTTCACTTAAGGTTCACCTTTAAAAAACTTTTTATTTACTGAAACAATGAAGAAAATGGTTTGGAAGGTAATGATACACAATCCAGCAATATTTATTTAATAATCCAGAAATAAATTTAATTCAGAATTATTTAGGAAGATTTTAAAGACTTTGAGCCTGTCTAAGGCTCAGATACAGCCCAACCCAACCTATGGAAAGGAACAGGAGCATCTGTGAGTTCTTCCAAGTACAGTAAAATGATGAAGCCAAGGAGGGGGTAGGGAGAGGATGGAAGACCTGAAAGTGCACTTCAAGTTCAATATAACATAATTTTAAATTAGTGCTGGAGCATTCAACTAGAATAATGTTTTCAGAACTCATCAGTGTACTTCAGCGACAAGATGAGGACACCCTAAGGAGCCAACACCTTCCTTATTTTTCCTTTAGGGCTTGATGTGGCCCAGAACCTCACTGTAAGATGAGGAAAGGGGAAGGGGGTAGGGAAGGGGGAAAAAAAAGGGGATGGAGAAAGGAGGTGTAAGGGAGTTATTTCAAGAAGCACTAGATAAACTTTTGTATGAAATTTCTTCCTTGAAAGTAGTGCTTCTTTCTTAGGGAGTTAAAAGATAGAAAAAGATATTTTTCTGCTACAGTCCCACATCCTCCAAATCATCCATCCCCGCCATGAACTGAACTCCCAATTGGCTGAACTTTGAAAATGTTCATGGAGATATTAATCTCATTTATTCATTCTATATCCATACTAAAGCAGTCTGCATGATTGCCAAGAGACCTTTTACATGCTGTTGAATTGTGAGTGAGGTCACTGTAGATGAGAAGAAAAAGGGATTTCAGGGAAAATGATAACCACACAAAGAAGAAATAATAATTCAGGTCAAGTTGAAGTTGAGAGCTTGTTTGAAGAAAAGTATTTGAATGTATGTCATAGTTACTTACGCTTTTTTCTTAACTATCACTTTTTTAGTTACTTATCTCAAAAGAAAAATCCTTTTCAACGTGTGAAGAGGAAAAATTCCATTAAAAAATGTCAAACATATTTCTTGTTTTCAGATATAAAAACTTGTTAACTATTTCAAATACTCTTCCAGTTTTATTTATATATTTTAGAACTCCATGTATTTGTAAATTTAAAAGCAACAACCCAGTGCTAGCTTTTATTGAAAAGCACAAGATTGCCTGGGTAATAATTATTTGTTGCATTTGTACAGCTTTAGGTTTTAGTCCTAGAGATTAATGTGGACAATCTATTTTTAAACCCAATTCCTTGAGATGCATAAGAATCTCTGTAGATCTCTTGGATTTGCAACGTTCGCATCATTCTTTCTTTTTAGAAAAGAACCAAGTTTGTGTTCCTGATAAACAGCATGCAAGAACATATAGAAGCCTTCAGGTATTGGAGCAGACATCTTCCCAGAATCCTCAGGGATTAGAGAATTTTTCAATTTTTCTCTTCAGCAAAACATTTCTTGCTGGGTTTAACTATAAGAATGAACACAGAAAAGCAGTCCGTTTCAGAGCACCTCCGTGGTCACATGACCATTGTAGAGTACCATTGGGTTGTGGGAGGAGGCAGCCCAGACTTTTCTCAGTAATCTCTGTTGGATCTGTCCAACACCATTACAAAAAACACATGAATAGCGGTGGCTGACACAACACCCCAAGGTGAGCACTCTGACTTTTAGGCTGAAGAGTATTGGTCTATCCCCCTCTGTGCATGAAATATTAATGAGACTGATAGTTCTGGTGAGGCACAAGATAGGGATAAATATAGTATAACAGGGAGGGCATAGATACCCAACTATGTTGATTGTAGTTAGGCAAAGGAAAGATACAGGATTAGAATGTAAAATAACCAGTCTGCTAGAGCATTAATTCACTACCAAGCTAGGGGCAAGTCTTCCACCTACTTGAATGTGAAAACTGTATCAAGTTAACCTGCAAAATAACTATGCCCATTTTAAGCTGGATCATGATTTGCAGTCTTAAAGCTGGTCAGATTTTAATGAAGTCATAAATTAATTAGCTTTAAAAATTAATTAGCTTTCACTCTATTCTTTCTTCTTTTTTTTTTTTTAGATAAGCAAAAGCTATGCTGGTGCTAGGCTGTTTGTGGCTACCCCAACAGAAAATTCCATAATCAAATATCTAAACCTTGCCAAATCAAGAAGTATTACCTTTTGTATGAAAAGGAAAGTCAATCTGTCAGCTTTCTAGGGATCTGGGAATTTTTATAATAAATCTACTATTTGTTCCCTTTAAGAACAATTTGTTCAAAACGAGTCTAGCTTGCCTCTTTGCTCACTGTATCCTTTAGGGGTGCTTAGTGCAATACTAATAAGGATATCAGCTTCTTTGTATGTTGTGTCTGGAGATACATGCTGAGAAGGATTGGCTTTTTTATCTTTGTCGACAATAATAGCAGGACCAATTATATGTACAAACAACTCTTCATTGTGCTAACGAGAGATAGGAATTTTTTAGAATCAATTTTACCTTTAAACTCTCAGAAAGTAACAAAAGATTTTAGTACCAGACAAGTCCTTAGGAAAAAAAGCCTTTGTCTATTGTGGTAGCAATGCAGAACATAACAGTTCTGGAAAAAGTTCTCCCTTTCCCTCTTTCGATCTGTTTCTGATGAATCATCATGGGCAAAAAACATCATTACAATGACAGCCAAAACACCATTAGGCTGTGCCACTATATTCACTTCTGCAAAGAAACACAGCAGTAAGACATGCCAGTGCACTGTTAAGATATCCTCACCTGGACTCTCTCAAATGTGACCATTCTTAGAGAGGCCAAGTGGTGATTATTGGTGCTGAAAGCATCAAATAGTAATGACTAGAAATAGGACAGGCCACAGCAGGGGACAGTTTTTTGATTTTGCTGCAATCCTGTCACACAGCTTCTTAAGTACGTCCAGACAATAACGTATCATTTTTTCCAGTCAGATTTATTTTTCTCTCCTGGCTTTTTCCACTAGTAGAGGGGAAAACTTTTTGCTGTAGACAGTTCAGTTAAGACATATATCCAAGATAAAACTGCAGTGAAAAATAGGTACATAAATAAGTTCAGAATACTGATGAACTAAAAGTTCAGAGAAAAACATGAAGATTATGACAAACTTCAAAAACTCTTGCACCTCTCTTTTTTTTTCTTTTTTTTCTTTTTTTTTTTCTGAAAGCAGTAACTGTATTGCTGATACAATGGAAAGGTTTTGACATCAGAATAACAGTTATATGCTTATTGAGGCTGCTAATCATTACACACTGAACCATGCACAGTCCCTTCAACTTTGTAATAAAGTATAGCAGAAGAAAAAAATTATTGTTTCATTTACATTTACTATGATTAGTCACACAAGGAATTTAGGAGAAGAAAATCCCTAGATACTCATATTTAGAGGCAAAATCATCTTTGTGGTCTGTAGGGCTTTTATTCTAAAGAGGGAAGAAAGAAGTGATGAGCAGAGGATGATTTCAACTTGCATTTTTTCATCACTTTCTATGTAGAGATACAAGAATATATTTTGATATTTGATCAACTAGCATAAAGTTGTCAACTTACAATTTTAATATACTTTATTTGAGGATTAATGTAAATTCACCTACTCTAGGCCATATTTCAGATTGATGAACATCGGTGGTGCTGTTAATTAGCCTCTATGTAAAAGGTGATTGGACAAAATTATATAATCTATGTGATAAACCAGTACGGGATGAAGAAAAGGAAAGAAAATTCCACCATATTTTCTGCCTGGATGTTTTTCTCCCATTCAATTAAGTAAGCAGAAGTTGGGGTCAGGTTGCCAAATTTTGTCTCCTGTTAATGGGTTCCTGTTTTCTGACAAAGAAGATTTTTGTGACAAAAAGCGAGGAAAAGCAGGATACAAAGCAAGGAATTGGAGAAATGCTGCTTCTCCTGAAGAGTTTGGAGAAATGGGCAAAAAAGTGGGATTTATGGGAGAAAAACTGAAATATCCGGGAGGAAAGGACTGTACTGAAAACACAGCCGAGGAGTTAGAGCAATAGTCCCCCTTCTCACTGAGTTCCTTCAGCTTGTAATGAAATGTCTAGTGTTTCTTAGCTTTTTATACTGGTGTGTGGGGGAGGGGGGAAGATAAATAAATAAATAAACAACAAATAAAGTAAAAACCAACACATCCGCAGTGACAGTAATGAATAAATGAGACACTGCAGCCAGGCACAATTTCTGTAATCTTACATTGAAAAGGTCTAAATGTCAGAACCAAAGTGCAAGAATTTGCAAGAATTTAATTGCGCTCCTAGAAATATCCTGAGTAACGCCCACGTTACCACCAGCACAGCAGTAACTTTGCATCTATGCAATATCTTTTTTACCTAATTGAGGAAAGACAATTCCACTGCATGATTTTTCTGACTTTGTGAAAATTCCTGAAATGTGAATCAATAGGATCATCCACATGCAATGAGTTTAGCTGAGTTCTCTAACTCTACTGAAAATGAGTAAAAACTACTTTTCCTATTTACTAACAAGCCAGGAAAAAAGCTATAGGTAAACAGACCTATAGTATGCATTGCTCATACTGTACATGGCCTTCCTTGGCATTAAGCTGAAATGCATTTCTTCTAAGCTGTGTAAATTTGCAAAGATTTATCTCCAACTTAGATTATTTTTTTTACTATCCAATCAGCAACTGATTTCACTCATTTTTATAAATAGCATTTGTCTTCCTATTGCTATTCAAATATAATTTACACTAGGAAGAGAGATTACAGACCTTGATTTTATATGAAACGTCCTTGAGTCATAGTGAGCAAATGACTCACTTCCATCATTGCTGTTCAGTAAAATGATTCTGAGATATCAAAATTATCTATTCTGTCTAGTCTCCCCTCACCCCACTCCCTTCCTTTCTATTTAATTATTTTCCTTATCAGTTTGACTACTGATGAGCAATGATTCAGGGCAATGTTTGAAATTTGCTACCATTGTTTTTCAGACCACTCTTCCACTATTACATCTCCCAGCTTTCCAGACCAGAAAGACATACCATTTTTGTAGCTGCTATCAAAGGCAACATTTTCCTTCAGAAAGCTATTGCATTCTGATTTAGAGTCCAGTAAAACAATACCAATACAAGGTCCAACATGGAAAGAAAGAGCTCCTTGCTCATCAGAAAAGTGCGCCTTCATGGACAAGGAGGAAGCTTGTATGATTGATTTAAGGGAATGCAAAATCTAGGAAGTTATCTGTATGGTGCACACAATAGAGTCACATTTGGTTTAGTTCTGAGTTGCCCAGCAGAAGAAAGAAATTGACATGTTGAAGTAAAAGCAGCAAAGGACCTCAAAGATAATAAAGTTCTTGAAATATCCTTCCAGTAAGGGAAGGCTGAGAGAGCTGGGACTGGAGAAGAGAAGATACAGGGGAATCCTATCAGTTTTTATAAATACCTCATAGGGATAAAGAAAATAAACACCGATTCTTTTCATTGATATCCATTGTTAGAACAAGAAGTAATAGGTACAAACAGATATAGAAAGCTCTGTTGAAGCATAAGAACAAAACACTTCTTAAGTGGTGGTAAGGGTGGTTGAACATCAGAACGCACTGACCAGGCTTTGGAGTCTCTGACTCTGGGGACAGTCAAAATTCAAATGGGCATGGTCCAGGGCAACCTGCTTTAGATGATTCTGCTTTGACCAGAGGTATTTGACTAGATTATCTCTGTAGGTGACTTTCAGAATCAATTGTGCTTCTGGTAGGAGTTAATTTGTTTGTGCTTATAATAAAACATGCTTAGGGTGTATGCTGTACAGTGTGGTAGAGGAATGCTAAATAGAGCCCTGTTTCCTGAGCCAACAAGATAGCTGTTTTAATAGCAAGATAGAGCATATTATAGTTAATATGCTTTCTGCATCCTTGTTTGGCACTTGTATTTGCACTAAAATGACTGCATGCCTAAATACACGAGCTAAGGGTCTTTAATCTTCATCCTGCAGATTGAGGAAACATTTGATTCTGCATTAGATTAGCAAGCAAAGAAAGAAGAGGGAAGAAAAAAGTGCACATCACTATGTGCAAGAGAATGTGAACCCTTAAATAAAAACAATTAGCTGTAAAATATGTGTCATTTTTGCATGAAACGGTAGATCAGTTTAATGCAATATGGTTTTTTTTAGCAATTTTAAGAATGTGTTCATAAAAAAGTAAGCAGTAGCCCTCTAAATGGATGAAAAAAAAGATTGTGCTAATTCCTGATGCATCAACTGATAGACAAATTGTTATCTCTTAGGAAGCAAAATAACTTGTGAATTGTAGTACGTATAGGAAAAACGTAGAAAACTCACATTTAGGTACTATACTGAAAACTAAATAGAAAGCTGTCTTGCTACACTGTGATCTCGACCATTGCACTATTACTTTTTTTCCTCAACCTACTCCAAAAATATAACTGACTGCAAGTCTTTCATTTTAGCAATTATGGTAGAAGAAAAAAAAGTACAGCTTACTCAACTTTCCCCTGTAAGGACACTGACCTTATGTTCTTTGAAATCCCAACAATAAGAATGGTCTCTGACTGAGTTAAATCTGGGACAACAGCAGATATTTGCACGTTTCAAAAAATGTACCACTAGGACAGATATTGGAGATTATCTCCCAGCCCTCCCATGCTCTAGACTGATAACTGATAGGGTAAATAACCTCCTTTTCCCCTTGCCAAGCCCACAAATTTCAGATACCGCTCTCCAGAGAATAGTGGCTAACACTATTTACAATGCAAAGGAGCTCTGGCCAACCAGCAGCAGTGGATCATGTAAACCTCTACAAGATTCTTTCTTTTTAATTTAGATAATGCCACCCTTTGGCCCATTTCTTAGAGGTAAGGGTACCAGAAAGCTGTCCATGCTAGAACAAGAGAAAATACAGAAACTAAGAGCAAGGCAGCTGCTTTTCAAAGTCCTGGCTATTCCCAAAGATTTTATGCCCTTCTACTGCTTCAGGCTGCTATTAGTGTTTTCATACCTAGTATCTTCAAAATAGATGTTTTCCTTTCAAATACAAAGCTGTTAATTGGTAAGCAGTGATCTTTCTTTTGCTTTCGCAGGACCTATTCTATGTATCTGTCACTGCCTCCTTTCTAATGAATAAGTTGCATTACATTTAGGAAGGAGAGCATGACTAAATAGTAATCCTAGAACATCTGATTTATTGCAAATTCATAACCTTCATTACCATAAAATATTTTGTATCTGCAGTCTTCTCCTAGGCAACCTACCTGCTTTTTCTTTTTTAATCCAGAAAGTGGGAAAATGGTGTCCCTGTTTCTTGCTAAAATGTACTAACTCTTCATCCTGCTGTGGCATTGATGTTATTTGTAAGCACGCACATAAAAAATTGATCCAGCTTGTTAAAGTACAGCTGAAGCAGAATATTCTCTTTTTTACATTTTACAACAAAATATCCAAATAAGTCATATGGCTGATACACAGAAAGTAGAGTTTGGTTTACATCAAAGGAATTTATGAAAGTTAAAGCATATCAAAAATAAAAAGGCATCTTAGTCACTGCATAAAAGCTATTTTTGAACTTATATAATCAAATATACTTACGTATGATATAGAGAGACTGTGCCAGCTATAGCATGCATATCCTTCTACTGTAATTAATCTTTGCAAGCACTTTAAGTCATTTTAAATTTACATTTACTTCTGCCTCACACAGTTGTGGTGTTATCTCAGTTTTCACCATCTGTCACAGACATCAGAAAAACTGATTTAAATCAAAGACTGTAGAAACAATTTTTAAAGCACTCTGGTTCCCATGCTTTATGGCATCTATAGGACTGCACATGTAATTAAGAAAAAAAACCTTCATGTTACTGAATGAGATCTGAAAACTATCAGTGAGAAGCTGCAGCTTAGGTCCTACATCTTTCACATCACTGGTCCACATCTTACACTTCAAGTTCCTCTCTGTTTATAAAGAAAAGGTCCAATGGAAATAGCAGGGGAGGAAGAAACCTTCAGATCAGCAGTTGCTAGGATGTCTTTTCATGCTTCAGCAGTCATTAGGTCTCTTATCCAAGAGCCATGCCATTAATGAGAAGTCTAATGACTTCCATCCCTTTTCTTAAAAGATTCAGCATGTCACCAGTATTTATGAGGAAGCCTGCTGTAGCTACAGGGACATTATGTGCTTCACTGTATTTCAAGCTGAGAGATGCTGAAAATGGAGCATTAGTTTATCTACTATATTTTTTTCTTTTAAACTGTCTCCCTTTCCCTCCCTCCTTGGGTAAATAAATGTGCCACATTTCTAGCAGCCTGAAGACAGAAAAATATCTTCAAGCTTGTTGCCAGTTTTATTCTCCTCCAAATATCTACCAAATCACCAGAAGCTCTTATTAGCTGAGTGAACTGAACCTTCAAACAGCAACTGCTCCAATACCTCCTAAGGACTTCTCATAGTAAATAATTCAAAGTTTAAATTCTGTATATTTATTCATTTAACTTGCTTTATATTTCAAAGTAATAAATAGAATTAATTTTTTATAAGAAAAAATGATGCTTTCCAACACTGCACAGCTCCACCAATTAATAAAAAATTATCCAGCATCTATTTGGATTTATTTTCAGATTTTATACCTCCCTTTCAAACTTTCTGTAGATATGATTGTTTTTCTTACCTTCCTGAAACTCTTAGAAAAAATTCATGTCCATTTTTGCAAAAACATGCAGCTGTAGTCACTGAAAGTTTTTCTAATAACTGCAGTGACATTGTTTACATGTGGGAACAAGCATAATGCTGAACATCTGTAAGACTTTCATCTTTATTCTTTACTACGAGTTTCCAGCTTATTGTCTGCCAACTATGTTAACTCCCAGGTATTTTATTTAAGGCCAATGCACATGTGAGAATTTCACCTTAATCCATATCTTGTGATTTGCCAAATTACTTATCTATCTGAAATATTAAGTATATGAAAAAGAGATTCTTGGAAGTTCAGTGATAGTCAACAAGATAAAAGCCCTTGAACTATAGAAGTACCATTTAAATATTAATATAGCTTATATAACACTTAAATTGTTTCCTCCAACAACTTTATTTAACCTTCATTTATCAAGAAAGTAGAAAGGACATTCCTTTTTCTTCTCCACTCCTCCAAAAAGCACTATTGATACACTTCTGTCAACAGTATTGGCATTTTTTGTTATGATCCATTGGCAATTGCTTCTAAAGTGAAATATGTTAAATTTCTGGGCCAGTTCCACGATCATTTATTGTAGTCATCATGCAAGTGACGAAAAATCCACAATCTTCTTTGAATCCATAATAGCATAAGAACATTTTGCCTTGTGTGTGGAGAGATCCATTGTTAACAGAATGTCTTTTTTCTTTCCTTCAAGAAATGGAAAAAGTGTTCTCTGCCATGCTACCCCCATCTCTTTGTAATTTTCCACTTTGCTCTCTTTATGCTTCACTAAGGGAATTGCATATCAGTGCTAACTGATAGGCTTCTGCCTTACACGAACAATTTTGACTGCATATTGGCTGATGATCATGGCAAAATTAAGCATTCACAAAACTTCATTCTTTTCTGCACTGTAGACCTCCATGCTGATGATCAACACAGTGACATTTTGAAAAAGAATGCAGAAACATGAGGTTGTACTTGACACTCAAAGAGTTTGTCAGATGTGCAAAAGTATTTCACAAGAGACTGAAACTTGGAAATCTAAAAGCAGACAATTTTTTTGTATAGCTTGAATAATCATCTCTAGAGAAACTTAGATTGTTAAAATTTTTTACATTTTTTATGCAATATTTATGATTGGCTTCCAGTAAGATCACCTGAAAATTCACTGGAAGTCAGCTATCATCCCACTTTTTTCAGTGCATCTTTGTGGCATTTCATTGTGATTAAGTATCATGGGGTGGAATATGAGTCATTAAACAGCACTGAATGATGAGTTAACATCTTCAGTTCTGTATTCCCCTCTTGCTGTGACTGGAGTTTTTCGCTTATTTTGTTATCCATCAGTTTGTTTGTGACATATAACTTAGTTATAATGCAGCTATGATGTTTAGACGATACACAAAAACTGGAGATATATTTTTTATCTCTATTACCTCAGTGATTTCCAACTCTTTCAAATGCTTTTAAAACTATGTATCTTCTCATAAGTGACTCATACGTCTCCGAGTGTGTTTACTCTTTCTAACAAGAATTAAATATTGCTAAGAAGTTTTCTGGAACAGTATTTGTCATAGATCCTGCTTGTGCCCAGGCAATAAATACACAGTGGCAGATTGTGTCATTAGTCTGAAATTTGAGAGAAATAGCAGAAAGTTAGATTAAGTGATTACAATAAAAAGGAATAGTATCACAGCCAAAGATAAGTGTTAACCTAAACTTTTCTGAAAGTTAGCACACCAATAGTGATTATTCAACCCACTGGTTGAACAGCTAGAGAAGAGTCAGAAAACTCTCCCAGGACCTCCTGATAAACCAAATGGAAGGGTCTTTTGAGTGAAGCCACAATGCTAAGAAAAGAGCAGTCTGAAATGTCTCTCGGGAAGGAGTGAAACACAACTTGTGGAAGCAGATTTATAAAGTATTTAGGGCTAATCAGAGTCTCTGCTTGACTCAGGTCTTCGTCTTGGGGAAATACTAGATGCCATTAAAAATAGCTATTGCATCGTGATATTTTTTACTTAAAGGATTTGTAGCATTCCCCTGAGATACCTTGTAAATTCCATGCAAAATACATTAACGGTGGGATTTATAATTATGTTTAATGTAGGAGTGCATTTTAAGGTACAATCTAAAGCATAGGTCTGAGAAATTAGATAAGGGAAAACCACAACTGTATGCAGTCAATGAATCTAACTGACTCTCTAATTAGAATGTAAGCAGTTACGAATCCACATGTTTCCATCTGAAAGTGATTACTCACCAAAAAGTTATTAATCCCCTATGCCTACAGTATGGTCGCGTCATGCAAAAGACTCCTTTCCTAGTCAATAGTGCTGTGAATCAATGCTTTGTAGATAGAAGTTGTAAAAACATCTTAGTAATTAGAAGAAAAAAAAAAAAAGAAATTATTATTCTCTTAATATTTTAGACATTCCTTATATTTCAGTCCCTGTAGATGGGATTTTTCTATAGCATTATTTTGTCGCAAAAGCTTTTCTCTCCTTTATTTTGTATGGTTATTTTTGTTTAACCGTGAGGAATATCCAGCCACTACCTGTATGCACATGTATATAATTATACAACTCTAACCAGGAGATCAGAAAGCAGTTGTACAAAACACATCCATAAGGCTGGACTGAACACAGAGAAGGTGCTTCATATTTGTTCACACTGACTCCCAGACCTCAGAGCTTTCCAAAGGGAGGATTTGACCTTCTGTTGTTAGTATAAGCAAGCATAAATATTTTAGACGTATGTTACTGAAAGCAATTGTGCAAATAAGCAGATCTCAGGCATAACATATCTTCCTCTCTGCAAATTAGTACAAGAGTATTTCCCAAATAATTAGGCCCAGTAGAAGAAGGAAGTTCTACTCTGTCTTGCATTAGCAAGCAGATGCTGCGTTTGCTGGACTGTAGTTTTTACTTGTAGGGAGACATCATGTAAGAGGAGCACCTTGACTCATAGCGTGAGCTACTTCACCAGTAGGCAGCAGCTGTTTTTTTTCTTTTGAAAGCCAGCTCTGCTGTTCTAAGCCTTTGGTTACACAGAGTTATCTAGGGCAATGCAGCAGGAAAAAAAAAAAAAAACAACAACCCACAACACCAAACAAACAAAAAACCACCAAAAAACACAAAACGGTGGGAAAGTATCAGAGATAAGATTACATTTCTGTAGTAGAAGCTGACAACTAAACTCCTTCCACAAGTGCCCAGTGACAGAACAAAAAGCAATGGGCACAAACGGTAACACAGGAAGTTTCATTAGAACATGAGCAAAGGTTTCTTTATTTTGAGGACGATAGAACATTGGAACAGGCTGCCCAGAGAATTTGTGGAGTCTCCTTTTCTGGAGATATTCAAATCCACCTGGAGATTTCCTCTATAATCTACTCTAGGTTTAGCAAGGGCTTGGACTAGATGATCTCCAAAGGTCCCTTTCAACTCCTACAATTCTGCATGACCAAAGTAATCCAGGTGATAGTGATAATACTCACACATCAGACATCATGCTATCATAGAATGGCTTAGGTCGGAAGGGACCTTCAAGCCCACACAGTCCCAGTCTTGCTTGTAAGCTCCTCTCGAGTACTGAAAGACTGCAATGAGGTCTCCCCAGAGCCTTCTCTTCTCCAAGCTGAACCAGCCCAACCACCTCAACCAACTGTGAAATTCAAGAATGTGATTTTCTACTTGTGATATCAACAGCCATCTGGTGTATTTACAAAAATTTTGCCTAACATGAAGGCTTTATTAATGGTTCTCTGCATGTTGGCATTAAGTATGAGGCAGAGTAGCCAGTTGGGTTCAGTGTTGAAATAACACCACCTAACAAGGGATTACTAGAAACTGATTATAGAGAGGTTTTATTCACCAGTGAGGATTTTTTATATTGAAGCAGCAGAAACCTCTGAACACGAAGCTGAAACATATTAATTTTCAAGAAAAACATTACACTGAAAAATACATTCCTACTCTGAGATCATAGCAAAGTTTTAGAAAGGACTTTTTATGAAATACTTAGTACGCTCTTCTGTAGTCTGACAGTATCATCATTACTGTGATTTAGAAATGAGGCAAAGACTAATTATTGCATAATTAAATTAATCAGAGAGAGTTTCAGTGGAGTAGAAGATCCTTGATGAAGAATTTTACCTGTTTTCTGAGAAAAGGAAATTCTTAATATTTCCCCTCCCAATTTCTTTCCTCTAATTTGATTTCATAGTATTTACATAATAGATGTAATGTGATTTTCTCTAGCTACCATACAAAAGCGCTTTTCATCCTCCATCACCACAACAAATAGCTCTCTCAGACATTTAAAGCAGATTAAATAATTCTCAAGTACTGGAAAAATCTGTTTGTCTGAAGTATGACTGTAAAGTTACTTGCAGAACTGTGTATACAATGGCTGGTCCAAAAGTAATACCTCCTATTTCATTATGTTGGTGGTACAACAATTGGGGTTGAACCTTCCCACCAATATTCCATTACATTTTGTTGTTGTGCAACAGATGGCAGCAGAGGGGCAGTCTGACAAAATGGCATCTGACATTAAGTATATATGAAGCAAAGATATGTCCTGAATTCCTCCATGCTGAAAAAATTGTACACATTGATATTCATCAGTGCTTGCTGAACATTTATGAAGACCAAACAGTGGTTGTGAGCACAGTAAGTTGGTGGGTGGTGCATTTCTGCAGTGGTAACAAAGTGTGACCTCCGCTGATGCAGATTTTTATGAGTGTGACATTCAGGCTCTTGTTTATCACTGGTGAAAATACATATGTACTGGTGATGGCTATGCTGTAAAACAGCATTCTGCTGCTCAGGATTTTCTCTTTCAAATACAGTTATTGTGCTCTTTGTATCTACTGTGGTTTCCAGGGAAATAAATAGGAGGCATTACTTTCAGAGCAACGTACGTGCAGCTACAGATACTGTGCTTATCAGTTTTATTCTCCCTCCTTCTAAGGAGTGTGAATTCATTAGAAAAGAAAATAATTCTTGTAGGTCATCTCCTGGCTGTGCTGTGCGCAACAGAAAACCCAACATAACACCTGTGTTAGAAGTATACACAATCATAAATCATCTCTGCTTTCCAGCATCGCACGACGTTGAAGGTATTCACCTTATTTTTCTCCCATTTTCTGAGATTAAGGGCAACTGCATTAAAGTCTTGCAAAGGAAAGAATGTACGGGAGAGGAAGCCTCTACAAATCAAGCCTCAAGAGGAATTAGGGAAGACATGCACTGAGGCTGGTGGCATGTTCAGAGAGCCTCTGGCAATGCCAGTCTCCCACAGAAGGGCTTGGCACTGCTCTCCTCTCATCTAGGGCACTGGCTCATGCTGCGTGTGAAGGACACAAGAGAGTCACGGGCACCTCTCTGAGCAAGGCTGCACAATTAACCAGCCCTTTCAGCAATTCAGAGACATTTAGAAGAAAACGAGGCAAGAAAGTGGATTTCATTCTCAGCCTCAGCATGGCTGCACTTCTTCCCATCGCTGTTAGAAAGGAGAGCACAGGTTGTCAGTTTGTAATTGCATCTCTGTTTGTCTTGGTCAGGATAAAGTCTTACCATCCACCCACAGATTCTGCCTACAGAGAACAATACAAAGATATCAGATGGTAAAAGGAAAAACAAAAAGAATGCTGATTTCTCACTAGCCTCTTTCTCTATTAAAAAACTCAACCTCCACAGATGTTAGGAAATTTTGGCAGACATAACTTTGATATTAAAGCTCTACATTTTGACAGAATGTACCCTTAAAAAAGACAGAGTCAACTCACAGGACATAACACATGCTCATATATCACTGAGTCAATCAGTTATTTCATCAGAAATCCACAACACCCTACTCTTTTGTCAGTGTCCTATTATAATTATTCCTTGTGAAGAATTGTTCCTTACAGACTTGCACAACATAATTTACTATCGCTGGTGTCATTCTTTCTATAATTCTATAGCTTCTTGAAGATTTTATCTAGAAAATAGAGCAGTATAATTTAAAAAATATTTTTATGAATATCATTGTAATGCAACAAATCACTATTTTTACCATGGTATCTATTCTTTCTTTAAGTAAATTAAGTATGAAATGCACTCATGTTTCTAAACTCGAGTTATGGCATATAGAAAAATTAAATATTAAATTTAAAAGATTCAGATAGTTCCTTTCTGTTACAGTTTATTAACACCGATGCCACTTTAGACTACAATAAGTCAGACCACTTCCAAAACTAAGGACTAGTTTAATTTATATAAACATCTTAAATATTTAAAAAAATATGAAAAATATTTACTTCTTTTCTTAAGCTTCAAAATATCTTCACTGTAAACCTTTAAGATGTCCTCCAAGTACAGTAAAGTTTCTCTGCTAGTGTCTAAAGCTAAGACTTGAACATTGCAACCAAATCAGTGTCTGATTAACTTCACATATGCAAATGAGTAGAAACTTTCTTACAAAAAACATGTTTTTACATGTCAATTTATTTCACTTAGGGTTAAGTTGCACACAGAAGAGAACTAAAAGAATGGCAAATGATGAGATTTCAAGGTTTCATATTTGACAGGCCTCTTAGGCCAGCTCAGAAAGGCAAAACACACTGGCAGTGTTGGAAGATTAGATTATTCCCTTTTGGCATTATATCTTTTTAATTTTTTTCATGTCTATGATGCATTAAAAGGGGGAAAAAAAAAAAACAAAACAAAAAAACCCACAAACCCCACAGCTTTCTTCGATTTGTAGGACACAGGTTGATTGCTGTCTCTTTTTGAGAACTAATATGGGTAGAAATGAGGTCATTGTCTGAAATCACTCCCCCATCAATTCTATGTAGCCTGTGAGTCATACAGAGTAAGAGAAAAGGTTACATGAACCAAAGTTAACAAGGTATTGAAGCCAACAAAATAGCACAGCAACAAAAGAAATGACTACCCCACAATTTACCCTGCCACCCTCTATTTGCTTACAAGCTTATATGTATCATTAAGAAAATCAATTTAAAATAAGACAGTGAGAAAAAGGAGAATGTATAAACATAATTATTTTAATCACTCCAAGATCTCAGGAGAATCATGCAAGTCATGATGGAAGCTAAAATTTTCAGTGACATTTGAAGTTAATTGGACATCAAGAAGAAACAGTAAGAGTACTAGGAATTTCATCACAGATGAGATAATTCTAGTATGTCTTGTCAACATGACGAATCAGTATTTCTTCTGGACCCTAAATCCCAAGCAAATTACAGGCACTATGCATGTGGCAAGTGGCAGTACAAATAGAACACAAAGCGGTAACACGAACATAGAGAAAGTATTGGAGTAACAGTTGCATCTTGCACTCAAATCTTTGTTGTCCAAGGAGTTTGAGAGAAAGGAAGTTTCTATCTTCTCTTTTCGTTTATGTTACTTTTAAATAGACTTCAAATAAACCACATATATACTGTAAAAAAATAAATAAATGGTGTCTTCCAAAATAGATGGTATTAAGATTCATTGAAGACAACATTTATTTTCCTTTGAGATTTATTGAGTTCATCTACAGAAGTAGGTCAAAACATTCTGCAACTAGTTCATGATCTAAAAATGCCACTTCAGATATTTTGAAGCTATCTGTGAAATTGGGTCTTAAAAACACAGAATAATTTTGGCTGAAACGAAAAAGAAATGAAAAAATACATAGATCAAGACTGACAAACTGATGGTAGGATAGTTAACTTTTACACAGGAATGGGAAGACTTATTCTTGAATGTATCTTTCCACTCGAGAGCTAGAGATGTATCTGATTCCCTGTTAAACAATATAGAAAATAAAATAACTATTTAATATTGCACCATTTTTGTATAAGATAGACAGCTTAAAAGAAAAAAAGCCCATCCTGAGATGTGCTATTTTGCATGACTCTGAAAGGCTTGTATGGTGTTTATTTACCTCTGGCTTAAGAAAAGAGGAGAAATAGTTGGTCACGGTCCTTACGTGTCCAAAAACCAATTGCTGTAACTATTTAAGCAACTAATGTGAACCTTTGGCGCTTAAACTCAGCACCCAAAAGGAGAAGCTGCTGCCCTGCCACTGTGGCTTGTAACCAATCAATGATCAAACCTAATCCATTAGAAAGGGGAGTTCGAAGTCCAGCACTTCCCTGTTTGAATGAATGTTCCATCACTGTCCCACTGCCAACAGCCTTTGCTGACAACACAGGACTTGGCAATTTAACGTAACAGTAACATTTGGGCCCATTTCCACGTGTGCTATTTGGACCACATATAACTATTTCATTTTGGCAGCAGAACTAGAGAGCAAGTTTTTCTACAGACTGAGTCATCTCTCTTTCACTTTCAGTCTTAGATTTATTGGAATGTTTCTTGGTGCACTTTTTAAGGGCTCTGCTAAAAACAAGGAAAAGCTCTACTAGCTATAACAGAGAAAGATATTTTTGTAAAAATGAGAAACATGAGACTCCTCAGAGCTCATCAAGGAGCCACAAGAAGGATTCCTTACTCAGTGCTTTGGAAAGAAAGGGAAGGGGAGAAATCAATGCAAAAGAATGTGATGTGCAACTTTCAGTAAAACGTAAACGTTCTGGTGAAAAACAGGATAACATTTTAATTGTAAAAAAAATAGAAAAGGAAAATTTTGATCCATTGATATGTTGTGGACAGGGCAGTGAATAAGAGAGAATTTTTCACACGCTTGTGGAATGTTTATTTAACAAAAACATTTAACAATTCTACAAAAAGAATCAGATGCCAAAGTGTATTCCTGGATATACAAACCTATCAGACTACAAGTCAAAGTAAGAGACATAATAAAACTTGTTTCTTAAAAAAAAAGCCAAAAATGTCAGTTCAGATAAATTTTTAATGATATTTCTTTAAATTCAAACTACTGTTCAAAACCAGCTCTAACCTAAGGCTATATACTCTAGCCTCTTGATTTTCTGACAAGAAAGTATGCATGAAACAACCAACACATAAACCAACAGCTGAACTCACAGTTTCTAAGTCACATAAAAATGTGCCTTCAGTTCCAATCTCTAGGATGCAAGTTTGCATTTGCAGCTGATATGAATCCCATCCTTACAAAAATAACATTTCTCTCAAGCAGTAAAAGAAAACTAAAAGAATTTTCACTACACTCTTAGGCCCTCATCCTCAAATACTTCTGCATTTTCTCAACTTGGCTAGCTGGCAGTGAAACCAAAAATATAATGTAATATTTCATTAATGAATAACTGAAATGCAGAAAACTTGTACGCAGAAAGCCAATGCATTCTCAGTAAGATTCATTTGATGATTACATTGATTTCTAGAGCAGTGAAAATAGTAAAAACTTACATTTATTTTCATTTAACTACTGGAGTAAGGTCTCTGTAGGTAAAACAAGATCAGATGAAGGCAGTTCAACTCATTTCACTCTCACTTCATGCAAGGCCCATTTTTGTAAGGCATATCAAAACACATTAATTTAATAAAGCTGAATCAACAGCTAATTCCCCAAATTCTCAAAAAAGCAGAACAGCAATTGCTGACACAACCAGCTGGAGTGACAGCCCTGATGGATTTATGTCTCAGCTACAGAATATCAGAAAAACACAGATCTAAACACAAAACTTCTCCTACCCAAAATGGTCTTTGTCTATTTCTGATTAAGACTTCGCCTGCGTTTGCAATCCCAAATGCCAATAACATCAACCGTGCTCTGAAATTCTACTGGCTCACTGCCGACCCCATAAATGTTGTGATGCCCATTGCATTAGTGTCCTCTCGTTTGAGAACTGTTGCCTAGGTCTTTCCCTCCCTGATGCTATATTTGTATCCAGTCAATGAATCCGAAATCCCCTGCTAATTACCATCTAAGCTGTTATAAAGAATCTACACGTGTTACTGCACAAAAGAGGATTACTGTACTTTAAACTTAGCAAGGCTTGGTAATCCCATGTGCCACAGGATCCCATGGACATCAGAACAGATGTAAGTTTACCGATGACGCTTTGGTCAGCCCTTCCTTAGCTGCACATTTTATTTGCTACCACTGTTTCCCTGCAATACCTAAAAAGTCTTAGTTCACTATAGTTGTGTACCTTGCTGAGAAGCACATGCAAAAATAATGCAAATACATGCTGAGTAATATCTTTATTTAGTAACGTGCTTTCAGAATTCTTCACGCTGTAGCATCCTTTGAAGACAATGAAGGCAGATTTCCTTGATGGCACTTGAGGCCTTTCAAAATTTCCTCTGAGTTCTATTTTGTAATGAATGCTTTTTGTTGAAAACAGCCTTTGAAAATAAAAGAAATGAAAGTAAATCTCCTATCATAAAAGCTCAGATAATTATCTAAAAGCTCTGCTTGTCTCCTGTGCTAAATCTTTTAAATATCCAAAATTCCTGTTTTATAAACAAATTAATAGCCAACGACTAGGTGAAGGCAAGTAGCAAGCACTCACTTGCACTGAAAATTATTTTTCAAATTCAATCACATATTTTAAAAGTGAGCAAAAATTAATGCTTTGATTTCACTTTCAGACAGAAAAAAAAGTGAACTGACTTCTGTTTATAAATTGCAATCATCTAATGTAATGTACATCTAATGTAATGTCCTACTCTGTCAAGTGGCACTGTACAGCTTTTCATCTACGTTTGTAGGTATTTGTAGGCCAACTCAGAAATGTTGAGTTCACAGTGATACCACAGACCTGCACAATATCTTCCAAGACATATGCATTTTCCAGAGAAGAGAGAGAATATCTGTGAGAACCAAGAAAGAGACTTTTGAGGAAACAGTTCTTACAGTAGAAGGAAGCATCTGTTGAACAGCAAAGCAGCATTTGAAGATAGGGGTAACACTGAAATTCCAGCCATTGCATTTCAGAAAGCGATAGAATTAAAATACCGTTTCAGCAATGTGGAGCACTGAAATGTACCTCCCATCTTGTCCGTAACTGAATTTTAACTCTCAAGCTATTAGTATCAATTAATGTTCTCTTGAGTACAAACTTCCTCCTGATAGAAGGAATCACAAAAAGCTAAAAAAAAAAAAAAAAAACAAACAAAAAACCCTAGAATAACTATCCTAAATTTTATTTCTCAGGAATTTTTTTCAGAGATTCACTTTAAAACAACATGAAGTGAGAGAATAAAGAAAGAAACTGAAGAAAAATCACTGAGTTACAAAAATCAGGAAATGGATTCCCTAGAACTCCTGGATTTTCCTAGTTTTTAGATGACTAAATAGACTGAAAATGTTGTACTGAAAGTATATCCTTTCCAAGTTAGGAGTATCCTCACAACTTAAAAAAAATAATCTACTAGACAAATCATTTATCATGATCATTTTTTAATTGGTGAGACAGTTATCCTGAAATAGGGCAACATGTTATTGTGCTTCGAAGGTAGGACTATGGTCATGAAGTTAAATATTCTACATTAAGTATGAATTTATATATAAAAAGTACAGCTTGCCGGTGCATTTGTATTTAAAAGAAGTAAATCTGTAGAGAATGAAAGCTAATTATTATGCAGATATCTCCCGTTTGATTGAAAATAATTCTACAGACATCACTGCAGCTCTCAAAAAGGGTCCAAATTTTTTAGAGTATTTCTTCATTGAAGCCAGCTAGATTCTTTGTTCCAGTACCTCATGGCATTAAAACTTATTGTGAAGCATTTCTCCAAAATTTCACCAAGAGAAAGTTAAGATTATTTACTGATGTCCCCATTCAATATTATAAAACAAACAAACAAAACAGACAAAAAGCCCACCACAGACAAAAAATAACCATCACACCATTCTTCTCCCTTTGTGGCTTTCCCAGTCTCTTGCTTTGGCAGTGCTCTTCTGAAATTCCTGTGATCTTTCCTCAAGTCAGTTAACATCTATAATTTTACCATGAAAACAGCAAGCATGATGTATTTTAATGCCTCACTGTCCATTTCTATAAATCAAGTCACGCTAATGTTTCTAGCTTTCCTATTTCAAATGTCAAAAATTAGGACTCCACATCTGAAAGAGACTATCATTTGCCTCTTTCGGTAATATTTACAAAATAAAAGGAGCTTCACTAAATTCTCTTTCTCCCTACTGCTAAAGGGCAAATGCATTATCATCTTTTTTCTCCAAAGGCAATATCTGAAGTCATATAAAGATTGAGGTTTTGGTGCCCTATTCTTACTGAAATCTCTCACAATTCCTGGCAGAGAACCTGGGCAGGAAATTTTACCTTGAAAGTGATTTAGCACAGTATTGTAGTGATTAATGTTTTTAACTTAAATAAGGATACAATAATACTCCTCTTAACACATTTGATTAAAAGACAGCTCAAAAAAGTTAAAGATAACAGATTATATGATGAAAGTACAGGTAAAGAAGCATACTAAGGTCCTGAAGCACCACTGACGTTCTGCTTACCCAGTTTTAAAGCTCTTTTAAAACTCGTTCCAGAAAAAATACAAGAGCCAAAAAAGAGATAGATTATGATTAAACACTAATTGAAATGTTGTGAAATAAAAGTGAATGTGGCTTTAACATTTTTTCTCATTTTATATGATTTTTAATATGCAATTGTAGCTTTGTAGCACAAAAACAGGTGATGGTAGCTGGAAAAAACAGGGCAAACAGCCACCATTCCTTAAGAAGCTGATAAAGTTACTCTGAAATGAAAGCTTTTGTATTTCCTCCACCACTCTCCAGCTCCACCAGTGAGCCTAAGAAAAAAAATACTGCCTCTCTCAAGAAACACCGCTTTCTTCATTGCTTCAGTGTGCTGCTTCAACAGGATCACAAACTTTGGGTCAGTCTTTACACAAGCAATGTAAAGACTGCAATAGAAGACTTACAAGGAGCAAACACACACCAAAGGCTGGAGGAAAAAGAGGTGCATTTCTTACAGTCTCCAGTCTTTCTGAATATAGCAATTCATCTGTGGTAGCTCTTTACCAAAACATTCTCCCTTCCAGAAAGCTTCCCTTTCCCCCTCAATGACAGCACATTGAAAAATGCTTCACAAGGATTTTTCGTCCCTTCCCCCACATCATGTTATTCTTGCATCTTCTCTCTTACACTGAGAAAATGATGCAGAAAGAGCAGCTAGTGTTTTCCACACCAAATAATTTGTTGACTGTTACAGGGCATATGGGCAGGACAAGCACTGCCTTCAGCAGAATATCTGTGCCCTCTGTCATTATTTTCTTCTCTTGCTGCCTATTCCTAGCTCAAAGCAAGCCCTACTTCCGTTTGCTGCACATAGCAGTCAATTAAAGGACAAGAGTATTTTGTAGCTGAGCTATTCACAATGCCAACACAGAAAGCCTTGGTTCTTCTTTACTTTTTATCTGGGACTGAACAAAAAAGAGCACAAGGGGGGAAGGGAAGAAGAGATGGAAGTGTGCCCTACTGTTTTTTGTTTTGCATATGCTGTATTCTTCACAGTGTTCAAAACATTAGCTTTAACAACTGGGTTGACTATAGAATATTAAATCACAATCACAAAAACATGAGAGGTTAAGCTAATTTAATTTCTGTAACAACAGAAGAAATACAATTACTTTTATTCTGAATACTTATCTTTGTGTGACAATTGATTTTTAGCTGTTTTTTTTAATCTAGATGCTGTTTTGGTAAGGTACATGTTTTTAAGTATTTGCAAATAACCACTGCAAATATCACTGAGACTTATCTCCCATAACCCACTATCATCACCTATTTTCACACACAAACGAATTTTGTGTTTCTGTGTGTGTGTCGCATTATTAATAGCTAAAGTTTTATAATATGCTAAAATCATGTATACCAGCAGATGAAGGCAGAGAAGAGTTGTTTAAATTCCTAGAAATTTAGAAAATCATGTTTCCATGACAAATAAGAGACTGAAGTCCCTCTCATCTCATCAGCAGCCTTACATTGAAAGTTTGTCTTTTTTCACAGCTCATATTGGCAAAGTGTTTTCGAGAAGTTATTTGTGCTGTGACATAGAAGTGAAAATTTCCAATTTCTAGTTTAGTCTACTAAATTACAGAGGAGATGAACTTTGAGTTTACTATGGGTACAAAATGGAGTACTTATGCTTAAAACTTAGGAAACATTTGAAAGGGAACTCAGTGAGGGACCTACAGAAACACTTGCCCTGGAGATAAGTGCCCAGTACAGGAAATCAACACAAAGTTCAAGATATTCCTGCTTGTTTAAAAATGTAAGGTACATGGAAAATAAAGATGATGTGATTGGTGGTAATCAACATGGCTTCACCAAGGGCAAGTCATGCCTAACAAACTTGGTGTCTTTTTATGATGGAATTACAGCAGATAAAGGAAGAGCAACTGATGTCATCTACCATGAAGATGTTCAGAGGGCTGGAGCACCTCCCCTATGAAGACAAGCTGGGAGAGGGCTGGGGCTCTTCAGCCTGGAGAAGAGAAGGCTCTGAGGAGACCTTATAGCAACTTTCCAGTACATGAAGGGGGCCTACAGGAAAGCTGGGGAGGGATTTTTCATAAGGGCAGGTAGTAATAGGACAAAGGAAATGGTTTTAAACTGGAAGAGGGTAGATTTAGACTAGGTATTAGGAAGAAATTCTTTACTGTGAGGGTGGTGAGACACTGAAACAGGTTGCCTAGTAAGGTTGTGAATGCCCCCTCTCTGAATCATTCAAGGCCAGGCTGGATGGGACCTTGAGCAACCTGGTCTAGAGGGAGGTATCCCCAACTACCGTAGGGGGTGGAACTAGATGATCTTAAAGGTCCTTTCCAACCCAAACCATTCTATGATTCTATGAATGTTCAGGTAGGTAAATTGAAGTCATTCCTGCTTTGAAGGTGAGCAAATGTTTGATTCATTTGCTACAAAGAGCTGATCACTTAACATTCAACAATTGATATTCTAAGATTTTCAGGAATGATGTACATGTGGTAAGCAACAGAACTGAAAACCTTCATTAAGACAACGTATACAGATGCACTAAGATAAAATAGCCCTTGCTTCAGATAACATTTGTCAACTAGAATCAATTGCTAATTTAACAACTTCATGTAAACTGCTGCAAGTTTTGAAATACTTCATTTATTATAATATAGAAAAAACAACATGCACCGAGAGAAAAGGGCACAGCAAACCTCAGGTCTGCCTCCCACTCAGAGACAGAGCCTATTTGCACCAGTGGTAAATAATTAGATGACAGTAGCACTGCTCAACAGGAAGCTAGCAGCCAGAGGAGTGTGTGGCAGCCTCCTGTGGATGCTCAGACAGAGAGTGGGTAGGGGAGGACCTTGCGCATACTGCACCAAATAGTAAAGGCAGAAGAGCAGATGCAGAAATTTAGAAAGAGAATTATATTCTGTATTCAGAATTAAAAAAAAAAAAAAGAATTTTTTTCTTTGTGAATTTAAATATTTTGAAGCACTATGGCAGACTCAAAATATTTTCCCCTTTTATGTGTGTTTGTTTATATGATGTTTAAATAAAATCTGCCATGTTATTGAAATGAGATAGCGAAAGTGGCTAGAAAGCTCTGCAACAAAAGAACTCCCATGAAATGCCTGTGTCAAAGTGACATTTTCTGAGTGGCAATCTGCATCATTCGAAAATCCATCTGAATATGGTAAAGGGCTATTAGAGGGTATATCTCCAGCTCTGGAATTCAGGAGAACACAAGTCATCTATTGGTTCTTGGTCAAGAACAGTGCAACTGTATGCTTCCTAATACATGAAACTCATGGCAAAGATAATTTACCTCCCTCCTACAAACACATCTCAGCTGTTTTTCAGGTATAAACATATGAGAACTGTCTGTATTCTGAAAGGATCAGAATAGCTCCAGCACCAATAAATTTTGTGTGAAGAGAAGCAATGCATTCACAATGTGTTTAATACAAAATTATAGCCCATTTCGCAGTGCTTGAGCCCATCTCTGTTGCAGAATTCACTGGTTTCTCCAGTCTACCTCAGCACTGAGATTTTTTGTTCTTGCACACAGCCGGCAGTCTGGCAAGCTAATCGTCCTCTGTTGATTCTGCCAGATGTCTGTGAAATAGAAAGCTGCCCACTACCAAACAGACTGGCAGTTTTATGACTGTGACAATTGCTTGTGGCAAAATTATAATTAGTACAACAATATTGCTATGCATTCTAAACTGGATCGCACTGACTCCTGTTCCAGTTTTCTTCAACACTCTTAATATGATCTTTAAACAACTGTGAAAACAGCTGCATGCTGACTGCCATTAAAACCAACATCCACCAGATCTTAACATCAGGCACTCTAATGGATATTTTTCTCACTACTCCAAGGGATGTTCTAAGTGGTGAAGTCTACACTGTGTTGGTCTAGGGAAAGCTGACAATGTTATTCTTAGAGTTATAAAACATATTTGAGTGATTAGAGATAACAGCCTGGATAATGTCTCTACGTGGTTTCTGACGTGCAGATATTGCACAGACTTTTTGCTAAACAGAACACTCCATGTGGGGCTGTAGCTGCGATTAAATATTTTTCATATGTATTTCCATTCCAAGTATCTCTAAGCACCTCTAAGCAAAGGAGAGTGGGTGGAGAAATATAACATGCAGAAAAAAAGGCTTGAAAATACAGCATTTCACAAAAAAACTATTCTTGAAGAGGTCAGAAATGCTGCATTTCTCCTTGTTATAATCCAAAAGTAGCTCCCATCTCACTCCCTAATCCCCAGGAAAATGGAAGCTACAATTGCACCAAACAATTCTTTAGATGCTACTGATATTGCCAAAGTTGGGAATGCACAAATTATGTGCCTCTCTTTAACTATGTTGGTAGGTTATTTGCAGCCAGGTATGGCTGAGGTGAGGCCCCATGGTGGAGGGCGGCATTGGGGAAGGAGTCTCCTTTCCAGAGGTTGTTTCCATGGCCACTTGCTCCTGCATGGGGAACCAGTGTCCTTGCAGCTGCAATGCTGTTTTGCACTGCAACAAGGGTTTTAAATGTTTCTAATTGCCCTAATCATGGGAGTAGGCAGCAAAAGTCCAAAATACTCTGAAGGTTTCTTTGCAATTGTGCCTAGTTGTGCCCACTCACTGCATAAAGCTTAAGCAAAATTGACGTCTTTTGCTCCTTTCAAGCAGCCACGGAAAATCCATCTGAAGCAGAAATTGCTCAAGCTGGGGAGAAGAGCTTCCTGGTTGCAGAGCCCCACTGCAAAGGGAATCCAAAAACAACAATGGCAAATGCACAGAGTTTTCTTACAGCCCCCTCTGGGGTCTCCTGAATCAAACAGAAAACATCACAGATGGTTTCTTAGTTTTTCAGCACCTGCTGCAAAGCAAAGCCTGGCTGAAATCAGCTGCAGTGCATTTGCAGACTAGTAAGACAAACCAAACACAAGATGGAAAGCATGGCAGGAACACGAACTAATGATGTGCTGAGGCTGCTGAGATCAGTGAAGATGATGGGCTCCGCTTCTGCTAGATGGTGCAGGCCACTGGACCTTCCTCATCAATGTTTTGCTTCATGAGGTGATGGCACCTGCCAGGGTTCTGTGTCATCCCTGATCTCGTAAGCCCATCCCTTTTGTAGATGGACCAGGAGGACCCAGCAAAGCTTCACAATTCCATGAACAGGTAATCCTTGCAATGAGCTGTAAAGTTTTGTCATGCATTTGCTAACTGAACTTTTAAGAGAATCATAGAATCACTCAGGTTGGAAAGGACCTGTTCCCTGTCACCAGAGAGATCAACCCCGCTCTTGCTGTAAGCACTTTTCAGATATTGGAAGAGAGCAATAAGGTCTCCCCTCAGCCTCCATTTCCCCAGACAAAACAATCTCAGTTCCTTCAGTCCTCCTCGCAGAGCATATTTTCCAAACCCTTCACAAGCCTTGTTGCCCTCCTTTGGACCTGTTCCAGCACCTCAATGTCCTTTCTGTATTGAGGTGCCCCAAACTGAACACATTACTCGAGGTGAGGCCTCACCAGTACCAAGTACAGGGACAGGTTATGTCCCCAGTCCTGCTCACCACACCATTCCTGAAATAAGCCAGGATGCCATCAGCCTTCTTTGCCACCTGGGCACACTGCAACATACACATATAAACACATAGTAATCAGACATTTTATCTTGGTTGTAAAACAGGAGAACAAAAAAACTCACAACCAAGAGATGGCTGCTTACAGTCATCGAGCTAGGAAGTGTGTGTGTGGCAAGTGGACATCACAAAAGGAATTGCTGGCAGCCAGCTTTGAAAATCCAACTTTGAGACTCATGCTGATCATAGGTTGCTGTGGTCACTACCACTGTGCTAACAACCTAAACGCTCAATACAATCTAAACACTGTTCAGAATAGGCTGTCCTGATATTATTGAAAGCGCCCATATTTTAAAGAGAAATACTATTTTCAGGACAAATCCATTGTTCAAGGCCTGACAGCAAACAAGCAAATCAGCCTTATACATTCAGTGATTAGTCCAGCCAAAATAAGAAGGAAAAAAAAAGAAAAAAGAAAAAAGAAAGAAAGAGACAAAAGCTTTCCTTCTGGGCATCTTTTTTTTTAATCATTCTGCATGATGAAACTTAAAAAAGAAAGGAGAAAAAAACATAACCAAATGTCAAACAAGCAAATAGACACCATCTTAAAATATCTCCCCTTTATAAGGAAATGCATCATATCAATTGTGTGGGAACACAAAATGATTTTACTGATGAAAAATACTTTTGAAGCCTTCTAGGCAGTTTCATTTATGCACAAGCTAAAAAGGTTTTTCTGGTTTTTCTTCCCCCCCCATTTTTTAAAGGACACTGCCTAGTTGACAATTAGAAAGAATTACTATAAAAAAGCATTGGTTTCATCTTCTTAATAGCAAGTATTAGCAACCCAAATCTCCTGGAAATTCAAGACAAGATGCACTTGAACTACTGTTAAGATATACTGCAAAATTCACTGCTCATAGGGCAGCTGTCCATAGTATATTAATATTGATCTAAGATATTATCAAAGCTCATTTTGGAAAAAAATAACTCTTCTTTTCACAGGAAGGTCTTTAAACCAGGAGAAAGGGGATTACTGAAAATCAAGGAAAGAAGCAAGATGAGTTTTTTAAAAAAAAACAACTATTTTTAATGTGAAAAGAGTCAGTGGGCAAAATCTCTATTGCTGTAAATGAACAAAGAATAACACAGACGACTGAAGGACAGCTGGAAAGCCTGAAGAGACTAATAGCTTATCTTTTTTTTTTTCCAGGAACGGCATTCTGCAAGTAGCAAGCGCCCTGTCATCAAGCAATCACTTGTGTATTATCGCATTTTCTCTCACTGGCATTTGCTCTTTTTCCATGTTTTTTACAGGTTCATATTGTAGTGTCTGAAAACAGAGAGCAAATGGGAAACTATTGATCTAGTTAAACATTGAGATGTAAATGCAGTTAGCAATTAATTGCATCGACCATTTTCTTGCATTAGCTTGGAAAGTAGCTAGAAGACATTAAGGATGTAATGGAAAAGTTGACATTAAATGAAGTCCCCATCCTCATCTTCTAAGGCAATACAGCCACCTCTTCTCATTTTGTAGCTTTGCTCATCTTGGTAAAAATTCCTATTGATTCACACATTGTGAAATGCATCGATTACATTATAACATCTTCTGTGTTTTTGTTTTGGGAGAAAAATAAGAATTGCCAGAAATTCACAACAAAATCCACATGGATGGATCAGAGTGAGAAATATCACATGATGATTTCCTCATAAGTTTTCTCTCACCTTGTTTCATATCTGTCAGTATATTATCACCCAAGACTTATACCAGTTAAACAATTAACACAAAATCTTTTTCCAAATCCAATGCTTTGCCCTAGAGAACAACAGAATGGCTTAGGCTGAAAGGGATTTGAAGTCCATCCAGTCCCACCCTGTGCCATGGGCAGGGCTGCCCCCCAGCAGCTCAGCTGCCCAGGGCCCCATCCAACCTGGCCTTGAGCGCCTCCAGGGATGGGGCACCACAGCTTCTCTGGGTAGCTGTGCCAGCACCTCACTGCCCTCTATAGAATTTATTTCTAACATCTAACTTAAGTTTCCCATCTTTTACTTTAATGCCATTGCCCCTTGTCCTATCACTGTCAGACCATGCAAAAAGTCGGTTCCCCTCCTACTTATAAGCTCTCTTCAGCTGTATGCATGTGTTGAACAAAGGAAATCAGTATTCTTCCTTGTGCAAGCAAGAAAAACAACTAGAGCCATCATCTCTAGCTTACTGCATAGTTGTTACAGTATTAAAATCTAAGCATAAAAAAAGCCCCATTACACTATTTCAGGAAAATTGAAAAGTATGAATTCACATGTGTTATGTATATGGGAGCTATAATCATCCATTGCTTTCCCTTCCCCTCACATGCACTATTTTCCTTCCCATAGCTGCACCTCTAAGCGTATATCCTAAAGTCTCCCCTGTGGAAACTTCATAGTAAAAGAGCACAATCCAAGGAAATACATGGCTTTTATAAGATGTTAGACGATTTGTCTATTAATAACAGTTGACGTCACACCTTCAGGGAAGCTAAAACACTGCTGAAAGAGAGCTAAAATAGGCCAGCTTTGGCTCAGTATGGCTGCAAAAGCAGCAGTTGGCCTTTCTGCAACCTGCAACCAGATTTATTGTGCTCTTTAAACTATCCTGCCAAAATCTGTGTTTTCAGTGATTTTGCTGTCAGTAAATGAAAAACAATAAAGAGACAGCTAACACACTTGTAGTAATTTGAATGCTATTTCACGTTAATTAGCCAGGTCAGCCTTGCTGCAACACCTGAATTAATTGTGGGAAAATGGTATCATCAGTTCACTGCTAGGTAGCACTGTCAGGGATGTTCGGCAGCTAATCCATCATTCAAAGAGAAAAGCAGTGTTTTGAAAGATGATACAAAGCTTTGGGGATTGGCCTTTCTGCAACTCACTGCTGGAGCCTGTTATTAGTATTAATGTTTTATTAATGAAGATGCTGAAGGAAAGAGACAACATGAAGGCCTGTCTGGATTTGTGACCCTTTGCTGTCCCTACAGTGGCTTATTTCCCAGAAGGAGAAAGCATCTTCTAATTTCAAATGAGGATCAGCAGCCATCTTTGTTGATCAACCCAGCTGACACCATGTCCAAGGTCACACAGGCGTTGCCTGTGCCATGTGGCTTAAAGCAGAGCTCTCCTCTCTACCTCCTGCCTCACCAAACATGACACTGCTGTGAGGCAAAGCCTGGAAGCAACAGACCTTGCACCACAGCAGCAGCCGTGCACTTTCCCTTTGCTCCCAGCACAACTGTGTCTTGCTCAGGGAAGTTTGTACAGCACACATCAGTGCTGGGGGAGTCTGCAGTACCCCAGAAGTCTTACTCTTGTTCTTGGAATAGCGTCTTCCCTGCTTTCACTGCTGAGTTATTCTCCCACTTTGTTCTTCACAAATACAGCTTGGAAAGCCTTGTGACAGTGTGTTCAGAGGAGAAAAAGGAGCATTTGTCCTTTCTGACTATAGTAAAACTTATATACAACTATGTATATTTATACTTACATCAAATCTACAAATGATTCCTTCTTCCTTCCAAAAGTAACTGCTAAAGGCTTACTATCTCTCTAGAAGAGAAATGCAATTTATTGAGTGGTTATTGTCTTGTATTAAAATTTTTCTTAGCCTTGGACAAACTTATTAAAATACTCTAAGAAACTGTAGCTTGCTGCCATCAGTGAGAACAGCATTTGTCACACAAAAATAGACAATAAATAGGCGTGTGAAATTGTCTCATACTGATCACAGGCCAAAAGTTTTATTACACAATTTTTTAGGCAGTTTCCTCAATTAAAAACATCCAATTGTGTAAGACGCTTCCACTTGATTAGCTGACAGGGTTATCTTCTGGCTGTTGATACTTCCTCAGTTTTCTCTAGCAGTAGGCACATCAGCAAAATAGTTATTCCATTCATTTAACACATTATTAAAAGAATAACTTAGCTGCTAATTTTTGACCTAACCAAACAAAAGGTGCCAAGTCAGAGAAAGAGTCCATCCTAGGTGATCATTATTTTAAGCCCATGATCTCTAAGCGTAAAAGTTAAAAATAATAATAGCAACAACTGTCAAGACATTTTTTTTCTGGTTAGGCCTTGGACAATTGTTCTACTTTCCCTATGCTCCTGCTGAAGATAACATATGGCCATTTAGGAAACGCTGCCAATGCAGTGCAAAAAGCATCCACATCTTTTATCCGCATTGTGATATTTAAAGCAAAACAAGGCTAACTCTTTCTCTAAATGCAAGATCCTGGTAGATTTGCCAGATTTTTTCCCCAGAGAAACAGAAACAACATTTTTATCCCTTAAAAAAAAAAAAAAAAAAAATTCCACTGTGGAACCATCATGTATGGTTGCTATGGTGACATAACAGTTGGCTAAATTCAATCAGTTCTCCCCATTATGTTGGTACTTTGTTTAAGAAATCACAACTTAAAGAGCAAAGCTCCTTTCCCTCTTTCTCTTCATGCACATCCCATTTAAAAGTACTCAGTGGGCTTATTACAGCACTGGTACCTGCAATAAGATCTCTCCTAAAAGTTTGCCTCTTCTCAGGGAAACCCCAGATAAACATCAAGAATAATCAGCTAATAATCTGAAAATATGTACACGCAGTGATATCCTTCTACCTCCCACTGTCATTCCCAACCAATACATCCCTATATCTTCATACACTAAACTGTTTTTGCTGAGGCTTTTTTTAATGTATCAGCTACCTAGGCAGCTGGCCTAAGTTTTCTTTATCTGTCTTACTTCAGATAAGTGAATCCTACTCGCAGAAAGCACAGAAGTTTTAGCTGCAGTGGAATCATTTTGCAGCCCTGCCAGGGCCTGCAAAACATCTGATATCACTCAAACTAGAAGCATTTTAGCTACCAAAGTTCCACTTTGGTATTAAGGCTCAGTAGGAAAGTTTAAAAAAGTCTGATTGAGGTGGATAGGAGATCACTGTATTCCCCTCAAACATGCCTAAAATGACCATGAAAACAGTGCAAATTTAGTATAGTTAACATGGGTTCAGGAAAACAGCTTTCAGTTTGTTTGTTCAGGCTTTAAAAAAATCTCCTTCATAGATTTCTTATGTCTGCACCATAACAGTCCTTTGGGTCTGATCTCCATAAACTCCACAGCAGTAATAAAGACAACACCAGTGTGCAATCAACCTGCACATGCAGAGATGCCTCTGCCTCACAGCAGAGTGAAATAGCCTAAATCTCTACGCATAATTTCTTCATGATAATTTTTTAAGGCAAACTTGGATTTGAGCAGGACCATGGGCGCAGTGAAATGTAGGGACCATGGGAGAGAGCTAGATGCTGGGACCGAAGAGCTCCATGCAAGCACTTCCTTCCCATTCAATCCAATCCACCCCCAGGCAGCTTCTAGAAGCTACTACTGAGATGCCCACTGGCCTTGACCCAGCACTGGGAAGAAGATGATGTTCCACTTGAGCTGCTGTCAGAAAAGAAATGCGACTGTGCTGGACGGTCTTTTGAGCAAGAGATATAAAGCCAGAGCCTGTGCAAGCCCTGTACTGTGTCTGTAGCATCTCAGAGGTTCCTTTCAGCTTTCTGTTCTTCCTTCTAGCCCTTGCCATTCATTCATCACAAAAGCAGACAGACTCATATTTTAATGACAACTTGAGAAATCTCTTTCTCTCTCTACCCAGCCAAGGACATTGAATTCAACTCACGATACTGTTTCAAAAAAATGTTTTCTCTGCTTAGAAAGCTTATTGAGTTTTTAATGCATACTTAATAAATGCTAAAAAATGTATTTTATGCAGCAACTGAAAATTAAGCCAGGCCTGACAACCTGCTCCCAATTTGAAATTATTGTGATAATAGAATAGTGCATTTTGTATTTTAAAGATGTTTTTCCCACCCATGTGGCAATGCAGAAAACTCACATCTCACCAAAGGAAAAGACTGTGCTTAGATGTATGTTTTATAGTGGCAGCATGCCTGAAACCATTGCTTTGCCTAACTGTTTCAATTCTTTTATTCTTATTCTGAAGGCATGTAGATAAGTCAAAAACAAAGGAAACAAAACACAATGCTTACAAGTAGAGAGAATTAAGTCATTTTAATGTGAAAAAAACATGAATATTTCAAGATTTTACAAAGGATTGTCTGCTAAAGTTCTGCATAGCAAATCAGAGGCCATTGCAGAATGTTAGTGCTATTTGCATTCATTTCATTGTACTAAAACCTCACTGACTGATGTCTGGCAGAAGAGATTTATTTTGTGCACCAAAAGATCTTCCATTTGGAGTTTGCAGTGAGCAGATGAGGGAAAATTAAAGCAATGATCTTTTTCCTTCAGCGTATTTAAGACATCAGCTATTGCCTGCTATCACAATAGAATGGACTTAGTGCCGTCTATGGACATGACTATGTCTTCTACTCTCAGAAACGCTTAAGAAGATTGATGGTTTTTCAGGTACTAACAGAAAGCTCAGGATGCTGGTTTCTACTGCAGGATAAGGTGAGCTTTGAAAGACCAAGAGACTCACGGTATCAAAAATTTTGCTTGATAGATATCATAGCAACACTGCCAGCAAAATGTGAGTTCTAAAAGCTCACAGTATTAGATGAAGTCCTTTAAGTTGCATCATCACTCCTGATTTGACTAGCTTCAGCTCAGCTTAACCTAGCTTGAAAGAGCAGTCGTGTGTAAAGCAATACTGAAACTACAAAGACAAATTGTTTTGGCAGCAGATGAGCTTTGCAAGTTGAAATGCAGGAAGAGAGGCCAACTGGGAAGCCAGTACCTGAGCTAAGCACTCGCGTGAATGCTTGAAGGAGACTTCAAGTAATTAGAGGCAACTTTCAGAAATTCATCACTGAAATTGAGCTAACATTCCCTTCTACTTCTTATCTGCCCTTATTTCACCTTCTGTTTTGTTCTTCTCATGCCTATGTCTTGATTCAATATTTTTTCTTCAGAGAAAGACAGTCTCAGAACCAATGAAACCCCAGTTCCAGCTGGCATGAAGTCATGTGCAATTCAGAAGGAGCATTAGTAGGATGGGTGTAAAGCTCTGGAAGCTTTGGTTTTCTCAAATAATAATTATGGGAATAGCAATCTTGAAACCACTGTGACATAAGGAAGCTCTTACAGAATATAGAATGGTGTTTTCTAACCTCTCAATGCATACATACACATATATATATACACACACGTTAATAACTTCACCAGATTTCCTATTCAGAGAATTATGTTCAAATTATCTCTGTACAACAGCATTAAAATATTTAACAAATAACTGTAAGAAATTTTATTTCCAAGAAACTTTTGTCAAATCAATGCATACCTAAAGAAAAAAAAATGCTGCCTGATATTTACAGTTACGGAGCACGTGCATATTACAAGTTAATTTAAGCAAAACAGAGAAAGACATTTTTCACCCACAAAGAAAAAAACAACACATCACTTCCATTTATAAAAAAGAGAGGAAAGGAAGATCCAGGGAACCAGAGGCTGGAGAGGTTGGGAAAATCATAGAGCAGATCCATGGAAATTTAATTTAGTAGTACAGAGAAGGTAGAAATAAGAATATCAGTATAGATCCATGACCAAAACCTTCACATGGGTGTGCAAAGAACCAAGATCTTCTTTTTGTCTCCAGGACAGTTTCTCTAGTTTACTCCATGACAATTTACTGCAGGACTTAGAATCTAATTGCTAGGTTTGTGCCTAAGGATGGATAACTCTGTCTCCTAAGGAATTTTATAAGAACTAAATATTTGGAGAGGAAAGCATGCAAAGGAGGAATGAGCTGCAAGCCCTCAAGAAGGGATTCCAGGCAGGTTCCCCAGGTCAGCAGATGTGGGGCAACAATGTATGGAACAAAATCAAAGCTCTTGCAACACAATTTTTAGAACAAGCCATACGCACATTTGTAAGGATCATGTGGTGATTTTCTAAGCACAGGGACATACTACTACTTGCTTTGGTCCAACTTGGACCAATTTCTTAAGTGGGAAGGGTCTTAACAGGCTCTACAGGATCACCTTGCCCAAGCAAGCATATCTTCAAGCTTAGTCATTTCAGAACAACTCTGCAAAATGATTTTGCACAGTTACAGGAAGGATCCCTTTCCTCAGCTCAACATATCAACTACAAGTAGCTTTCATTTAAAGAAATAATATAGCAGTTAAAATGAATTTACTACCTGAAATAGATCCTCTTTCTGGAAACCTAGGTTACATATGTAACAAGGAGATAAGGTGCTATTTATAAAGATATTTCTGAATACTCTAATCAAGTAGGCAATGATGGATGTCTGCGATAAATATTTCTATCTTCCGTTTCTTGTCTCACACACACATCTTTACCAGGAGTCAACAGCTTATACATGAAAGTAACCACAAAAGAAATACATTTCCCATTTTCAGCACTACATAGAGATTGCATATTTTATTTTACTTATGATCATCTTTCCTCATCTGTTTTCTTGTGAGGTCTAATCTTGAAATTGAAATGCTCAAATTTTGAAGATTCGCATTACATTCTATGGTATAGAGTTGTTTTTTTAATTTTTAAATAACTTGTCTGCAATGCTGTGACTCAGAAGAAGTGTGAATGACAGAAGGAAATTTATTAGATTAAAGATAGTTTTTTTGGAGAGACTAAGGAAAATGAATTCACTCACAGGAGCAGGTCCAATATTTTATTTCATTAGCAGAGATTTAGAAGCCGGCTTCCCACTCTGCTCCAGCTCATGCACTAATCACTGTTCCTCCTTGTCATAAGGAGCTCGACAACTCAAGGCTGCGCAAAGACTTAAAATAGATTAAATGTATCTCTGATAACATAATAGAAATCCCAGGTTCAAATTTAATTTAGATGACAGCTTATAGAATTCCATTCATCTTCAGATATTCCAAAAGGTGAAACTTACTCTACTTTTGTCAACATAGCCCACTCCATGGCTAGATACCGAAAAGAACTTTGCCCTTAGGTTCTCAGCAGCACTTCTCAGTCAATATCTACTATGGAGTTCCCAGCAGAGTCTGTCAGCACCTGTGTATGCTGAGCATTTAACTCAGAACTGAGCAAAACTTGGACATACTAACCACATGGCTCTCTACTTGAGACTCTGCCTCATTTCTGTTTTCCTGCTGCTACAACTAAATAAGCCAGTTGTATCACATATCCTGAGAACACACCCAAAGAAAGCCTTGCAAAACATGAAGCAGAAGGGAGAAAATAAGATCCTTTAACCATTTGTGTGCTGAGTGAAAAAATTAAGCGGTGAAATAGTCAACACACAAATGAGCACAAAAGTCATTTCTCTTGAGGAAATGCTAGCTTGCATCTCTAATTTTCTTAAGAACACCACTACAAAGCAGTGCCGATTTGGGGGCAGGAGGGAGCTTCAGAAACCCCCACCAACCAAATCACTCTGATGCTGACAAAGGCATGTCCCATAGCCACCATCATCCAGATATACATACCACGTGGCCTACAACAGCACAGAAAGTTTCCTATGCACTTCTTAAGTCCACAAAATGCTTCAGTGCTGAAAAAGTAAGAGCAGGTGACACGCTGCTCAGGGACAGAGCTAGTCAGTAGGTTGTTTTTTTTTAGCCAGCATTTCATCCATTGGCTGTCTCAAATGTTGTGAAGAGGATGTCTGGCATGATTCAAAGGGGAGCCCAGGTGACAGCAGCTTGCAGTTTTATAGCTGTAGTGAAGGCAAAGCCTGGGAGCTGCTGGGCAAACATGAGGTGGTGATGCAATGGAAAGGAAGAGATACAGGGAGGCTGGACAAATTGGGCTGCACAGCAGCGCTGAGTTTAGATAAATAAATACCAAATTAGCTGCTAGTGATTCAAATGAGGTTTTTTTTTTTTCTTTTTTTTTTCCACAGGATCTCTCAATTCTGTTCACACTGTCTTTACGCTTCTTCCACTGGAAGTGTTCCTCACACATGAGTACAATGTTAATTGTATAAGAGAAAGCATGCATTAATATCTGCACCTAGAGTTGGGTGATGAATTTACATCCAATTGAATGTTAATTTCTAAAGGCATCCAGATATTCTTAAAGGAATAAGATACAGTACGCAACATGAAAAGATCAATTGAATGAAAGAATTTGACATGTGATCAGAAGAACAGTTTACAGCTCTTGAAGGGCAGTTTTTTGATTTATTACCATGGACTTATCACTTAAATTCTATTCAATGTCTCTAATAAGGAATGCTCAAAAAGTACAGCTCTTTAATAAAGCAAGAAATAGTGTTTTCCTTTGAGTAAATGTCACACAAATAATATAGCTATTTTCCTGGCCAAATAAAAAGATGAATATCCAAGTCCAGAAACAAAACGTATATCATTTATTCTTTCTTACTACTTATTCACAATACTTGCTTTCAGTTAAAAATTAATGAAGAAACAGGAGTTTCTTTATTTACTAAAGTAGGTTCCCACTCAAATGATGTTTTTCCCTCTTCAACAACAACAACCATGTTCACAAACCTGAAGGCTCTGATTACACATCTGAAACACACAACTGCACTATGACTTCAGCAGAAAGTAAGGAACACAGTTGTTCAGCACTTGCGTTACATCTGGTGACCTGACCGAAGTTTTACTAATACCTAGGAAGGAAATCATCGACAGACAATCTGTGCTAAAGCAACGCTGCTGCTGAGCAGCAGGCGAAGGGCATGGTACTCAAATAACCAGGTACAGACACACATTTTAACAAGACACTCCAGAATAATGAAGAAAATTAACCAGCCTCCTAGCATATAAAATGGCAGAATAAGTGCGCTAGGGGAAAGAAAGAAATAGGTCCAATTTATTTCTGCTGCAATCTGATTTCAAAGAACGTGAACCTGGCTTAAATTCTCTTTAGCATGCTTATCAGATATAAGGAGAGTAAAAATACACATCAAACTAAATTACAAAACATCTTGTAATTCCCATAATCCCCAGATTAGACAGGAACTTTTTTTTTGCCTGTTTGCTAAATGTATAAGGAAAAAATATTAAACTATACCTGCCAGACATGTCATCTCAGACTCATTTGACAAGTGGTATTACAGTGAGCATCCTATTGTATCATTTTCTTGCTTCCTGTCTCTCAAAGCTATATGCAGCTTTCTCAGATCTCCGATTGCAAGAAACATCACATTAAATGAAATAGCTGGGTTAATACTAAGACAATTTGGGGCTGTGAAATAGACCTGCAAGATACAGCTGGAAAAGCTGTAAACTGAGCAAAAAAGACTCCTGAATTAACGCAGCTACAAAGTATCTTGCTGAAATTGTTGTGTTTGAAGATGGTTGACTTGCAAAAGGAGCTAGAAACACCCGTTATTATGTGGAATAAAATTCTTCCAGTTTGTTGTACCTAAAAGGAGCAAGAAGGCAGCAAAGAGTTATGATAGTATTTGCCTCCTTCTTGTTACTCTTAGTGGCTCTCTCTGCATCACAAATCCTTTGATTAAAATGCATTAGCATCCCAAGGAGAAAAATCCTTAGCAGGGCTTTGTGTTTCATCAGTGGTGATTGCCCATCATTGGATTTCTTAGCTCAGTATCTTTAGCAGATATTCACAGTTTTCCTCATTCAAATCCCTAGTACTTACCAAGTTTTCTATTCAAAAACACAAAGTTGCACACAAAAACCAAGACCTAATGATGACCTATGAACTAAAAAATGTTCTCACTTCATGGGAGCTACCGCAATAGCAAAAAAGATCTCAAAAAACACCAAATATGAATGACTGCAGATAGCTTTTAGCCTAGAACCAAATACCCTGAAGATTTGAGATATGAGGCTAAAGTGCACTGTGCTGTACAGAAGCTATATTCCAACCATAAGGGATTCACGGAGTGTTTAATTAGTATCTGTTGAGCTTGTGACACCCTGGGAGCTGTGTGTGACATTTTACGGAGGGATTGAAGCACAAAATGATTAGCTGATTTGCCATACGCTGACATCGAATTAGGGTATTCTGAAATGCATAGATTGCTTCAACTTCTCGAGGGAGGGAAGTCAGAGCTCCACTGACTTTGATTTAGGTGCCCCTAGGTACATGATTAAAGTAATGAGATCACTCAATAGAAATGAAACAAAGAAAGAGATTTAATCCTAATAAAACCTAGATTCAAACAGTTCATATCATGGCCTTCTGTGATGAAAGCGTCAGTGGGAAAAGGAAGGGAACTGGTGTCATCTACCTAGACTTGTGCAAGGCCTTTGACATGGTTCTGCACCACACCCTTATCTCTGAGTTGGAGAGATATGGATTTGAAGGCTGGACATCTAGATGAATAAAAAATAGGTTGGACAGTCATATCCAGAGGGTTGCTGTCACCAGCTCTACAACCAGGAGGAGGCCGGTCATGACTAGCACTCCTCATCATCTTTATCAACAACATAGAATCATAGAATGGCCAGGGTTGGAAGGGACCTCAAGGATCGTGAATCTCCAACCCCTGTATTTAATACTAGACCAGGCACACAGACAGTGGGATTGACTGTACTCTCAGAAAGTCTGCTGATGACACCAAGCTGAGTGGCACAGCTGACGCAACAGAAAGGAGAGACATCATCCAGAAGGACCAGGAGACGTGGGTACATTAGAATCTAATGAGATTTATAACAAGGCCAAGTACAAGGTGCTGCACTTGGGTTAGGGCAGTCCCAGATACGAGTACAGTTTGGGAGAACTTGAGAGCAGCCCTGCAGAAAAAGATTTGAGAATCCTGATGAATGAAAAGCAGGACATGAGCCAGCAGTGTGTGCTTACACCCTGGAAAGCCAACTGTATCTTGGGCTGCATTAGAAGAGGGATGGCCAGAAGAGAGAGGGAGTGGATTGACCCCCTCAGTCAGCCTTTGTGGGACCCCATTTGGAATACTGTGTCCAGGCCTGGGGACTCCAGTCCAGAAATGATGTGGAGCTGGTGGATGGATCCAGAGGAAGATCACAAAAATGCTCAGAGGGTGGAGCACCTCTGTAATAAAAAAAAACGCTGAGGGATCCAGCTTAAGCCATTCTATGATTCTATATGATTGGTTCTATGACCTCCAACACTAGAAGATAATTAGAAGATTAGAAGATAGACATGCAGTAAACTCTGAAATGTCTCCTCGTTAGCATAACTCCCCCCAAAAAAGATTTAAAGCTGAGAGTTTAAAAAAAGTCTACTTTTCAGAACATACAAAAATTACTCCAGACTATTCTAATGTTTTAGATCAGTTTCGTATTGCCATAGAGCAATCCAAATCCAGCGTTACCTAAGCGTGTGCAAACATCTCAGTATATCACTGTTCAATCAAAGTTCCACATCATCATATTATGAATCAGTTTAATTTACAGGGTCTTGAAAGGACACGTGCTTCGTTTTTAGAATCAACCACAGTTGTTCTTTCTATTGTTCCTTTTGTTTTAAATTGACTGTTATAGAATAAAGGTGTGTAAGAGAGGTTTGAGACTATGTCCTCTGCTTTCAATTCAATGACCCAGATAAAAAGTTATGCAGTGTTAATCAAAGCTAACAGTTTTGAACAATTTTCACAGAAGCCAAATGGGTGAGAGTTATGTCAAAAGACATTAATACTTCAGAAAGAACATTTTGTATTGGCAGAAATTATGATATTAAAAGGCTTAGAAACCACACCTTTCTCAGGCATTTCAATAAGTGTTTCAAGGACAAATTAAGACATTAAGAAAAGCAAAAAATACTATGCAAATTGTCCAAAAAGGAAACCATTTATGTATTTCAACTGAAATGAACACAGTGTACATTGTCAAAATAATCTTAAGGGGAAAATACAGTCATAGTCTCCATAGAAATGATACTGATCTTCAAGAGCCAAAAAACAGGCTTAAAAGTCTGTTGCTTTATTTATTTTAAACTGAGAGATATCTTGTTATGTGGATATTAGAAATGTTTACAGTCTCACTTGTGACAACAAGCTCTACTGGCCCTTAAAGAGACTTTCATCTAAATCCACAGGGCTATTTCCAAAAAAAGCTTTATCATTTTGTTTGTTGGTTTTTTTTTTGTTCCCTTTCATTCTTGAGTAAATTTTTCATTAAAACTTTAGATTTAGGATGCCTCTTCCCCCTCTCTCTTCTTTTCTGAAGGGTGCAACTACAGAGTCCAAGATTTTTTTAATTTTATTTTTTTTTAATTTTAGAGATACTGTTGGAAACAACAAAATTATTTAAGTTATATATTCCTATGGAAAAGGATATGAGTCAACAAGACTCTTTTTCACCTCTTACTTGGGCAGGTGACCCTCTTTAGTGTTGCATAACCATGGGCTGCCCTACTGTGTAAGAGGACCTACTGCTATGATACAAGACAACACCTAATCCTATTCTTTTCCTTCCTAAAGTACTGAAGAGTTGGCTCCACTTTATATTCTCTGCCTTCAGATTGTGAAAAATAACTGTTGCATAAGGTGTGAATAATATTGTGTTATATAAATATCTTGTAGTATATGAACATGACAGTATATATTTATGGAGTGGAAAATGCGTAAAAAGCCAATTGCTTTCCTCCCCTTTAACTTTGTAGGAGTTTGCTCTAACAGTTTCCTAACTATACTCTTGAAAGCTAAAGTATTTTCCAAGCAAATTTGGGAAAAGCTGGCAGAAAGCCTTTAACGTTGAAGCCCACAAAATTAGTCTAATTTCTCCCTAGCTTTTTATGCCCTAACAGATATGAACTATGTAAGAAACCTCCTGTTGCCACACTGCTTGTCAAATTATTAGTGCAACATGAGAAATGTAAACCAGTAATGAGACAAGGACGCCCAGGAGATGTATATTGTATGTAGCAGCCCCATGTTTATGCCACATTCAAGTATTCCCCAGATGTTACAGTACAGTTAATAGCACAGATACTGTGCAATGTGGAATTAAGCTGACTTCCTTATGTTCCTTTACATGGCATTGTGAAAGTCCTTTACTTTCCAGCTGGGTTGTTTTCCTTTGATGTTGCTTTATTAACGCGCATATCCCTTCAGCTTTGCTCATGTGAAAAGCTAAGTAGAAAGACAGAAAGAAAGCTTTGATAATTACCATTCTGTACTTTTACTCTCTGAAGGGACTGGCTGGCATAAGAGATTTGTAAGATTGTTTATGTCTCTCTGAATCCAGTTAACTCAGTTGTCCGTTGTTTGCCTACAAATAAGTTCATTCTTTTTCTTATTCCTTTATATTTAGGTTCTCAGGTTTTGCTTATCTCAGAAGAGATGCATATTTTTGAAGAAACTATTAATTGCTGTCAGTGCTGTAGGAAAATACAAGGCAGTTTTAATTAGAGGTTTACCCAGATAGCCAAAGGGGCTTAAAGGTGCCCCTTGCTACTTTGGGCAAGAGAGAATGAAACGGGGCAGAGCCTCTTACACTCTTCCAGAAGGCTTCCCGTCATCTTTCCCTTCAATCATCTACGTTTTACTGAGGTACAACAATAGATGCCAGCCTAAAATCTTACAACCTCAAGGTATTTCTTTGATTTCATTAAAGTGCATATTTCTAAAAACTCAACCAATTTGATTAGTTTTCTACTTAGCAAGAAATAAAAATGCTTATGGACAAAAGAAAATTAAAGAGGTCAAAGTAAAAGCTGTAACTCAAATTAGTTATGAAAACCAAGGAAAAGAATTGCCTCTGGACATTTGTCATGCATGATTTTTATCTGTCTGAAGAAATATGAGTAACAGCTATTTGCTACAGTATCTATTTTCTATGGCAGCAGTCTTTCACCATGTCTCATGGATTTATTACCCTACAAAATTAATCTCTTGCTTAACTCACTGCCAGAACTGCAGTTCTTCAACAGACAGGTGGGTATGTGGCACTGATTGGAGCACATATTTGCACCACCACTATTAAATGAAGTCTGATATTTGTATATTTATTAGCCCAGAAAAAAAAAAAAAACATCCTTGCAATTAAGAAGAATCAAAACTGAGAGAGCAATGAAAAGAAGGTAGGGTGATTTAGGCCAATTGTAAGCAACTGTAATTAAGTTTTTTCTTGATTTCTGTACTTGGTGCTCTTCTTGCATTCAAAGGCAAAACTCCCACAACTACCATCCCACTCAGCATTTGTCACAGGGGTGACCACAGGACCCTCGCACCTCAAGATCACCACACAGACAATCCATCAACACCTCAACCAAACCAAAATCCAGTAAGGTGCAAAAGCAGCTGTCAGTCCATTCTCCAGGAGATGAGGCAGTGCCAAATAGGCACTGAGGTCACCCCAGAGGCTCCAAGCAGAGGAAGGGAGACGGCTATAGAGCACAAGATGGGTGGCATGCTGTAAATTGCAATCACATGGCAGTTGCTGTGGTAACCACACCTTTTTAAAGATCAGTTGGCAGATAAAGGCAGTTATAAGCTATCATATCCATTACTTGCATATAGGTGAAGGTTGAAGAAGTATTCATCTTCCACGTTGCATGAACACTGATTTACCCTCTGTGAATTCTCAAAGACCAATTCTCCAAGTACTCACAACAAATCTTCAGGAAAGGAGAAAGAGGAGGATGAAGTGAATAGACAGATTTCCCTGGCTTCTCTGTACAACTATGAATAGCAACAATCACTCAAAAGTCTTCCATTATCTATTGTCTTCTCTTTTCCTTTTTTTATCATGCTTATGAATGCATCATTCCTAACCCAAATTTCCTCTGAGCTGAGTATTGTTTGTTTTGATATATAGATGGTTGGACTGGATGATCTTGTAGGTCTTTTCCAACCTTGGTGATACTATGATTCTATGATAGATAGTTATATTTTACAAGGTTCAAAAAAAAAAAAAGCACAAAAGCACATTACAATGCTTCTAAGAAATTTATTTTCTTCTTATTAGAAGGTACTTTGTTAAATACAGGAGCACAATTCTGTGTCAATTAAACAACTCTCTGCAGTAAAAACTTACCCTGATAATTGCCCTGCCGAGGGCAGATGTAGGACCAATGTTTGAACCTGACCCCATTTTACTTTAAGTAACTTTTAGCTGAGCATGAAGAAAACACAAGCACAATTTTGCACTCAACATGATGGAAGCATTGTTGCAGCTTCTACCTCTAGCTTTCTTTTGGCATGCTAGACCTACTCTCCTAGAAATCATTGAGAAGAGGTAGAAATGAACCAGCAACCCTCACACATGGTTGGCTTGTTTGTGAGCTAGGTCCATCTCCTCTGCTAATCTATGAGGGCTGCTTCAAAACTAATACCTCCTGCTTTATTATGTCAGTTTATGGCATAATACAGCAGATGTTAGTATTACTGCAGTAGTGGTTTGTTGCCTTGTGACAAGTGGCAGCAGGGGGGCAGTTTAACAAAATGGTGTCTGACATGGATGTGTATATGAATAGAAAGGGATGGAATTGAATTTCTCCCTGGAAAAATCTGTACCTACTGACACTCATTGACACTTGCTGAATGCTTCTGGAGACCAAATAGTGGTTGAGAGCATAGTGAAGTGGTGGGTGGTACGTTTCAGCAGTAATGCTGTCACAGCAGCTGTGAAACAGTTAGTCATGACGGTGAGTGCAAATTTAAAAAAAAAATAATAAAACGAGAACAGCATGCAGACTCTTGTTCATCACAGGTGAAAATACATAGCTAATGGTGGCAATTGTGTTGAAAAATAGTGTTTTGCAGCTGAGAATTTTCTCTGTCAGAAAGCACCGTTGCGCTCTTTGTATCTGCTGTATTTTCTATGGAAATAAACAGGAGGCATCACTTTCAGAGTGACCTACATGTATATATACCTAATCCATTTCTCAGTCAAAACACTTACAGAATCATAAATAAAAATAAGCATTTGGTAGAATACTAGCACTGAAATTTGAAGTACTGCTACAATCATTCAGCTTCTGTATGCTTATGTGTAAGTACTAAGAACCTAATTTATTTTCAGATTGATATTCAGGAGACAAATTTGAACCAATGTTGTCATTTCGCCATTTTGAGGGGAAGAATAGCAAGCAAGTGAAACTGTTTGTAACTGATACAAAGAAAGCAGATAAATGTGCATTTCTATTGCCAGTCATGTGGGGGGAAGCTAGAACCTCCTCCCTGCCAGCCCACCCCAGCTGCTCATCAGAACCTAGCACAGGGATTTCTGCCTTCCTCAAACTCCCTTTCATCAAGACAAACAAAGTGAACCAGCCCACCTTATTCTACCTGAACTGAAAGGACTACTCGCTGTCACTGTTCGGATGACAAAATCTGGCACAGCCTGGTCATTAGGCAGAAGCTGTCTTTCTGCGATCATAGACCAGAGATTATTGGTAAGAATGAAAAAAACACAAACCAAAACACAGCAACTTTTAATATTTCTCCAAAAAGTATCTCAAAGAATGAACTGAATACTGAACAACAGCACTGAGAACTATGTCACAGGGAGAGCATAATCTATCTTTCCAAACAGATAAGTAGCTGCTGGTGAGCCTGAGGCTCAGAGGGTGATACACACTTGGGAGGAATGATACAGCTTCAGTGACTTTGTCCTTTAATAGCTACCTGCAAGTATCTCTTGCACACATGATGGGTGATCATTCCTCATCCACCTAGGATATGGTTCTTATTATCTTCTCTTCATACGGTACACTCCCCAAGGCATTTCTATTACCTACTCTGTATCTGATGACTGTTTTTATTTTCTAGATATTTAGCTGATGTCAACTAATAGAAAATAACAAGGTGCATTTAGCAAGAAAGGCTTTGTGGATCTGAATAAAATAAATTTTAAAAATCCTCAAAACAGAACCCTCTAAAGTCCTCCCAGTTCTCCCATTGTCCGTCCTACCAAGAGACCACAAATCAATACAGCATCTAAAGCAGCAATAGTACCTTATTTCAATTAAACTTTATCACTGTCACGCTCTACTCATTGATTTTAATAGCAGAGCAATATAACTGCACTAAATGGTTATTTAGGTCTCTTGCAAAGCTGAGACTTCTATTTTATTTATCTCTTGAATGTATAACTATGTTTACTTTTAGTGTAATCACATCTACTTTCATCAGGACTGAACCTGGTTTATTATCTCAAATGTTATTGCCATAAAGTAATTGCACAGAAATATCGGTGAGAAGAAACTTCTGCCATTCATAAGGCAGAGGTTCTTTTGCTATAATGAACATGCCTGTTAGTGGAAAATGGAAAAGAGTAGAAACAACAGCGTCCAAAAGGATTAAAAAAAAAAAAAAAAGGAAAGAAAGCAGAGAGGCACACTGCCTGTTGCCATGACGCACTTACACAATTAATGATTTCTCTCTACATTATCCTACACATCAAAACTATTTCTGATGCCGTTGCTATAACAAAGCACCCTGCCTCTACAACAGGAATGATCTTTTTCACTAGTGGTTCACATCCCGCATGCCTTCATCACTGTCAATACCTGAAAAACACAGAACTTTTTCAGTGATAATTCCACTATTGATTCAATGGCATTCAAGTTATTATTGGGCTCCTTCTATGGATGCATCATCACCAGTACCCTACTGACTTCCAACAGTATTAGTCTATTAAAACTGTCAATAACTCAGATCAAAAGAGTGCTTGAGACTGACTTAGATCAATAGACCTGATGGATGATGCATACACCCACTTCATTTAGAGAGAGATTGTTAATATAAGTGATTTTAATGGTATTTCATTCTGTAGTTCCTGCAACCCAGTCATTAACACTCCGTGTTAACTGGGGTTGATAGATTATTGAAGTGAGAACTGTGCAAATGAACTGAGGTGATTATTTCCCCACACTTGTTTCCAACCCTCATTAAACATAGTAAAGGTAGAGAGGTTGCTATGCTCAGCCCAGGCCATTATCAGTGTGAAGTCATCCAGCTTTGCTTTCTGCTTTGGAATCTTAACAGGTGATCAATTTTGTGGCAAAAAGAAGCAAGAAGCAAAAGGAGACAAACTGAAGAAGGAAGAGTTTCCCACATTTGAAGGTCCTAAGACAAAGGATCTATAAATGCCTGAAGTACAACCAGCTTTAACATACAGCCTGCTTTACTAGCACTTTTGAGTGCTTTGAAATTTGTGGCCTAGTCCCACATTTTTCTCAAGATTGATGCTCCAAGGCTCACTACAAGAGGTGCCACAGAAACAAAACTCAGTTGAGTCCAATGGCCTCAAGGGTAAGTTGCACCAGGGTAAGTTTAGGTTGGATATCTGGAAAAACTTCTTTACAGAAAGGGTTGTTAAGCACTGGAATAGGCTCCCTAGAGAGGTGTTTGAGTCACCACCCCTGAATGTGTTTAGAAACCATTTGGATGTGGTGCTCAGGGACATGATTTAGCTGAGGGCTGTTAGAGTTAGGGTAGTATGGTTAGGTTGTGGTTGGACTTAATGATCTTTAAGGTCTTTTCCAATCTTAGGAATCATAGAATCATTGAACGGCTATGTTCAGCAACTCATCTCCAAAAATAGTTCGATTCAGACTGAAGATAGTGCCAGTCTTATTTGATATTTATCAAATAAGACCTCATAAAACCCTGGACTGTGCTTGCCCATTACTTCCATCAAGAAACCATTTTAACTTTTCATAGGTTCTCAAATAGTACAATGTGCAACTAATACTAGGTCTAGTAATAACAAATCCTTTCCTCCCTAAACTTTAATCCTTCAAAAAGGACTTTTCTGCTGTCTTCTTGGGAGCTCTACCAGCCACTTTCCTTGAGACTTTAATGTATTAAAAGACTTAGTGTCCTCTGTTGTGCTCCTGTAAGAGCGCTGGGTTGTTCATCTTATGTGGATATTCAAAAATAAATAAATTTTAAAAAAATCAACATATTAAATGCATTCTAGACAGTTCAGAGTCCCCTCTCAAGAAGCCATCTCTACTTCTGAGTTTTCTCCCCTGAATTCAACATCTATAGTTTTTTTTTAAAAAAACCTTATTTTAATATAGTTCTAACACCACAAGCAGTGAAGGTCTTCTATCATGAATATAGAGCTTCTCTCTTCAGTCAGCAAGAACTCCCACCAAGCCCTCTGTACTTCCTTTTAATATGTATTTCAGAACAGAGAAATCAAAGTAAATGCCTTTCAAATTGAGGTCATGAATAGTTCCAAAATTGCTTCCGTAACAGATTTCCTTTTTCAAATAAAAATAGAAAAGCAGAATTTACTTTTACTGCAGAAGAATATTCTGTTCATTCTTTTCTTAGACAGAAGAGGTGGAAATTTTGTTTATTCAAACTTCTGAAAACAGATATCTGACTGAACAGGAGGAGCCAAACATTGGAAAAATATCAGTTCAGAAGATGAAAGAAAGGAAGTCACGGATTATTTGAAAACAAACTAAAAAACAAACAACAACAACAACAAAAAACCCCACAACACAATGTGAAAACTGGTCCTGGCAAGGCTTCACAGCTTTAGTTATCATTCAACAGGTTGCATCTTCAGAGGCACACAGTAGAAATCTCTGCACAGATCTAGAGCTCCCACTTCAGCCTCCAAGTGCTTTATTTCAGGCATAAGACACTAACTCAATTTTACAGTGTGCTTTGACTTGTAGGATAAAAGTAATTTATGAATATGAGGACGATATGATGTACTTCAACAGAAAACCTGCTACCTCACAGCTCTGATTTATTAACTTCACAGGAAAAGGAGAATGGTTACTACAGCTGTAATAGGTCTTTAGTTTGCTTTTCAAAGTTCACCACTCTAGAATACCATTAATAAATTAGGGAGGAGGGAACTTTCAAAGACCATAACAAAGCCTAAATAAGAACTGTATTACTGAAAAATACAGCAGACCTCACCTCAATATATACAATTATCACACTAAGTAGAGGTGGTAATACTCTCTCAGTTTCCCTCTTGAAGCAGTTTATTTTGTACTGTTGAAAGACATCTATATGTCCTTGTCAAACTGACTAGGAAAACCATTCTTAGTAAGACAGCTTTCTGCAAGATCTCAAAATAATTCAATATACTGCCAGCTACAGGCTGTACTGTTCGGCCTTTCATATCCAGCCAACATCATTCCTGTAATTAACCTCAACACACTGTACCGCAGTGGTAATTCCACTGCTTTTCCATTATGTTCTTCAGTGGACAGGTTTGAAACTTCAGTCACTGGTAGACAATCATTTCAGGTTCAGTTCTCATTTTGCCCAACAAACAGCTTACAAGAGCTAAGTCAGAATATAAAATTCAGTTCTAAGATCCTTCTGAAAATGGTGATAAGTAGACAGTAGTCTACTAAAACAGCTAGGGACATTTCACTGAATAAGAGTAACCTGTAACATACGCCTGCCACAAATTTCATGTAATTTATTGTGGACCAGAGGATTTCAATGGAAAACTACTTGCAGTAGCCACATACCTTCCAGTTCCTGGTTTCCTAGGTGCCATGACTAACTACACTGGGATGCTGCATCTTTCACAGACCCAGGCACTTCTTTTAAAGGCAGTGAAGATGCTTGAAAATGGGAGAGAAAAAAAGCCAAAGAAAAAGTTGCTATTTGCTTGATTTGGAATGGCCTTGTGGTAACTCTAGGCCCAGGTTCTTCTCCACCAGTTACCTGAAGAGTATAGCATTTGGCAGTCTCATGGAACTATTTCTACAATCTTACCCTATGTTCAGGTGGCAGACTATGCCCTAACCACTCCAGTTCAACCGTGTACCTCAAGAGTTTTGGTGGTATTCACTCGGCAATTTCACCAGGTATCTGCCTGGGGAACATCACTGCTCTTGCTACTGGAAATGATGTATATGCATCGAATTTCTGAAATGACAGCCTGTTTCCTCTCATCCTGCCTTCAAGGAATATAGATGGCACTTTACTCCTCTCTTTGCACAGGCCTTGTATATCCAAACATTTTAATTCCTCTCCATTTTTATTAGAGAAGAAGAATGCTATCAACCTTCTCTTGGAGGCCATTTTTACTACCTGGTCTGTTATTGACTTTGTGCTCTTTTAACTCCTCAGTTAATCAGCAAATTCCTTATGTGTATCATTTCTTTGGGAACTACCGCTCCTGTGAGACCTTCTCTGAGCTGATTGAAGACTGCAAGTCAGCAGTTATTCAGCACTAGCTCTGTATATGCCACTTATCTTTCAGCTACATTAGATATAGGTGAAGCTATATTTAGGTAAGTAAACAGCGTATGTTTCAGCTCACGTGAGGCTAAAAAACTTTTAAAATATTTTCTGTCTCCTATTACTTTTATATACTACTTTAATCTACACTTTGTGAAGAAAAACAAACAAAAACGCTCTATAACCTGTAAAAACACGCTAAGGGTTCCAGGAGAACTTGTGCTTCCCCACCAGTTTTGTGTGATAAAAGATTTTTTGCCTAATTTAATTCTCTTTTACTGAAGTGTTGAGATTATTAGGATCCATTCCATTATGAGCGAAATAGTTTGTATCCGCAGCATGCAACACTGACAAACTGCAGTACCAAACTGATTACAGCATCAGCTCTGCTGTCTGCATTATGTGAAATCTCTACAGTGTCACAGTCAAAGCCAGTATGCAATACAAATTCTAAACTACAAAAGGACCTAGGTTGAACCTCACTGCTAGTGTCTAGAAACAGAGACTTTCTCCTTATACAACTCTTTCTCCATACCTTCAAAAATAAGGAAAAACCAATAAGGAAAAACCAACAAGATAGTACTGATGCTTCTAAAGATCCTGAATTTTGCTAGGATCTTCATGGAATCTAATTTTCATTGCCCCACTGAGAAAAGCCCATTGTAAGCCTTTTTATATGCATCCCAGCCTACCCAGCAAATAAAACATTAAAATTAATGGTCTACATTGCAGCCCTAGAGGTTCTTGCTATGTTTTATTCTTTTGGCATCACTACTTGAAATATTTTATGTCTGAAAAATTGATATTTGCAATACCTCAACATTAGGTCCGCTCAGAGGATTTGATTCCTCCATGCAGAAAAAGTGGCACTGACATTCATTGACTTGTATGTGGAGACCAACCAGTGGATGTGTGCACAGCGAGGCAACGAGTGGTGCACTTCAACAGTGGCAACAGCAATGTCAAAGACAAGCCTTATTCCAGATGGCCATGCATAACTGCCATACCACAAAATGAAAAGCATCTCAATCATCTTGTCTATGTGAATGAGTGGATTATGATCAGAGAGCTGGGTGAAGAGCAGAATATCAGATTCAGTGCATTGGAAACAATGGTGGCTATGTTGTTATATTGCAAAATTTGTGCCAGTTGGATCCCTCAAATGCCCAAACAAAAAAAACATTGAATGCAAGTCTGTCAGGACATATTGAACCAACGCAAGACTGAAGATGACAGTTTCCTAGACTGAATCATAACTCTATGATAAATTACCAGTGATAAGACATGGTGTCACCATAACAAGCCGAAGTCAAAACAGCAGTGAGTAGCAATGGAATGGCAAGAAGTGAATTCCCCATTGAAGAAAAGCTTCAAGACACAATAGTCAGTGACTAAAGTGAAGAGCGCTGCCTCTTAGGGTAGGAAAGGTGATCGCTATAACACTGACCAAGCTGAAGACTTGAACTAACTTTGAGTTAGGGCAGAGAAAACAACAACTTTTTTCTTGCAACACTGTAATACCAGGCCCCAGACCAGTTTGAAGACCATAGAACATTGCCAGTTTTGGCTGGACATCCTACCAGATCCAGCACATAGTCCAGATTTGACACCTTTTAACTTTTATCCCTTCAGGCTGATGAAAGAAGGACTGCATGAACTGTCCTTCTTGCCTAGAAACAGCATCATAGCAGTTGTGAAACAGTGGTTCACAGCCACTTGTGCAGACTTTCTGTTTTTTTTTTTTTTTTTTTTTTTTTTTTTTTTTAAGGAGTGTAGCATGCAGGCTCTTGTTCATTGCTGGCACAAGTGCACAGCTAACAGTGACGACTATGATGAAAAATAGTATTTTGTAGCTCAGAATTTGTTCTGTCAAATGGTGTTCTTGTGCTTTTTGTATCTGTTGTAGTTCCCATGGCAATAATTAGGAGGCATTACTTTCAGAGTGACCTATTTAATAATTATCAAGTGCTGTAAAGTTAATTGCATTGCACATTGAGCAGTTAGACTAAGAAGTGGAAGCAGCAATTGTAAAAATAATTAAACCTGTTCTGCTTCTAATTCTTTATGCTATTAAAAGCCACTTGCAATTTTAGACCTCTACAGAATAATGAAAAACTAAAGATGCATTATTCAACCAAACGAAAATGTTGTTTTACTGTGTATTCTCTTAGCAGGTATTAGATCCTACTTCAAGACTCAAGAAAAAAAACAACGCTGGCACATATGGTTTTTGAGATTAATCAGACTTCAGTTACTAGTCAGGTTATATCTTGTTCAGACCAGCATGTCTAACAACCACCGTTCACTTTGAAAGACAGGTAAACACATCAGTGTTAAAGGGGCAAGCACAAAACACTTGAGGAATCAAACATTCTGTCTTGAGGGGTTCTGTTGGTATTATATGGAATCCAGGGATCAGATGGAGGAGAAGAAATAAGAGTGTTATTATTTGAACTTGATCTAGATGAGAACATCAATTTGGGAGATTATAGTATAGTAGTATAGACAAAATGCATAGCTAGTGGCATCAAAGCATTTTAGTTAGGATTATTGCCAGATCAGGAAAAACACTTCCATTCAAAGCACCTATGTGACTTAAATGATCTCATTTCAGTGTTTTCCTTGATAATTTTAAGGGAAAAACATATAAAGCATGCTGACAAAAATTATGAAAAAAAAATGATGACACAGATGACACGAAGATGAAAAAACAGTAAGATACTCAGAAGGGCAATGTCAATGTGACTGTGATAAATTGGATAAATGGTGCAAGAAGATGAAAGATGGCAAAGAACTAAGTGATTGATTTCTCGCTGCTGTATCTAGCTCACCTGCAAAACAAGAATCACGAACTCCAAGGACTGGAGATTTGAGTCCACTGGAACAAAACAGGAGTCACCAACTACTGCAAATGAAGTTGTGTAGATTTTCTCTATCTATGACAAGCAAGGGCTTCTACTCCATTCTACTCAACAAAGTAAATTTTGAGGAAGAAAGAGTAAAACAAAAGTAAGGTAATATAATACGAAACTGCTTGTATAATAAGAGCTGCTCATTCTTGTTGCTATCGAGGAAACAGGGATCAGGTTATATAGCAACTGAAGGAATGGATTGTAGTTCAGCTGCCACCATCTCCCCTGCATTTTCTAGTTCCCCAAGATCCAGGGAGAAGCATCAGGTTAATTCAGTTTACTCAAATGATACAGACTTACAACAGCAATAATATCAACCAAAATTACATGTGATCAAATCAATACGCTTACATTTTGGTCCTCTAGTGCTTATTACTCAGAACAGTAGTATTTCTGGGGATATCTTCAGATAAATAAGCAAATACATGAAGTCTTCCTAAACTAGTAGATATAAAGTTCGATTGTATCCTACCAGAAGATGCACTTCTCAGTTGATATGCACATCATTTATTCAACCACTCATTTTCTGCACTCTCCTACACAACATGAACATTGCAATAAAAACCCTTATCACTGAACCTTATGCCTCAGTATTTCATTAAAAAAAAACAACACAACATTTTGTGAAGTATTGTTACAATATTCTGTGTTCTTGTTTGTTTTCCAGTTCATAACACCAACACTGTGAATCTACATTTTCCCTGACAAGCCAGCTACTCTACTAACCAGTTAACTGACATATAAAAAAATAAACTAATAATATTAAAGTGAAATCTTCTATATCATTATTATTTCTTGCTTTCTATTCTATTTTTCTATTGAAAAGACAATCATAGCATAGAATGACAATTTGTGCCATTATTTGAAGTAAATCTAGACAAAAGTCATATCTGTAACCACAACTAAAAGGTTTCTGGGAGTAATGGAGTTCACTTGAGAGAAGTTTCCCAATAGATCTTTAGATCAACTATATTCCTCCAAACACAGTGATACCCATTGAGGCGGTGAAGTCAAAGGAGAAATTTGCCTTTGCAGCACATTCATAACATACAGTAAACTTCTAACTATATTTTTTCCCCTCTCTAGAAACTCATTCTCTATACTATCTCAAAGTTGTTTGCTCCTCTTAAATTTTGAGGGTTGCTGTTGCAGGCAACTTTTTGTAATCAAGATTTCCACCAAAATATTGAGAACCACAGGTTCCAAGACCATGTTTATCCACACTCTGTAGACATTACAAGGAATTGGGGTGGCTCTGGTGTTTAGGACTCACCTTCCTGATCATTTCCAGGAGGCGATTTTGGCTATTTTCTTTCTAAATCCAGTGTTAATCTAATTATGATTGCAAACATCTTTGAAAGAAGGCCAGAAATGTGAGACTCTGTATTATTTCTATCTTGAATGCCTAATGTCCTTTTATGAATTTTCTACTGCTTCAATGACATATTTCAATACCTTCCTCAGAAAAGGCAGGAGGGTAAACATTAAACGCTCCCCTTGGTAAGGCCATCTAAGCTTATGTAGAGGCCCTAAACTGAATTTTTCTGGAATTCACCAATAACTATTGTGTACAAGAAAGCGACATGTAAACATAGTTTCTCATTGACTCTTCTCCTCTTGGCATATATATGTATATAACCATGGTTTCATAAGCTTCACCTTGTCTTGGAAAACTCAACCTGAGTTGCCAGCAAAACAGGGAGCCCAACCACTCAGTAACCTTGTGATTCAGACCAAGAAAAAAAAAAATGGATATTTAGGTTTATAGAAAAACTCTCCATGGCATTAATGAGTAAGCTTGATACTGTAATAGCAAACGCAGCTATCTCAGCATGCTGAGATTTAAGTTGACATAGATTATGTTCTAGGAGGTTTTTTTTTTTTTTTTTTTTTTTTTTTACATTTCATAGAACTCCGATAAAAAGTTCTTAAAGCAAGTGATTAAAGCTCCTCCCCCCCCCATACCAGGGGATAGTTTTACTTTTACATGGCTTGTGTTAAATAAACCACAAACCCACAGATCCACTTATGTCAAAAGGAACAGTTTTTTGGGATGGACAACTAAAAAGTTATGATTAACATTACACAATATTTATATTAAAGAAACTTCTTGTACAATAATCAGAACAACTGAATTTGTCTTCTGTTTTCCCTAGTAATATAGCGAGAAGTTAAAACTGACACTAAGTGCATTTAAGTGCAGCAACATTTCACAAAAATCTGTGCTCAGGAATGTTAAAGAGAGGTCAGAGTCCTCTCAAAAAAAAAATTTAAAGGAACAGGTGAAAAAATTAGTTTGATACTGTATAATAGTTAATTGAAATGCTGCTTCATTTTACATTTCTCTAATGAAGTGCACTACAACACAGTGACTGAAATAATTTTGGGTAAGGGGACTACCTCTATTAATTTACTTATAAGAAAGCTCATTAATTAGGGTGGACAGAGCAAAAAGTGCTATTAAGCAATAGGAGTGCGAACTCAGATTGTTGACAAGTATTTAATTACAATTTAATGATCAAAACCATGCAAATAAACCTCCCCTATCTACTAGAGGAGAACTTATTACAGATACACATAATGAGAGAATCTAACACATCTATCTTCAAAATGTACTCAGGAAGCAATTTAAAAACCATTAACCCTTCATTTTCAAATTAGACAATTAACTCAAAGCAGAAGCCTTGTTAAGATTGTCTCATTAGTTCCATTATAACTCTTATAAATGTCAAAACTTTCAGTTACTTGAAGATTAACATTCTTCCCCAAAGATTTAAAAAACAAAACCAAAAAATCAGCCACGCTCACCCAAACCCACTAACAAGAACTGTCAAATCCAATTGGAAGGAAAATTCAAGAACTCAGACACTCTGAAAAGGGCTAATCCAGTTCAGTCCAACTTATTTAGGAGAAATCTTGTCTTGCCACACCAAGCAATGGAGTCCAAGTAATAAGAAAAACTACTGATATGGAATTAATGTAACACACTGCATGTGTGTTTTTCTTTAAGTTTATGAAAGTTAATCATTCAAGAATCGTACTTTCAGTCATCCAACTCATTCAAGGACCAGGAAGCATTTACTTAACAAAAACAGCATGTGCTTCTGGAAATGCTGATGTGCTTAAGAGACTGCAAGACCAAAAGATTAATAAGCAAGCATGGTACAGAACGTGTCCTATTTTACCTCCTCAACAATTGTTTATTTTTTTAATAATACGCCACATTTACTTCTCCATTTCTCCTAAAATACCATGTTGAATCAGATAATTAGTCCAAAACTTCCAAAGAATTTTGAGAAGGCTGTCAGAAACAACATCTGCCCTCTAAAAAATGCTTAAGATAGTCTTTTATTTGTAATATCTTTGAGGAGGAGGAGGAGGAATTGACCCATTCTGATGTTAGTTCTATTTATTTTGTGTGGGTGGACTGTGCTTCACCACTTACTTTTGGGGACCAGAACAGTATATTTATTCCCTTCTTTCCATCTCAAACAGAGCAGAGATCTTTGTCATTTCCTTCTGAAGCCTTGGACATTGACAAAATCAGAATAACTGAAAAATGCTTTTTGTTGACTGTTCCAGTAGCTTCAGGGTAGTCTGAAACACATCTTGCTTCTCAGAGTCTTGGAGTATGCTTCCCATACACCACTGTCTACGCTTGCGGGGAATGGGAATTTGGTAGTACTTTGATCCTTTTTCTGCTGTTTCTGGGACAGATTAGGCTTTGTCAGAAATATATCAGCTTGCAATGAACTTGTCATAAAGCATCTGTGGTGTTTTGTTGATCCTTTATGGCCATTTTTTACATAGAGATGCTTAGATACTCTGTCCTAGAAGTTTTCTTCAGTTCTGTATTCCAGTTTCTAAGGCAGAAGAAGAAAGGTTTCCCTCCCATACCTTTACATCACTTGCATTCTACAGACAGTCTAGTAGGCATCTGATCTCTCACATTCAAGAATCAAGAAAAGGGAAATTAAGACAAGGTCTACAACCCACCAGCTTCTTAGACACTGTCAGCATACCTGTCTAAACACTGCAGTCCTGCTGTGAACACAAAGAATAGCATACTAGTACAGATTTTCACTTTACTATGCCTTCTTGTCAAAAACTTGATATAAAAATTGAAAATAACCATGTTTTTTCCACACGTGCAAGTTTCTTTAAGATAAGGTTTGTATTCTATCCTCTTACCTTGAAGTAGGCAATACAGCACTCAGAATGTCTTCAATATTTGAGTACTGATTTTCAGCCTTTCACAATATATATCCACTAGTGCAACATGTTGTTTTTACAAGCAGAATCAGGCTATTGCTTCTCCTGTTGCACTCCAAGGGAAAGACAACACTTGGGTCAGATTCTGCAAGTAGCAGAAGAAGTCACCTGGTCTTCATCTGTAATTTGGAGGTAGACAGACCATCTGTGTCCCGTGTAGCACAACTGCCATAACACTCATCTAGATGGTTTTGAACTCTAGCCTTGGGTGCTTGCTTGTCCTTTAACTGGAAAAGAAAACCAGATAGCTTTCACAGGCCTGGTGGCCAAACCACTCTGAATTAGCTGAACAACCCTTACACTGTGAGTAACTGAAATCCAGGTTTTGCAGGTTTAAAAACAAAAACAAAACAAAACCAACTTGTTTTAGAAAGCTTACAAGAGGGAGACTTGCAGCACTCCAGCACTGTTGTAAAGAAAACTCCTAAAACAAGTCTTGTAAGTTGGTTCACTCTCTCTGGGTTTTGCACACCTTTTGCTGGTGGCAGATCACCTGTCCTTCCATCCAGGCACTGCGTTATTTGGTTACAAAACAACTGATCCAGGCTCTTCTGCTCTTTGAAACTGAACTAAGAAAAAAAGAAACCTGTTTTGTCCTTAATGCTGAAGCCCAGTCTTTTTCAACCTTGAATTAAAAAGGGGGAAGAGAAGAGGTTGGAAAAAAAAGTCAATCAGAATGCTAGCTGTAAATATGGTCTCGCTGATTTTTATATTTTTTTTATTAATTTGAGCATTTCCCTCTGTTTAAACTTCACTTCATTATTTGCAGTTAACTGTAACACAGCTAGAAGGTAACGATTCCTTTCTGAAAATTAGATGCTATTACATGAGTTGTTTCAGATTGGCATCTTGATGTTGAGAGAATTACATTTTTAGAAGTAGCCAGGAAATTTGCACTTCAGAAACCAGAAGCAAAATTTCGCTCTTTAAAAATGCATACATTCATGAACGGCTAAAAAAGTCAATTCCCCCATGGACATGCATCACTTATCAAGCATCTTGAAGAATCTGATCCCACAGTCCTTGTCATAAAACAGTCCCACTGAGGCCAGTAAGGTCAACCTCAGAGCTACAGAATCAGGTCTTCGCATCTGATACAACCTTAACAGGCAAGAAAACGTTTTGCAGACTACACTAAATCTACTGTCCTGAAATATCCTGAGCTTCCAGTGGTGATTCCTGAATAACCTCTCACTGCTGATCTGTCCTAACAATTTGGCAATAATCTCCACACTCAGAATTTCAAAACTACAAGTAGAGATTGGGAGGATCATCTGTCTCTCTGCCGTATGAGCATGATGTGTTCATCTCAGATAAAAAAAGCTCATCCTAAGAAAAGAGTACATCTAGGACAGCTAGGAAAGGAAGTCTAGTAGTCCTACCTCATCCACTTAGTTCTGGGTGCAATCTTTGTCTGGGGGTGAAAGTAGAAGGGGGGGTAGAGTTTTGTCCCTTCCTGTACATAAACAATCTGGCACCACACCAAGATGTACTACTATCAGAATCAGAGGTTAGCAAACTCTTTTTACCTCTTTCTTCTTTTTCGCACAGCCTTCTTAGTCTATAGTATAAATTTATACAATTACATAAATATGCAAAACAGGTAGATTTAGGAATAATAAGCATTTTCTTTCTTGTCAACATTTTCAGAAGTACCTGAAGAATTAACAACTACCCAGGCAGAACATATTCAACCTAACAACTCTGGATGACCCAGTACTGGTCTTGAAAAAGACCAGTAAGGTAAACATGGTAAAACTTAGAGATCTGAACAAGGTTGTGCTCTACTAGCCCTGTAGACCCCAGTGCTGAGCAGCTCTCCAGCATTCTTTCGTAGAATCATAGAATCACAAGGTTGGAAACCTTGTGTAAGATCATCTAGTCCAACCGTCTTCTCATTACCATTGCTACCACAAGCACTAAACCATTTCTCACAGCTCCTCATACAGACCCTCTTGAACAGTGCCAGGGACGGCGACTCCACGACCTCTCTGGGCAGCTCTGGGCAGGCCATTCCAGTGCCTCATGTCTAACCTAAACCTCCTCTGATACAACTTGCTGCCATTTCCCTGGGTCCCGTTTGTTGCCTGGGAGAAGAGGCCAAACCCCTCTTCACCACAACCTTTGTGGATGTCCTGGGCACCCCACCACCACCCAGTCTCAGAGGATTCCCAGCAGGAGCTGGGACAGGCAATGCAGCAGACCCCTTCACACAGGGCAGGGACAGTAGTCCAGACTCGTGAGGGTAGAGAACAGGGGGATAATCACCCTCTTGCATTGTTGGCCACCCCTCTTTTGATACAGCCCAAGACAGTGTTGATATCTTCTGTGCTGCAAGGGCACACTGCTGGCTCGTGTAAGTCTCTCATCTACCAGGACCCCGAAATCCTCAGTAGGACTGCTCTCAAGGAGCTTTTCTCACAGTCTGTAGTTATACCTGGGATTGCCTTGACCGAAGTGCAACACCAAAGTGCAACACCAAAGCACTTGGCCTTTGTTGAACCTTGTTACATTCACATGGGCCCACCTTTCAAGCTTGTTCATCCTCCCTTTGGAGATTCTTATCACTTCCTTTTGGCACATGAACTGCACCACTTAGCTTGGCATCAGCCACAAAGTTGCTGAGGGAACACTAGATCCTATCATCTATGCCACTGACAAAGATATTAAAGAGTAACAGGACAGACCCTTGGGATCATCACTTGTCACCAGCCTTCACCTGGACACAGAGTCATTGACCAAGTCATTTCCTGTGGAGCATGTCTTCTGAAAGACTTCAGTAGTCATAAGTGATATCAAGTTGAACGCGAGCCAGCAGCATGTCTCATCTGCACAGAAGGTTATATAGCAATCCTAGGCCATATTATCAGGACCACAATCAGTAGATCAAGAGAAACCATTATTCCTCCTTGCTAAGCATTCAGATTACTTAGAATGGTGTATAACAGTCCTGAGCTCCAGAGCAAGTTCAACTGAGGGCAATCAGAATGATCAGAGCTGAAGTGCCAGCCTTGTGAGGAGAGTTCAAGGAGACAGGGACAGTTCAACTTGGAGATAAGACAGCTTCAAGGACACTTAAAATCAGTACCTATGAGATTACTCTGTTAACAGAGAGATGTCATTCAAAGTAGTGCGTGGTAAGAAGATATGCACGAACAGAAACAAGATGCACAAACTGGATGTGAGGAAAATTTTTTTTTTTTTTTTAATTGTGAGGACAGCCAAATGCTGAACCACATTCAGCAGGCTGTACAAGCTCTGTCCTTGGAAGTTTTAAAGATCAGAAAGTCCTAAGCAACATGATCCAATGTCACAGTTCACTATGCTTGGAGCAATATGCTGCATTAGAGACCTCCCAGTGTTCTTCCCAGGTATCCATTTCACTTCACCTTAAGCCCCTTCCCTGAACGTAGGTAGTACTGATACAAGTTCACAAGACATAAGCTAACTTCAAAAGACCACGTACTAGTTGCACTGCTTGCCCACTGCCAGCTCATTTTCCCTACAGGTGGGCAGACATGGCTCTAGCCTGATAACTGGGGCATTTCTTTGAGGCTAAGAACTGCAGATACAAGAGCAGAAGAGTCTCCCACTTCCCAGACAAGAGGTGGGCAAAAACACCTCTGGCTGCCACCCCTCTTTTTGGGTATTTGAGGCAAATATCCTCAAATATCCTTATTGCAGCTGTTGCAAAGGGCAATTGGGTATAAGCTGGAGATGCAGGTCCCTGCGTTCAACAATGCAGACCACCAAAGGTTGAGGAGAAGTCAGCTCTGCCTCAAAAGCCAACCTATCTGTCAGAAACAAGTATGCCATAACTGAACAACCAGAGAACCTAAGCATTGAGGGCCACCTTTTTTTCCTGAAGGAGAGGCTCTGTTGAAGTTCAGAGGTCACCACTGGCAGATGTCACTCTACACAGGTTATCTGAGGAGCTTTCCTGGTCATAGGAGCCAACATTTCACCTAAGATGGACCTATACCCCCTTGTAGGGGACCCATAGCTTTTGCTGAATTGAAGTGGGGGAGCTGTCAGTATTCAGTGCTTATCGCGCAGCAGAGCTCTCAGAAGAAAGAAAATCATAGGCTTATATTTAGCAAGTGAGCAATGAAGCAAAATGGCATAGCAAATGCTGACGGTAGTGGTGAGGCTGTGGGGGTGGTGGGGGGGCGTGAAAACTGGCAAGAGTTTCAGGAGAGCGAGTTTTGGTATTTCAGTTTGAGAGGTAAGGACTAGATGCCTCTTACACCCTCTGCAGCAGGTACTGAAATTCCAGTGTTGCAGAAATTTAACACCACCATCTGAGATTTCTTCCATCTCCCACCCCTCTATCTTATTTGAAAAATATTTACAAGGAGATGAAAGGCCACCTTCAGACATGTGACCATAGCTGCATGCTGATGCTTTCTATAAATACAGTTTCGCTAACGCGCTAAGCTATGTTTTACTGCAGTGTGGCAGTATGGCTTCTGCATCACAAAAGCTGTTTCCTTCTCTTTTCAGACCTCTGCTACCCTTAGCATCCGGCTCTCAGCTACATGACTTTTGCCCTACTCTTCCAGGGCAGAGGAAAGCAAATATCCTCAAATATCCTCCTTGCAGCTGTTGCAAAGAACAAACTCGGGTTCTGTATCTCAGACCAACCTAATCGGCACAAATACAGCAGTGATTTAAGAAGTCTGATGATTCCAGTCTATATTTGGGGTGTTGCAAATCATTTTGTGTTTAGTCATCACTCATTCCGGTTTTCTGGAAGAACACACAGAGTTCTCTGATGTGTAATTCAGACAGTTCAGACAAAATGCACTCTCGTCATTTCCCTGACTTTCCCTTTGTATTTCCAACAGCCCTGTCACATGTATATGTTAGTAAGCCTATCTGAAAGCTGCTTGCCCTTGCATACCAGCACAGATAAATTTGTGTGGTTGGCTATTCAGTGATGGCAAGATGCTTTTAGAAGTTGCTTTCTTCCCTCCCCCCACTGCTCCATACTGTGAAGTAATTATCTTATAGTGATAGAAAATTTGTTACCGTAAAGGTAGAAAAAGGTTTGCACAAATGTGACAATAATAATTTGTATTTAACAGCACTAAGCTCAAAACAAAATATTGGAAACATCTAATAACAAATTTACAATCAGCAGACAGACAATGCTGTGCTGCCTTTTTGCATAATCTTCCTTCTTCCTCCATTTAGAAATCAAATAAAGTCAATAAAATGCGTTCAAGTGTTCTAAGAAGAAAGACAACAACCCAATGAAAAACAAAATACTCAAAGCAGAAGCCTTCCTATTCTTTCTTCTTGCTACTACTAAATATGCTGCTTTTCCTTCACATTTTTTCTCCTTTGAAGTGAAAGAAGAATGTATGTACTTAGCTTAGTTTTATCTGTTAAAGAAAAAAAGCAACAACGAAAGCAGGTACAATTTCTTACTTATCTCATTTGGTTCATACACTATGAGTACAGAAGGCCTAGGCTGTTCATCATGAAGATTTCATTCAGACTATATGGGATTGCGTGATTCCGTCTGTACCCACTTACGAAATAACCTTACACCAGACCTAGCCACAAAATGACTTCCAAATTCTATTTGCTTGTTTTCACATCTGTGCAGACGTGCACTGGTGGTCTGGCTAACAGCCAAGAAGGAGATAAGGTCTGTTTTATTTTAAATCACTGTCTCCAAACATCTGTTTTGGACACTGCTGGGAAGAAGCTTTGAGGCTAGATGGACCTCTGGTGTGGCTACTTTTATGCATCATCTAAGGACTAGTACTCATGTAGTCTGTGAAAGACAGAGTTGGAAGACCTGCTCAAGAACTAACAAAGCACTGCAGATAGACATGTGAAAGGGACAGATGGAAACAACAAAAGAAGGCCATGAGAAAACAATGAATATTAGTTATTCTAAAAGTTCAGGATACAGATACTGAGAACAGATTTACTAATTGTATTCCCTTCCTTCCAGTATTTCATTTTTAAATGTTATTCCAGCATACAATACTGGCTTCTAAGGATTAAAATGAAAGAAAGAAATAATGAAAATAATTCAGAAGAAATAGCTATACAAATCCAACCTTGAAATAAGAAGCGTTTTACTAACTGCGAGGATAAATACAGAAAGAGCTTATCCAGTACATAGTAGATTCAGCACAGACTGGAGCCTTTAAAGATTAGATATTTAAAGTGTCCTCAATCCAGTCAGGAGGAAAAAAAAATAGTCATTGATTAGATGACCAGTGACTTCTGACCTTAGAATAAGTGAGTATATAGATATCCTTCTATCTTCCCTTATTCTCTAACCTTGTAGAAGAAAATTTCAGAACCCAGAGAAGAGAAGAGTCATTCCCTTCTTCTGAGCTTTGAAATGCACTGCTAGATAGGAGCTCACCTGAGCTTCTGCAACCCCGTAGATAAATCTACCCTTGCTTCAGGCACCTCCATGCAGGGAACAGATAAGACTTGACCACTTGGTAACTGGTTGGATATATTCTAGAGCTTTCATGTTATGTCTCATTTTCTGTCACTCTCCTCTGCTGAGACAACCACCTGGCTGAAGGGTAGATCAGGTTGGCCAGTGCTTTGAAAAACTGCAAGAAACCACTTTCATAGGTGCCCAACTGAAGACCATGTCAAACACCACGCATATTTTCTCCAGCTTCTCAGCCTCAGCCTTCTCAGAGGCTTTAGCCTCTGAGCAAAGGGGATTTTCTACTATCACTTATTGGCAGATTCCAGCATAATTCCCCTACTCACACAATCTGCACGTACCTGTACATGGAAGTTTTCCTGCCATTTCAGAAGTCCTACACCATAACAGCAGACATACTTTCTCCCTCCCTACAGCAGAGACCGAATTGTCCTGGACTAATGCAAGTCACTGGGCATAAATTAGGTCATTTGGGGGGAATCTGAATAGCTTGAAGCACAGAAGCAGCCAGGTGAGCTGATGTAACTCTGGAAAGCCTATACAAGCTGCAGATTTGCTCTTAACTGCAGCTTTCTTACACATCAGAAGCAAAGCAGCAGAGGGAAAGCATAGTGTGCTATTATGAGTCATTCCCCTGTTCTGCTGCATCTTTATTTGCATTTAACATATGACATTAAGGCCTTTCGAGAGCATCTAGAATCACAGAGCAAATTACGATAATGTCTTATCAAACAGTCTTCCAAGAATATCTTCAATATCTCCTTTCATACGAGTCTTCCCATAGCATACATTTACACAGGTCACTATAAAGTAGTGCCTCCTGTATATTTCCATGGAAACTACAAACAATACAAAAAGCATAAGAATTTGACATGTACCTGACAATGTGCTCTATTTTTTCATATATCACCATCATTAGCCATGCATTTTCACCAGCCACGAACAAGAACTGCAAGCCATGCACACGAAAACCTGCACCAGAGGAGGTGACCTATTGTCACCACCGCTGAAGCACACCACCCACTGCCTCACTGTGCTCATAGCCACTGTTTGGTCTCCAGAAATGTTCAGCACAAGTCAATAAATGTCAGCAAGTGCAATTTTTTTTCCCCCCACGTGGAGGAATTCAGATCCCCCCCAGTTTACCTCATATGCACTTCCATATCAGACATCATTCTGTCAGACCGCCTCCCTGCTGCCATCTGTCACATGGCAATGAAATATAACAGAGCATTGGTGGGAAGGTTCAACCTCTACTGCCACATTACCAACATCCACCTCTGACTTTGTGGGCAAACATAATAACAAAAGAGATTAGTTGTGAGCAGCCCTCATACACAGCTTTAGAAAAAGCCTGTGACTATTTAACTGCCTCACAGCACTCCTGAAAACATTAAACGTCTATTCAAGACTCAGAAAAAATGTGTGTGAAAGATGAACATGTTGCAAAGCACCTGTTCTCCTGAAGCTACTGAGGACCTAAAGATATTTTTATCTTTTAAAATTTTCTTTTTCTTACTGTTTTTCAGAAGGCCCATTGTCAGTTTCAGGTTTTCTGTTCTCACACACAGGCAGCAGTCACCACAGGGCTCTGTTTTACTTTATTTTCAAGCTGTATCCCCTAGCATATCTAGAAGTAAGGGCAGAAGTTATCAAATGGTACAACTGACACTCTTCATCTCAACAAGGCCTGACTATATGCAGCAAAATAGTTCTATGCCAACAGTAAAAGAAAGCTCTTTTAAACAGAAACCAATTATTTTGCACCACTTGTGAACTTACTTATGATTTAGCCATTTCTAACCTTAGACCATCTTAGTGCCTCACTGTTCAGTCCCTGTAGTCTCTCCATAGCAAGATGAAGCCTGGTGCAAGTGACCTGGTATTCTATTTCACACCGAGTAACTCAGTGCAAGAGCTCTTGAGACATGGTGCTCATCAAGAGCCCCACACAGGAGATCCTCCCGGTAAGCATGACTAAACACATGGGGAGGGGAAGGAGGACACTGTTACACTGAACAGAAGCTCCTGCTCTCACACTCAGAGTAATTTGGCCAGGCATTGGTAAACCTCAACTCTCAGCCTCCAAGGACTGGCCAGCCCTCCACAATACAGCTTCAACACATCTTTTCCTCATTACCATTGTTTTTTTTTTTAAAACCATTTGTTTATCAAGCTTACCTACACAAACTTCAAAAATCCAAACTCAAGCCTCCTCGGGTACTTTGTCTCCAAATCCAGGTGCATGCATCACAGCCTCTCAGAAGCAAAACATTAGCTGTTTTCTCTTCAAGAGCAACACGCACCATGATTGCCCACAAGATAAACATTAATACAAGCATTCACATAAGGGGAGGGAAGACATGGGGAAAAAAAGAATAAAATCCACATGGCAAATGTTAATGGGCTCTGCTGCCAGTTGCACAGCAGTAGGGCAGGCTGAACAGGTAAGGGCCCATTAGTTCATACGATACCTATGCTCATCCCTGCAGATTTGTTTGGCCCTTGCATGGAGAATATGCAAAAGGTTTGATCATGGTTATCCTCCTCCAATATAACTGCAGTTTTTAGGTAAATGATACCCAGGAGATAGCTGAAAATACATTTTTACTAATAATACCAGAAAAAAAGAATAGAGCCTCTAGCATTTCAGACATTATAGCTGTGAGCTAGGCAGATGATCTACACCTCTCACTTCTGTAGCTTACCCAGGAAAGATTTCCAATAATTTGGCAACTCTCAAAATCAATCTGTTACCGCAAAATGCTTGAAGAGCTCTGCCTGTCTCTGGTTTTAATGCAATATATAAAGTTTCTTACCTTCCTTAAAACAGAAGAGATTTCTATTTAATGACAACTGTTAATGAAAGTTCGGTACAAGTCAAATTAGGAGGAAAAGAACACACCAAAACAAAATTTAAGTGTTTGCTTATTTGCTTTTGTGACTTCAGAAGCTGTTCTAGAATATAGTTTCAGTTTAATCTCTTCTACTACTTTAACTAGTGATGCAATGCTGGTGTCTCAAGATACAGGATGGTATCTATTTGGTACACCTTTATTCCATTATCAGAAGGCTCCTACTGATAGTTGTCCCACTTGCTGAATATGGATCTGGGGCCATTCATGACTTCTGTAGTGTTTTTTAAAATGGCCACAGCCTGGCTCCTCAAGCGGTCTTGACCAGGTCAGTAGTTTTAATTCTGCTTTTTAATTCCCTGCAGTCACTGGGGCTTTGACACCTTATTCACTGTAAGCCTTAACACAGCTCTGCAGCTTCCCGTGCACTCAGTACACTGGAACAATGAGGTCAAGGACTAGAATAGACTGAATTTGACATCCTGCTGCTGACCCTGGAGTTCAGAAGCTGCCTTTGTCAAGCCAGAAGGGAGCTGAAAGTAGCGAGTACGGCCACATCTCCTTGTTGCTTTGGGCAGGGGCTGCAGTGGTGTAACACAGCCACAGTTCAGCACCATGCAATTGATCACTCACTTCCTCCAGATGGGTTGGAAAGTACTCTTTCTTCTCTGGTTGACCAAGAACCTTCAGTCAGATGCCTGCCAACATTTTGCTGAATATTTATCTGTTAAAGGGAGATGCTGAAAGTCCTGGGAGAATGCATCAGAATAATCACCTCTCACTACACTGTCTTTTAGATACTGATACATTTTGAATCAAGACATTTGTTTAGCTGACGCCCTCCCATGGAAAAAAATTAAAGCAAGTGAAGACCTTTTGTACAAGTTATTCCAGCCAAAATATAGGAAAGAATAATTGAGATTTGTGATATGCATTTTTTCCCCACCAAAGTGAACATTAACAAGGCAAAGAAGATACACCAAATATCAGGTATTTTCCACCAAACTAAGTCACATTAAGTCACCCTAGTGGTTCTACATTAGCTGTATCCAGAAAATGGTGCCTGCCTTCATAAATATCTAAGTTTTTAAACAAAGGAGTGATCGGAAGGTGTTGATGTGACCACAGTATTCTCTAATCACAAATCCAAGATCTCTGCTGGTATGTGTTCTTACTTAGCATGTGAAGTCAGTCCACACCACTTTCAAACACCCATTTCTGAAGTTTGCTTCATCTTATAATCAATATCAGCTGATGGAGAGCCTTCCCTAGGAATTATGTCTTCCTTCAAATTCAGATCTCATACTTTGATTCGTACTTACTGACTTTCTGTAAAGAAAAGATGCACCACCACTCCATTTCCTCTCAAATTCCTATGTTAAAAAACTCAAATCTCCATTTCCTCCCCTTCCTTCACCCTCTTCCAACTCCTGATCGTTTCTCTTCATGCTGTCTTCCATTGTTTATTGCACTCTAGCTCTGCTCCTTAGTGCAATAAAGCACTCCCTTTTGCAACCCTCTAGATTTTAGCACCTTAACTGCAGCTAGACATCAGATGAACAAAGCAGGGGAAGGGGGTTAGGATGAATAAACTAAAAACTGTGCCCTGCAGTCTTCAGTCACAGAATTCTCCCTGCACCCTGAAGACGCAAATGGTCATATACAAATTTTGATCAGCATGTAGGCACTGAGAGGTAGGAACAGTAGATATTCACCACCAGCAGACAATATTCTGAAAACTCATCACACGTAAGGACATATCCAAGGATATGCAAAAAAAATTTTTTTCTTCAGGAATTTAACTAATTCAAGCAAAAACCTTCTTTCTCTTTTGAAGCCCATTTTTTTTTTTTTGCCTTTCTTACTCAGAATCCTCTTAAAGGAATTACGAGCTCCTTCACAGAGGGATGGGAAAAGGGAAACAAACAACAAACCAAAATCAACAACGTTCTGACTTACCTTTGCCTTTATCCAACAGAATTCTGCTATTTCTCAAGATAACCAAAGTCACTGTAAATCGGACAACTGGGAAGATCTTGAACAATTTAAAACTAGAAAAATAGTAAATAACTGAAAATGTCTTAAAATTAAAACTGCTGAGTATGCCCAATTGCCAGTGCACCGTCCAAGTATAATTCCAGTCATCACTGTGTCATCAAACAAAGATTTTACCATAGATAAATTCAAGCAACATAAGGTAACAAAGAGGAAAGTTGAGGCATGAGGTTTTGTTTGGTATTCATTCTTAGTATCCTACCTGGAAGGTCCATTTAAGTAGAGAGGAAAGATCCCTGTGATTTATTTCTGCTCTTCTGAACCAGAAAGTATAATCTTTTCTCCCACCAAAAAGCACAACTGCATACATCAATCTCAGGTGCATTAGCAGGAAAAACAAATGTTTTGAAATGCAGGGAGAAAAAAAAAAAGATGTAAATATGAATTAATCACCAAAACCCATAATCAGATGCTTTAGTAGTCACTCTTATAATTACACACAGTGCCCTGGAGGGCAGTCATATAGAAGTGAATACATTTTAGTACGTCATAGGGATAATATATTGCTAGCTAAATTGCTATTGATAGCTAAATATATTGCGAGCATTAGTCTATGATAAAAGTCAATATAGAGCATCTAAATGTTTCTCTTTTTTAAAATCCTATGTAAAGCTATGATCAGAAATATCCTTCTTAGAAAAGACAGTCTTCCAACATACCAAGATTACTGCTGCCTAAAAATTTTTTTCAATCCCTTTTTACTAACAGCTTCTGACAAAGCTAGTAACAGCCTTGTCACAAAGCAGTAAGTAAAACTGCAAGAATTAATTACATGTTATTTGTTTAACTTCTCTTGAAATCTGCCTCCAGCCCTTCTGTTTGAAAATTCACTGTTTCACCTAAATCATCTTTTCTTCATTTTTACTGTGCTACCTGGCCTCATAAGTGTGTTAAGCATTTACCTCCTTTTGTTTAGGAAAGGAATGAATTTAAACAAATGGAAAACAATTAACGTGTTTCTACTCCACTAAAACTTAATTCTGCTTTTAATCCTGGACCAGATTCCTGACAGATTCATTTCTATTATTACTTTAAACTTGCGTCTCTTTCTTCCTCATGAGGCTAACAGGAAGATGCTACTCAGCACAAGCAATCAACTTTTGCTCCCGCTATTTGATTCTGCTTTATTAGACATACTCAAAGCTTTGTTTCATCTTGTAGCTTCCTTCTCAACTTCCTCTCTTCTGCTATACTGTCACAGCTCACACTTCTAACAATACACTATGGGCAAGCAATAACTACAAGAGAAAAAGTCACTTTGGAAGAAGAAAGTCAAAGGAGAGGCAGATAAGAAACACTCTTCTCTCTAATTAGAACACAGTTGACTGGCTTAAATATTGTTTCTGTCATGCCTGGTTATCCCTAACAAACTGTCAGATCCGACATACAGATCCAACCATTACTTACTGATAGGCTACAACAATGATCCAACCAAAAATAAACAAAAATGGTCAATACGCCATGTTATGAAAAAAAAAAAGCCCAAATATCTATCAGCACACCTTAGCAACACTGCTTCCAGTCCCAATAAGATCATAGAAGCAACAAACACTCAGCCAAATAATGTTGTTTTCTTAATTGTATAGCATTTAACTGTGTGGGTTTGTTTTTTTTTTTTTTTTTTTTGTATTTGTGGTGTTGTGTTTTTTTTTGTTTTTTTTTTTTTAATGCTGCAATTCTTTTTCTAGGGCCTAATGTGACTTCAAAAAAATCTTATTTACTAATGACCTGCAAGAATCAACCCTTTCCTTCACACTTTTTAGCCATTGGATGAAGTCACCAGCAAATGAACCCTTTCCCTGTTGAATGAAAGCTGCACTCTGGGCAACCTCGCACTCAAGACTTTCTGCACTTGGCTCCCAGGGTGTTTGCTCTGAGATCACCAATGAGCATAACCCTTGTGTGCTCCCAGCCAGTCGAGCACTGTCCTCTTCCCATGATTTTCTGCCATCCAGATAAAAAGTTGTTGTTTCTCTCGTTAAGGGTGGCATGCTGACAGTCAGGACAGCATCTAGCCTGCAAGGCAGGCAGCTGCTTCCACTGCTGCAGGAGCTGTGCATCAGAGCCTGTTCATCCCTGCTGACCCTGATGCTGCCTGCCTAATCCCAATAAATCACGGGCTCAGACAGCTCCTGCAAACAACCTCTGATGGGCACTAAAAGCAAGGAGGAAGCAGAGCACAGATTTTTTATCTTTGTCATTCCTGCAGTTGTATCAGCTGAGTACTGCCTTACAACATTCACTCCTGCAAACACCCTCCCAAGAGGAACATGTGCCAGGGAAGATCAAGCTGTGTTTTCTGCTGAGCACAAAAGTCATGCAGGATGACCAGACCTTGACTGCCACACAACTTTCCTTTCAGCAATGTTTTTTCCAGGAAAAGCACAGTCCATTTTCTTCAGAGCTGCCCCATATAGCAATGGCTTGATGAAGTCAATGCCCTGAGCACCCTGTGATGGTGTTTCTTCTAGGTTGCCTCATGACAGCTCAGGTGCCGCCCAGGACTTATCTGTGCTTTGCTGCTCAAGAGTGAGTGCAAGAAACATGCACTTCAGCTGTCCCAGAAGGACAAGCATTGTCTGGAGCTTTTACAGCATGTCTGCAACATTTAGTTAAGGGTTCACCTGGGCATAGAAAGACAAGGTGCTGCTTTCCCTCCAGATAGGAGATGGCAAAATTAAAGGGAATTAAGACAGATGAACTGTGGTCCTGCCAGTAGAAAGTTACCTGGATTTAAATCCTACCATTGATGCCTACTCTGTACCATATAAGATTTCTACTATTCTGGGTGACACACATAAAAGCAGCAACATACCCAAATACAGGCAAGTACTTGCAGGTCCAGCTTGTAGTCTCTTAGGCATGAGTAGCATACATTACTCATAGGATAACACATGAATAAGCCCAAATGAGTCCAAAAACAGACTTCTTACACATACCCACAAAGGCACTGAGATCCAGGTTTTGGGTTGGATTTAGATAACATAGCCCCATTGATCACTACTGCAGTATCTACGAAATAATTTAGAATCATGACTGAGCCCATAATTATTTAGCACATGCCAACCTCCAAGTGAGTTAAAGACAAGGTGCATTCATCAGCACTGCCATTGTTCTGCTTGTTCAGAATCAATGCCAACCATACCACTACAGGCTGTGGGTCAGGCAACCTGCAACTCCTTAGCTACAGGTTACACATAAAAAAGCATAGAAACATCTAAAACAACTGTGAAAACGGGAGAGGGGAAAAATAGAACAATAAAAATAAAAGGAAAACCAGCACAATATTTGCTGGAAGCAACAGATTGTTTTGGGTCAGGATGATTTGTATAATAATTGCATTTTGAGCAAAATCTGCCAGCTGATATATACAAAACATACATCACAACTGACTGAACTTGTTCATCAGCATGGAAAGCTTCCTTCTTGGAGAGGGAAGAGAGGGAGAAGCTTCTCTGATAAAGAAGAATTAGAAGTATTTATTGCAGTATGCTCAAAATGCTGTATTTCTTGAAAATCTTTCTATTAATGCATTTTCTTTTGGATTCATCTATCTTTTTAAGAGAACCATTCCCTTCTGTAGTCCCTGCGTGAAACGTCAGCTTCTTTCCACTCTGTTCCCTGCAAATCCTTGCAGCCAGCATTATACCAGACACCAAGTAGCTGTTTGCTTTTAATTGCTATCAGCTGCGATCAGGACAGGAAAAAAAGAGAATATTCACCAAGCTGCAGCCAGGATGCAGAGCAGGTAACTGTTAGCTGGCCAGGGTCCCTCCATGCTTCCTCCTTGCCCACAGAGGGCTGTTGGAGATGCATGCAGATGAACACCTTCATGGCGGCCTCACTTTGAGCACTGTGTGCACACTGGGGCACCGCAGTACAGAGAGAACATAAAACTGTTAGAGACCGTCCAAAGGAAAGCTACAGAGATGGTGAAACACCCAGAAGGCAAGATGAATGGGGAGCAGCAGAGATCCCTGGGTGTGCTCAGCGCAGAGCAGAGGAGCTGAGGGGAGGCCTGATGGCAGCTGCAGCTCCTCACAGGGAACGGAGGGCAGCGCTGAGCTCTGCTCTGTGTGACAGCGACGGGGCCCGAGGGAACGGCATGGAGCTGTGTCAGGGGAGGGCAGCTGGGGGTTAGGGACAGCTGCTGCATCAGAGGGTGGTGGGCATGGAACGGGCTGACAAGGGCTGTGGGCACAGCCTCAAGCTGCCTGAGTGCAAGGAGCATCTGAATAGTACTATTGGAGCATGTGTCTGAGATTTGGGTGGTGCTGTGTGGAGGTAGAAGTTGGACTCAGTGGTCCTTATGCATCTCTTCCAACTCAAGGTATTCTATGATTTTCCTAAACGGCACAAAGTTAGTCATAGCTTGCTTGAATTCCAAATGATGGTGTATTAACTTTACAAAACACCTGCAACTCTACAGAGAAGGGTTGGAGGGAAACATGTTCCAAGTATCTATCTCCACGCTGTGAATTATCAGGAAAATTTGAACAGCTTGAACACTAATTCAAAAAGGTGAGCTGCTGTAACTTCACGCAAAGAAGTTGAAGAGATTTGACTATAACATACTTTTATTTCAGTCGCTATAATTATTGAACCCTGTATTCAAACAAACTGCAGACAAACAATCCACAGACAAACCCCCAGGGTGATATTTGAAGGCAGGAACTGTAAATAATACATAGGAGTAACAGCTGGAGTCTTTAGCAACATGAGGTGATTCAAATCCTGTGTCCCCATGCTCTGAATTTGTCCTGCAGAATCCAATTGCAATTTCTGCACCAAGGTATTTGTGACACTTCACTGCCACCAAGAGCTTCCAAAGCCATATTGTGCTTTTTTTTTTTTTTTTTTAAGCATACCTTTTTCCTGACTTCAGGGGAGAAGACACTGAAAAATAACAAAGAGGAACTGCTACTCTAGTCTGAGTCATTCTTTTCTCACACCAATGCAAGTTTTCCTCTCTCCCAGCCTGTTTCACCTCAGCAGTCTGGGAGGGGATTCCTGTATTTATTCAATGTCAGCGACTCCTACTGCAAGTGCAGAGATTGTTATGGTTGAAGTGAATCAGAAGTTCAGAAAACAAGCAGCAAAAACATAACTTATTTGTTCATAAGTATTGCTACAGAAAAACTGATCATATTAATAAAATAGTCAGAAGACAAAAGGAAAGTTTGCATTGAATTATATCAGGATGACCAGTAGTAGCTCATACCGAAAGTCAACAAGAGGACTCCTATCACAGATTGTAGAAGGCCACGACAAACTCTCATCCTAATCACACATCCAGAAGTTTTTACAAGACATAGTCATCACTTATCTACAGACGTAGCAGCCTCACATTTCTACCATAGCATAGCTCTAACATTTCACATGTGAAAGAGAAGGAAGTTGAATGTGTCCCAGAAGGTCTGCTCCCCTGCTGCTGTCAGTGGTACCTCCAAGTCATAACATAAGCACTCTAAGAGACAAGCAAATGACAAAGCACTATAGTTCCCTAAAAGCAAATCCTTCCAAAGATGCGGACTTCAAATTTTATTATCAAATGAGCAAGTGCTCATTATTTGATAAGATGAAAAGTGTAATACTCAGCAAAATTATGATATATGGGTACACTTTGGCATTAAAAAGTACAGATAAATTCCCACACTTCAGTTTTTCTTCTAATCTTTCATTGGAATATGTGACTAGTGATATTTCAAGTAGATAAAGCTGTTTTATTAAAAAACATTAGGCCTTTCATAACTTTAATCCTTGTTTTTGTAACAGCCACTAATACAGAGGCACTAAAATTAATATAAGGTTTGCTTTTGGTAGATACTATTGTTTCCCAAGAAAATTCCCCCTTCTCCCTCCTGTGTAATAGGAGACAATACACGACTTAGCAGCAGCCCTTAATTGTACATTTCCAGAAGTAGTAAACATTTGGATGATAATTTCCTTCTGTGATTTTTTCCTTATTTGATTAATTCGTAATGATGGAATTAGAGATTTCCTCCTTGCTTAAGCTTGATATAAGCTTCATTTACGGAACTTCAAGATTAGGATAATTTGAATGATTCCATATTTCTGATGTTTTATAAACATAATGAGAGGAAACAACTTCATATGTTGTTTACTTCATTATCTAGGGGTCAAGTAGTTATTTGGTATGGAAGGGATAACAGTAATGAATTATAGAGTAAATGAAATAACATCATCATTGCTTATACATATTAAAACCATGCCTGAAGACAACATACTGTTCTGGCAACACACAAACAACTCAGCCCTTACCCATAAAGAACTGTTAAGTTTTAAATATCTGAGCCAGTAGAGGACAAGCACAATAACAACAAGAAATAGAACAAGAAGAGTTATGATGCTCAAGTATCAGGTTGTTAGTTCTTCTGTTTGTTTTGTTTTCTCCTTTTTAAGTCTTTGCTCTAGGGCTCACTTAGAAGAGCAACATTTAAGTAAGAGAGAAAGCCTAATGAAAGGTTGGAAATAAAGGTGAATAACCAGAAGAAAGGAGTCAGCCCAGTTCACACACACAAAAAAAAAAAGTATATCAAGAATGCCCTATTCCCAAAAGACAGCACAGCCTCCACAACCACAGCAGGTGCTATAAGACCACTACTAACAACACAGTACCTTTTCCTGGTGCCTGTGCTTTCCAGTCCTTAAGGTACAGCTTCTTCCTGAATTACCCCCAAGTTCTTACCAGCTAATCTAGCTGAGACAGAAATCATGGTTTATAACACTGCTCTCCTACAGCTGAGAGTGGTAAGGAGATGAATGGGCCCAGGTGGAGCTTGTTGCCCCCCACAGTGGCAAATGAGGTAGCACAATCTGCTTTCCCATCCTTCAGGTTAACATGGAGCTCATCGTGTTTATTGAGGAAAATAGCCTGCATGACTCAGTAGATTCTTATCTAAAGATAAATGTTGTAACAGCAAAGATAAGTGATTAAGCTATGTTTAATTAGTATAAACGCATATAACATCCTTGTGAAACTCCTTATCTTTTTCTTCTTTGATGTCCTGATTGATAAGCTGCTGGCGTGTGCAAGCATATCAGAGGTTACTAGCAAGCCTAAAAGGGGCAAATAAATATAGAGAGGGATAGATAGTACAGTAAATGCAGTAATAGTTTGCAGTATTGAAAACAGTATGAGGAAAACAAATGTGAGCCTTGAGCTCTGAACTGTGATTCTTCCACTTTCCAGCCTGAACAGTAAGAACCTTTTATAGCCATCTAAGTACCAACAAGCACAAGCTCTACAAATTGCCTTAGTGCTCAGATATCACACCTATATGGTGTTCCTGTGCCTGTAACTTCATCTCGTACAAAATTTAAAGTGATATAACCCGAGGGAAACTTCTGTGTGATCCTTTCAGATCTTGGACAGGATCTCTAGAATGGTGGGAGGCATCTGAGATGGACTGTGCAACACTGCAGTCACAACTATGCCACCCCCTGCGTGAGCAATAGGGGAAACATAAAGGGAAGCTCTGAGATGAGAAGAAAAGACAGCCGAGGCAGAGCAATGGGTGCAATATACATGATGTGAGAGGGAAACTAGGCTTCATGTGGCCATTGTTGCTCTGAGGAAGCTCTAATTGTCATATAAATCACTTGGGCTTTCCTCTGGCTGAAATTCCACTCTCAGATGGTGGTTACTTGCTGATAATGGACTGTAGCATCATTTGCTGTAAATCGAGGAGGCTCTACAAATGCCAAGGCAGTTAGTTAGACTGATTTAAACCATCTGAGTATCTGGCCCTGAACATCATACAAACATGTAGCACAAAGGTGCCATCCGCTCAGTGGATTTACAGACATTCTCTGCTAGAATGGATGGGCTTGTCCTTACTGCTTTCTATGTCAACGATGTTCTGAATCCAGAGCTGGCATGGCCATGCTTATTCTACGCAGCTTGCAGGCTTGCTCTGGACCAGAGTGCCTTGCTCACAATTTTGTTATACAGAGAGGCAGGGATGCTGCATCCCAATACCCAGACAGGATTTGCCTAAGGTGGAGACTCCATCCCAGGGCTGGGAATCTCCCTGCCTCCCTCCTTGATGCTCCTCCAGCGCCCTCATCCCATTGAGGGACACGCCTCATCCACTGTGTTTGGTCAGCACTGCAGCAGAAACCAAGAAGCTTGTGGGTCCACATGTAGAGCTTCCCAGCATTGAATCCCATCCCAGCAGTGCCATTAATGAGCATTAGAGAAGGAATTAGCTGCTGCTGGGAAATTACAGTTTTCCTGGCTATTTTTGTCTCAGGGTTCTCTGTGTAAAGCTAACTTGGCACCATGTCTTTGTGATGACTATTTACATAATTACAACTGGCTTCTGCTCTAACCCACCACCTTAGTAGTCCCAGGCTCTTTCACATGGATGAAAGAGAATGAAACATGCACATTGCTTTTCAAATCTGTCTCTGAAAATCTTTGATAGCAGCAAGCACTGATTACGTCACACAGACAGACACGTTTTTCAATAAGGATTTCAGATTTCCTATTTCTAATTATTTATAGAAATGCCCTTTCCCTCTGATATAAATAATCTCCTCAAACCTTAGTGCTTGCTTGCTGTGAAAAATGATTCACACGGGGCTGCATGTATTGTGTTACTGTGTGTTTGTTCATTGCCATGCATTTGCTGATCCAGAAAACTGAGTCTGAAAATGGTTTCTGGGGAACGGCTCCCAATAAAAACAGTGCCAGTGGCCTCATCCAGCCTCCAAATCCTTGAGGTACTACTGAAATTAACTTGAATTGCATGCAGAAGTGTAAATGAATGTCTTTACATTTTTTCTATCAAATATTTATAGCATCTATTTTCTCTTCATTGGCAGATTTTGCAACAGATGTTTTAATGAGTTTACCCTCACGGAAGATTAGCTCTGTTAATTTACAGAGTTAATTGTAGTGCTGGATGAACCTGCCGTGATTTAAGCAGGCAGTTAAAATGAGAACTGGAGTTTAAACGTTTCTTGGAACTTTGACCAGATCAGTTTGGTCCATGAAACCAGACAGAAGCCAGGATTCCCATAGGACCCCACGGTCAAGATCCTGCCAATACATCATGGAGGTGCAAAGGAAAATAAGTGATGAGGAAGGAACTTAAGCACAGTTTTGATGAGCCTAAAGGGTTACTGCAGGACTAGACCAACCTGCAGATAGACTGCAGAAAGATGTGGATAGCCTTCAGACTGCTCTTTTCCCCATTTCACCAAAATTTTTTTGCTCCTCTCAAAGGCTGAGCAAATGCTGGTGCCCAGCTGGTGCAGGGATGCTTGTGTCATGTTGAAAGCTGATTCCCAGGGCCCCACTCTGATTTACTGACTTCCCATCAAATGTATTACTACCCTGTAGCAACAAAGCAAAATCTGATTCTCAGTGATGCTGAGACAGCTCCTGCAGATCTCAGGAAGGCTGCACACAGCAGAAGCCTCAGTGTGAGTTGGTGCTGTAGGGAGCTTTGCTGCCCTCTGTCACACACTCACTAATAATTTCCAGTGAAATTATCTACAGTATATTTTTAAAAGACCAATCGAATGTGAAAAATTCTAATGACTAAGTGTTGTTTTCACCTTTTATAACAGACTGCTGAGAGAAATGTACTTTGTCACCAATGAAAAGTGTATTTTAAGAGACGGAATTGTTTGTTATGAGAAATCACTAAGGTGATCCATTTTGACATCTTAATTATCCTGCCCCCCGTCCAGCACTGATGAGACCTCACTGGAGCACTGCATCCAGATGTGGAGTCCTCAAAACAGAAGAGAGGATTGCATCCAGAGGAGCGCCACAGAAATGATCCATGGGATGGAGAGGACAGGCTGAGAGAACTGTGCCTGTTCAGCCTGGAGAAGAGAAAGCTCTGAGATGACCTGACAGTGGCCTTCCAGTATCTAAAGGGAGGGTGTAGGAAAGAAGGGGACAGACTTTCTGTCCTTGTGATAGGATAAGGGGAAATTATTTCCAACTAAAAGAGGGGAGATTCAGATTGGATATAAGGAAAAAGTTTTTTTTTTTTTTTTTTTTTTTTTACCATAAGGGTAGTGAGGGGCTGGAACAGGTTGCCCAGTTGTCGCTGGAAACACTCAAAGTCAGGCTGGACGGGGCTCTGAGCAAACCAATCTAGCTGTGCATTGCAGGGAAGTTGGAATAGATGACCTTTAAGGGTGCCCTCCAACTCAAACCACTGTATGATTCTTTGATGCAACAAGATTTCCACAGCAGCCTAAAAATAATGCTAATTTATTTGAGTAAGTTTTGAAAAAAAATGCTGAAGCACAATAAATGGAACATGAAGCAGTAACGGAGCAGTTTGCTTTGTATATGCCATCCTAACTAGGGAGCAATGTAACCATGCAAAGAGCATTACACATGTCAGGTTGGAGCAGGAGAAGTTTTCCTTCTGTACTGGAGCTGGTCCGTACAACCACAGCACTGTATAGACTGCAAAAAAGAGCACTGCTAGGCAGCTGGGATCTCATCAATAACTGAACTCATTAGCGGTATGTGGTGACTTGAACTGCCATTTACCTCAGTAGACTTAGAGGAGTGAATTGGTGTCTTTTCTGATTTTTCTTTCAAACATTGCTGCTGCTCTGTGTAAATACTTCTTCACAGGCAATTAAAAGACCAAAGACAGGAGCAGGAGTTAGAGAGACAACACTGTGTGTTAATTAGATTTTTTGCAAGTAATTGACCCAGTCATGCAAATGGATGTCTGAGATTTGTTACTGCTGTTGCTGTTTTATCTGAAATAGTTTTTCATTAAATTAACTTAAGGTTTTTTTACCAGACATGAAGACTTTCAATAACAAAAGGTTTTGATCTTTTAGGTTTTGGGGGTGGAAAACAGGACTCACTTCTTAACTGCATCTAAAATTCACTCTAAATAAATCTAAACCAAAATAATACTAATATTGTAATATTGTTTCATAGAATGAGAAGTATGAGCATACAAATAAATATAAAAGTTATCTTCACAATGAATCAAACATTTAACATCCCAAAAATTTATTGTTGAAGCATACAATATTAAAAAATGAATATGGACATGAAAATCTTACTAGTTGGAATACCAAACACTACTCTTATATCATGTGTTTTTATAAAATTAGCGAAGAGCACCAATAAAAAGAATAGCTTATTTCTTGAAACTATGTCTTTACCATTAAGTCATTTGTGTATCTGTTGCACTCCCATCTCTTCTTCTCTCACAGCTTCTGAAGGCTGCTGAGCAGCACTGGAGAAGTGACTAGCAGAGGAATGTGCCACATCCAACAGAAGTTTCACTGGAACATAAAGCAAGATGTCTGACAAAAGAGAATTCCGATTAATGTTCACAGAAGAATGCTGAAGGGCAGGTTTCAGCATCTCTACAAAAAGCAGGAGGTGCTGTGTTCACTCTGTGGTGGGCTCTGCTTCAGCGTGGAGCAACTCTACCCTGTGGGCAAGCTGAGGCACACTAACTGTATCTGAAATAATCACAGGAGAAAGTTAGACAGTGCTGAAACATGCCAAAATGGAGGGTTTAGAGGGGGCGTTGGAGGGGGAGAGAAGACGTTTGTGTTGTGCTTTGTTTCCCTAATTTACTCTGCTAGCTGGGGCTTTGTTGATTTAGTCTTGTTCCCCAGCCAATGCCTCAAAGCTTGCAGAAGCACTGCATGTTTAAGTATTCTGTAAATCTAGATTTGGATATCATCTTCTTCCACATATGTACAGGATTTATTTCAGCAACAGAAAATCTGTCTCTTACCCAAGCACTTCTTCCCTGCCATGCCACTAAATCCCACCTCCTTCTTTATCTGGAGGCCATTAATTCCCACCACGCCTGGAGACGTGTGACTTGTGGCCTGGCAATAAGGCTCTTTCATCTGTAAAAGGACTCAGCTTTGTGTTAGCAGGGAGTGTGAGCAGAGAGGCTGGAGCATTAACAAGCAGAATTAGAGGGTTTGCCAGCAGCTATTTAGATGAGATTAAAGAAGGTGTTAGGAGAGATTAGGTGTGGATGGGTTTGGAGATAGTGATAGGGGTCAGTGGGGACATAAGGGAGCACACAGGGACGGCATCCCTGGCATCCCCTGGCTCAGGACGAGGTTTGTATCAGTGACAGGCAGTGGAGGTGGGACGGCAGGGCATGAAGTGACCATGTCCTGCAGGATCTGTATGAAAATTTCTATCCGCTCCTGTCCTCGCCCATGAATGGCTGGTCCAGCCCTAGAAATCATCTTTTCTCTGCTGCTCTTCTGTCTGTAAGTGATGGAAATGAGTCTTGAGAGCATACATCTGATTTGTTTATATTGATCCTTGTGGACAGAGGACTACTAAAGGTGCCCCCCACTTTTTCTTTTTTCACAAGTTAATTAATAAGTTCATGCTTCCTGCCTCTGGATCCTCCCTCGCTACCCCTCCACCCCTCCCCTCACTTTTAAGCATTCCCAATGATTAGTTCTTAGTTTTTCCTTTTTCCCTACTGGCTTCTGCAGTCTCGAGAAAGGCGAATGATGTGTTTGGGTTCATCCTTGCATTGCGTAATACACCCTAAAATCCACCATTTCTAAAGGAACGGTGTAGCATGAAATATGTAAACTTCAGCAAAGGTTACTGTGCAGATAGGATCCCCAAATCCAGAGATGGTATCCCTAAGCCACCTCAGGCAGGAGGAGGATGGAAGGTGGATGAATGGCTCTCTGTATGGAGGGGGAAAGGTAATGAATTTTTTTAAAAATGCAGATGATGCAGATGATGCTGTAAACCATGGCTAAAGGGTCTCTTCACAGAATGACGGCGTGACTGAGGCAGGCAAGGCCCTCTGGGTCTCTCCGTTCCGAAGCCCTCGTTACTCTACAGCCCCCTGCTGGCAGCGCCGCTCTCAGCCTGGCGCAGCCCCCCCTCAGGCGCGGGCAGCGAACAGGCTGCGGGCTGAGGCGACGCGGAGCAGCGGAACGAGCGGAGCCAAGCGGGAGGAGGCGGCGGGAGGCCGCCAGATGGCGGCATTGCACCACCCGGGGAGCCCCGGCAGGGTTTCGTAGCCTTATTTCCGTAAAGCCGGTTTGTGATACCTTCACATCGCCCTCATCACCTGTCCAACGAGCTGTTTGCGCTGAGTATTTTATGAGGCTGGGTGCCCCGTCCTTTTCCTCCCCCTCGGCTTGTTTGCCTGTGTTTTTCACCAAAAGGATTCAGCGCAACACCTCTGCAAAGAAATAATTATCTGGGTGTGGATTTATGCTACTTAGAGTTGAATCATTAAGGTTGGAAAAGACCACTAAGGTCATCTATTCCAACCACCAACCCATCACCACCATTAGGCTACCTCAAATCTTAAAGTCTCCAAGGTCTGCAAACCACAGCTTGCTGTGACAGGCAGAGTCCCACAGACCAAAAATGTGAATGTCTGATTTAGAAATCCCACCCTTGAAAAAGATAATCATTTGAGGGAGAAAAATTCCAGAGCAAAACAAAAGATTACGTAATGCTTATAAATATGTAAAGGGTGTGTGTCTGGAGGATGGAGCCAGGCTCTTTTCAGTGACATCCAGTGATAGGACAAGAAGCAATGGATGCAGGCTGGAACATGGGAGGTTCCACATAAATATGAGAAAAACCTTCCTTACAGTGTGGGTGACAGGACATTGGAATGGGCTGCACAGAGAGGTTGTGGAGTCTCCTTCTCTGGAGACATTCAAAACCCACCTGGACACACTCCTGTGTGACCTGATTTAAGTGTTCCTGCTCTGGCAGAGGGATTAGGCTAGATGATCCTTCATGGTCTCTTGCAATCGCTGACATTCTGTGATCTGTGATTAAAGAAAAGGACAGCGACATTAACAACTTGCTAATATTTCCCAGCATCTTGCTAAAAGAAAGGAATACTTGGTACAGTTTTTATGAGAAATTGGGTTTTTCTTCTTCTGGAAGTAGAGATTGATGTGTGAGACACAAAATATTCACAATCGCAAGTTAAAAGGCAGTTTGCTACCCAAACTGTTTTGCAAGCAGTGGGAATTCACTGGTCTGTGGTGTATCATATATCTTCTATCTCAGCGTGTCCACATAAATGAAGTGTGCAAAATAACAACTTTCTCCATGAATAAGCACTTATTTCCTAGTACAGACACTGAGATGGATATAAAAACTCAATTTCTGAATGAGAGAAAAATCCACCATTACTGGGAAACAACTGGGATGCTTCTGTTTTGTCAGACCAGTCAGCAATGCCCATAGAAGCTGGTGCATGAAGGTAATGGAGACGAAACACATCGCCAGACATGGCTGCACAGAGCTTGGTGGGCTTTGTCCTTCTGTATTTCATTTGATCTTTCTACACGCTGCTTTGAGAAGCACTTCGAGGGAAAAAAATAACAATAACAAAAATAAGTGGGAATTAAATTTTTGCACTTTCAGTTTGTTTCTTTCTATAATTTAGGTATGTTTTCCACAGTTTTATGAAATACAATTACTTATCATTTGCACCTAGCTCTTCCCTCTAAGATAAATGTTTCTGGACTGCTTTTCAAGGTAACTGTAGAAAAAGCCTTTTCAACAGAGGCTTGTGAGGATTTCCATGCTAGAACTAGGGATGATGTCCATGCTGGGATATCCACACATTTGTATGGAGCTCTTGCTCATACAAATACTAGATGATGTTCGAAAATCCCTTTTCAGCTTCAGCCATTCTCTGTTTTTGTTTTTAAATAGCTTTTACTCTCCTAATTGGCTGTCCCTTTCTCATTGCTTTATTCTGCTACTTCTGTGTGCTGTTGTTTGTTCTCATTGCCTACTGAAATTGTTGGACTTGAATCATTCAGCACTGTCATTTCCAGGACTGAGTCCAAATATCTCCAACTAATCAAGTCCTGGACAGTTACTTCCCAGAAATGGTGCTGAAAACATCGGTCTCAGACAGCCACAGCAGTAAGGCTTTGCAGTTGGACTGACCCAAAATGCCCACAGGGCACACTCACTGTGTCTGCACCCACCCAGAGAGGATAACACCCCCTCCACTGGAAATAAAGACCATATTTGTGAAACAGTTAGTAATCTCATCCTCTATTTATCTGTGTGTTCCTTGAAGTTTGTGACCTGGGAGCCTAACAGAGACCTGTAGGGCTGGATATCTGGCCTTGGTGACCACACTGTGATGTCGCCCTGGGGAAGATCCAAGCACCAACACTGAGTTTCAAAATAAATTGAGCTGCCTCAGCTTTATGCTTAATAAACAGTAAGTAACCAGCATCAGCCTTGTTGAGCAGTATCCCTGCTCCTTTAATGAAAGTTACAAATATTCACTAGCTTTCTATAGAGGGGTTAGCAAAGATTTATGTATTTATCTATTTATTTATTTATCTATTTATGTATTTATCTATTTATTGTAGAAAGGCCTCTGTATTCACATAATCAGTAGCCCATAAAACGTTAAAGGGAATTTTTATCCCAGAGACTCATTTCTGTCTCTACCAGGGGGCCCAAGGCAATGTCATGGAGCTGAGTCAGGGAGGGCTCATGCTGGGTATTAGGGAAAGTTTCCTCCTCAAGAAGATGGTTGGGCCCTGGAACAGGTTCTCCACACCAGTGGTCACAGCCCCAAGCTGCTGGAATTCAAGCTGCATTTGAGCAACTCTTTCAAATGTAGGGTTTGAACTTTGGGTTGTTCTGTGTGGAGCCAGGAGTTGGACTTGATGATCCTTGTGGGTCGCTTCCAATGTGGGATATTCTATGATTCTGTGTTCCTATGATTTAGTAATAAAGCTATGAGCAGGCTTTCATGAAGAACACATTTTTAACCAGAAAGAGTCTCTTAAAATATTTAGAGAAGGAAAAACTGGAAACCTTTGAAATGTCTTTCAGTTGAGCATTTAAAGGAATTTAAATGATGCCGTTTGTGTGCAACAGCTAGATCACAAATTTGGTTTCTGATTAAATACTGGGGAGAAACTTCACATTACATGTCATTCTGCTTACAAACTTATCCATTGTGAGATGTGACCGAAGTTACTTGGAGGAATGCCTCTTTCTCCTTCTCCATGGGTACAACAACTGTGCAACCTGTGGGAAAACAAAAGAAAGCAGAAAGATTTGCCATTGCGTTGCCATATGGAAAATACCAGTAGGATCGTTGTAATCACATAAGTCACAAATTTCTTTTGAAGTTCTCTGCAGGCAGGTAATGTAAACATCAAGGTTTTACTGGAATTTCTTTCTCAAAGTAATTCAAATTCTGGCTATGGTCCCTGGATGAAGCCACCAGTGTTTGGTACCACATTAGTCCTTAGATAATTAAGGACATTCATTTTTACCAGACCACAGTCACACCATACTTCAAAAAAAAACACATGAGCAGCTTTCATTACCTTGTTATATAAGTTAAGGAGCAGGTAATGCTAAGTTTTACTGGCAGCATTAAGGGGAATGCATCTTTAATAGTTACACAGTATTGCAGGTATAACTGTTTCTCTAAACATTAGACCTGAATAGCTGTCTCTGTTCCTTGGTATCTTTTATTACCTCCAGCTCTATAAATATCTCTTCCGTTTCTTCAGCTAATGAAAACCCTACTATATTCCTTTCTGCAAAAGCAGCCCTACTTTATTTCTTCTGTTCTCTATGTCCTCCCATGACATGGTTCAAATTAAATGGTACTGTATACCTAAGCATTTTTTTCCAAGACAAGCCTTATGGATTCCCAAATGTTAACAGTCTACAGGGAGAAAAACAACATAAATCCCTTTCAGTCCGTATGTTTGGCAATAATAATAACTGGGGAATCACCTAGTGCTATTTCTTATGCTGCTTGGTTAAAGGAATGTGTTTCTCTGCTGACACCCAAATCATGAGGTTTTTCCCCTCTGTCATAGCGTTAAAGGCTTGGAACTGGTCAACCAAGAGAGCACAGGGTGAGAAGGAGTACTGTGAACAAACAGCACAATCCCTGACACAATATCTCTCAGCTCCCTAATTGCAAGGAAATCACCATGTGCTGATGGCATTGCAGAATACTTTGACCTGAAAACCTAGCCTGCAGCCTTCACTAGAGATAACTTGACAACATCTTGCTAACAAATAAACCAAAGCACTGGTAACACAAATTATTCCCGCTGTGCTGAGTGATACCCAAATGCACTGTGAACTCAACTCTGTTTTTCTACCTAACGCATTTGTGCCATCCCATGCCACCCCACAGGGTGTGGGACATCAACTTACAAAGTTACAGCTTCATGCTGCTGAACACTACACTGTCAAGATGCTCTGCTTCGACCCTTTAGAAGGACTTTGCATAACATTTCACTACAATTTGATCTTCTTATGTGACTATGGTTTATGCACAGATAAAGAATTTCAGTAGTTGCTATCCTTTCTTCCAGAAGCCAAGGAATTAAATTAGATTCTTCTTGTTCTGACCTGCAAGCATTAGAACACAGATGGTTGTTAATATTTAACTGTACCTTAATCTTTTGCTCATGAAAAATATTTACACATCTCATATTAGAGAAAGAGATACTTAAGGCAATCAGGATTTGGAAATTGTCCTGTATTTTTGTGTTTAAACAGCTGGTGTCGGAAGCCTTCTCAATCCCTACCATACATTGTATCCTGATGTTCTAAAATTGAAAGTGTACGGTAGTCTCTTTCTACTATATTCATACACCTAGTAACAGACCAGTTTCTTGGAGATGATGCATGTCCACAGCTTTGTGAATTTCCATAGAAGACGTAGGCAATTGTTGCCTACAGAGAAACCTCAGCTGGAGCCTGTCCATGCTCACTACTCAGTCCAGTGTAAGGGTTTACCTGCTGGTAGCTCAGCAGTCTAAGTCCTGCCTTATTCACAGATATTTTTCCTGTCTAACAGTCTTATCATTTTTTTCAGCACTTTTAAAAATTATTATTTCAATATGGACACAAACTAAAAATTCCAAAACGATGATTGAATCTGAGTGGCTCATTTGTCATTTCTCCAAGGCCTTTATTTTCAGAGGGTGACTGGTCAACCTTTTGTGACTCTCAGATCACATTAAAACATCACAAGCTAGATAAAATACATACTTCTATAATGCTTACTTATAAATGGCATTACTGGCAGAGCCAGAAATTAGATGAAGAGATTCTATCACCAGAAACATTTAGGAGGTTGCATCAAAAGAAATGTTCAGCTTAAGGCTTTTGTAAATGCACGGCTAGGGAGCTTTCTGGTCTCTAGCCCTCAGAGAGAAATGGGAAGGTGAAGTCTTTTCAACAGAAATATATATATATATATGTATGGACAAAACTGTGCAAGTTTTTAATAACTCAGGAAGCACGACTGGACAGGAGTGAGATTTCTTATTTATCCATGTCCAAATGTGGTGGGGTTTGGATCTGATTTCAAAGGCAGAGAGAGAAGTCTCTATTCAAATATTTTTTGAAGTTATGTTGAAGTCTCATAACTATCAAGTCTCTTGTCTGTTAACATACAGTTTTGACAAAGATTTATCAATTCCAGGCAAATTAAGCTCTCTCAAAGTCTGTGAAATAGTTGGCTGCATAGACTGTTCACATACCCCAGCTCAGGGAAAGATAGCAGTGGGAGCTCCTATGTTAATGGACCCTGAGGAATCCACTTAGGAGAAAAATTACTCCACGAGCCATCATTCAGGGAAATACTTCTTTAATACATCAGTCATAAGATATCAATTATGAAAACAATTACAGTAGCACTGTGCTTTCAGAACAAATTTTAATTTATGTTTTTACAGTACCTCAATTGTTTCAGACTTTTTTTCCTCCAGCAAGAGGCCCTTAGACAACTTCTGGGAAGTTCTGCTGGCCTCTTTTCTTCTCAAGGGTAATGTAGCAACTTTCCTGACTCCGTGAAAGTCACAAAAAAATGCAGATTTCAGGTCTTTAGAACATGCTAGATGGATGAAACACACTTCTCAAATATCTCTCTTGCCATTTCCAGAGGTTCTCAGCTTCTACTAGAAATAGTGCAAGTGCATTGATTTGTTCACTGACTAAATTCCTGCCATTTTTTTCCCCAACTCTTTCTGTCCAGATATATATCATTGACTTGGGCACATAATTCTCACTAACGGTAGAGTAGTATCCTTCATCCTTATCACTGAAGGCTCTTTCCCCACTTGCTTTTTCCAATCTAGTTTCTAGGGTTTCCAAAACGGAAACAAAACAAAACCCACAAAATAAAATAAAACAAAACAAAACAATAACCATCTTTCACTTCTCAGTGAAACTCATAGATAAGGGTTGGAAACGGGGACCGTTCCAGAGGATAGCTCAATTGTGTCAAAATGATATAAATAATTTAAAGTTTTGTTTGGGGAACACATTCACCTGGAAGATTTACAATTTTTTTGCATCTTTAGAACACATTAAAAATTCAAGATTGTGATAAATATTCACAAGAGAAAAAAATGATTCTAAATATCACATGGTATTTCAATATACAATGTCAAGAAGCGGAAAAGGTATTCTGATGTAGAAAATTCTTAATTAATATTCCAGAAAGTATTCTCTGGGTGCTCCCTCCCCTCCCCTACATTTACTGTGTAAGATTTTATTCTGTGTGCCATAAATCCTCAATCCACACAGGAAAATGCCTGTTATAGGGATAGGGTAATAGGGAGTGACCTGTAAGGTCGACAGTTTCTCATTCTAATTGTGATGGGCACTATCAGCCTAACTACCAGCTATCAAACAATGGGGGGATACTTAGCTCTTATTTGAAATGGATTTTAATTAAGCAGTAATTCCCCTGTAAGAAAAAGAAAAAAGCAAACAGATTTTCAGTCTCGGTAGCTGAGCATGTTGTCATCAATATACTTAAGTATTCAAAGTGTTATTTCACCTGCAGATCAGATTCTCTAAAAGACAAAAGAATGTAGTTCTCAAATATCAAAAATACTCTATTTTATTTTAATAGAACTTGCAAATACCTTCTCTGTTTGTTAAATGATGCAGAAATCCTATTTTAACTGCTGAAAAGGGGACTGAACTCCAGTGAAATTCTGCATTTCTCCTTTTGACTTTCTATGCTAGCATAGGAATCCAGCTCATTTTGATATAAAAATGACAACAGTAGGTAAAGGATAGAAGTGGGGGATCTTCATTCTGTTTCTGGTTTGTTTCCTTTGTAAAACAGCAGACACCTGTCTGGTGATCAGGATTGCTACCTGCTGCTGGTTTCTTTTAAACTGCCTTTTGTTACCTCTCTTCCAGCTTCACAGCCCAACATTGAGGTTTCTGTGACAAAAAACTGCAGGTTCCAGAAACAAAACCAGGGACACAAACACCAACCTGGGGCTGTCAGAGCAGGTTGTCAGAGATGGGATAGGTGGGAGGCTGAACTGCAGCTGTCAGAGCCAGGAGAGAGCTATACCTCTCTTCTCACTTCTGAGCCACTCGAACACTGCTTGTAGGAATCAGAGACAATTACAACTTCAAACATCTCTGTCTGGGAAGGTAAGTTAAGTGTCCTGGGGAAAAAAAAAAAGAAAGAAAAGAAATAGCCTTTACAAGGAAGGTAAGAGAGATACTCAAGAATCATAGGAGAGATTCTTCTCCTTGCAAGATAGTCAGCATTTGAATTGACTTGCCATATAAACTGAGGAGAACCTAAACTGATGATGATTTTGTGAAAAATGTCTAGTCCCGCACTGTTTGTAATACCTGAAAATGAAATTGAGGCCTATCATTCAAAACTACTGCTATAGCCTTCTAAAATCACAGCATTTCATCTTTGAAAAATCCATTCTTGTTTTTTTTTTCCTTTTCTGAAGAGAGGAAAATAGCAGGATTTGCAGTGGCATTAGCTGGTACTTCAGGAAATATTATTATTATTGCCATTACAAGGTGGAAATCTATGTTTAAACACAGACTATGAGCAACATAGCTCTGCTTTCTCAGGCAAGTTGCTCAACGTGTAGTGAACTGAAGAGTTCACATCTGATGGCACACATCCTTTTCCCCAAGGATATCCCATCCTTTGTCCCACCTCTGCTGGGAGTTCCTCAGACTGATGTACGGCCATGTGAGTAGGGCTGACTGTAGTACTCTGTTTTTGCTATCTTACACAACTGCTCTGTGATCCTTCCATTTGCTTATGATCCAAGTGAAAGATTTTCAGATGAAAAATGCCTGGGAGAGGGAGAGCCCGGGGACCCCAAGGCAGTGCAGGCTTAAGCCATTAGAACTGTGCTGCAGTGCAATCCAGAATCCCACATTTTACACACTCCTGCAGAAATATAGGAGTAAGTTTTTAATTTTGTAGACCAGCCATAGGCTGCCAGTCAGAGGCTGGGCTAACTCCTCTGTTTGGGGTGTTGACCGAAAAATGCTGCAGCTTAGAAGGGTCAGGATATACTTGATTGATGCCTCCACCAAGCATTAGGAAATATCTGAGCTTTTTTACTCCTAAACCCAGCACACTCCCCTGATCACTGTGCACAATCCAAAAATCCTCCTTGTCTTTGGCATTGGAATCATCCTTTTGAGAGTAGAAGGCAAGCTTGTAGTTGGTGCCATGCAGTTTTCAGACTGGGTCTCCAGCCTGCTGCTGTACTTTGTACAGAGCAGACTTTTGGCTACTGTGGATCAGCAAGCTGAGGAACAAGGCCAGGGCATGCTGCCACACAAGCACCTCAACATCATCTTAGAGACTCCTGCATCTTCAGATATTTTCTGTTCAGACCATGTATGGGAAAAGCAGTTTGTCCGCTCTAAATCTGGAGCCTCGTGATGGCAGGATACTCAATCTAAATCTCCCATCTTTTAGTTTGAAACCATTTCCCTTGCTCTATCACAACAGACCCTGCTAAAGTGCTTGGAATATCATCAGTGGCTTTACTGATTTCTTTTGCAGTGTTATTTTCATCTTGAAAAATGGTTCAGAAAATGCCAAGGCTTTAAGGGCAGCCTGGGCTTCAGCAGAGACCTTTTGGGATTGCTGAAAACAGTGACCTTGGTCAGAGATGTGCTGACCAAATAAGCCCTTTCTGCTCCCTGCTCCATGAGAGCACCCATCCGACATCCCAGCTCCTCCTGAGGCAGATGGGCAATTAGTCCCAATTAGTCTTTAAACAGCTCTCACATAAACCAGACTGCAGTCATGTTTTAAAAAAATAATACATCTGTTTCTGGAACCTGACTGCAATCCAATTTCTTTAAAGGTTGCGTGATACAGATATCCCAGTAACAGCTCTGCAGCCGCAGGAGAGATTGATTCTATTTCCCTCTTTTGCCAGGGAATAGCCTTAGCAGAACTTTCAAATTGATGGTAATTCACTGGTTTCAAAGGGCAGATGAAATAAATCTTTAGTAAAGAGGTTTGCCCCAAGAAGAAACTGCCAGTTTAAAGAGCTTAGAGCTCCAAGTCGTCGGCCTGTGTGCTCTGTGTAATTTAATACTGGAGGATCTTGGCTAACTTCATTAAGAGGATGACAGTGAAATTGAGATAAATCATCCCATGAGGGGGAGGGACCAATATAGAAAAATAAAATAATCAGCAGGACAAGCTGGTTATGTTACCACACAGATAACTTACTTCTACATTAATGTTAAAGTGAATTTCATTAACATAAACTATACGTTTTTGCTTCAGAGCCTGTGATGTTGGGAAATAAGATATATTGTATAATTCATATACGTGCATCTGTAGTTGCTGGATCCTTATTATGTTAGTTCTGATTACTTTCATCCATAGAATCATAGAACTGTAGGGATTGGAAGGGACCTCCACAGATCACCAAGTTCAGTCCTCCTACAAAGCAGCTCCCTAAAGCAGGGTGCACAGGTAAGCAACTAGATGGGTCTTGAATATCTCCAGAGAAGTAGACTCCATAACCTCCTGGGCAGCCTGTTACAGTGAATTTTGTTCTTTTTTATAGTCATTTTTATGTCTTCACTACTTATTACCTCCAAAATATCTTCACAAACCAAGTAACTAAGGGTTAGCTTCTGATAATTAAAAATAATTACCTTTTTTTTTTAAGTGTGGAAATATTCCCATACTCTACCACCTCTTAATATATTCATGCTAAGCAATGTGTAACAATGGTAAGAAGAAAAAACCAACAACACAATAAGAAAGCTAACTCCATTGTACAGAGCTGCAATTCTATCTTATAACTGCTGACCATATATATCTATTCACTTGTAGGGAATATCAACCATTTGTGTAAAAACATTTCCTCCAGAAATCTGAGTCACTGGTTTTGTTTAACACATTCAGCATAAATGCTGCATTTAAATAATGCCTTTTCCTGCATTTTGGTAAAAGTAGCCCTGCATAACATTCAATTCTTCCAAGCGAGCAAGATTTTAAATTCAGAAACTATTTCAGGCTTTGTATTTGCAGCTTTTCAACATGAGTCCTCTGCGGCATCTCTCTCACTGATGTTTATTCCTTTTCAGAGGTATCATGCTGGATGCTGAGGGAATAGCTGGCGGTTTAACCATTCTCTTACTTCAACTTTGGGCCATAATTGATGGTGCAAATCTGCAGGGTGGTCTTTGCTCTGTACTGGAGGTAGTGACCGAAGAAGAGCAGGCATGGGTTGTCACTCAAGTTTTGTATGAGCCTTGCCCTTCTCCTCTTATCTTCCCATCTCTGCCCTCCCCACAGTCCCTTAGGATGAGAGTTTCTGTGGTTATCATTTTTCACTTTGGGTAAATGTGGAGCACTATGTAATAGTGCCCCATCAGTCATTTCCAAAGGCTTCACTGCTGATCCCAACCTCAGCATTGCCATGATTTACATGGTGGCCAGATGCATGAATGCCAGTGCAGAGACCTGCCAGTCACCCTGCGTTGCAGGCAGTGGTTACAACTTTAGCTTGGTTGCTACAGCTAAGGAGATCACACACCACTATCTCTGGACTCTGCAATTGTGGATATATTAATTTCCTTAAACAAAAAACATAAATATCCATATTTTATCATAAAAAATTATAGTGTTAGATTGAACGAAGTCCCAGAGCCTTAGCTGAAACAGGAAATCTCTTCTTAATATTTTTATTCCATTTGCATTGACTTCCAGTACATTTCCTTAGTACACAGTACAGGAAAATGTTTTTATAACTGATTGATCAAAAAAGTTTCTGCTCTACATCAGCCACAGGGAATGATACAGATCTGCAGTGACAGACAACCTACCTGACTTCGAAATAAGTGCACTAAGAAGCATTACTCACTGCAGTAACTGACCTGTCCCATCATCTGCTAAAAGGGACTTAAGCAGGGACTTAAAACATGAATTACAGAGTGGATAATCATTAGTTATATCTGATCCCTCGCTACCTCAATTTTGAAGGTTGATGAATGCTTTCTATACAGTTAGGGCAGTTACTGGTGCCCTGTGCATGCTTACCTGTTGCAAGCTTACCTGTTGCAATGGGCTGCTTTGCTTGCTTTTCAGTATCCTCCTCCTTTTTCAGCCCAAATTTCCACAGGTTTCTTTGTGTGTATGTATTTAGTAACCCTAAATGGATTTCTACTTCATGTTTGTTCTCCCTCTTAAATCCATTAAACCTTTTACCAGCAGCCTAAGGAAACTTCTAATTCTCAGTAGGAGGTGAGCTCACATTGAGATCACTCACAGAGAGGGGTTATCATAAAGGGCTTACTGTAAAGTATCCCTTACTCCATGGACAAAATTCCTTATTTTGTTCATTTCATATGAATATATAGCAAGTGAATCAACCAAATTTCACAGAATGGCAGTATGGCTGAGGTGGAAAGGGACCCCTGGTCAAGCTGAGACACCCAGAGCAGTGCCCAATACCACATCCAGGTAGCTTCTGAAGATCTCTCTAGGATGCTTGTACCTATGCTCACTTGTTTTCACATCCAATGTACACAGCAATATTGAACAATCACAGAATAAGGTAAAAAAAAAAAAAAATCTGGAAAGTTACTGGGAAGCTTTCTAGTCCCATTCACAATACTAAGGCAGGAGCAACTATAATTATATTAGTGTTGACAGGTATTTCTCTCATCTGTTCTCTAGGAATGTGGACTTTTTCTCCAAAAAAACTGAGATATTCACCTCACTTCGACTGTTTGGCTGCAACCATTAATTAAATAACCTTCTTTTCTAACATCCACAGACATTAGTTGCATATTCTGATAAGACAAAATTTCTTGCATTGCCAGCCACTCCCTAAGTGGAAAAGAAAGACTTATTTAAGAAATATATATTTTTCCTCTGATGCCTCAGTTCACAGAAATATCAAATATTTCAAAGAGTTTTTTAAATATTCCTGAGTTACTGCTCATTAGAAGGGATAGTATTCTTCACCATCTGAATATTTCCACACAGCAGAGAAGAGGAATTAGGATAATTTGGAAATACAGAAATTGACTAGAGTAGCAAAAAGCCCACAGATAGCTGGTAATGTAAGAAACTATTATAACAGGGGAAGATGTTTTGTATATGGATCATCATTTGGATTTTCAATCATTTTTCAAGTGTTTCAGATTGCAAGGGATATTTCACTTGAACACGGAAAAATGCTGAAGAATAACTTGTTTTTTAAGCATGAAAAGAACTGAGGGAAACCTCCAATGCACAAATGTATCATACCAATGAAACATTCACAGAATAAGGAGTTTCTTATTTAATAGTCTGAACGTTAAGAGCAATCAGAACTTACATTTGCTGCAGCTTTAATATAAAGCATTCTCTGAAGAATGTGCTGCAGTAGAGAGTAAGCAATATTTTCTCTGGTCATAAATAGATCTTTCAGCTAAAAGACATAATGGCGAAGGAGAAGGAAAGGAATGAAATTTCATTCATTTATGTAGATAGGTACTCAAGCATTTGTATTTGGCTTTTTCTGATTTATTTACTTTTTTTTTTGTATTACAGTATCTTAGGCATTATTAAAGAGATGAAACTTAACAAAACTGGGGTGTACCATGCTCACATGAAGGTTATTATGTAGTCATAGAATCATAGAATGGCCTGGGTTGAAAAGGACCACAACGATCATCTAGTTTCAACCCCCCTGCTATGTTCAGGGTTGCCAACCAACAGTCTAGGTTGCCCAGAGCCACATCCAGCCTGGCTTTGAATGCCTCCAGGGATGGGGGCATTCAAGGCATGAGCAATGGGATGCCCACGTTTTAGGTGCTATATGTGCTATATTAAGAAATGTTTGCGTATTCTACCTCCAAATTTTTGCTCTCTTGTTTTCCTGAAAGTCCTGAAATTTATTTCCATTCCTTTACCAAAAACACTAATGGAGAAAATATTTTCCTTTGGTAAAATGGAAATGTAGCACAAATCAGTCAAATACTGGTTTCTAAGTCTGAAACAGAAAATGTTCCTATGATTTATGTAAGGAATTAAAAACCTCTAGAAAACCTTGTAAGAGCCCAGTTGTACTGAAATGTATTAAAATGAAGACAAACCTAATGTAAATAATGACATAGGACTTCTAATAATTTATTTATGAAACAGAGAGTAAAGAAGTGTATAGTTTAGATATGCTAACTAATGGGGACCAGAATAAGCCCTTCGTTATTCATGACGAGATAGTTTTGGACCTGCTACGAAAGCTAGATGCTTACAAGTCCATGGGACCAGATGGATTGCACCCTAGAGTGCTGAGGGAGTTGGCAGATGTGATTGCCAAGCCACTGTCCATCATTTTTTGACAGTCCTGGCTAACTGGGGATGGCCCGGTGGATTGGAAACTGGCAAATGTGATGCCCATCTTCAAAAAGGGCTGGAAAGATAATCCTGGTAGCTACGGGCCTATTAGTCTCACCTCGGTGCCCGGGAAGGTTATGGAACAAATAATCTTGGGAACCATCATGGACCAATTAAAGGTCAGGCCCTGTCAGCATGGGTTTACGAATGGTAGATCCTGTCTGACAAACCTGATTTCATTCTATGACAAGGTGACCCACTTAGTGGATGAGGGTCAGGCTGTCAATGTGGTCTACCTGGACTTCAGTAAGGCCTTTGACGCTGTCCCCCATAACATTCTCATGGAGAAGCTGGCTGCCCATGGTCTGGGTGGGTGTATGCTCCGCTGGGTGAAGCACTGACTGGATGGCTTAGCCCAAAGAGTTGTGGTCAATGAAGTTGAATCTAGTTGGCAGCTGGTCACAAGCGGTGTCCCCCAAGGCTCAGTACTGGACCCGCTTTCTGTTTAACATCTTCACTGATGATCTTGATGAGGGGATTGAGTGCACCCTCAGTAAGTTTGCAGACGACACCAAGCTGGGAGGGAGTCTCAATCTGCCAGAGGGGAGAAAGGCACTGCAGAGGGACCTGGACAGACTGGATCGATGGGCCAAGATTAACAGCATGAGTTTCAATAGGGCCAAGTGTCAGGTCCTGCATTTTGGTCACAACAACCGCAGGCAACCCTACAGGCTTGGGGAGGCGTGGCTAGAAAGCTGCCTGGTGGAAAGGGACCTTGATGTACTGATGGACAGTCAGCTGAACATGAGCCAGTAGTGTGCCCTGGTGGCCAAAAAGCCCAATAACATCCTGGCTTGTATCAGGAACGGTGTGGTAAGCAGGACTAGGGAAGTCATCCTGCCCCTGTACTCAGCATTGGTGAGGCCTCACCTCTAGTGCTGTGTTCAATTTTGGGCACCTCAGTACAGAAAGGATGTGGAGGTACTGGAGCAGGTCCAGAGAAGGGCAACGAGGCTAATGAAGGACTTGGAAAATCAGCCCTACGAGGAGAGGCTGAGGGAGCTAGGGCTATTTAGTCTGCGGAAGAGGCAGCTGAAGGGAGACCTTATTACTCTCTTTCAGTACCTGAAAGGTGCTTACAGTGAGTGCGGGGTAGGTCTCTTCTCACTGGAGTCAGGTGACAAGACAAGGGGAAGTGGCCTCAAGCTGCACCAAGGTAAGTTTAGGTTGGGTGTTAGGAAACACTTCTTTACAGAAAGGGTGGTTAAACATTGAAATAGGCTTCAACAGGGAGGTGGTTGAGTCACCGTCCCTGGATGTGTTTAAGAGCCATTTGGATGTGGTGGTTGGAGGTATGATTTAGGAGAGGGTTGTTAGAGTTAGGGTACTATGGTTAGGCTGCAGTTGGATTTGATGATCCTTGAGGTCCCTTCCAACCTGAGTAATTCTATGATTCTCTGAAATAAGTGAGTAACCCAGGTTCATCGGAGCAATTTGTGCATTTTGCTCCATAAGGTCATATAGACTATGACTTGTATAATGTGCAAGCAGCAGTTGCAGCTTTTAAACCAGTGTTACAAGTGTAATTGGGTGAAATCCAGCCTCTTTCGAGATTATGAGAATCCTGGCAAGAGCTTTTAGAAGCAAGCGCTCCAGTCAGTAACTGCAACCTGTTCTGCAATAGGGAGAACGCAGCTAAGATTTGCTCAGCTCCTAGAAAAGAATTCCTAGACCTCATTCAAAATATTGATTATTCTACATAACTCTTAAAATAATAATAATTGAGAACATGCTACAGATTTCATAAAAGAAATAAGCTAAAGCCAGTCCTCTTCCAGGTATCATTCTCAAAGAAACATTGTGTACCTTCAACACAATTAAAATGTAAGCACATAATTTCTAAACCTCAGTCAGAGCCTGCTGCTTTTTTCCTCTCAATTTGCAGTGATTGGCATAGAATGATGCATAATGGCTCACTTGGCAGATTGCCTTTTTGCCAAAGTACAGGTAGACCTCATCTGTAAGAGAGAGAGAGTATAATGATGTTTTATCCCACTCGCTAGAAAATAACGATTCCCTATCATTGATTTATCTCCAGGAGATGAATTTGTGGATATATGCGAAATTAGAAGCTGTTCACATGAATTAGAACCACTGTGGATGACAGAGTAAGATCATAAGTTCATTTATAAGCACATGGGAAAGGTTCTTGTTGAAAGCTAAGTCCACTGAATATTTATTACTTACTCTTGTTCTAACATGCTCCAGATTTCCTTGGAAATCATATTTTTCTGAAGTTACTAATGCTTTCTGAACCTGTGATTGTACTAAACACACAGAGTGCAGCTGCTTTTTCATCCCTTGATCTTCAGCTGCTGTCAGAACAAGTTTTACGTATTAACAGGTAAGTTAATGGTTTTCACCTAACAGTAAAAGCAGTACTTTAGAAACAAGACAGATAATGGCATCAACCTGTCTCCCTCTCTCTCACAGGCACAAAAATGTATTCAGCAAAATAGAAACAAGAATAGCGTACAAGACTTGTGATGTAGGCTTGCAACAGTCTCTGAAAACAATGCTGACTGTCTGGCACCACTCTTGAGTTGCAGCTGTGTGTCACAAAACACTATATGCCTTTTGTTACTATGCAGACACTAGATTTCACCTGCAACAGGGTGTCCTCCTCCAGATTACTTTCTTCCTCAACACATAAAGTGATTAGCAGGCAACAACAGAGCAGGGATGATATGTTCAGCGAAGAAAACATTTTGTTTGGTAAGTAATTTACTTCAAGAAAGAGAATGCTCCTTCATTTCACCTAGAAGAACATACTCTGCAAAAAAAAAAACAAAAAAACAAAAAACCATACTTTTAAGTGGTTTACGTGGTAGGGAATAAGGAGATCTAGAAATAGACTAGGAAAAATCTGTAGGGAAATTGCTTCTTCAGAGCAGCCCCACAGCTCTAGCTCCATCCCAATTTGGACTTATGCTTTCAGGGTCATTTGGTGCCCACTTGTGGTCTTTCATCCTATTCCCTTCTGCCGTGGTGGTCTGTTTGAGAGACTTTAGTCACGAAGGTCATGTACCAGAAGAGACAGTGGTACCCAAGACCTGTCCTTTCAACTATTGCTCTACAACTGTGTGCTACAAGGACTGGGAAGGGACATCGCTGGTGATAAATAATTGCTAATTAACAACCCTTGCTACCAGATGTTGTTTTCTTCTCATCTGTACTTTTGGAGTTTCAGTCCAAGATGAAACAAGATGACAGCAAAAGAGATGTAATGCGTTCTCGGTCTGATGCACTGTTCCTCTAGAGAGGCATTCTGAAAGAAACTGGGTTTTGTTGCCATGCTGCAGAGCATTTGGTATCTTCTGGAGTACATTCTTTGTTACCAATAATCCAAAAATTCATGTGGAAGTTTTTTTTTTTTTTTTTTGCTTTTGTGGAGATAGGCTCTTGGGTAAAATGAATGGATCACAAAATAATAAGGAATGGGACAATTACAAGCAGAACTCATTTGTTAGCTGCTGTCAAACCTCAGCAGTAAAGGGAACACAGTCATACATGTGCCCTAATGAAATGTGACAGGTATTCAGAGACCAAAGGCTGACATTTACTGACAGCACTGCCATCTGCAAGGGAAAACTGCTAGTATCCAGACATCATAATCTGTTCAGGACTGTTTATTATGGTACCTTTAAACTGCAAGACACAAAGATCCTGAGGTTGTATCTCATTACCTCTGCATGCAGCCCCATTACTGCAGCTCAGATTTTAATTCTCAGTCACTCAGTGTGCTCCCTAGCTGCATGGTTAACTTTCCAAATAAAGTGTCCTAATAGTCTGAGATACTGATATTTGAAAGCAGGAAGAAAATACACACAAAATAAATACAGCACGCACACACACACCCACCCACCCCAACAAGCCTTCTAGCCTGCCAGCAGGCAGAATAGAAGTTAACCTAATTCTTACCAGGGCAGATGGAGTTATATAATCTGATTTATAAGAGTAAGGGGTTTTTCAAGGAAGTGAGGATTTAGCATATGTAGTTGTTTTGATAGCTTCAGAATCAAATCACAGCTTTAGTTTCTACCATCCTAGCTCTACACACAATGCAAGTACAGGGAAAACAGTTTAAAAAAAATGAAACATGCAGTAAAGGTATGGGCTTGTTTTGGCTTGGGTGGGTGTTTTTTTTGGATCATATCAAGGAAAAGCATTACCTGCGTTATGCTGGAACACAGATTTAAACAGGGACAAGGGGACCAATTCTTTATTTTTTCCTCAGACTTTTTTCTGAGCAAGGAAGGTGACCTTGAGAGATAAAGCACAGCTCAGCTGGAGTGAAAAAGAGCAGGCAAAAAAAAAGTATAAATATGGAAGTTATCTTATATATGGAAGTTAACTTAATCCTGTAGGCTTCGATGTTTCTCTGAATTACAAGGAAGAAAAATCTAAAGGCATGCATCAAGTTTCAGAAGGTGTGCCAATTTTGGCCTAGAAGAAAGGTTTTTCCACACATCAGGTGTGCTGAAGGCTGGTCTGAATTCCTGACTCGCTTGCTAATGTGTTTTATTTCCTGCCTGACAGTGAACAAAGAACACCCAGGGGCTTGTTGCTAAAAACAAACAAACCAACCACTACAAAAGCAGACCAAGAGGGACTTGCTTAGCTGCTCAGCTCAGTGCCGGAACTTTTCTGGGCAGGTAGAAGGCCAGTGCTCTCTGCAGAGATCTGCTCATTGGAGCCTGGATCCCTACCTGTTCTCATCCAGACAGCTCCTCTGGGGGTGATGATCATCCATCACCTGATGCGGGCGCTGATCTTCGAAATCAGCTTTAGCAAACAGAAGATAAAATCTGGTACCTTCAAGAGGAAACAGAGCTCTCAACTAGGTGGCATCCCATTGTTTTTATGTGCTGAGAAAACACTGGTATTGTTCTTTCATATAGTCACCAAAGGGGAGAATGATGCTGTGATGATTCATTTAAATTTGAAAACGTTGCAGGAATGCACTGGATCCTCTCAAGAACCTCTCTTTTGTTGATTCCCTTGACTTTTTTTTTCCTGGAGATGAAAATATAGAAATAAGGAAACATACAAGGTCAAGAAAAGAGCTGCAGGGTCAACTTGCATTGAGAGAGCCACTTTCCCAGGCATTGCAGCTTCTGTTGCTGCCTGCAGCTTTCAGCCAAAGATATTCCCTGTTCCCACCTAATGCTCAATAATGCAGTATATGGGAAATCAAATGTCAGATAGAGCTGGTCAACTCTCATAAGACAGGGCAAACTGTTTCCCCAGAAGTATTAAAGATCCCGTGGGTACATCTGCAAGAAGCTAAGGATGCACTGGCTAACAGTTCTCCTTGGAAACAAACCTGTACAATAAGCTGTGGGAAAGAGTCAATATCCCACCAATGAAGCAAATAAGATTTATTATATTCACTTTCCTTGATCTGGAAGCAGATTGTTCATTTTGTATCTGAGGCTTTTCAGAATGAGATGTCCAATGTGAAAGAAATGAAGGAAAACAGCATTAGTAAGAGATATGTTTACTAAGAAATTATAAATATATGGCAAGGACATCTATTCTGACAACTGGAGCTTAATCTTCTGGGATGCTTATGCACACATAAATGCAAAGAATAGCAGCTATTGACTCCCAAGTAGCAAATGTTTCACTCTGCTAAAGGATGCTGTTTAAAATCTCCAACAGATGCAAGGAAGTTGCATTTAAGTCTTCAAAATAATACAGTAACGTTCATCTTCCACCTCAGATCACAAAGCATGCAATTAGAGACTTCACTAGCTGATGATCCTAAATGGATTTCAACTCTGAAAGCACTCATAGATCATTTTGCTTAAAACTACTAGGAGCATCTTACTTCAATGTTTTTAGAATCAAGTTAGGTGGTTTCTGCCTCCAGCTTGTACAGAGAGAAAATTAGCTCTCATGCAAGATCTACAGCCAGCTACTTTCACCACATATGTAAATGATTCATGTGGATCTGAACTCTGTTGCCTTCTGCTATAGTCTATGGAGGAAAAACAAACAAAAAAAGCCCACAACTTCCCTTCCTCTAGGACATTGCTTATTACCGCTATGCACTTTTAGTGAAAGAAAAAAACAACATGAAAGCCACATCACGGTGGAATACACAATTTCACAGAATCACTAGAAGTGAACTATTGTTGTTTTAATGTTAAAGCTTGCAAGCTCATATACAAAAACCAAGTAGCAAGCCACTGGAGGAAACATTAATAAAAAAGATAAGCTGCCTATGTTAATTGAACAAAGAGTCTGTCTAGCAGAAAAGAACAGCTTAGAAGCAAATGCATTTACACATCCATTTACTTCTTGGTGTTCCCCAGAGAACTCAGGCATAGCTGATGCATGCTCATCCATCCTTCTGTGGAAGGAAGGAAATTGACTAAATCTGGCAGAGGTGTAGGTGCCTTCAGAAGCCCATACACACTGATGTCCAGAAAGTTTCATGAAAGTAGTTACAGAAGTAGAGAAAGAGGGACCTTGCTTTTACTCCCTTAGAATGGGTTACAGTTCAAGATCAAAACCAAAGGCCACAGAGAAGCCCTTTGTTTTGGAAAACCTAAAACAAGGCAGAAAGTTCTTTCAGCACGTATCTGATGGGGCCTCAAAGAACCAGCCATGAGAAACGAACCCATTGGAAATGAGTAAGACTGCTCCTTATTCTGGTGACTGGAAGAAAGACATTATCAATAGCTCAGTTTTTCTCTTCACTTCTACATACTCTTATAACAATTTAATTAATGCGTTGCAAGAACCAACTGAGAGAAATTAGGCTATGCCTATATACAGATCTTCACTGATTTCATTTTTTTCCTCAGCCCCAAAAAGGTAAGCAAGTGAAAAAGGGTGAATCCTATATTCTTTCAAGAATATATTTTATTTCCCCATGCCCTTTTCTGAAGTTTAGATTAAGCACCATCAGAAAAAGCCTTTGGTAATGATTCATTGACTCCTGCATTTGACATTACCACTCACGTAAAGACAACCACAGCATATTTCACGGTAGTCATACTGAGAACAGCTACACTGCTATTTTGTATTCTTATTATTGTAGATACATTACAGTCAGACATGCATAAGAATACTGCCCCCCGCTCCTGCCCTCCCCCCAGAAATCAGCTGATAACATTAAAGACTTTAATTAAAATTTTTAGATGCATCATTTACTGTTGATTATACATTCAAGATTTTCCAGTTCTTAGTGATGATGTTACCACAAATAGCTTTTATTTTTCTAAAACGTTAAACTGAAGATGTTAGTTTCCAAGCTACACTGTCATTTTATAGTAAGGATTTCCAGTGTAACTGCCCAGAGCTACCAACTTTATGAACAGTGCTATTTAGTAATCTCTTACAACATTTCGCTGCGTCCATGCAAATTTTCATTTAGGTACTGCTGCTTTATGAACAGTGCCTGATTACATTACAAAGAACACAAGCACAGTAATAAAACCATGATAATCAACCTAAATGAAAATAAAACAAGTGCAGCAGCAGAATAGATACAGATGCCTGATTCTACTTCGTGAGAAGAGACCCAGTAAGTCTACTTTCATATTTGTGCATCCTTCTACTTATTGACAAGTGCTAAAACGTGTTGAATTTGTTTTAAGTATGTTTAGATACCATTCTGATTGTCTTGCATTTTTAAGATAGAAATTACTGTGGTGGATAACTCTGTCAGTACCACAAACCTCCCACGCACACTGTTTTTCTTGAAAGACTTCCTACATAATCTGAACATTTTTACCCTTTTTTTGATGAGGAACCAGAGCCACATAAGGTGTTGAAGTTTCTTTATTTGTAATCTGATCTGCATCACATCTGTAATAATTTATAGTCTGTATTTTTCTCCCAGAAATATCATCTACCCATGAATTTACTAAAATTACCCGCTTCCTCACATGCAATAGAGATCTCAACTATGTACATCAGATGCAAATAGTGTGCAGAACATCCTTTGTCAACAGATAGGAGATACTAAATGCGTGCCTTAATTTAAAGACATATAGTATAGATAGGAAATGCATTATTTGGGTCTCAAGGAAAACTACACTATTTATGCAAGAGTATTTGTTTTTCTTTGATAGTCTTTGATATCAAACCACCTCACAGCTCTGTGAGGCTTCCTATCATTCTTCTTTCTCCATGATGTTAGACTTACAACAGCACGGAAATGAAGGGCACAAGGTACTGGTTGAGTAACAGTGTGTCTAAAAGGGCTAGGATAGACAAGAGATAATACAGAAGAGCACAGTGGAAGGAATGGGTTCATATGAAGTAACAGCAAAAAGCCTAGATCCACTGGTTTTTTGAAGTTCTTATTTGCATAACATAGAGATTAAGAAGAAAATATCGACACGTAAGTTTCCAGACTACAAAAGATGCAAGTACCAGAAAGATATAAAAATACACATCCTGCAAGTTTCTGTGGAAAAAAAAAAAAAAAGTAGAACAATACTAAATAAGTTGTGTTTTTGTTGTCCTGTAGTTCTCCCTCTTACATCACTGTAGGCAAACACCATTTAGCATCACAGAGCCTCCTCAGGAGGCTTGCTTTCCCTCATCCACTCCTCTTGCCTACTCCTCAGCCTCAGAATTGAACCTTGACTCACAGACAGCTTTCTTTGGCCCTCAAAAAGCAAAGACACAATGAGCGTTCAGAAAAGAGCTATTGCCTAACTGAAGGACGGTTGATGAAAAAGCTAATACTAAAAGTATGACTATTACAACAAATACTCACATGCACAGACGAAATATTTCTTTCTTTCAAATCTGACTTAGAGGCATTCAGTCATAATCCCACAGATGGTAGCCTCGCTCCAGTGGCTCCTCAGCCAAGCACATACACCAAATGTCTGAACCTGCGGTTCCTCTCGTACTGAGCAGGATTACTAGCGCAACAACACATCATCAGTAGGGTAAAACTAACCTGTCTCACGACGGTTAGACCAGCCAGAGCCTAAAGAAATAAAGTACCATGTACTTGCAATATAGTTCAGTTTTAATTATTAGAAGACTTTTAACAACTTCACATTGAATTTATCTTAGCATTTTTAAGTGAAATAAAGAGTGAGCTAGAGCATCTTCTGGTATAACTCAATGCTGTTAAAAGAAACAACCAAACAACACAAGCTGTGATGCTAATACAATGGAAAACATAAGAATGACAACATAGTAGCAAATTCCTAGGCTATAGCAGATGAGATAAGCTCAAATGCAGCAGCTATAGACACAAAGAAAAGAATCTGCTTACTCTTAGAAGGCTTCAGGTAGGTAAAAACCTCCAGCAAGTGATACCTCTACTCCCACCACCAACCCATAAATGAGGTCTGGGAAGGGGTGGATCCTGGTTCCACCCCTCCTTTTCACTCAGGGGCATTGAATGCACCTGAGTTCCCCTGGCTTGACCCTGCCTTCCCACCAGGTGTTCAGTCACTGGTTCAAGCTGTGACTTAGCATTTCCACTACAGAAGCAGATTTAAGAGGCTTAATATTACAGTATGTGGCTATTTGTGACTAAGCCCCTAGCCATGAGAAAGAATCCTGAAATTGATTAACACAGGTAGTAGAACATAGTAAGTAATAGCCAATTACTTAAATCAAAAAGTCACTATGAGACACATCTTGCTGAGTAGAAAAGCAATTATGAAAGTTCATATCTTACTTTGCAGATTCTTTGTATCTGCTTCTAATATATTTCTAGGTATATTACTACAAGAATTCAGGTAAAGTAGAGCTACAAGCCATTTCCAGAATGAAATAAACTATTATTCATTTAAGCTGTATAATAGTGCAATCATCATTACAGTAAGGAAGCATAAAAGTCAAAGATACATTTATTTAATGTGTATTTTCAGAAATATCATGGATTTCTTCAGCTATATAGAGTAGTTAAAGGATAAGTTCTGCATTACCAGCTTAAAGCAGTGCTATCTGAGGTCAATCTATGTGACAATTGCAAATATCTAAAGTCACTTTATGCCCAGCAGGTGAGGAACCTCTACCATGAGAGAATTCAGACACAGTGTATTTTCATCCTTCAAATATTAATAAAGTCAAAATCTTTTTTCGTGAAGCCACTTCAGTATTCATTTCTGTTAATCAAGTCACAGCAAACTTTCAAAACTGGCATAGCTACCAAACTCCGGATCAGCACATCTGTTTCTCTTCTTTCAATATCAAGAAAATTAAAAGGAGTGGTTGAGGCACAAGTGATTTTTGTACAGAAGTTCAGAAGGTACTTCAAATGAGTGGACCAAAACTTCAGTACTTATTTTAACTTCTTACAAAAAGAGACAAAGATCACAAATCTATGATCACAGTCATAGACCATAGTTGCTGCAAAGTCATAGCGGATGCTTTTCCTTTTTTCAAGGATGGAAAAAAAAAAGAGAATGGTTCTTGAAACTCACCAAATCCATTTTACACATCCATGATTAATCCATGGTTAATCAAATTAATGACAATCTTGTATCTCAAAGCAGCCTGAGAGCATTCTGCTACACTCAATAGTAAACTGTTTCTTCTGTGAAGACAGCTTCAGTGAACCCGGTAAGACAGAGAGTCTGGCCAGCTGGCCTGGCAGCAACATTGCACGTAGAACTGACAGGGAAGTGCACTGACAACAAGCTTTGGAAAATATGTCCATACCATAAGACCTTGTGCTTGAAACTACCTTTACAACTATGGTTATTGTTTCTTGTACGAGGCACTGCATAAATAAGGAGTTAATCATCTAATGCACTTAATATTTTTCAGCCGAGGACTATTGCAGCTTTACTCTATGTCTAGGTGTTGATTATACTTTGGTTTGCTTCACAACAGTAACATGGCGCTAGCAGTACAGCTGATACTAAAGAGAAGGCTGAAATCATGGCAGACGGAAGGATCAATACGAACAAGCTGCTCCTTTACTTTTTTTCATGCTTCTTGGTTAACTTCCCTCTTTCTAGCTGGAGGCTCATGCTGCTGTTTGTTCGCTTCTCCTTTTGTTGGTTCTCCCGAGAAACTTGCTGCACAGCTTGGAGGATAGCGGTCTGCACTATCTGCTTGCTGGCATTCTGCAGCTTAACCTCGTCTTGCTCTGGTCCTGGTTTCTCACCTGTCAGAACCAAATGACAAATAAACAAGGTGATTTAAGCATTTGTGGCTACTCTGTGAATGCATGAAGGATAGAAATAGAGAAGGGGGTAGGGAGGGTGGGAGATAGGAGTACTTGGGAACAGCTTATGACATAGAGAACCACAGAAGATGCTGTAGTAGGGTACAAAATGCCTGCTGCATGCTCAGGATTATCTGAATGAAGAGGGAGACTGAGTCATAGACCTCAGCTACCCACTTCCCAGCCCCAGGACAGCTGTGTGTTTGCAGCTGAAACAAGTACCATTCTATTTTACAGCATGAAAGGGAAAGTGTTTTTTTTTCTCCTCATCTATCTCTGAATCATATCCTTTTTGATTAGATGTGAGCTTCTCTATGGGGATTTTGACTTCATTTTGCAGTTCTGATACACTTTCTTTCATGACCATAAAAGGAAAAAGTTTTCATTACGATTTCTATTTACTTAAAATCATAAGCCTTCACCCATTGAATTCCAATTGGCTTAAATGCAAACATTTTCTTAAGTGTAAGTTCATTAATCCTTAGCTACATTTTCAAAAGCATTTGAAAAACATTAAGAAATGCTCAGATTGCTACAGTTAAAGTAGGAAAACAAATAAACAAAACTCCACTACCAACAGCAACCTAAAAAAACCATACAGTTTTTATGTGATAGTTTCTTGTTTCACCAAAATGCTAAAACCTGGAGGAAAAAGTAATGTTCTGTGACAACTAACGTGGAAATGAAGAAAAGTAGATTTGAGACTACTTTGTTTCCTAGCAGAAAAGATGACTTGGTAGGACAACAAGGAATGCTGTAAAATGGTCAATGTCCACCTACAGGAATTTAGGAAAACACACTTGCTAATGGAAATGCTTAGGGTAGGTGCTTAATTGTATTACTAGATTTGATTTTAAAGGCTTTTGACATAATCTTCTCAATTCTTTCTTAACCAATTGTGTTATACTCACATAGTTCGTGAAATGGGATTTGTACTTCACTGTCTGGTTTGAACGCATCTATTAAGAATTATGTTCTGAGAGAAGTAAAACGTGTGTTTGAATGAAAGTGAATGAAAGATCAGATGCTCTCATAAGAGGTCCACATTTGGAGTTGTGAGACATACTGTTCCTTAAGAAATAGTTGGAAGAAAATTTTAGATAGAAACAAAAAGTAAAGTAAAATCACCAGTTTATCTTATAGAAGACACTACAAAGATTTGTGAGACCAAACCAACCACTAGCAAAATAATTAAACCTTATTCTGTAAGAACTAAACAATTCATTATCTCCAAAATTTCTTTGAAAGAAGTTCAAAAATATACTTTTTTTTTTTTTTAATATCCATAATATACATATTATACAATTTCTGGCTAAAAGTAAAAATGTAAGCGTGTTTTTTTCTATTGAAATAAAATATATGAAATTTAAAAACAACATGCAACTTATCAAGATTACTAGCTTTAGTAACTTAGTGGGTAATAATGGTAATAGTAATGGTGATAGGAGGACGGTTGAACTAGATGATCTTGTAGGTCTTTTTCAACCTTGTGATTCTATTTAACAGTAATGTACAGATACTACTCTACTGCTCAAATATGAACTGATATTATTAAACAATGAACTAGTCTTGCTGGGCTGAAAAGTATCAGCCAACTCAGTGTTCGGAAGATATATTACCAAAAGTATGGATAAATATGAAATTCTCAATGTGAGTGAATCTGTAAATACAAATGAGTATGCTGGATTGGGGTACAAGGGTATATGAAATGTGATCAATTTACCAACCCTCATGACCAAAAAAAATCAGATTTTATTTTTAAAAGCATACTGTCTGCAATCATGTTGTTGCTGAAAATTACTGATTTTTCTTTCTTTTGGAGCACTTGATTGTAAAAAATCTGAATTATATATATGTATAAATATATATTAGTATGGTTACCTCTGTTTTTCAGTTATTTGTCATGGAGCAAAGCCGATATTTAAATACAATTCATTTAAGTGAGACCTTGATTACATCTGCTTGTTAGACAGTGTTGGTATGTGCCAGGAAAATGAAGCAGATGATAGAAACCTCTGAACTACTTCTGATAGTTTAGGTATGCACAGAAAAGGAATAAAGAAGCACAATCAAACATGTAACAACTTTCCATCAATTTAACATAGTTAGGATGATAGTAGCCCAGATAAAAAAAAAAACCTAAATGGCCTTGGTTATGAAAAAAGACAAAGATGCTGGATGTTGTAAGTAATGGGGCCACTGAGAGTTTATGCTCACCAACTACGTTTGAAATTAGAAGTCAGAAAATAAGAAAGGCTTGAGAGAAGACACAGAAAACTACAGATCTGTTAGTCTACCAACAGTACTTGGAAAAATTATAGAGATTATCCTGGATGTTACCGAAAGGCATTTAAAGAACAAAGCCATTATCATGCATAGTCAACATGGGTTCATGTAGGGAAAATCCTGTCTTAGTAATTTGACCGTATATGATATGATAATCCAGTCAGCGGCTGTAATATTTCTAGATTTTAGTAAGGCTTTTGGTGCTGCCTCTCACAGCATCCTAATAGACAAACTGCCCAGTTGTAGCATGAGCTTCTCCTTTTCTTTCCTCTTTTCCTTTCACTTTTTGAGTTGGATATCAGACACAGTGCAGAGGTCTGACCCTATAGAGTGACTACCATATGTAGGATCTGGACTGACAGCCAAGATCCATACATGTCAGTCAGTCACATATGAACACCTAGTTCCTCTTGGACTGTAGTGCCTGTCACAGTTGACCCAGAGGAGCAAGAAATTAGTTTGGTGTGTGTTCTCAACAAAATATAGGAAGCCGTTGTCAGACATAACCTTTACAATACAAAACACTATCCACTTATTATGCCCATTCTGCTTAAAAAATACTCTAAAATTTATGTCACTGTGTGGCATAGTCCTGTCCTTGTGGCTACCACACCCTAAATTCCTCCATGGTGCTACTAAGTCTTAATTAAGAGGATATCTGCCTTTCTCAGTCTTCCTCTATCCTCTTCTCTCTTGATACTATTTCATGTAGAGGTCTGGATGGAGGGATGCTGTCATTTTTTAGAAGGAATTAAAAAATTCAAGGTAAAAGATGGGATTGTGAATACAACAAATAGGACATCTACACTACACATTAAGCAAAGTGGAAATTGAGAGGGTGTTGGGCATGAAGAGAAGCCCATACTTCGAACTGGAAAACAATGGGAAGTAAGGTCTGAAATCCCAGCTGCCTCTCAGAACAGTGGCTCTGCTCAAGAAGATTTCTAGGACCTGGAGCTATGTGACACATTTTCTTTCTTTAAATCTAGAATAGGGCTTTCATTGTATTTTTGTTTTCAATCATGGCTGATAAATGAGGGTGTGGATGTGCATGTGGGTATTTGTTTTTTTTTTTTTTTTTTTTTCTGACCTTACCTTAACTTTTCTTGTATGGCTTAAGCTTTCAATCATAGTTAATGTCATCTTCTGGCTAAAGACAATCAAAATTTTAACTTTTTTTTTCAAATGTCAGAGTTATAGCGTACTTTCAAAAGGATCATCTTCCAGTCCATTTGTGAAACTAGGTTATTTTGCCCTAACTCAGATCAAGAATCTTTCACAATTTGTGAAGCCCTAAGAATTTCAGGTATTGGAGTTGCTGTAAAAGGACTCCTCTTCAAAAGGATTACAAAAACAGAAATTTCTTCACTTTTTCTTCTTATCTTTCATCAGATAATGAATGGCTTAATAAAGCTGAACATGGGAAAATCCAGCAGTAATTCACCTGAGAAATGTGGATTCGGCTGCCTTCTTGTTTCCAGCATGTGAAAGTAGGAGATCCTTCCCCTCTCCTCAGCACTGGTGATACCACTTCTGGGGTACTGTATCCAGTTCTACCTCACCCTTCCTCATGAAACAGAGACATAAACACATAGGATTGAGTCCAGCAAAGGGCCAAAAAGATGATGAAGGACTGGAGCTTCTCTTAAGGAGAAAGTTGAGAGGCTGAAAGCTGGAACTCTCTGGCCTGGAGGAGGCTCAGCGGGATCTCAAAAATGTCTATATAAACGCCCGGAGAGTGAAAACAGGATGGAGCCAGGCTCTTTCCAGTGGTGCCCAGTGACAAAACAAGAGACAATGGGCACAAATTGGCACACAGGAGGCTCACTCCAAACACCAGGAAGCACTTCTGTGCTCTGCGAGTGATGGAGCACCGGCAAAGGCTGCCCAGAGAGGCTGTGGAATTTTTCCCCACAGAGATCATCAAAAGCTGCCTAGACGTGGGCCTGGGCACCCTGATCTGGGTGGCCTGCTTGAAGGGGCTGTCGGATAAGATGACCTCAGCAAGTCATTTCCTCCGTCTGGTGAGGCTGCCATAAAACTCAACTTTTTCACTTCCTGAAGGAGTAAACTGCAGTATCTAGAAGCCTGTTCCCATTATTCCCTCTTTCTTCCAGCTATTCGTTTCAAAGGAAACAGCTAGCACAAAGCTGTTTTCTGAGAAGGTCACTTCTTTATTGATATTCTGCACTTAGAAGAGAGCGACTGACTAAGGAAAACAGCAATGACTCATGCAAGTATCCCAAAGGGACTGAGCTGGAAAATGTCTATCAAACTGCTCCACTTTGCTAAGATACAAACTGCTGTGGACACGAATAAAGGTAGAACTTTGAGTGCCTATAGAATTAATAAGGCATTGTAAGGATCACATACTAATACCATTACCAATAAGGTAAAATACAGATATCTCCCCTGCTGTCTAAGCATTTAATATTTAAGATTTGAAGAACAATTTTAATAAAAATTCCATGACAAAATTTCAGTTGAACTGTTTGCTGGTAAAACATTACATTTCCTTTGTCTAATGGTGACATCAAGATGAAAAATCCCCTTCGTGTCAGAAAACCTTTTCTAGTTATTCTCTGCAGTTATACTGCAGTTATACTGCAAACTCCACTTTGGTTCTGCAATCGAAAATACAATTTGAAAGATGTGCAAAACTTCAAAGTCTTAGAATGGCTTTGAGAATCAGTCACATATTCCACTTTCATGTAAGATTAGTGCCATATATTAGTATCTAAAAATTTCCTTGGCTTCTGAAGCTTTATGAAGAAAAAATTGCTAGCAGTTTAAGAAAATAAAAAAAAAAACAATAACAACACACACACACACAAACCCCTGAACAAATAAATACATTTAAAGCAAGTTCAAAATACCGATTTAAATTCCTAGAATGAGTATTAGTTTAAGTCAAAGAATACCTCGTGTGGGGAGATCTTATACTCTGCTGTTTCTAGACTATGGAATATACCTAGAAAAGTCAACACTGAAATCAGTAACTATAGAGGAAGAGTGCTGAACACAGATTAAGTCTTGAAGAACTTCCATCTGGTAACACATGGACCTTTTTCTCATTTACTCATTTTCCTTTTTTCAGAGCACCAAGATTCACTTCCTTTCCAGCCTGAGATCAAAGCAGTCTCTTGTGCCTTCTCCCTTTCAGTTTACTGCTTGTTAAATTTAATAAGATTTATAAACATTCTTACTAAATAATACTTAGCAACACATCATTTATGTGAATCAGCAGTTCAAAATATATCCATCATATATTTTCATAGAACTGTTGGGGATACTGTCAGGAAGCTATGCAACCACAGACCCTGTTCTTGCAAAGATATAAGTCCATCCCAGATCACCAGATTATGGTGGAAGAACAAGGTATCTTTCAGTGGATGAAGTATCAATATTTTAAAAGGAAATGGAAGTAAAATTTTTCACAGGGAATTAGAGCAGAGGCAAAATGGTGAATGAGCTGTGGTAGGAAAGAACTTCAGACTCTTGGAAAGCATAGGCTACAAATAATTTATCACATACTTTTTGAGAAGGCATTAGTCACATGTGAGCATGAATGACCATATATGAACATCCTATCTCTGTAATCTCAACAAATTTTTACTATCTCTTTTATCTCAGTTATCTTTTTTGCTTTTTAGGCATGCTTATTGTTTTTCCTAGAACTAAAATACTGCCTTTTAATTTAAATCCATTTTTCTCAAAACTTGTGACACATATACATCTCATATCTTCCTGCAGGTTAGGTCTCATTTGGCCTTGAGACACAATACAAACCTGCATTTGAAGAGAACAACTTAACTCTTCCATCAGGTTCTGTAAATCCCAAGGGCCATGCATCAGAGATTAAAATAAGTTCTGCTTCACAGGAATAACAAATGTAGTTTAATTCTAGCAAGTGAATCCTCTAAAGCTGTTCTCCTAGAAAAAAAGGAATTTTTTTTTTTTTTTTAAACAGCTTTGAGTTCAAACATTTTTAAATACAGTGAAACCATATTTCTCTAAGCAAGCATCAGAACAATTCAGAATTCAGTTACCCAAAATATATTCCCATTAGCTACAAGTTTGATTTATACAAAATTTCTCAATTTGAAAGAGATATGAAGCAAAAATTATCTCTCAGTGTTTTGCAAGAGATTATCTAAATACATCTCTTAACTAGAAACATTGCCATTTGTTTTAAGAATATATTACTTTGGTTTGGAATAGTTAACCATTATAATTTTTTCTGCAGCACTGCAATATTAGAATTTTTTTTCCCTCGTGATTAATAAACATAATAACAATCCAACAAAAATACCTCTCCCTGGTATGTCTACTTCAATTCCATTGGAAAATACTACTGATAGTTTTACAAACAAACCAACAGTACTGGTGACATTTAAATTGCAATGAAAGTACATATAAACAAGATCATGATGATAAAATTTTATCATAGGGTCAAGTATATATTTATCAGAAAAGTTACAGGACATCAGCTAATTTTTGTTTATAAACTGTAATTCTCACAAAAAAAAGTAAAGATTCTGGAAAGTTCACAAATAACATAAAGTGTACATGTGGTAGTAATTAACTACATTGGTCTTGCATCATTGCATCAACATTGGTCTTCTCCTGCAAAGAAGAGTTAAAATCTGTTCTTTAACCTCCTGACTTTAGGCAGTGGCATATCTCTCAATTTTCCTAATCACAGAATGGAAATTACAGGTGAGAATCTATTGGGGAATATTTTATAACTTGCAAATCACAATGGTTAAAAATCTCCTTCTCTGCACTCTTAATTGGTTTGTGCTAGGTTTTCAGCACTGGAATCCATAATTGGCAAAAGAGATATAAAAGATGAGGCTGCACATCATCCATAATCAGGAAACGTTGATGAGTCATATTAATTACATCCAAAATGAATGAACACATCAGTTAGCCAGAGCTATAGACTTTCGAACATGTGTACAAAACCAACTTTATGCATATGCCATTAAGGATTAGAGATCCAATTTATAGCAATATCAGTAATAATGCCAGTCCAGATCTCTTGAAAAGGTCCTAGACTGAAGCATTAAGGAGGGGAAAGCATAAAACAGAAGAGAGAAAAAAGAAAGAGAAAAAAAAAAAGGAAAAAAAAACCCTGCATATGCATTCTTCACTTCAAAATTAGTTCTGTCCAGTACCATTACTCATGCCTCAAAATGGAGCTCTATGAGTTTCTGAATGATAGCTGTCAGGTTTCTAAGGGCACTCAGTTGCCCTGATTACTCAAGGAAGGAGGAAGTAAGCTGAAGGTCTAGTATTAGACAGTTAGTAGATTAGATATTAGGTGGTGGCCCTGCCTGTGACAGGGGCTTGGAGCTTGTTGATCACTGAGGTCCTTTCCAACCCAAGCCATTCTATGATTCTAAGATATCAGAAGTGCTTTCATGTAGGACTACCAGGTTTTTCCAGTTCCCTAACCTGTAGTGGTCAGAAGATTTTTAACACTCCCTCGCTTACACCAGAAAAGTTATAGTTCAGTTACGTTTCCTATCCTAACCTCAGTCCTTGACTAGTGCTGTGCAACCACTATGGAAGAGGAACTTAGGGAGAGGGCCAACACAGACTACTTTGGATAAAAAAGAAAGCATAAAAATGTAATAGGAACAGTTTTGCTTTGAAGACAAATCAAAGAATGATGGAAAGGGAAAGAGAAGAGCAGAAATGCAGATAGACTTTGCCAAAGAACTTAAAAATATCACAGAATCATAGAATGGCCACGGTTGGAAAGAACCTCAAGGATCAAGAATCTCCAACCTCTTTGCCCCACCAAACTCCCCATTTAATACAGAATTCAGATTTAATATCTCCAAAGTAATACTTTATATCCATATCACCTTTTCATAATTTTTTGTCCACTGTGCATTTCTCTTTAGGAGAAAGGCATAGATGTAAGTACCATAGTTTTTGGTTTGGTTTTATATATCAATATTATTTTTTATAAGTCCCTGGTGAGTTAATCCATAATACTTGAAATATGCTAACCAATATGAAGCTTTCAACATCTTTCAGAAAGTTCAACATCTTTCAGAAAGTTGTTGAGATCTACAGATATTTAAGCTATTCTTAAGAATTTTTCAACGTTCTATAAGATTTATTGCTGTACTTTAATAAGATTAACTAAAACATATTATAAACTTCAGTTTATACATTTACTCAGTATTTCATGTATAGCAACAGTTTCATTGTTTAAGGACTACGTGTTCACAGCTTTGAAGACTGGATGCAGTTCAAAGTAGTATTCACTGAATATTCTGCCATGCATAAATCTATTAGCATGATACTCAGATTTTGTTGTTAGAAGAAAAATTTCTTGAAGTAACACTACAGGTCAACATTAACTTATGAGAGTTCTTTCTTTTATTTTTTTTTCTATTCCTAAGGTAGAGCTCAGTGTATTTAGAATAAGATACTTTGTAAAAAATATGTGGGACCAGCTTCTCTAAAATTAAAAAAATTAAATTATCTTAATCTGCACAATTTTGCTATTTCTTTTAGGAGACAAGCTTCAAATACGAAGTAAGAATCATCTCTGCAGCAAATGGTGTGTTTCTCCATGTGAAGTCTAATGTTACAGATACAGGTAGATCATGTGCCATTAAACTTTTATTTTCTATTGCTTATGTGCTCAGAGGTTACTAGCCAAAAAAAACATTTTAGGCACAGAAAGTGAGCTAACATTTAGGTCTTCTAATTCTGTACCAAAAAATATCATTCGTGGGCTCACACAGAGCCTCGCTGAATCCCCTGCCTACCTTTCCTAGGTGTTAAAAGGCTTTTACTTCCATCACTATGTAGCACGGGTGAAAGTTTTCAAAGGTGCCATGCTCCACTGTTAGCTGTTGTGTTCATATTTCTGCAGTGCCACACAGTTTTTGGTCTTCTGCTCTGTACAGCTTAATCAAAATTTGCAGTATCTCACTCTGCATTTTTTTTTGTTTTGTTTTGTTTGTTTTTCGATTTTAATGTAAAGGAAGAGGCTATGTAATTTGTCAAAAGCCAGCAAATCAGTGATAACATTCTGCAAGCTGTAATAACTGTACAGGAAAAGTGTCCTGCTTATTTCAGAATGTGAACAGAGTTTGAAAGCTATATATTAAGGCCATTAGAAATTGTGGCTGAATATATATATATATGTATGTATGCATGTGTATATGCAAAGTTACAACACAAAGTGTATAAAAGATTATATAGAATGCACCTTCGAAGAGGTGCATTTTCACAGCTGTAATCTGACAGTGTCCCTATAAATACATGCTGCAAGAAACAGGACGCAATTGGAATGCTGTTTTCCTCTCTTGGATCAAACTTCCCAGAGAAGTATTTTCCCCTCTAAAGAGAAAGCTTACTTCAAGACAGAAGGTAAGGTTAATCTGATTATTTAACAAATGTAGTAATGGATACGCACAACCTTCATACTGATAAATGGTAAGTTGATTCCCTGATCAAAGTAAGAAAACAGTGTCATTATATCAAATATGCACTTCACTACAAAGTGAAGCAAATGAAAGTAATCCACAGGAGATTACACTTGCCTTACCATTACAGAAATATCTGCATGGCTCAACTTACTTCTTCAGGCAGAAAATTTCAGACTCTCTTTAAGAAAGAAGACAGCATCTTCTGACAACATGACTACAAGCATTTGCCAGGTCAGATGACAGCAGCACAGAGCTCACCTGCATTGACTTCCAAAGCAAGGCGTTCTATAGGAATTTTACGACTATTCAGGTCATCTTCTCATTTCTGTTAACATCAATAAAGATTCTGCTCCAATTGCAACTCCTTAAAAAATAATAAATCTTATTCTTGCAAATAATAATAGTAGTAATAAAATCTTATTCTTGCAAAATATTAGGGAAACATAACTACAAATGGCTAACCTCTCAGATAACATCAGAAGGCCTATAAAGAAATTATATACATTGCTTGTAAAGAGCTTATGCTTAACTTCTTATGTGTAAACATGATACGTTAAGTCCTTAATAAAATACCTAATGTATAAGATTGAAGATACAGGGAGAAATCCAAAGCTTTGCTGTATTCTACGGTATTTAATTTCCATTATCATGTTAAAGCTTACAAGGTTAGAATCATATTATTTATGTCTGTGAGAACTACGACAGAGCAATTCATATGGAAGAGTAACAGTCTGGAGGAAGAAACTTTACAGGTCAATGTAACTCATTCCCATTGCACACTCAATTTGGCTTTTGGAAAACAGTGCTAGTAAGGACGTTAATAATGACTGTATGACTTATTATTACCAACTCTTACCTATGAACAATTCTTTTAATATAAGCCACTACTCAGCCACTGTGAAGACTGTGCTTGTGAAGAGCTAGCTGAAAAGCTGTTTGAATTGCTGTTGCAGAAGAAAGGTTGAGCAGTGAACGTTCTGACTTCTGTAGTGTCTAAATATCTTTAAACTTCAAGTGTTTTCACACATCTTTTTTACAAAAAAATATTGATTAAAAAATTGATTTTACTACCTCTTCCTCCTTCGTGAGCAAAGCCAATGAGTTTTTGGATTTAGGTAAGAAGAAATCTTCAAAATTACACTGAAAAATAACAAGAATCAACTGAAGGATGGAATTGCACAATTCAAAGTAGATACTTAAAGGATAGAAATGTTCTGATAAGCTGCCAATATAAATGTTGTAATCTTTCTTGACATATCCAGATCAAAACAAATTCTTTTCTGAAAAAAATATACAAATTCATATTTAACAAAACATAGCATGGTATAGTATTGATTTGGTGAAACAGTAATAACCTGCCATGTGATTCTAATTTGGCAGTATCCTATAGTGTTACATTATAGAGTAAAAATCTCAGTAGATACTAAAATAATCTTTTAAGTGATGTCCTAGTGAGAGAGTTGCTTAGGAAACCCATTTGGTAGCATATACCTTTAACAAGATTCCAAGCTAGTTCTGAAAATGCAGGCAACCTTTGTGCTTTATCAGTGCAGACACGCAGAGGGTAGAAGGTTAAGGCAAAAGTGTTGGAATGATTCATGGGCAAAATAGCATTAGAAAAAATCCTGGGAGAATGACAAACTTCTTTTGTATATCCTTTGTTCAGTTGAATCAGAAAAAAACCCACTTTTTTCCATTTTTATTTTAATGTTCCATATGAAAAGTTTTGGGGCCTTGAATAAGCAGGGAGTATGCCCAAGACCTTCTGTTTTTTGGTTTGTTTTTTATTATCGTTATCATTATTATTATTATTATTATTATTATTGAAAAGTAACTGTAAGTAATTTGAAAAGAAAGTAGCATAATGTTGATTAGGAACATTTAAAATGATTGATAGATAGATAGATATTGATGTTACGGATAGATGGCCTGATATTGGAAGTGACCTCTTCTTTCCACACTAATGATAGAGCTTGCTTGCTGCATTCAAAAGTCATCTCTTCACGATTTTTCCCGATGCTTTAGAAAAAAAGAAATGTTTTAATAACTCTTCATTTATTACCTTGCAATCAATTGTAGAATTATTTACAAATATCAACCCTTTGTATGCTAATAGGACAATTTTTTAAAAAGTTCAGAATCTATTACCTTCTGAAGTCTCCAAAGAAAACCTTTCACTTCAACAACTTCTTTATGGCCTAAACCAAAAACTGGAAATGTCATGTTTCCATCCTTACATTTGATGATAAGTCTTCCTTGTCTACTTCTGCTTGAAGCAATTAAATTCAGGAAAAGTAAACAAGCTAAACATTGCAAAGTAATCGTTTGTCTACATTTCCATTACATGGATCATCTCCTATTATAACAATAGTATTATAAACAGCTGTATCATGTGGCAATCCTTTAGGTAGAATGATCTCCCAGACATCTAGTGTTGGCATTTCATTTCCTATACCAACCTACCATAAGTACAATGAAGCTCCAGTCAGATTAAATCATACAAGGAAAAATGTTCTTCTTCTCAGTTCTTATCTCCAGCAGACTATACAGCAATTTAAGCCAAGAGTCAAAGTTTGTGAAAATTGGGTGTGAAGGAAGATCAGATATGAATAGTAGCTTTTTGCACACCTGTAAGCAGCAACATACTTGCCAGAACAACACAGAATGAGCAATAATGTCTATTTTTCTTTAGTAAAATAATGATCTTTATGTAATATATATATATATATTTTACAAATCCATTTCAATAATAATGAAGTCTGTGGTTTTGGTTTATTTTGGTCTAAATTTTTGTTTTTGTTTGTTGTTGTTGTTGCTTTTTAGCAGCTGGTTGTAAGATCTAGGAAAAAGAGTTGAAGATTAAAAGTAAAATCTCTATTCCATCAATAGGTAGTTGTCTTCACCTTTAAAAACATATGTTTTCATTTGGTAGGCTTTTTCTACTTACTAGTTTATGAACATAACACATTAAGCAAGTGCTCTTCAATAATGAAAAGTCTCATCTTGTTGACATACAAATAATTACCTTTGTCTTCAGCTAAACAAACTTCTCCTTGACAAGATTTTTTTTTAGTTTGTTTTCTTTGTGTTTGCATGTGTGTGTGTTTGTGTGTCTGTGTTTTTCCCCTTCTTGAAGCATGTTTATCATTTTGAGCCTAAAGGATACAATGTACAACCATTTATAAATAGACAAATCTTTTTCGCCTTCACCCTCTTCCCCCCCCTCCCCTCCCCAGACCATGAGAAACAAATAAATGAAATTGAAATCAGGTCATTCATCACAATACAATAAAATCAGAAAGTTAAGACAAGAAAATGAAACTCAACTTCTTAATAAATGTACAGATTTCCTACATGATACAGCCACATCTATAGCTACTATGAAGATGTTAAAGATGTACATAACTCTGATTTTTAAAATATACTCATATGGAGACAAGAGAGAATGCCAGGGTAAAGCTGACTGACAGTGAAGAAAAGCGATCAGCAAAAACGTAATCTACTCAGGCTTGTTCAGTAGATTGTCAAACCTCTCTGATTGTTTTATCATCTCTTCTACAAATTCCTATTTAGTTACCCTATGTACATTATGACATTTGCAAGGAAATCAAGGGCTTTTCTTTATGTAAAAATAGGCTGAGAAGAATGATTATACAAGACAGATTTTTTTTCTTTATGGATTAGGGTTGTGAAAAGAACAATGTATGCAGCTATTAATGAGATCTGGTTTTTAATAATTGTCAGTCTTTGGGTATGACAAAAAACAATGTGTTTACATTATTTTAGAGGTAATCTCATCCTGCAGTACCTCCAGTCCCATAGTGCATTTAAAAAATGAGTTCAGTTAGTGGTGACAGACTGTCAGATAAAAGGAATTCAGAAAAAAAGCCACTAATACTGAAAGGTGTAGTACATAAAACAGTGACTGGTTCTATTGAGACAAACAACTTGATCCCAACTTCAGGACAGTCTCTATGGGAAAGCAGTATATTAGTCCACAACTTGGCAGTATGAGAGACCAAATCAACTTCTGATTATTGAAGAGAGATATTTATCTCCCAAAAGGTTAGCCTTTCAGTTGTTCAGTTAGGAAAGTGAACCCCAAGATATTTTTTACTTAATGAGGGTGTAAAAGTTTTGGATTCTTACCCCTTCACAGATGAGACATGAAATTTCAAAGAAAAGCAAAACTTCTATAAGCTTTGCAAAACAAAGGTTTCTATAATTGTTCATTGTCAAGTTGCAGCATTCAGTTTCCCTTTTCTATTGACCCACTATTTTACTGACAGCTATGCATTTTTAAAGAAATGAATTGCAAGTCATTTCACTACAGAAAATGTTATGCATGACTATAATATCTGAGAGCTACTAGGCCTCTCATCCATTTCTGAACAACAAATTGCTGACTTGCAAGCAGAATGTATTACATCCAATGCAGGTTCTCTGCAGTTTCTTTCTAGTGTAGTATAGTTATACCATCTAGCAAAACTCCCTTATGGAGCGAAGTGTCACATGAGATTCTGCTGAAGTCTTCAATTTTGTTCCAGTAACAACTGGCCTGAACAAACTTTCTGTACTCTTCTATTCTAATACTTTGAGGGGAGTAGGGGAGAGGGGGGAGTGGTGATGGTAGAATTTTGTAAAATAACTCCAGAGATTCAGAGCTTGTTTCATTGACAGCCACCAGTGTGAGTGCTGGGGGCACTCACTCCCGAGACACTGCAAGGCTCCATTCCCCTTCCTGACCCTTCTGTAGTCTAATGTGCAGAGCCCCTTGCACGTGTAAGGTTCCTGCCCCTGATGGAAACCATAGAGGTGACCCTTATAGCCTTCAGCTGAATCCCTCCCTATGAAACTGCCTATCTTTGCCCAGCAGTAGTACTGGTTCAGCTGGTACTCCCTCCCCCATAGAACCCAGAGCAGACTCTCCGGCATGGCCAGGGCCTTCCCGCTGGTCTCCCTGGGGTAGGCACCCGAAGCGGCTGTCCTTACCTGGAGCAAACACCATGATGCCGCCCGGGCGCGGCGCTGCTCAGCACCTCGGACAGCTGCAAGTCCCGCACGGCTCAGCACCTAGGACAGCTCTGGGTCCCGCACGGCTCAGCACCTCGGACAGCTGCCGGCCCCGCACAGCGGCGGAGGCGGCTGCGGGCCGCGGTCCCTCCCTCCACAATGCGGCGGGGCGGGGAGGGGGCCGGGGCGCAGCGCGTCCACACGGACACACACACACACGCACACACGCACTCTGAGAAGCATCGCTGCCACAACTCGCTTCTCTGCAACGACAGCAGGGGGAAGGGTACGGAAGAGAAAGATAATAGCGATCTGCCCAGCGGGGAGACCTGCTAATTGCTCCTAATTAGCTCTCGGCAATAGCCCTGCTGCCTGACATTTCGGGGTGCGCTGCTTTCAGCACAAGCTAGCTGCCCTGCTAATAGGCTCCAGCCATGCCGGACGTTGTCACAATATTTTAGCTTTCAAAGAGAAAGCGGAGGAATTTCTCCCCTGATTTCACAGGCCTGTTAGCCCATCTCTAGTGACAGAAAGACTTTGAATTAATAGGAAACATTAGCATTTGAAAATAGGACATATGACAAGGCCAAAAGGTAAATCAATAAATGAATAAATAACTAAATAAGGAAGAGGAGAGCAAACCGTGGGAGATAACAAAATTTAAAAATTTCCTTAAGTTTTGTACTGCTTGTTTAATTTACTTTTATTTATAAAACCCATGCTCAGATTTCCTGTGGGCTGAGAACTTCTGCAATACTAGTGAGAAGTTCAGACAACAGTCGGATGAGACACAGTTTAAGAAAATATCTGTTCTGTTTAAACCTACACAAGCAAGCGTCAATTTGAAAAACAATGATTAAGCACTGCAAATTAGAAAAAGTAGATTAAAACAATTTTGTGTGAAAGTTTGCATGTAAATTTGCAATATATTTTTCATTCATATGTTTACAATAAACAGATATTTGTACTTCATTTTTAATTATCAAGCATTTCACAAAACTTTCCAATTCAATTTGGAATATTTCAGCTCTCAAATATGGCCTTAAAATATAGATATAGAAAAGCACTGACCTGCTTAAATACTTCTGGCTATATTCTCCAGCAATAATTCAAGAATAGCATCACTTCCAAAGTCAAACTAATCATCTGCTGACAGGTTTTATTATTTTTGAAACACCTTATAAGATCATTTCTCCTTGGGAAGGCCTTCAAGATTCATCTTCACATATGAGTTTCACTTATCTCACACAGCAACTGAATTAACGAACTTAAACATTACACTCTCAAATGCTCTGAAATGTTCCCTTTAAGAATGTTACTTAATAAACTCAATTATAAAAGAACTATAGTATACGTAAAATACATAAAATACAGGAATAAAACAACAACAGTCAGAAGTAATCAGCAATCTTATGAGAAAGATCACATGTATCCTATAATCTTTAGAAAATTGTACTAAGCAAATGTGCAGATAATGCAGTACAATAATGAAAACAGTGTAATAATAATTACAACTTCAGATCAGTAGACAAGATTAGTTATGCCCCATCACTCAAAAAAAAAAAAAAAAAAAAAAAAAGAAAAAAAAGCCCTTGAGAATAAACCATCTTAAAAATGAGGTAATATAATCAAAATACAATACACACCCTTGTTTCTTTCAATAACTTGTATGAAAGGGGAAATATGAAAAGATAAAGAAATATCTCTATATTTTTACTGTTAATTATATAGTCCCCCTTATGTACCATTTAAACCCTTACCGGTTGAGTGAAGAGCTAATAGTCTCTGTATGAGATCAGGACACTGAAAAAAATTTCATGTATATATTTTCAAATATTTTAAAAGAAGTTTTGGCTTATTTAGAGAGCACTATGTTAATAACATCAACATTTATAACCAGATAGTCACCAAAAAAAAAAACCAACTGTGGACTGATAAGCTGAGTTATATCACTTTAAACCACCTATTTTTGCACTTTTATAACTGACATAAACCCTTTATTCTAATGGAGTGGAACACAATTACATGGGTGCATAGATTCAGCAGCTTAGTAAACATGTTTTAAGGAAAAAGAAATTTTTACCTGAAGATGTTCAATGTTTCAACATTTTGTTCACAATAATGTACAGCTAATATTCTACAGGAAGGCATCTGAATGTTTCTAGAAAAAACAGTTTCTAGAAAGAACAGTTGATTCAAATCACTCAAATATAAATTAAAACGTTTTGTAATATAATATTATAAAGAAATAAAGAGATAATATGGAAAATGTTGTATATCCATATCAAATGCTAGGAAGAGTTTTATATTTTATTAAAAGTTTCCAGTACAACTTTAAGAACAAGCTAACCCTAAGCCACTTTTATTTCTTCACACACCTTAGCATTTACAAGGGCTACTCCAAAAGAAAAACTTCCTATTTTAACACACTGGCACACAAGCCAGAGGTGGATGTTGTTGGGTATGGCAGAAGAGGTTGAACCTTCCAGCAAAATTACGTTTTGTGACTGTGCGATAGATGGCAGCAGAGGGGCAGTCTAACAGAATGGTGTCTGACATGGAAGTGTGCATGAAGCAAAAGTGTGGAACTGAATTTCTCCATGAATAAAAAATGGCATCCACTGACATTCACTGATACCTGCTGAACATATATGGAGACCAACTAGTGTCTGTGAGCACAGTGAGGCAGTGGCAGTGACAACAGTGACAGTAGGTCACCTCCACTGGTGCAGAGTTTTATGAGCACAGCATGCAGGCTGTTGTTCACTGCTGGCAATAATGCACAGCTAATGGTGGTGACCATTCTGAAAAACAGCATTTTGAAGCTGAGAATTTGGTCTATCAAATAGAGTTATTGCATTCTTTGTACTGGGTGTAGGAATTTCATGGAAAGAAATAGGAGACATTACTTTTGAAGAAACCTATGTATAATCAAATCATTATACAGCAGGGATCATAATTTTCAGTGTCCTAGACTTAAACTAGAACAATTAATGCCTCTGCAATTAATAGGTTTGTAACAAACAAATGTAAGGAATAAACACAGTAGGAAAAAGAAAAATCCAATTACCTTTCCACCAGTACTCCAGAAAAACAGCAATGCATAGCCTTCCAGCAGCCAAAGACATGAGATCTTAAAAGCTAGCAACAAGAACATGCAATATTTTCAGAGACAGGAGAAAGTGAAAACCATTAAAGGCAAATGCACCCATTAGAGTTTTAGTGCATTAGTCTATTCATTTTTCTTAATTAATTTGATAAACGACATATTAGTCCAGGCTCAAGATTTACAAGCATGGTTAAATTTTAAAGTCTAGAAGTAACAGAAGTAAAGTTTCTCTTTTTTGTTGTTATTTAAACATCTGAAAATCCCAGGACATCTTACAGGTAGTAAAGGGATCCCCAAAGCAAATTTTCTATCCAAAGAGTCTCTGTAGCGTCTACAGATTCCCCATCTAGGAAATCTGATACATAGCCACAAACACAGCATGCCTCACACTTGTTAAGGTTTTAATCTCCTACAGTCCCATCAGAGGTAAATTGGTATGTTATAGATGGGAGTAAAAATCACAGAGAAGCTGAACCCAAAGCAAAAGCCATCCAGTAAGGAACAAAGACCTAGATAAATTTAGAAGGACTAAATGAAACTGAATGATTCACCTAAAACATCACCACACAAGGAACTGTGAAAAAATCAACAAAGTCAAAGTAATTGCTGCTCCTACATGCCACACCTTTGTATACATATATATAATACATGTATATATATATATGTATGCATATATATATAATTGAGCTGTCCACTGAGCTGTCCACTGATGAGTGAGTCACAGTTCAAAAACTAGAGCCTTTAGATCATACTAGAACTATGTTCTACAGCAAGCAATTCAGTCCAGTCAAGTTTTGGCCTTACGGATCTAGCAGAAGCATCATAAAGCATAGGAAGAGACTTTAAAAAACCTCACATACAATTCCTGACATGCACAAGACCATACCATTCTGCATCATGCTAAAGACTTGTTGGATAGTAGTTAAACTTTTTTATTTCATTTCAGATCAAGAAATCCTGAGACAGAATGCATTTGTTTTTAAAAAATCAGGTCTCATATTATTAGCAGAGTATAAGGCTTCATGTACTTCACAAAGTTTATGTCTTAAAGTCTTGGTTTACATTCTGTAGTATATTTTAAGAGCAAAAATGCATAGCCATAATTGGTACATATATTACTGGAAAAAAAATGAAAATCTTCCTGGATAAACAAAAAAAGTAAAGTATTACTGGCTAAAATAACAAAACAATAATAGCAGTGATATCAAGTCCCTTACAAACAGAAAATTAAATATTAGTACTTCAGATGTGGACAAAATGACTTGTTGAAAGTAAAGAAGATAAAATTGTGAGAAACATCACAGAACATAACTCATTTCTAGGGAAGAGCTTTTCATTGAAAGAAGGCAACTCTGGACAAATAAAGCCTTGTGCAGCATCAGCTACACAGCAGAAGAATTATATTTAAAAGTCCTTAATATGATGCACCAAATGAAAACACATAAATATCTATAATTTTTATATTCTGGCCTTCAAATGAACTCATACTTACTTCTACCTGGAAGGAAATCAAAGCCACTCATTTTTAAAACTTCAAGTTTGCCAGAGAAGCCTAAATTAGGAAGACAGAAAATAAATTTTAGCATGAAATCAGCTGACATCACCTGATGAAATAGAGAATCCATTGCTATATACTTCATTTTTATTATTGGCAAAAGCTAAAATGATTGCTTGATTTTATATTATTTGCAAAAGTATGAGACATCTCAAAAAAAAAAAAAAAAAAAAAAGAAGAAAAAGGAACAACATAGCACAAGTCTCCAAATTATGTTATTCCCAATTTCGTCCCCAAAACAACAAAACCAGTAATAAAGCACATACATACCTCTCTTCAAAATTCCCCAAGTTTGCCACCAGAGGTTTTTGTGTAGAAGATGTGGATGTATCTGGTCCTTTCTGTTGTCTGATTGCCTCTCACAACAAGTGCTGTGCCTTATCCCCTTGCACTGAATGTGATGCCAAAGTTGGCTAAGTCCTGTCCCATTCTTCCTCCTGACTAGCTATATGCTCCTGCCACTTAACTTGGATCAAATCTAATGAATTACTTCGACCACGTAGGCCAACTTAAAGCTAACTCACTGAAGCACTAAATTACTGCATTACAGAAACTCATACAGTTGGTTTATCCTAAAGCCAAAAGAGCCATTAAATCTGAGGCAAACAAGAGAGAGGAAACAGGTGCACTACAGGAAAAGGGAGAGGACAGAAGAGGGGAGGACAAGAGAGGAGAAAATGGAATTATCCCTTTTAGCAAAAATTTGCAGTTTTTCTATAGCAGGCTAAGCGTAAAGCTGCTATCCTATGTGGCAGTTCCACAGTGCCTAAATTCAATCTAAATCGGAGCTGTTCTTCCATTGGTCCTAGCACTGATGCAAACATGGAGTGCTGTACTTCAGGGAACTAACAAGCTTAAGAAAAAAATCGTCTCAATACAGTTATTAGTTTTCAAGCAGTTCAGCTCTCCATAATGCAGTTCATTGAGACCTTGCAAGAGTGGTACTCCCAGAGCAGCAGTAAATTGCAGCAATCACAACTTAGGCTGTCTTCAATCTCCATGGATCTGAAACTTCAACCTCCTCTAAGTTTTTCCCTTAAGTCACACACAGGGAAACATCTCATGATTTAGCTCTGCTTTGGACATGAGGCCTTGTGCATTAACTCTTTGTTATCATCTACAAATGATAAATATATTTGAGTTAAAGAGTACTAGGCCTGTTCCTATGCTTTTTGAAAACGAGAACAGATTTTCTATGGATCCAAATTGATAGCCATTAGTTGATTACAAAAAAAAAAAAAAAAAAAAAAAAAAGCACAGAGAATCCAATATATTATCTTTATGAAAATTGTAGACATAGTAAACTCTACCTAGAGAAACAGGTGAAATGTCATTCAGCCTCACTGAAAAGACTTCAGTGGAAAACATTCAGCAAGAAAAAATATACTTTAGGAATGGGATTTGTCCAGATGAAAAAAGGAGATGGTTAGGAGCAAGCTGTCACCCATTTCACTACAGTTGAAATGAGAAGGTCCTGCTCCTTCCCCTTCCTTTCCCCTCATCCTCATCCCTGCCCAAATACCTTCCCCACTTGCACTTGCACTGATACAAAAGTTCACTACACCTCTGTGAGCAGAACAGGAAGGGAGAAGAAACAAGACTCCCACTTTAAGCAGAATTAATCTTTACCACACAAAATCTGCTTTGCTATGCTGTGGGGTAACTGTTAGGTCATGACTTGAACTGGTGATTGAGCACCTACCAAGAGAAGGAGTGTGGCTGACCCAGGAGGAATGGATCTGCCACTTGATGTGCTCGTGTAAGGGCCAGCCACTGAAAGGAGAACATCTTTTGGACCTACACTGCTTCCTGATGAGTGCTGTACAGCCAGAGATCCCCTTTACCAGTTGGGTGAGTTTCATTCTTCTTTCTGTATATGACTATTGGCCTACCTGTGAACAGTTTACCTGGAATCACCAAGAAGTTGTCACAAGCAAGTTCTTCATAAGCAGAAAACTATGCCTTTAGAAGACTGTCTTCTCAAAAAATGAAATTAAAGTAGAAAAGGAAAAAAAAAAAACCAGCGCTAAAGTTTTGAAAGAAACATAGAGAAACATTTCATTGCAAATTTCCTTTCTAAATAGCAAAAGCCACTTTCTATTCACTTTACCTCTTAACAAAGTAATCAGCATCTGAAGGGGGAAAAAAAAATAATAATGTCCTAAGCACAGCTCAGGAAAACTTTAATTTTTTTTAAAAGGAAATAGGAATGGGGTAATGATAATGGGCTTATTTAGGAGACAAGGAAAAGAGATTCCCTAGTATACAAAAACGGGATTAAATTCTGCTTAGACATAGACAGTCAATACCACTAGACACTTCTACTGTGATATATATCAAAAGATACTCCATGGTTCTCATACTCAGGACAAAAAATCTGTATGTAGATTCTAAATGTTGGAAGTTAATACAACGAACACAAAACAAGCATTATCTGAGGCTACTGACTTTGTAAGCAAATGAAAAGTTCTTCTTAAATATAACTGTATTTACATACAGCAAATACAAATATGCATTTTGTTTGTACTAGAGCTGAATAAATGTAAGTTTGAGAATATTTTTCACAGTATATTCTTGCTTTTACTTCAACTCTTCTCCTGTGCTTTGCCTATGCAACCTTAAACACAACAGAAATACATTAACAAGCTTTGACAGTATGCCAAGTAGGAAAAATATCTTCATCTGAAGACACACAGTCCTGAAAACTCTACTCTGTAAACTACAATTATGCTGATGACAAGTATAAAATAACAAAAATCTGCAGATAATTGATAATTTCCCCCAAAGAGGAACCCTGCCTGAAGCTACACGGTATTTTGTGTTTTTTTTTTAATTATTTTTTTATTTCAATTTCTAAAGCAAAAGGAAAAAATGAATTTTTCATCTTAGAGTGGAATTCCAGCAGATGACATCCTCTTGCCTGAGTACTCTGCAATTCCACTGCAAGGATTTGTTCATACACGCACTGCTGGTATCTATGACCTTGAAAAAAAATCAGGAGCCTTATTAGTGAAGAATGAAAACTTCAGTATTTTTGTCTCTAAAATATTCTAAAAATTGAGCTTCCCCGCAGCTAACTTGCTTGTACATGTAGATTACCCAAATGTATAAATAGCCTACTGGGAGGAAGTCAGAATACCACAGAAGTAAACAGTGTGCTTTGTTGTTGTCATGATGTTTTTTGCTTTTTTTGTGTGTGTCTTTAAATTAAAAAAAAAAAAAAAAAATTTGCCTCAGAAAATGTATTTTTTTTCTAAAACAGAAGAGTTTATCATTTATCACAATTCTCATAATTTTATGATTCCACTAAGACCATCTATATTCAGTGCATACTTCCAGTAGTTTCTTTTAGTTCTACAATAAAATTCAGCTTTAAATCTAAATACATGCACAGTATGCAATACGCTCCTACTGTCCTATATATATTTATCCAAAGTGGTCAACATTGTGAAAAAGAAAATATATTTGGAATTTCCATTTTCTAAGATTTTCAATATACTATTACTACCACTCTTGACTTACAATCTTGTTGTATCCTTTCAAGAGCTACAGACTTTTAAATGTACATAGATATCCCAAGTATATAAACATTTTATATAAATATATGCATATGTACCCTACAAGGAATCTGGGATACAGGTGCACAGTGTTCTTGATGTTGACCAAGCCTTTTGATACCCATGCTTTACTTTAATAATAAATGTTTTAGACTTGGAACAACTTTATTCAGAATGTCTACGTGTTTCTCAAGTTTATAAAATTAGATACTTAGCTGCAGATTGCTGAAAAACAGAAAGACTTCAGTCTATTTCTGTCATAAAGAGCTCTCAGCACTGTTCAGTTCCTATCAGAATTGTTGAAGGTCTTAAATTTTCAGAGCTTTATAAATATCTGAAGGAGTAAGGCCTGCAAATAAAAAATATAAGAGGATAGTGGAGAAAAATACTTTCATAAAGATATCAATATTATATAAATCACTATTTTTAGATATTCTATTATTTCAGATCTCTTATATTACATTTAAGAATCATTCCTGTGAAAATATGTCTCAACTATTACAATACATATTTAACAAAATCTATTCATGGAAATCCTCCATCCGCTCTGAAATGAATGCTATTATAATTGTTTTAGTTATATGGAGACAAATGACTGATCAACTGCTGTAATGGAATTTTTAATGAAACATGCACATTTCTGGCTTACTGAGCACACCACTGGACTTTGAACTAACAGAATGAATATTTTTTTTATCTATCTCTACCTTCCAGGTGAAATTATGGTGTACTGTACTTCTTTGTAAATGCTTACTTTCAGGAAAAAAAAATCTTGTTAGTGATAGGTGCACTTTGTTTCAGATATGTACAACTTCTGTATGACAGAGAAGTGTCTAAAATTTGATAAAAGACTTCAGAATAGATTATCTGTCTCTAAAAATACATTTAAAGCTTAGTGCAGACTTTCTGGTACCATCTGATATTTTATTCTATATCTCACCCAACTCTATTAATTTCAATATTCTTTCTCACTGGAATTAAGAAGGCACCCCTAAAGCTATGTCTGGATTAGAAACCAGAATCAGATCTCCAGAAGAACTCCAGGTTGGGTAGCTAAACAGTAAAATTCTGATGAGTTTTTAGTATTCTGCAGTATTCTTTAGTATTCTTTAGTATTCTGCATTTTTAGTATTCTTACACGAACAAATAGAAGCTGAACGCTTCAACATTTTGCTACTGAAGTCAGCATGAGGCACATGACATCAACATTCAAAACTGATCTCTAGGTCTAAACTATTTTCTTAGCAATATTAGAGCAGAAAACTAAAGTTCTCAGCTGTGAATTGCTTAATATTATAATGTTTGTTTAAATATTGGTAAGAATTGTGTGTAGAAAAGGGGTTAAGAGTGGAAAAGGGCTTGAAGGTATTCTTTCCAATGCTTTCATTGTTCCTTTTTTCCTATTTAGTAAACACCTGTTTTTAAGAGCACACAGTTAAGATCATAGAATAGCAATTACTTCAAGTATTTATTTTCACCCTAAGTTAGTCTATGCTTTTTTGGTACTTAGATCTCTTTACAACTCAGGAAACTAGACACCAGTTAAAGGCTAAAGTAATCATACAGACCAATTTGGGTCACCAGAACATCAGCTGATATGATGCTGCATTTTATATATATTAGAACTTATATACATATATATATATATATATATATATATACACATAGTCCTGATCATACAAACAACTATTCATTTCTAAGCTTAACTTTAATACATGCAGACCTCCACTGAAGCCACTGGTCACCTGCCACCACAACGTGTTCAATATGAGACAAAAGACTAAGAGTTTTTCTATTCTGTGTACAATAAAGATATCACTGGCCTAGGTTTCAAAAACATTAGATAGAGAAATGTCTGTTTAGGAATAATTCTGTGCATTATATTTTTGCTACTTAATTCTGAAGCAATAAACAAAGAAAACCATTTAATTCATACCTAATGCCATTTTAGCCATCCATGTTTCTATAGCATTCTATCATTCTTTCATGTTAATCTGTCCCTTGTCTGCAAACTTTGTTAGAAATATTAGGCTAGTTCAGCACCAATAAAGTCAACAGCAAAATTCCCATTAATTGGCCAGAATCTCACTCACTATCTTGTGAGCTCTGAAAAAAAACTGCCATCCTTCTAAATGCAAAAGTAAAACTTTGCCATTTTACCATGCTGGAAAACTGCTATGGCTTGGAGCTGCCATACATCTGCTTCTGTACATAGCATCTTCTGGTAAAGACAGGAGAGAAGTGTTGAGCAGCAGTGTCAGGAAGCAGTTATATCTATTTTAATTTCACAGTCAGTTCCCCAGAACATATAAGCTACTATCCCCTCAGATCATATACATATAACAGGATTAAGTTGGGATACACTAACAATAGCATACAGCTAAGGTTACCTTGACACTTCCTTTCTAAGACCTTTTCCAGAACTTCAAAATTATTCCAGGCCCTGTTTTGAATAGAGATATTTGGGAAGGGAAGAAAAGTCTATCAGTTTTCACAGAAAAAAAGAGAGGTGAAGTGGAAGGAGAAAAGGAAAAAGGAAAAATAAAGTCTGCATCATTAAAACACACAGTTGTAGCAGAAACCTCCAATGAAATTCTCAACCTAATAAAAATAACAGAGCCTTTGCCTTCATGATCAATACCATCATTCTCTGGAAAATGCAGTGTTCTTCTGGCTCCTCTGCAACTAAAACCAGTAGGAGGCCTATGTGACTTTTGAAACCTATGATGTGGGATTAATTCCACTGTTTTCACTTAAGGCCAAGTCTCACGTAAAGTGTTTATGTCATGTACAGGGCATGTGTGACAATAGCACCTGTTTCTGCCTCTGAATTCTGTCCCTGAATATCAATCTGCCTCAATTTTAACATGCCACAAACATCACACAACCCTTACAGCTGTAATCTTATATAACTCTTACAGCTGTAAACTTAAACAACAGCAAAATTTACTCTGATGCAAAATACAGTGTCATCACATCTTCAGTTGCCTGTCTTTTAATGCAAACCTGATTTTCCATATGATTCAAATTGACATCTCAATTGCTTGTGTACAAATGTCAGGGGGCAATATATGTATTTTTTGAACTGTAAGCCTTAAGCTTTCCTTTCATTCAAGCATTCATTTATTACTTCCCCAGCATCCTAAGAAAAAAAAAAAAAAAAACAACACCAAAGTTAAAGAGGCTCTTCAGAGATTATTCAGTTTATCCCTTAGCTTCGAGGCAGAATGAACTATACTTCAACCATTCCTAACAGATGTTTGTCTAAACTGTTCTTGAATATCACCACTATCAGAAATTGCAGCACCTCTCCAGGCATTCTATTCTAATAATTCTTTACTCTACCCTTAAAAGTCTTTCATAATGTCTCATGTAAATGCTCACTGCTGCAGTTTCAGCTAATTACCTCTCGCACTCTTGGTAAGAGACCTAGAGAAAATTTAGGTTTTTCATTTTTTATGCTTTTGAAGTTTTTTCACAACAGATTTATTTTATGCAGGCTTGGCGACCCCAGTTTTAACACCTAAGAAAAAGTAAGTGAATAAAGTTTTAGACAAGAAAACATAACGAGACCAAAATTCTTAGAAAGAAAAAAGTAGATCCCATTCTGGACCTACTATCTTTATCTGTGATCATATACAATAAAACATTTTAACAATGGTCATTTATCATGTTCCTCAAGAGAACCAATAAAATGCAATGAATACACATCCTCTGATGTTGCACAGATACAAAATGTATAGTTTGTTTACAAACTAATATTACTGAATGTAAAATGAAGAAACATTTTAAAAAAATATATTGGTAAAGGTCCAAAGTTTACATTTTCTAAAATATTAAATTCACGTTTTATTTACAGACCAGCCTTCAAACGATTATTGGCATTTTAAGATAATTGCTTAACCTGATGGGTACATGAAAAAAATGAAGCTGTATAAAAGCAAACAAACAAAACAATAAGCAAAGTTTCATAGAACAGTTCCAAAAATGCTATTTTCAATTGCTATTTAGAAATGCAAAATGTGATCTACTACACAGTAACTTACCAGAAACTGGTCTAACACTTTCATATGCTATAGTTATCGCAAATGATCAATGTTGTCCAATCATGTGCCAAAAATAATGCATTTTTGCCCATTCCTACTTCAAATGAAGTGTTGACAACAGTTGAGTATTTACAAATTTTAAATAAAGGCTCGATATCCCTTTGGATCACATTATCACTGTTTTTGTGTCTTCTCTTGTTAACTACACATAGCAGACTGCAATCCAAAGATGACATTTTGTTGACTCTGTGAGTTAACAGTTAAACTAGCAGCAGTTTGTCTGAAAAAAAAAAAACAAACATGAAAGGAAACTCTAGGTAACAGACTACAAGTGAACACTGATTCTGAATCAATTAAGACTGAAATCACCCAATGAAGTCTCCCTCTTGCTGAATGGCAGTGTGCCAGAAGGTGGAATTCTTTAAAGGTGAGCAGGACTTACAAACTGGTACAACCAGCTAAGATAGAAAATCCCAGTCTGAACACTGCTGGCAGGTAATGCAATAGGCCATGGCTGTGCTCTGTGGTCCGGCAGTGAATTTTGGTCACTTGCCAGTGCAGTTAATCCTTCTATGCTTCTCTTTGCCTTGACTGTGCTAGGTTAGATGGAGTGAAAGCTGTATAACAGAAGCTACCATGTCAAGCTGTAACCGAGCTTTAACTCATTTCTACCAGGTCCCAGTAAGGAAAATATCTCTTTCTCCATGCTGCACCTTTTTTCCTGTGTGGTTCTGTTCCATATCCTGGGACCTGCATAAGACTTCTGAACTAACACAGAAACAAGCAGGTCAGACACTTTTTCCTCATAGAAGGGACTGGCAAGTGCAGTGACCCTTCTTTGTCAGCCTGGACCAGGGTGAATAATGCAGTTTTTTTAGGAAGGTGAGTACTTCCTATTTAATAAAACTTGCCACCTCAATTAAAATGAAAGGATATTTGAGGGAGTGGAAAAAGAAATTTAATTTTGATTACAGTCCCCCATTACCCTGTTGTACTAACCTCTAGCACCTACCTTAGGTATTAAAAAAAAAAAAAGAAAAAAGGAGGAATTAAAAAGCATAGGGAATCATTGCTTGTTTCTCAAGAATTGGAAGCCTAACACCTTCAAAATTACGAAAAACAAGTATTTCCTTTCTGTGTTTCTAATTTTATGAGCTATCAGCATTTTTAGACATCATACACTGATTTTGATTTCTATATTGTATGCAGTATTCCATACGCGATAAAGCAAAACATCTTCCAGTGATGATCCCTGTTTTATAGAGAACTTCATCATAATCTTAAAATAAATCAGCTATTAGTGCATTATACTGCTAATGACAACAAAACTATTTTATATTCTAACAATACCCATCTCTGAATTTTTTAAAATACCTAACTGAACAATGCCTTCTGTTCCAATGTAGCATTCAAATCCTCTAAAAATAGTTGTGGTTTTTTTTTTTTTTTCCAAAAGATAATTATTGGTCTAAATGTATACCAACAATAGATTTTGTTCATTTTAATATCTTATATTATTTTTGATAAAGTTTCTGGGTGTTTTTCTTTTTTTTTTTTTGATTTTTTTTTTTAACTACAAGCTATAGTTTCTAATTGCTGCTCTGCTTCAGCAGCCATAGCTGCTGCCTGTAACTGTTCCGTTTCACTCTGGATGGAATTGGCTGTAGTAACTTGTTTTCTTTCACTGTGCATATTGTTCTCATGCCTCTTTAGATCTGATGCTTTAGCAAATGCTTTAGTGCAGGAACTGCAGACAAAAGGTTTCTCTCCCCGGTGTCTTCTTTCATGGTCTTTGAGGTGGGACTTGTGCTTGAAAGCTTTATCGCACATGTGGCATGCAAATGGCCTCTCATTACTGTGAACTCTTTCATGCTTTTTTAGGTCCGGTGCACGAATAAAAGACTTTCCACATACCTCACAACTGTAAGGCTTGTAACCTGTGTGTATTTTCAGATGCTCTTTCAAATGAGCTTGTGTGGTAAAGCCCTTCGTACACATTTCACAAACAAATGGTCTATCAGCAGTGTGTAGCTTTTCATGTTTTCTCAGTCGTGCTTCATCAGAAAAGGTCTTACCACAAGCCTGACATACAATGTGTTCCCTATGACCATAAAGCAAATATTCAAACTTCATATCCCCAGCTGCTGTCGTCCAGCCTGGTGTCTGTTCGTCTTTCACTTCACTTATGCCATCATTAAATGTCAGAGCCTGAGGGGTTTGAGATCCTAAGTCTTTTGATTCCGTTGTTTCCATGGGCTCTACTTCTTGGCCATAGCAGTTTACCTTTCGAACCTCTTCACTTCCCAACTCCTTCAGAATCGCCTCCTGAACTCTCAGGGTAGTGGTTGGTGATTTCCCATCTTCCTGACTGGGGGGAGTTCCTTCCACTGTCACATCTGATGGACTGTCATCGTGATCTCCGATCTCTTCTACCTCATCATCCTGGGTATCATTAGGTTCCCCAATAGGACGGTTTATTTTCAGACAGTACTTGCTCTTGGGCTGCGTGTTCTCCTCAGGACTAGATACATCACGTTTCTGAGAGCAGAGTTTATCCAGAAAACGAATACCAAGAATCTGGCCTGAAGACATCATCAAATTTACATCTTCCTTCTTAACAGAAATCTTTGCAGTGTACATGTAATTAAGAACTTCCTCAAAAATATCAGAACGAAGAAAATCTATTTCTATTACTGAGGAACTATCGACTTCTAGTTTTTTGAAAAGCTTTTTGAAGTAGGTACTGCAGGCAGCAAGCACACACCTATGTGCTCGGAATTTAACATCTTCAACCACGATAGCTATGTCACAAAATTCTCCTTCCAAACGTTGTTCATTTAATGTTTTCAAGAACACAGTTTTGTGATCGTCATCATTATATTTAATGGTTTCAGACATACTGATGAAAAACTCCTGTAAAATAACAAGGGGAAGTTTTGGGATAAAATAGGCTTAGTCATAAAATTCCACCAGCTGATGCCATTTACGCTCTAAAACAAATGAAATATTTGGCTTATCAGGGTCAGAGAAGCCCTTCAGATTATCAAAACATTACTTTGAAACCTCTTTGGAAATTACAAATAAAGACTATTGAAAATATAAATATAAACAATTGCAAACATAAAAATATTCCCCCGGATTATAAGCTTTATAGGACACAACTATTTATAATGTGTTTTCTTTGTATTAAGAAATTAATTTATTTAAACCTATATATTGATTCAGTCATCCAAAATTGAAAACTTCTTCTGAGAAGTTGCAATTTTCTCTAAATACATGACCCAACAGTATCAGTAGTTCTTACAACTGAAGTAAATATTACTAGTGAAAACAGTATAGAAAATGTGGCAGCATAACAAACTAAAAGTAAAATATGAAATACAAGCCTTACCATGAACAATGCAGGAAATTTTCTGAACAAACAATTATTAAATATTTGACGGATGATTAACCCTTACAATGGGCCACCTTCAGCCTGAAAGACAGAAAAACATTAACATATTAAGAAATGATAAAATCTGTTTTATATTAGCGCATTAAAGCATGGCATTTTCAATTATTTAAAATGATACCACGCACAGTGCTAAAACACTCAGTTATTATTTAGACAGATTCTACAGATGACTGCACAAACTCATCTGATGATAGTTCTGTTGCCATAAACCATGTTTACATTCTGCTGGCTTCTTTACTTCTCTGACTGCTTTCCTGCTACTCACTTTTCCCTAGATCCAAAAGCCAGGAAAACCTCTACAGGACTTCACAAAATCAATCTATTAGTCCATCAAAAAGAGGGGACAGTTTTCTGCTGAGTGAGGTGAGCAAACCAGAGAAGAGCATGGCAAGTAGGCAAAGCAGCCCTAAGAATGGCACATTGGGCCACATATGGATGCATGTCCAGAAACAGCCCCCGATATCAGATTTCCAAACAAACGGTGGAGACGTTTGGCACAGGAACACTGAAAAATACAGAACTGAGATTATTCAGTCCCAATCTCCAACAGGCAGCCCCTTGTGATAGGGGCAGGAAACACATGGGGGAGGAAGGCAGTCATTGAATGACTTAGATTGGAAGGGACCTTAAAAATCCTAGAGCTCCAACCCCCTTGCCATAGGCAGGGTTGCCAACTACTTGATCAGGTAAGCCAATATTTGGTTCAGATACTTCCCTCCATCACCTGTCATGCAGCTACTGAGAATGCCACTCCTCAGTTCCTATTTACCCTTGACCAGATATGAAACGGAAGCAGCTGGTAGGTATGCAACTTCCACCCCCTGGCAACGAGTGTTTAATATGATGTGGAAACATTCAGCATCAGACAGCAGTTTTTGCAAGCCTGGCATTGCAGCATATGGCACCATCGACTTTAAAAAAAAAAAAAAAAAGAGAGAGAGAGAAAAAAAGAAAAAAAAAAAGAAGAAACAAATGTTAAAATTATTTGGGCTATGTTAAGATTGATCAGAAACGAAGTCAAAGTCAGAAAGGAAGTATGTAAGTATGTGAAACAGGCAAAAGAAAACTAAGAAATATTCTGTTTTCCTGGGCTGCCTGGCTCTGCTGATTTAGGAGGAGGCATCATGGAATCAAGAAACTGAATTGGTAGGTACCCTCAAAGGCCATTGAGTCCAACTCTCCTGCAATGAACAGGGACACCTACAGCAGATGAGGCTGCTCACAGCCCCGTTCAGCCTGACCTTGAGTGTCTCCAGGGATGATGCATCCACCATCTTTCTGGGCAACCTGTTCCAGTGCCTCACCACCCTTATAATAAATTTTTGGTCCTTATATCCAGATGATGGCACGACTAACTATTCCAACAGGATCCAGAGCTTTTTGCAAGCTGGGAAAAGCCCTGCTTTCTTTTTGAGCACGCAGCAAAGTGTCACTGCTGACAATCTAGCAGCGACCCCTTCTATTTTCATTAAACAATACACAATTTTGCTATGATTCTCTTGAGACCTGCTAAACGGGAGCCAATTACAGAAGGATTAACTAGCTGAAAGTCGTGTTGGTGAGCACACAGGAGTTTGGGATCGGGGAAAGAAACCAAACTCTGTAGCGGTGTGCAGCAGGCACCTGAGTGGAGCACTACAACAAACTGGAGGAGCACCCCGTCGCCACCGCGTTACTTATTGCACGGGATGACCGGGGCCGTTCGTCCCCTCACACGGCTTTTTCACCGCTGCGACCACGGCCGCTGCTGGGACTTCCATCTGAACTCGTGACTGCCGCCGCAGCTCCTGCCGGCGCCGGCTCCCTCCTCTCCGCAGGACAGCCGCGCACCGTGCCCGTGCCCGTGCTCGCCCGCAGCCGGGCGCACGCCCGCTCCACGCACCCGCCGGCGAGGACGCGGCGCGGGCGGGCTCCCGCCGGGGCCCAGCCCAGCCCAGCCCAGCCGGGCCTCCGCGGCCCGCTCGCCGCCGCTCCACGGGAACCCGCGCTGCCGTCCCGCCGCCGGGGGCGCCCGCGAGCAGCGGCGGCCGCACTCCCGCGCCTCGCGGGGCTGCGCGCTTCCCCCCGCCCGCCCCAGCGCTCTCCTCGTGCTTCCCGCCTCCGGGCCGCGGCCGCGCGCCCCTTTGTTGCGGGGCAGAGCTGCTCCGGCGGCCGCCGCGGTGCTGGAGGCGGCGCAGCGCTGAGCGGAGGGAGGAAAGGAGGAGGAAGAGGGAGGGAAGGGGGCGCGCGCGCGCGGCACAACGGAGGAAGGGGGGGGGAGGGCTGGCGCTTACCTGCCGCCCGCGCGCGCGCGGAACCGGGGAGCGCGGGGGCCGCCGCCGTCCGCCGCTGCCGCCGCGCGGGACGGGGAGAGGGGACCGGGGCGGGGGGGGGGAGGGAGAGGGAGGAAGGGAGGAGGGGGAGTATGGGGAGGGGGCCGGGGGGGGGTCTGCGCGCGTCTCTCCGGCCGCCACCGCCGCCTCCTGCACGAGCACTCAGTGCGCGCGCGCGCGCCGGGGGCGGGGGGGGGGAAGGGGAGCGTGCATGCGCGGTGCGAGCAGGGCGCGCCGGGCCGGGAGCGTGGCGGAGGCGGGGGCGAGAGCAGCGGGCGCGCTCCCCGCGCTCCCCCCCCCCCCCAACCCCCCCTTCCGAACTCCGTTCCGCTCCATCGGCCCTCTCGGAAGCTCCGCGCTCTCCTCTGAAAGGAGGAAGGAAGGAGGAGAGGAGCGCGCAGAGCCGCTCGGAAACAGCTCTTGCCTCAGCGGGAGCCGAGGGAACGGCTTGCGCCGCGGGCACCCGCCCTGCCGCGCCTGCGTGCGTGCGAGCGAGCGAACACAGCGGCGAGCGGGGCGCAGACTCGGCCCCCGGCGGGGCGCGGGAGGCAGAGGTGGGGGGGCGAGGGAGGCCGCCGTTGGGCGGCGCTGGCGGGGCGGGGCCGCGCGCCAGGCACTGCGGCGGGCGGGAAGGGCGCTCGCGCCCGGCGGCGCGGGAGCGTGAAGCTGCGGGGAGCGGGAGGGTGGAGCCGTGCCCGCAGCGGCGGGGCCGCGGCTTCTCAGCGCTCCGCGGTCGCGCGGTTAGCTGAGGCTGGATGTTGAAGGGAGTCGTCCGGAGAGCACGCCTCGGTTTTGGGGGCACAGAAACACAGAACGGCTTGGGTCGGAAAGGACTTTAACGCCCACCCGGTCCCACCCCGTGCCGTGGGCAGGGCTGCCCCCCAGCAGCTCAGCTGCCCAGGGCCCCACCCGACCTGGCATTGAGCGCCTCCAGGGATGGGGAATCACATCTTACGTGGGCAGCTGTGCCAGCGCCTCACTGCTCGGTGAATAAAATCTTCCTAGCCTAACCTGAATTTCCCCTCTTCTAGTTTAAATCTAGTCCCCCTTGTCCTATCGCTATCAGACTATGTGAAAAGCAGGTCCATCTCTTGCTTGCAGGCTGCCCTCAAGTAGTGGAAGGCCGCAGTGAGGTCTGCACAGAGGCTTCTCCATGCTAAACAATCCCAGTTCCCTCAGCCTTTCTTCATAGGAGAGGTGCTCCAGCCATCTGATCATCTTAGTGGCCCTCCTCTGGACCATCTCCACATGCCGCCTGTGCTGAGGGCTCCAGGCCTGAACGTAGTGCTCCAGACAGGGGCTGAGGAGGGCAGAGCAGAGGGGATGATGCCCTCTCTCTCTCTCTGCTGGTCACCCCTCTTCTGATGCAGCCCAGGATATGGTTGGCTTTCCAGGCTGCAAGCACACACTGCTGACTCATGTCCAACTTTTTGTCCATCAGAACCCCCAGACCTCAAGACTGCTTCCAAGTGAGTACTTCTCCTGGTCTGTATTTGTATCTGGGATTGCCCTGATCCAAGTGCAACAGCTTGCACTTGACCTTGTTGGACCTCATTAAGTTCCCTTGGGCCTACTTCTAAAGCCTGCCCAGATCCCTCTGGATGCTATTCCTTCCTGTGTGTCCTGCGTATCTAAATGTCTATGAAGCCAGTGCAGAAACTGCTCTTAGTGACACTATAGTTGTTTAAATATCTGGAGCTTAGAGTTTCAGAGAAACAATTCATCCACTACAGGCATGTCCAACCTATGAGCTTCGTGCAGTCCAACACAGCTGGCAACATGTCCCATCCCCTCTACACATTTCAGAGGCTATTGCTCTTCTCCATGGAGTAGTTCCAGGCACGTGCCTATCCCTTGGCAACAGCCAAACAGCGTGCTATTAACAGTGTAGACTGAAACTGAGACATGGGGAGGGCAGTGCTGTCTCAAGTGATAGCAAGTTATGGTATGCATTTTGTTACATTGGCTAAACACAGGGCTCTGAACAGTGAAGATTAGGCAGCCACGCTTTCCATTTTGATAAAGGAATTTGAAAATGGAATCATAGAATCCTTAGAATCGGAAGGGACCTTTAAAGGCCATCTAGTCAAACTCCTCTGCAATGAACAGGGACATTCACAGCTCAATCAGGTGCTCAGAGCCCCCTCCTGCCTGCCCTTGAGTATCTGCAGGGATGGGGCCTCCTACCCTGCTTGCTAAACTTGGACATTGTCAAATTTCCTCTTAATGTGCTCTCAGGAGGTTGTACTCAAAAAATGACCTGCGGTGATGGATCCCAGTTGTTTCAAAACCAGTTTTCCAGGCACCTCACTAGCTAGTTCCCTGAACGGCTTGAGATCTGCTCTACTCATATCCTGGGTTGAGTATTTGGTAGCAGTTTTCCTCTTATCACTGAGAAATGTGAATTCAACCACTCCATGATCAATATGGTAAAGACAGTTACCAAACACTACTTCACACGTGAGGCATTCTCTGATCACAAGTGAAAAATTCAGGAGAGCACATAACTACATCTGCTTGCAAGCCAGAAGTGCATCTAAACCACTGTACAGTCTTGACTTGTTTGTTTTATGGCTTGTTTGGTTAGAAGTAAAGTTAGAGTTTGGAACTCTGTTCTGGTGATCCTCAGGTCTTTTGTGTTCTGTTACATTTTTATTTTTTACTGTTTTCTATATGGTTGTAGATGAGTTGGATTTAGGGTTTTTTTTTTTGTCAACTCAAGATTGCATGACTTTGTAGCTGTTTAATGAAAAGTATCTATTCTCCTTTTTGTTTTTCTTCCATTTTTATTAATTGCTTTGTGTTTCCAGCCATTCTTCTCAGATCTTGTCTGCCGTTTCATTTTTTAGGCAGTTACTGGAATTTTGGTGGTTTTTTTTTTTTTTTTTTTTTTTCCATTCCTAACTGGAGTAGAAATCAAGCATTTGTTGTGTTTATTAATTGTCACAGTCAAGAAAAAATACTTTAGTGCCATTGAAAAAAGAAAAAAAAATCAAAACAATGAAATTCATGTCTTACTAAAACAATTACCAATTTCTTTTTGAACATAATAAATGGAGTAGGAAATCATATATTTACTCAATTTGCTTCTATGTAATTACATTTCACTTGGTCTTGTTCCACATCTGTGTGAGCAAGGGCTGTGAAAGCCACACTATATTGGGTTTTCTCTTGCATTAACAGTGTGTTGAAAATTTTTCTCTGTATGCACCTCAATTACATTCTCCATCCTATTCAATTAAGTATCATCCATTATTGTATTTTCCTAATACATGTTTTAACAATATTTTTGAGAAAATATATTTTAGTATTCTTGTTTTCTCTTTTTCTTTATTTAAAGGTTGCATGGTCATCTTCTCCTGGATCACTTCCTATAGATAAATCATCATCTACACACAGGTGCATCAACATTGGTTTATTTCAGTTAACTTCAGGCTGTTTCTCATATAGCAAAAGAGAAGTTCAATTTTAATTTATTACGTTTGTGTCTGTGAAATGTACAGAATGTAGACCTTCTTAATAATTCCTACAACAAAGTGAATCACCTTGTTTTTTTTTTTTTTTTAACCAACACCTGAGATCTATCTTAGTAAATAAAAAAATCTTTGTTCCAGTACACATTCTTTGTTGGTCTTCTCTGAAGAGTCAAAAACATTTGTGACACTTGTATCACTTTGAATAAGCAAAGGATTTTTATCATATTTCTCAAATTCTATATTAAAAAAAAATGATCATAAATCTTTATTGGTTTCTTTTCTGCTTATTGGAATACTGTAAATTCATAACTAAGATCATTTTGATCTTCCTCGGTATGATCAGTCATTTAGTTAGGAAATACTATACAGATGTATGGTTACAGCACCAAATAAAGCAAAAAAACCCCAGCAGTTTTCATAAGCAGAATATACAGTACAAGTGTATGTAGAAACTTGGAACTTAGTATGAATATTTACTTTACAAGTTGCATAGATGCTCATGACAAATGCTTTCATTCCCTGCATAATCTCAAACAGTCCTGGGGATTGTAGTGATAATGCTAAACAATGTGTAGATTATTTCAATGTGAAAGCCATCAGTAATGTTAAAACAAAGATACTTATGTATCTCTGAAGTTTACAGTTGTGTTTAATCTTATTCATCATTTACACAAGAATTACAAATAAAGATTCAGAACTTTTTTATTTCTTAAGGATTTTAAAAAATGATATAAAAATATGCATATCAAAACAACATCTGGTGTATCAGTGTAAACAGTAAGGAACCACTATATGGTTAAAATGGTGACTTTTCCAATACTTATTCATGTTAGAAGATTAACTGTTCATTTTGTATCAGATAAAAAAACTAACTTTGCTTTACTTCATTTCACAAGTGGAAACCACTGTGGTAGGTTGTAGAATTTACAGAGCTGGGAAAAGGACAGAACAATATTGTGAGTGTTGAAGAACTAAAGGGATTTTGTGTGTGTAATCATTGAATCTGCAGTTTTTCCTACATCATATACTCTACTACTTGAGTAAAATGAACATTTCGTGGCCTACTTTTAAATAGTGATTTGAAAATCACAATGCAATACATAAACAGTCCATTAGTATGTTCATTTGGTTTTTGAGTGTTAAAATTGTGCAGCACGAGACATTTTGATGTGCTACAAGCTAATTCCTCAAAAGTACAAAATGCAAATGCTATTGCCTACTATAGAGTATATTTTTGCACAGAATGAGAATTTGCTCTATCCAGTAGTGTTACTGTGCTCTTTATGTCTGATGTAGTTTCCATGGAAATAAATAGGAGGAATTACTTTCTGTGTAGCCCAAGACAATTCCTCTTCGCTCCATGCAACCCGGGCAAGCCAAAATGTTAGACACCTGTGACCTACTAGAAAGAAATACAAGCAATCACCGCAACACCCATCTTCCACCTCTGCACTTTCATAAACCATTTGTGAGATGCCAACCTGATGGCACAGCGTTCAGTGAAATGATTTGTGTGGAAATACAACTTTTAAAATGGCACAACCTGAGCATGTTGTGCTAGGCTTCTGAAATAGAAGACAAAAGGTCAAGATCACAGATCCAGTAAAAAGAAATAGGATTGAAAATGTGCGTTATAGAAGGTAAAACGTAAGAACGAGAAAATGCAAGAACAGGAAAACACGTCTTCACCAGCATGTCTGTGGGCTGGTATATATCATGTCACTTTGCCAAATGGAAGCATTTTTTCAGGCTACTGGAAAATACCCTTCTGCAGGAAAAGTGTGATCAGGAGGCAAAGCTGTCCTGATTCTATGTCTGAATGAAACGCTCTTCCTATGAAATTACCCTGTACCCAGCCAACTAAGATTAATAGTCAGGGCTTTGAAGTAGACTTGCTGTTTTTTATCTGATGTAGCAGGCTTTGGGTACTGCGGAACTGTTGAACTAGCAGACTGTTTCCAGACTGTTTTCATTGTGGCAATATCTGTAGGGAAAAAGATCTTTGTAGAATGGGCTTGTTGGTTTAGAACAAGTCCGTCCTGCATAGCAGGAGTGTAGACTGACATGTGCCACATTCAGCCACTGGGAGACAGCAGGCAAGAAATGCTGAAGATTTGCTTCTAAGTGTTTAAAGTGGTGACTAGTTATAACATATTTATTTTAGAGTCAGGGTGTTCTTGTGCATTTGTGTTGTTTATAAAGTCTGTATGAGTTACAATGATATGAACATCATAATATTATAGCCTGTTATGAATACATTGCCATTATTCAAATTCCACTTTAGTCTTGCAGAAATTGTCGTCATACAAGGACATAGATTTCCATGTGATAGTTGGATATCACATGGGGTTGGATATTTCATCGTGCAGAGCTGGCAGAAGAAAATGAAGATAGAAAATGTCCAGTATTTGTGAAAGGGAATCACCAAGCCCACGCATCAACAAGGACTGTCCGTGTCTCTATAGAGTACGAGTGGATGTCCTGGAACTGAGGAGAACAGTCACTGAGCAGATGCTCCTTGTGGAGTGTGTTACCTATAGCAACCTGGCAAATTTCCCAGCACAAATTTGCATGTGACTCAGTCATGTTTTTGCATCATTTACTCAATTCTGTATTTTCAAGCATCTACAGAACAGTAGAGACAGATGAGGAGGAACAGAACACAGGTGATGGAGATTGGTGGCACTACCCTAGGTAGCACTGCGTCAGCAGAAGAGAAGTTGAGGCCATCTTGCCACCCCACCAACTGAGCTGTGCCAGTGTTTGCACCTATGCCAGAAGGCACACAAGTCCTGTCTAGTGACAGGATAATAATAATACTGCACACCTTATTACTGACACTGTCTGACTCTCTGTTTCTGTCTCTCCCTTGTCCTTTTTCAATATATACTTCTTGACGTTGATGGGTTTTGCATGCCACTTCTTTACTCATTTTTTTTCACTATTTCTTCCCTATATCACTACTACTCTCTCATTTCCCCTTTTCTTTCCTATCAGTTTTCTAAAACTCCTGAGTCTGTATGACATCCTTGTCTGATGCAAACCATGCAGAGGAGAAAGATGAATGCCGCTTTCCAATGCCAAGTGCCAGAGGTATATAATGAAAACTTCAATTTCTTGCATCTTGTATCATCATATTCCTGCCTTATGCATTTTTGACCCCTGCAATGTGGTACTGGTGCTAGGTACTCAGGGGAGCAGCAGTGTTTACTGTCCAGAAACCAACAGAAAGAGGAAACTGAAAACAAGTGAGATGTCCCAAAGAAGAAAGAAAGTGCGCTGCAAGCATGTGGATTCTTCATCCCTGTCAAATATGGTATCAAATAAAGAATCGCCTACACTTACACTTTCAGCTTTATCTTGGGTATTTCTTGACCTTTGGGTGTATAATAATGCTTTATAAAGCAATAGAAAACATTTAGGTGAATTAGTTAACGCTTACTAGGTAGGAAACAAGCACAGGAGCAGCTCCCATTTATCTTGCACATTGTTCTAATGTTGTTACAGTCACATTCCTAAGAAACAACTGATCGACAAGCACATAAAAGCTTATGACTGACTGACTGATCAGAAAGAACAGATTTCTGACTCACAGATGAGGTATCTATTTGATTTACAAAGCACATATACCAGCTAGTCCCATAACACCAGTACGATGCCTTCTATTTCAGTCATTTTTTATGTTTGAGGCAGTTAACAGAAGAAACTGCCAATTTGTGAACTATTTACTTGTCCAGTTTGTTTGCTTACAAAGGGTAGACAATTTTTTTTTTTTTTTTTAAATGAATGATCTAGTGTGAGAATGGGCAGAGGGGTTACCGAATTACTGTGACATTTAACAAAACACAAAGGCAAACTTCCTAGCAGCAGCCTTCACCCTATCTACACTGCTGCATAAGAGAAATGATTTCTTAGGCTTTCCTCCTCATGTCTCTTCCATAATACAAACAATATAAAATTAACACCATGGCAGAGAGGGGCTTAAATTCTAGATTTGTAAGATTTTATTTATTTATTTATTTTTAATGTAGCAGTTAATTTGTGGGTGTTTTTCTAAACAATTGAATGTATATTGGGAATTGCATGCTGACAGACATAGAGGTGGAGAGCTTTGTATAGTGAACAAGTTGTGCAATTCTGAGCACGAGATTCTGTTCAGTGTTAATGGGGTTTTCTACACACTTGTTGGTAGCTATTAGCTTTTAAATAACTGAAAATTGTATAGTGAAGGACACTTTTGCACATTTCAATCCTTTTCTCTATGGAGATTAGAATGTTTTTAGCCTGTTAACACATTCAATTTTGATCTCAAATTGAATAGGAATATTTGTTGAAACAATGGAAACAATGTTATGATAACAAAAGAGAACTCAGAACTGATCTCATCCAGTAGCAAAGTCATAAAAGATCAGTGGAAAAATATATCACCCCAAGAAAACATCACCACATTATTTGGACTGAGCTGGATTTGGGTTAGAGGCAAAAAACCTCAGAGCTCTGTCAAAACTGTTAAATATCAGTGAGTGTAACCGGCTTAAGAATAAGAAAGATAAGGGGAAGAAAGGGAGGAGTGTTTATTTGGAGGGAATAAACCAGCCTAGAAAGCTAAAAAAGTTATCCTGAGTAGTTAATAGTTGAAAAAAACAATTCTTTTCAGATCCATGACAAACACAAAACCTTCATGATATGTCATGACAAATGTAGAAGGAATATCAAAGAATATCTCCTGTACCCTCTTCTCTTCCCCAGCATGGCAGTCACTTTGATTGTACTAAGTATGGCATTGTTTTACGTTGTCAGTCATCCAAACTAGTTTCCATCTACTTAACTTCTAAACAAAGACATACATAACGTAACAGCATACACAGAAATGGACACAACTTCTGGTGCTTACTCTGCCTTACAGTCTTTCCATCAGAGAAGGACAAGACACATTGTCTCCCTACTCTGAAATGTAACTAATTAGCACCAGCAAATTATGATACTGCTTTTGGCTGACATTTTTTGTTTCAGAGTTACAGGAGTGCTGCAGAAGATGGCAGCCCCAGATGCTTTTCAAGCAGAGCAGGAAAAATAGAAAAAAAAAAAAAGGGAAACAGCTAAGGATATGAGGAAGTCAAAGGGGGAGCACAAATCTGATGCTGGTCTGCGTGCATCTGGTAGAGGCAGTGGGATTAGTTGGCTCCCCTCCCAGTTTAGACTGATCAGAGCTGTTCCCAGAGTCAGCGCTTGTGGAGAAAGGCCCAGTGCTTCCTTTAAGGATCCTGGTTTTGAAGCAGTGGCAGGTCCCATGGTGGAGCACACACCTTACCACCTGCATCCTCTTCTACTGGTGCAATTAGGGCTTGTGATTCAAATAGTTTGGTTTCTCATTTGTTGTTGGAGTACAGCACACATTCCTTTGTTGGGAAAGTATGCAATGAGAAAGAAAAGGGAGAAAAATACAGTGTCAGGATTATTTTAGGGGCTGCAGGAAGTGTCACGCAGTGAGACACTTTAAAAGCACAAGCTATTTCCCTTCCTCAATGAGAACACATTAGAATGACTTGATTACAGTGGCAAAGACATTTACTTAACTTGATGGGGAGAAAATACCAGTTGAATAAAGGGATATTTAGTCCAAGGATGAAAAACCTGAATTGCCTATAACTGGAAGTTCAAACCATGAATCAGTTCAGATAGGTGATGCATGTATATTTTAAACAGAGGGAGTGATTAACTGCTAGAGCAAACTAGCAAGAAAACTAATGGATTCTCCATTTCTTGAAATCCTCAGGTGAAACATGAATGTCTTTGAAAGATATACTTGGTCGCACTAGTTAATTGGCTCAGAGCAAAATTAGCAAGTAACATTGTGTCCTGTTTTCTACGGCAAGTCAAACTAGATGATTGTAATTGTTCTGTGTAGCTTGCCAGTCTAAGAAATACTTCAACTGCCAAAGCCCTACATCAGAAGAAAAATTATGTTTTGAAATTGATCACTCCACGGTTAAAATGGCAGAAATAAGATAGTCTTCACTACGATGCTTTGTGCATTTTCATTATGATGTACTTTTAACTGCTCAGTTACTCAGATTTTCCTCACAACATGGACCATTACCAAAGTTATAAACCTGAATATTTAAAAATTATAGACCCTTCTATTGTTTGATCTATAGAATCTATAGGATTCTCTTCTTCCATGTGGGTTAGCCTTTAGGTGCAATGAGGAACCAGTTGCATGAAGGGCTGGCAGAGTGAAAGCAGTTTTAATCAGTGTCAAATTGAAGCATGGAACTCTGATCTTCCCAAGGATATGGGAACTCTTAATCTTCAAGGAGGGAGGATGCTCTGTTAGAGCATCAGACTTGTCCTGCCTATTCTGAAAGACAGCGTGGGTATGGATGTGACATAATCATATCAAGAATAAATATTCTATTCATAAATGCAGATATGGGATATCAGTCACAGCCCAGTTGAGGAATATAGTGGGTGTGTTTTTTTTTTTTCTTGTATGTATGTCTGTTAGCTGAGATGCAGACAAATATGAGACTACCGTTTGCCTGTTAGGAAAACAGGCGATACAGGGAAAAATCACTGTCCAGCAATTTGCTAAAATGCATTGTATTTACAGTCAGTGAGAGTGCTGCCACTCATAAGGGAATGAGATGTGAACCCAAAATTTGTAATGCAGAATGTTGAGAAAACTAACTTATCCACTAACCTGCATTTTTGAACACATCACTTCGTATTTAGGGAATAATGTAAGTTTTTTAATTGAGAAAAATATATAGAAGTGTGCACGTATGACCATTTATTAAGATACACCTTCCTATGGCGTATCTGTACAGATTTTAGGAACTCCATTTACTACTTCTGGGTAAAATAAAAGCGTTAAGTACATTTTCTGGGTAGAGAGGGAAGACTTTTTATTTACAGTATCACCCTACTTTTATCTCTGGACAATCACAAAATTAAAAGACATATGTAAAAGTATGAATGAGAAATCTAGACCTTCATTCTAATTCTAGTGTGCTCCTTTATTTTTTATACTGGAGGTATTTGTTATACCAAATATTTGGAGATCTCACCCAAAAGCCTCTAAGTAAACGCATGGCTCTCATTGATTTCTAGTGGAGACAGTTTCATGCTGTGTTAAGGATAGAGTTGAGTGTATCCTAGTTCTCTTCAGGTGTAGAAATGTTTTATTCTGATAAATCCAAAACTCTTATTGGAAATTAAGTCTCATTACTTAGAAGATACAAACAAAACTACCTCTCCATTTAATTTGAAGGTAGTATAGAAAAAAAATCCCCTAATAGATTTGACATAGCATTACTACTGTCCTTGTTTGCTTTCCCAGGACTGGGTTTTGGAAAAACTGTATTTAATTAAGTGATTATGTCCATCAAGTGTATTGAAGCTTCTGGTATCTTTCTCAAATACTTGTATTTCAAAATTACAACTGTATCAGATTAAGATAGCTTGCTTTTAAAAGCATAGGATCAAATAGTTAACATAAATTTCTTTATTTTTTTAGAGATACGTAAAAAAAAAGCAAGACTTAAAATAATACATGGCAAAGTCATTAAACAACAGTTTGGAAAACTATTTCCATGTGGCAGTGGATTGGAAACTTGACAGAGAACCAGGAAACTTAATTCTATTCTTGATTATTTTCTAAAAGGACATGACCTTGGCCACTTCACCTCTACTTCCTTCTTCTCATGGGACTTGCCCATATTGATGGTAATGTCATACCAAAGGAGACACCATCTCCAGTTACATTGTCTTTCACACAGAAATTTAGATATCTATCTATCTATATAAGTGGGATCATATATCAGCTCATCAGTAGTGTACACTTGTATCACAGAAGACCAACCATATCCTGGGTTGCATCAAGAGAAGCATAACCAGCAGGTTGAGGGAGGTGATTCTGCCCCTCTACTCTGCTCACGTGAGACTCCACTTGGGGTACTGCATCCAGATCTGGGGCCCACAACGCGAGAAGGACACGGAGCTGTTGGAGCTGGTCCTGAGGATGGCCATGAAGATGATCAGAAGGCTGGAGCACCTCCCCTGTGAGGGCGGGCTGAGAGAGCTGGGGCTCTTCAGCCTGGAGAAGAGAAGGCTCCAGGGGGACCTTATAGCAGCCTTCCAGTATCTGAAGGGAGCCTACAGGAAAGCTGGGGAGGGACTTTTTATAAGGGCAGGTAGCAACAGGATGAGATGAAATGTCTTTAAACTGGAGCAGGGTAGATTTAGACTAGATATTAAGAAGAAATTCTTTACTGTGAGGGTGGTGAAACACTGGAACAGGTTGCCCAGTGAGGTTGTGGATGCTCCCTCCCTGGAAGCATTCAAGACCAGGCTGGAACAGGGTTTTGAGCCACCTGGTCTAGTGGGTGGTGCCCCCACCTATAGCAGGGGGTTGGAACTAGATGATCTTAAAGGTCCCCTCTAACCCAAACCATTCTACGAGTCTGTGATTTTGTCCGCAGAAGTCATTCCCCTATTCAAAATAAATATTTTGAATAATCTCCTGAACATATCCAAATTAATAATTCTGACTTTAAATTCAAAAACATATCTGAAAGGAAAAGTTCCAGGAAGGTTTAATAGATTTGAGCTATGATCATTATTTTTTTGTGCCTGCTTATGTGCAGTCTTCAACAAATTGCCTTGTTCCAGTTTTCTAAATTTTTGAAGACTGCAAAGATGAATACCTCAAAGAGATGACAAGCAGAAAATACTGTTAAGATAACATAACTTCAGTAGCACCAGGTGAACAAAAGTACCAAAAATAGAGATACAATTGCTACAGCATAAAAAAGGTACAATACAATAGATATGGCAAAATAAATAAATAAATAAAATCAATTCATAATAGGTCTGCCACAGCAGGAAGTTATAGTACTCCAAGGAAACATTCGAATTTTCCAATTCTGAAGTGCTTGCGTAAAAGGGGGAAATTGGAAGATATCCATAGGATATATCTGCCAAGCACTAGAATAATGATTTGCTGTGTTGTACTACGTCTCCTAGATGGACTTTGTCTAAGGACAGTGTTCCTTCTGCAGTTACAGGATTATCAGACTTTATGCACAAAAATGTTTTTCTTACCATTTTGCTTGATTAAGGATCTTTCAAGTGTTTGTGTCCCCAGTACAAGCGTGTACATTTTGAAAACTGGTGCACGTCATATTGCCGTAGACTTTGCAGTCAAAATCAGGTTGTGTGCTTTATGGGAAACATAACTATATTATTATAAGTAACTCTATCTTATTGTAAGTTACATGAATTATTAGTCCCATGAAAATAAGTAGGCTCTACATATGCTTGGTTTGATCTGTTTATGTTGTCTGGGTACCATCCATCAGAGACACAGAAGCAACACAAATACTTCCAGCAGCTGTGGCTGCCAAATTATGTAGAGTAAGTGAATATTGCTCAGTCTCTGTGAGTTCAAAGAGACTTAATAATAGTCATGCCTTATGGTCATCCCAAGCATTACTCATTCTGCTTTGCCTAATGCATATTTTGGATTTAAATACCCACTGACTTCTCTGCCAAAGCTGATAGCGGTATAACTACAGCCTGTGTTCTGCTTTATACGTGCTGTGATTACAAAATAAGGTAGGGTTACATTAATAGTTTATTGTAAGTCTGCAGCATAATTTGTAAACTTACAGTCTGATTATTTTATATATTAGCAACTAAACTAATCTGTATTTATTGTTCAATCATAATTTATTACTCAATGAATTTGAAATGGATGGCTAAGAATCATTCTCTGCTCTTTGGCTTCTGCAGATTTGTTTCTCTTCCTGTCTTGCTTTGATATGAATGTAGAGAGATGGTCTTGGAAAAGAAATACATTCTGAAAATAAGAACCTCTTTCCGGAAAACCACAGGGGATTTACACAATGAAGATATCAACCATCTACTACAATACTGACAAATACATAGACAGGCCAGGAATGACAATGCAATGCTATAATGGGATGAAAAGTACTGCAATAATAGCAGGATGGCAAAGTCTTTGGATGCAGCAAGTGAGAATGAGCCCAAGTGCAGCAGCCACAGATGCAGAAATGAAGAAAGAGAGCTGCTTACCCTTAGAAGGCCACAGGTAAGCAAAGATCTCCAGAAAGAGATACCTTTACCTCCACTGCCATCCCTTAAATGAGGTCTGGGAATGGGTGGATCCTGGCTCCACCCCTTCCCGTCACTCAGGGGCATTGCTTGCACCTGAGCTCCCCTGGGTTGGCCCTGCCTTCTCACCAGGTCCTCAATCACAGGTTCAGGCTGTGACTTAGCATTTCCACTACACACTATGGCAGCACTTTCTCAGTTTCAGTATTTGTATGTAACATGAGGGAGGAAGGGATAAGGAGAATAAAGGAGAACTGTAGTAGTATCAACTACCATAGGCTTTTCTGTCCTAAGTATCATCTCTCCTTAAATTAAATACTGTTAGCCATATTTAAGCAAATCTAAGTGCTGGGATAATTCATACTTTAAATATGGGGGAATATGGCAGCTGTTTCAGCTAGGCATTCTGTTACCGTCTCCCATTGATGCCTATGGGATGAGTACTAGCATGCCCTAGAAGCACCTTAGCCTACATGATTGGTGCTTTTAATAATAAAAGTCCTGATTTCAGAGAAGTCTCTTAAACAGCCTGAAACTTGGCAGAAGCAAGAGTAAAGTGACGACAACTATAAGCTTCACCTCTTGTATTGATGTAGCTTCTGTAGACTTCATTAGTTTCAGTTGCAGAAAGTTCTCTAGTTACAGGATGTCCATACAATGTTTCAGTGTTAGTTATCCTATGTAATACCTCACATCCTGCCATGCCCTTTGGTACTTTGGAGAGGAAAATATTTTAAAGGTGATATACTGTATACAATCCACACAGCTACCTTATAACACACTCAAAAGCCCAATTTAGAGAAAAGTAGCATTTTTTATTGTTGCTGTTGTTGAAGTTCACCAAATGTTTGTCCACTCTCCAAGATAATCATTTACTATCATTTTTTTTTTCCAGAAGAACCTGAAACAGCCTTTATTAGACCACTAGCTTTAAAAATTCATATGCAGCTGTATGTTTAAAAAATGATTTTAAAAGAAAGCGTATAGTTTGACAAGTTAATTTCACTGTACTTTTGTAAAAAAAATATTTTGTTCAGTCACATTATGTTCACAGTATTTAAATATTTCATGCATCTTCCAAGTCAGGAAAACTTGTTGGATCTTTAGATCAGTATACTCTCTATTATTCTGTTAACATACTACATTAACTGTTAGCATTATTATATACGTTTACATGTTTTGCTCTGGTAAAATTACCAGATCAACTCAGCCTACATAGGTCACAAAAGCCTGAGGCATTGCAGGCTGTATTCTCATGTAGTTCTTTACTATTAAAACTTTTTGCTTTCTTGCTGTATATGAGCAATGTAAACCATGAATTCTGCTCAGCCAATTACTTTGCTTTATCCTGAAATATGCAATCTGTTCTTCACAGGATCTCCCTTTAACAAATAATAGATGTGGACCTTGGATACTACTAACATACAACTTCTCCTAATACAGCCCCATGCAAGATGCCATTTCCCCCTCTTAATATCACTTGTTCAGATCAAATCAGAGTGAGGATGTGAGAGATTTCCCTTTCCTGTCTTATTTTAAAGCATTTTCAATTTGTCTAACTTTGATAACATTTGACTTCTCCTAACTCTTCTCTTATTATCCATTATACCATGGCCCTTTTGGTCACTGTCTCTTATCCAGACTTACAGTTCTCCATTGAATGTCTTTCTCCTCTTCTTAAGTCCCCACATGCTATGACTTCAGTGGCCTCCTTGTTGATGGCCAACTTTGGCTGTCTTTTTCCTCATCCTCACCTCTGCTCAATTTAAGTGTTTAGCTCAAAACTCTTCACAAGGCTGATTTTCCAGTTAGGATCTTCATCAAATAAAATTCTCTGTTGTCTGGCTCCATTCCACCTCATTAAGCTTCAGTCTCTTGCATAGTTGCTTTTGGCTTCTGTCATCATGTTCCATCACTAGTTCTGCCTGCCAAAGTATGTATCTTAATCCCTCTTAGCTGGCCTGGCTTTTAAATTTATGTTATCCTTGGTTTCTTCATATTTAATTCTTTACTTTGCAGAGAGGACTGGTTTTGTCTCCACTTTAAGGTCTTTGCATTGTCTTTGTATCCTCTCCCACTGCAATCTCTGCAATGCAGGTCTTCGGTGTTTTGTCCTCCCACTCTTACTTCTCCTCTGTCTTTTGCTCTCCCGTCTTTCTGGCTAAGAGAATCCCATGTTCTCAGACCATATATTTTCTCCCAGTGTTCTCCTGGGCAGCCCATTGAAGTGCAGTTTTGCATCTGTCCTGGGAATTCTCTATAAATATGCACAAAAGTATTCCTCAAGCTCTTCTTTAAAATTCTCCTTTCAAAATTCTTGGCAGTAAATAAGCCACATATGCTGGGATCTTTCACCAACAGTATCCCTTTGTATCCGTATGTGTGCTTTTATCCAGTAATCTCTTTTATTCCTCTTTGGCAGAAAAATCCACATTTCTGTTCTGTATTTGCATTGTATCTTGCAAAAATAGTTGTGGCCCACATATAGGATGTCAAAACACTGTGGTAAAATAAATCATATACTATAATATCAAGGAGCCTAAATCTTTATTACTTCCTCTGTTTTTACTGAACTCCAAGGCCCTGTGAAATAAATCAGTAAACATCATGTCAATATATTTACTTAAACCTAGTGGCATGGTTAGGAGATTCCAGGATGGTGTATTTGTGCTAGTTCCTATGGAAAAAAAACTTATCAGCTTGAATTAAAACATAAGAATACTGGCTTTATGAGTTACCTTCACACAGTTAAATCAGCTTCAACAGTTTAGACCTTCAAATAACTATGGCCTTCAAGCCATGCTTGGCTTTGTTTTTGTTTGAAATCTGTGCTGTAATTATGAGGCTCTTCTGATATTTGCTTTGAGTTACTGCCAAGTATTGGGTAGAAAAATCCCTTTAAAAAAATACAAGTCTTCTGAAGCAAAATTCTGAGGCAAGATCATACTTCAAAGAAGCACTACACAAGTTGTTTCATGAAGCGTTTGGAGATGTATGGTTTTAAAGGGCAAGCAGTCTTTACAAGACCTAATTGTAGCTTCTTATATCAGTGGAATGTATACATTTTTTATAAAGTTTAACAGAAAACCAAAGGATTGCATCTGGAAATGGGAGGACCTTCTAGATTTCTAAACAAGATTTCTAGCTGCCTAAACAAGATTTTCCACAGTAGAATTCCTTTTTCCTTCCTTTTTTTTCGTTTGCTTTAAATCATACTCCAACTGTTTTTCATTAATAACACAAATAATGTCCCCTACAAGTTTTGTTCACAAATTTGGTTCTTGTAGTGAAATCACTTAATCTTCAGTTCCAAATGACTTTTCCTGCTTTCAACACAACTGAATGTATCTGCTATGCATCTGCTATATTTTATAGCCCTTATTTGGGTTATATCTTTTAGATCTCTTTGAGCTAGTGTGACCTCAGAGTCTACAGACTTTATTTTCCAAACTAAATTATCCCTTATAAGAGACAAATACTCCTGCTTTTTCTTGTGATTTAGGCAGATGTTACGTTTTCTCCTACACCTATCACTTTTCACATTTGCTACTGTGAGAAAGAATATGCATTCCTTAATAGCACATCACAAATTCCCACATCTTTAGATAGTTTCCCCCTGCATCTTTGAAGCTGTGATTCTCAACTCTCACTTGTTAGTACTTGCTGGGGGACAATGAGACGGAAAATAACATAAAATTGAAATGACATTTTTTACACCCAGCTAGTATTTGTCACAGGACACTTCTGCCTGCCTAAAATGAGGCCAGTGAAAACATTTTGTATGGCTTGTAAGGCAAATATATCCGTTCTATGATACCCTGTGTTTACTGTTTACAAACACAAGTAACTTTCTCTGCCCAGCATGGCTTTTTAGAGGTGTGTTCACAAACTCTACCACTTCTGTTACAAATGCCACATCCACCGTAGCAGTTGAACCCACTGAGTTTGTGCAGGATGTGTCATCATTCAAAGCACAGATTTTATTAAGTTCTTGTTCTTTTTTTTTTTGCTTTAATGTCTGGTGAAGATGGTAATTAACCAGGAAAATTCCCATCTCTCTTTCAGTGTTGAGCTTTTAACAGTGGTGCAAAGCAATGAAGACAGAGAAGGCCACCAAGTACAAAATCTAGAAAAGAAAAATTACTTCAGAAGCAGTCTTCTGAGAATAACTGAGAGCAGACAATTGCCTCTGAAATGAATTTTAGGGCTAGAGAAAGGTTCTGCTAAATCTGATCTACTGGGTATCAGAGAACTGTATTTCAGATAAGATTCAAAACAGTAAAGATAAACGAGTACTAAAGACATTGCTTTTACTGTTCCGGTAATCTTGGCATCTTCAAAAGCAACATTGCTGACAAACCATATTATTCAATAGTATAACATAGAACGTGGGCATGTAGAAGTTTACCCTTGATTGACAGGACAGACATCTCTTTGCAAGTGAAGCAAAAATAGACTTAGACACATCCAGTGTGTTTGTTCCCACTTATGACACTGGTGTCTCTCTTACTGCTGAAGAGTGCCCTGTCTCATCAGTCCTGATAGTTTCTAGCCTTGTTGAGAGCTGCTACATCTTTCTGGGGAAAGGTGCTAACCTTTATTGTGTTTAGCTGGGGATATTATTTTCACTGTTGCAGCCACCTATATAGAATCATAGAATGGTTTAGGTTGGAAGGGACATCAAAGATCATCTAGTTCAACACCCATAGACTTTACATATGAAGATATAAATCTGAGAATGAGCTGTGTGTCTCTACACACCAAATGACTGAGCTTAGTCTAAAAGAATTTCCTATTAAATGTATTTAAGTAATAATTAAACTTTTTTTCCACTAGCTATGAAATTAATCACTTATACCTTTATGTTTGTAATGGGATATGCTGACTTCAGGCTGACATTTGTTTTATGATTAACTCTAGTGACAATAATAGTAACACACCCTTCATTTATGAACTTCTGCTTATCAGTAGCATAGCAGTAGAATATGATCAATTATAAATGCTGTAGGGATTTGTAGGAAATAGCTGTTGATAAAAAGTTATAGACATCTTGCATCCACTATTGGAAAAAGAGAAGGGAAGGGGAAGGGAAAGGGGAAGGGGAAGGGGAAGGAAAGAAACAGTGGAGGAGGAGTTTGCATTATTTCAGTTTGAGCATCTCTTTTGGCAGCTTCTGCTCAACTCACTCAAAGATTAGTGCTCAGTGAGATCCATGGGGACTGAGGCCCAATAGATGGATATTTATAATGTGGAACGATCCTAGACCCACTTGCCATCATGACAGGCTCTGAACAGGCCACATGTATTGGCTGACAAGTAGCCATGAGAAAAATTTCCCAGTCACCTTGCATGGATGTGGATGTCTATGAAATCTCAGTCACTGAGATGGTAGAGATATTGGTTTTTGTACGTTATGACTTCTATTACGACTTTATCACTGTTTTCTCAAAAGAATCAATAATGAAATTGTGCTGGTTTTTTTTTGTTTGCTTTTCTTTCTTTCTTTCTAATTTTTCCTCTTCTGAAGGAGAAATAGATGCAGAGGATGAGACTTCCATCTTAGAAGTCTTTGATATAACTGTTGTCACAAGAGATTATTATTTCTCTCTCCAGCAGCAAAGCATTGCTTAAGCCAGGAATATGAGAGATTTAATTCTTGGTGCCAACAATCATGCTTGCTCTGCTGATTGATATGTAACTTGCCACTGTTGCTGAGGACAGAGAGACCTGCTCTGACCGAGCACAGTTTTCATGACTGATATTAGCCAAGGATGTACAGCTGGAATTGGATTACTTTGGATTCCCAGCAATAGACACTTTACGTCAGTACAGGGGTGAAAAATTATTGGTGTTGTATAGAAATATTTTGAGTTTACTTACACACATTTGCATTGTTTAATGACTGTTTATGTAAGGACAAATGCAAATGAGCATACCCTGTGTAACTAATCTAGGCACCACTTGACATTTGAGTTCAAGACTAGCTCATTCAGACACCAACTGGCATTGTTTGTAGTCATTCTTTCTCCAAGTATCTCCCAAATATATGTTAAAAATATAATAAAATAATAAGACTGCTGTCAGTATCAAAATATAAGATTAGAAAAATATTTCAGTACTAATACACTGGAAAGATGGCTTTGAAGTTAGCAGTATTATAGGGATGGCCTTTTCTGCACTTATCGCTTGTCACAATTTAGAAATATCAGCCTGTAAAAATGAAAAATGCCTATTTCAGGTGGTGGATGAATGCTAGTCCATCACAAGTTTTACCTTTTTTAGAGACAGTAACACTAGTATTCCATGACTATAATGAACACGAAGAGCCCATCAAGCTATTTTTCTATGATACATGCTACGAGGAAAGATACGCTCTATTGCATTTATGAATATGTGTTACTTCAGTGGTACAGTGTTTTGGTTTAGTATTTTCGAAGTGTCACCTTGACTAACTTCTCTAAATGTCTTGAGTTAGGATTGTGTCGCCCTATATAACAGTTCTAAAAAAAAGTTGTATAAAACTCACCTATTTGATAATTCTTTACTGCCTAGAACTACCCAGTACTGCAGCACTATATCCTTATTTTACTTGCACATATCTGGAAGCTTCTAAGGGAGTCACTTCCAAATGGTGACTCCCTTAAGAATAACCACAAGGATTTTTTTGTAAACCCTCACCTTCTCCATTGCTTAAAGAAGTACAAAATATAATTATTCCATAGTTACAGCATGAAGTTTGACATTAGAGAAAAGTTTATTTTTCAAGACTTACAAGAAATAGCTTTCCTGGTCCTCAAGTATTACCACCTACTTCATCTTCCCCATGCCCATGAACAAATTCCATTGGAAATTCTTTGCTCAGAGTGATGAGGTGCTGGCACAGCTGCCCAGAGAAGCTGTGGTGCTCTGGAGGCACTCAAAGCTGGGTTGGATGGGGCCCTGGGCAGCTGGTGTGAGGTTGGAATGAGGTGATCCTTGAGGTCCTTTCCAACCTAGGCCACTCTATGATTCTGTAATTCTTAATTGATTAAGAATTAATCTAGATCTTTCTTATTCTCACAGGTTTTGGAAATCTCAACCATTAGACTCAGGTGAAATTAACATTTCGTTAACTACATTAGGTGGGAGAAAATATCAAATATCAGTCCCCAAGCAGTTATAGAAATTGATTTTCTCAGAACCATGACATTTACACAACACTGCTTCTGTTTGAGCAATTTTTTCTTAATGCAGCTGGTAGCATTCTTTTTTTCTCCCATCACTGGCATTTTTGTTTGTTTTGGCATATTGTATTTCCTGTAATAAAAAAACTGGTTCTGAATCTACAATGGGTGCTCTGAAAATAATGCCTCCTATTTTATTCTGCTGGCCTAAAGCTGCAGACGTGGATGTTGGTGGTGTGGCAGTATTGATTGTACCTTCCCACCAATATTTCATTGCATTTGTTGCTGTGGAACAGACAAGAGTAGAGGGGCAGTCTGACAAAACAACACATGACACGGAAGTGTACATGAAGCAAAGGTGTGTAGCTGAATTCCTCCATGAGGAATTCATTGATGTTGCTGAATGTTACGTTATGGAGACCAAACAGTGCATGCGAGCACAGTGAGGCAGCGAGTAATGTGTTTCAGCATGGCAACAGTGGCAATGTGTCACCTCCACTGGTGCAGATTTCTACAACTGTGGCATGCAGGCTGCTGTTATTTTTTTTCCATCTTTTATTTTTCACTGGTGAAAACACATAGCTAAAAGAGGTGACTGTGTTGACAAATAGTGTTTTGTAGCAGAGAATTTACTCCATCAAATAGTATTATTGTGCTCTCTGTATTTGTTGTAATTTCCATGGTAGGGGGCATTACTTTTGGAGCAACCTGTGTACTTTGTTGGAGAAATTGGAATCAGATCTCTATAACTTCATTTCATTTCTGGCCAGACAAGGACACAGGATGATAGAATTTGTGTAGAGAACCAACTTTTGCTACAGTTGTCCCAATATCCATTAGCTGTAATTGCCGAACTGATTGATGTACTTGACAATACAAATGGACTACGTGGAGCATCAGCCAAAGTTTTTGTAACCCACAAGGTTATAGCAGACCTTTCACTCTGCCTATCTATCTCTTCCTGACTTTTCTTTGCCCTAAAAAGACCCAGACTTATACATAAGTTCAGCGTTAAATACATGGAAGAAGATCTCAGTGGCGTGATGGGATAAATAATGCTGCTGCACCATTTCAGTACGAATGCATTGATGCATGTAATCAGTGAGTGGATATTCAACTGATTCAGTCCTCACTGAGCAGATTAAGTGGAAGCCAGCTCCACTTCAGGCGCTCTGTAGCACTGGGCCTTACTGAAGGTAACTTTTTGTTTATGTAAATTCTCTATTACTAAATTACAACCATTTATCTTCAGATTGTTCAGAATCACAGAATCATAGAATAGAGTCATAAAACCATTTGAGTTGGAAAGGACCTTCAAAGATCCTTTAAAGTCCAACTCCCTTGCAATGAACAGGAACATCTACAGATAGATCCAGTTGCTCAGAGCCCTGTCCAGCTTGACCTGTGTAGGTGTCAGCATAGTGACAATGTAACTTCTTTATCTGAATAAACTAAATAACACATTTTATCTGAATAAACGAATAACACATTTCCTGTGGGCATTTCCATTTTACTTTCCACACAGGAGTGGTAATATGGTAACACGAGTGACAGAGCTGTTTACACTGAACTGTGCTTTGGCTTTATATAAATGCTCACAATTTGGTTAACGAAAAGCAATACTAACCTTACTTTCAGTAAGTGAGATTAAAAAAACGGAGTAGTTTAATCCACTTTTGGGGGTAAGATGACAGTCAGGATGGGCAAAGGAAAATTGGACATATATTGTGAATGCTGAAGATCTCTACAGAAAAACAGAAAGAGTCTCGTTTAGGGTATGGTAAAAGAGCAGCTTGACGGTCAGGAGAACAGGATTCAGACACAACAATGGAGTATGCGTTCAATAGAGAGGATGAGTCATGGAGCTCAGTGGAATACTGGTCCTGAGTCTGAGTGAACAGTGACCCATCAGCAATGCATCTGTGTTAACAAATTTGAGAGAGGGCAAAATACTGCCCAGCAGCTAAACAGGTTTAACAAAGGTAAGGTAAGTGTTGGGTACTGCACCTGCGTTGGAGTAATGCTGGAGACGGGCACAGAGTGGGAGATGAACAACTGGAAGCAGCTCAGCAGGAGGTGTGCTGGTGCCAGCAGCTCAGCATGAGCCAGCAGTGTGCCTGGTAGCCAAGAGGGCAAAATGCATTGTGGGGTGCACTGAACACAGAACAGCCAGCTGGCCAAAAGAGGCGATTCTCACATTAGTGTGGCCTCGCCTTAAATTTTGTTTGTAGTTCTGGGCACTACAGTATAAAAAGAATGTGAACGTCCTTGCTTGGAAGCATCCAGAGCAGAGCAACAAAGTTGCTTGTAGAGCTGGAATAGAGGCTGAGGACATTGGGCTGCCCAGTCTTGAGAAGAGGTCTTAAAAGCAATCTCACAGCTCTGCAGCTCCCTGATAAGGGGAAGCAGACACTCCTGGGAGCCAATGACAGGAAGGAAATGGCACAGAGCTGCCAGCAGGGGAGGGTCAGACTGGGCATTGGGAAACATTTCTTTAGTGTGAGGGTGGTCAAATACTGAAAGGGGCTTCCTAGGTGTGTTTGGTGTCCCGTGCCTGTCAGTGTTCTTGACAGCGTTTTCAATAACATGCACTAACTTTTGGTTAGCCTTGAAGTGGTCAGATTGTTGGACCCAATGAACTCTGAAGATCCCTCACAACCATTCTATTCCATTCCATTCTGTTCTACTCTATTCCATAGAATACCTATTGCAATGAAAGGAAGTAATCTACATGATTTCCACTGCATGCTTTTCAGTGACAAGTTAGAAAGAAAAACTAGAGATGTGGTTTGAAAGGTCTGGAAGCAGATGACAAGCCATCAAAGCTAATGGACCGGAAAATATAAAAGGGCCAAGTGTCAGTGTGAGAGAATAGACTCATTCTGAAAGGGATCAGATGATGGCTGAAGAGGGAGGAGAATGGCTATAAAAAAAAAATAAATAAATAAAATACATCAAAATCAAAGAAAGTACTGTTTGATAAAAACAGTCTTGGGGAAGACACCAGCTATAAGCATGAACAAAGCCTGAAATTTGAACACAGATATGAAAGTAAGGAAATATGCACTTAAGGGATTGGATGTATCATGACTGTAGGAATTGATTTAGTGAAGGATGAGTGGTGAAGACGGTAGGACAGAGAATACTGAGACTTTGGAGGAGAGGATGCAGTAACAGAAAGAATGGAAAGAGAAGAAGCAGATGCAGTTTGCTCAGAAACCCAAAGAGAAGATGTAGAAGAGAGGAGCTTGATAGATCAAACATAGTTGGGTGAAGGCTAAGAACAGGAAAGAAAGCAAAAATGGACAAACAGCTTTAAATAAACATGAAGTGATGGGATAAGCTGCTGTTACAGATGGTCTTCCTAGGGTTTGCAGAAGCTTCCTTATCAGGTCACGAGGACACCAAAGCCGATATTCAAGCCCCTATTTCTATGAAAGCAGGCCACATGTTGGAATGATTTCATGTTAGACATTCAGTTTCATAAGCTGATATGAAAGAAAGTAGTTGTACTGACATACTGCATCTGATTGCCGAAGAAAAATCATGTGACACGTCATTCACTAGGTGGTATTTTGTATGGAAGAAGACAAAAACACAATGTTATTCGAGGATGATGTCCTAGAAATAATGTCAGAAATAATGTTCTGTGGGAACATGTTACATATATGTGTGTGCGCGTATTTGTTTAGTAGCATGGGATTTAGCAGCTCTGATGCTGAGTGGAGAAAATGTCAACACTTCTGTGGCTATATAACAAGATTCTTATTTCTCTGAGTTGTATATGTACTTGAAATTAGATCAAACGAACATAAATTCTTTTAGAAATTTTCATATACTGAATCTATCAACTGAGTTCAAAAACCAGTGTCTGAGAAACAACCTCATAACTCCACAGAGGAAAGGTGTCTGTGCAAACACTCTGTAAGGAAAGTGAGAGCATCATATCAGCTGGTCTCTTCCTGCTGGAAGAGGCTTTGAAAGTTTCTTAATCATTTGCTTTTATAACTCCAGATATATTGCTTTCGTTTTTCTTTTGCTCTATTGTATTATCTATATGTTCCTCCCTGAGACTTTCAATGTTTGGGTTTTTTTTTCCCCATCTTTTATCTGATACTCTATAATTACTTCAAATATTCCAAGATAATACAGTTTTATCCACCAAAAATCACATGTTCAGAACATGAGAGGAACACGTGCAGCAGCAGAATCCAGTATAAGGCAGGACTTGTGCAGAAACACACAACTGTGCTTTCTAATTCAGTCAGTTCCAAAGCTCCACACATTCCCAACTCTGGATTTTGCAATTTAGATTAGCCAACATCACTGCAAGAGCTTTGGTTGTGTACAGAAGTAAACATCCATGGAACACTTCGCCACAGAAGCAGACAGCATAGTTACATCCAGAAAATGAGAAAGAAATTCCTAGTAAGCTCTGGTCAAAAAGAAATAGGTGGTTCCTATTTATGTTCTGTACCAGAGAGGACAGATAACTCACATGCGTTTAAAAAAATGAAAACAATTTCTAGTGTCAGTACTCTTTGGCTACGTCATTGTAATGCCTCTTAAAGACAAAGCCATTAATCCTACTTACAGTGACTGATGGTTGTTTCAGCTGTAAGAGTGAGGTCATTGATTTATGGAGGTTATAGCTGCATTTAGGAGCAGGATCTGAAGGAAGAAAGGTAAGATTTTTGCATAACGTGAACATGCTGGTCTTCCTTCAGAACAGGATTTTTTAAATTCTGGTGCTGACACTATCTGTGAAGGCCATTAGTTCCAGCTGAAAAGCAGGACTGATGGTGAAAGAGAAGATAGGAAAAAGGGCGGAGAAGGGAATCAGATGTCAGAATAAAGAACAGTTTAGATTGTGAACAAGTGCAAACATAACATTAGTTCCAAGATAATATAACAATCTGATTTTAGTTAACGAATACAGGAATTTGTGGAAAACATTTTTATATAAAAACTAGTAGCAATATGCCTTACTGTTCATTTCAATCTAAATCCTTACGAGTCAGAACTGAAAGATACATAAGTAATAATGCCCCTTTCAAGTGAATGACCAAGTTTTTATGAGGAAGGCTGGCATTCTGTATTGTCCTGAGAGGACGCTGGCCAACCACTGACAACCTCCTTCCTGAAGCGGCATAATTCAGTGATAAAAGATACAGCTAAACATCATTTACAATGTAAGATAAGACTAACTTACCCCTTCAGATGACTGACAACAACTCAAAACAAGTACAGTCTCAGTGAGGTGTAACTGCCTTGGCTTCTAACCCATAAATGAGAGAGGAAGAATAGCTCTAGCTTCCACCCCTTCCAGTCACTCAGGTGCATCACTTGCACCTGAGCTCCCTGGGTTAGCCACACCTGGTGCTCATTGTGTCAGTCTGTGACCTGGCACTTCCATTGTAGCTTGTTATGTTGATTCTTGCCTGGTGTACAAAACTGTCCCTGGCCATCATGATCCCTTACCCCAGTGATGCAGAGCAGTCACTTCTCACGGTGCTGGAGCTGTGGCTTCAATTGTAATGCGAGGCTGTCTTGTACTGATGTCTGTGTTAGTAACAGTGCTTTCAAGTAACATATCATTTCCTGGTTTGTTTTACAAGCTGTTTTACATAAAGACACAGGACAAAGACCAACAATAAAAGAGAAGAGTCATAGACAAAAGTTGGTTGGTAGAAACAGGCAAGTGTTTTTTATTTTGTGTGGCACAGCATTAGGCAGACAACCCAAGAAACAGTTTCTAACAAAAACCAAGACTATTGCTCCCAGGAACCATCCCCCAAACAAGGGTCTACTGCCAACAGCGACACTGAGATGTCCTTGCCTGTTCACTCTAATCTCCTCATATTTTGCACATGCTTAGGCCGTTTCTTAGCTGTGAGCATCCTTTCCAAGGACACTACCTTTTAAAGATACAATATCTTTAGACAGCGTACATACTGTGCAGTATCACCAAAGTACAATCTCCTCAAGCCATGCTAAAATATAATGCTATCTCTGGAGAGAAGGCTTTGCAACTGCCTCACCTCTCTCTGAGGTAATACAATGCTGTTTCTTAGCTGACAACATAAGGGGCACCTGAGGGAAGATCAATATGGCTTCAGAGTCTACTTTTAAACTCCTGATGCAGTAGTGAGAACCTGGAAGGAAGTCTGCCGGGATGCTGCGAGAGCACCTCTTCCACCTATGGCTGCCGCAGGACGCTAGCAGCACCAGAAAGCTGAGCCTACCTTCACCAAAGAGGGCAAGGACATACTCGTCTCTAAATATAAAAGGCAAGTGGGGAGAGAGGTCAGCTGAAGATCATAACATACCGTAACCTTTGCGTTATCAGGCAAGAGGTAAGAAATGACTGCAGTATGGGAAGTTACACAGTTTGCACTCCGGATTAAAGGCATGAAGAATGGCTGGTGGAAGGAAGACATTCTAGGGACTGAGGGCAAAGCTTCTGAAGCCTTGGGATATAATTTTTAATTATTATCTACAGATTATTCTCTATATACTATTTTTTCTTTTTAAATTAAGAAAATAAACATTTATTAACAAGTCACTGGGTCAAGCCTTGCCCTTGACTGAAGCCAAATCCATTGACTTCAGTGAGAGGGAGCCCCATGTAAACAATGAAGGGCAAATGTGGCCCTTTATGTCCTGAAAAGTCTGCTTGTATCTATTTCTTTCAATCCTGCAAGGAGATACAGATTGAAGGGTGAATTATTCGTTAAGAATTTCTCTTGAATTATCAGGGGAGTGTCAATGAGATGTGGCAAAAGAGCAAGGAAAAGGAAGAGAAAATTAAATAATGCTTTGAAGAGAGAATTTAATCCATGTTTCAGAGTAAAAACACCAAAAGAGAAGGGCTACAGGCCTTTACTTTCTAAGCAACCAAAAAAATCCTTCATTAAGCCTCAGTGGAACAGTACACAACTACAGAAGACAGGAGAAACCAAATGCTTCTTTTCCTTTATAACATCATTTACCCAAAGGTAAACAAAGTCATCCCTTTGGGTCCCCTGCAACTCCAACTGTGGGCACAGAGCAGTCTCAGCCTCTGAAGACAAAATGTGTCTACTGTGCAGATGCGTAAAACCTGTGGTGCCTTACAAATGCAACTCAACATTTTGAATATAAGAAACACTAGGTTCTTTTAGACACAGAACAGTACAATTTTGGATGCATTTACCACTTTTATTTCACTATGCAGAAACATACATTCACCATGTGTTGTGATGCAGCTGACAGTGTAATGGACTCTATCCCTTCAGTGGGTATTATAGCTGAACACTAACGAGTTTTCAGTGGACGTTCTGTACAGGTTAAGGCTTGACTCTGAACTAGATAGTAAATGCTGACCAGATTCTCAAACAGATTTTTTTTTTTTCCTCTGAGAACAAAAAGGGAAATCAATAGAAAACCATCCTGGTTACTTTAGATTAATAACTTTCTAATGCTGCAAACTAAGTAAAATACAGATTTTTTTTTCCAAAATAACTACATATAATTTACAAGGTTAGGATCTGTGAAGGGTGACCAGAAGCTGACTCTGAACAACGCTGACAAAAATCGTTAAAGTTAATAAGCTAAAATAATTACTACCTCATAAGGTATTCAGTCAGGTATACAAAGCACACTTTGTAAGCATTTAAATATTTTGATAAGAGTAAAGATTTGTCATTGTTTATCGGGCAGTAATAAAACAAGATGAAACAAATATAAGATTCAAGTTGTTTACTGAATAAACTGTGTTATTGGCACATCTAATGTGTGGTAAAACATTATACACAGTACCTATAGAGCTTCTAGCATTTTGGGGGGTAATCTTCATTTACAATATCCGTAAACAAAAGGCTTGCCACCTAACAAATTTTAATCTGTTTAGACTTTCATAAACTGTGAAAGGCATGAACTGTTTATGTGTTACATGAGATCACTGTTTATATTGTTTATGAACGTGCAGGTATAGCTGAAAACTTAGACATTTTAAGAAAATTAAAAATGCTGCTTTTCTGTAATTTTATCGTTGCTTCATGCAATATAACTGCTGCTGATTCAGATTGCTTTCTATGGGAAGATATCTCTGCCAGTTTCTTTATTAACGGTCAAGATCAATTCTTCTGTACTGAAATTTTCCATACACAGATACAAGTCAGTCAGGTTGGAACTGAGACTCCATAGAGGCTCTCGTATTCCTATGGGTGTGCATGTCTGGATTCATATGCAATCTAGATTATTCCTGCAGGAGAGAGAAGCGAGTTAATTATTTGAAACAACTGCTATCTTACAAAAGAGATTTCGTCCAACTGTTTGCATAAAAACAGTATCATCTCAGTATAAGCAATTTGGCCCAAAGCCAAAGTCCAGTGATGCCAATGGAAAGAATTAGTGACATCAATAGACTTTAACTGAGCCACTTTATGTTTTCTCTGAAACAATTAGCAGAATGCCACAAGAATCACAGCTACTTGCTCCTCAGTGATTGGTTTAATCTTCCAAAATAAATAACAACAGGTGCTCTGCATCATACTTTGTTAATTACACCAAATGCTAGGGAATATATATTGTTTTAAGAATAACATACTGCTACAGATTTAAATAAATTAGACAAGTAGCTTTTTTTTTTCTTTCTTCTGCATACAGCATTCAAAGCAATTTGTGCAATGGTGCCAGCATTAGCAGCTTTTATGCAGCAGGTTAGTATGCATGACATATTTCTGCGCATAGAATAAATACAGGAATATTAAGATGTCTGTTTAGCCAACCACAACTGGAGAGCATGCCTTTACGGGGGAAAAAAAAAAAAAAAAAAAGCTTGACATAAGAAAGCTGCATCATCTTCTCATCCTGATAAACAATGCTGCTTTAAAACATAATGTGTCCTCTGAAATACAAGAAAGCCAAGACATCTAAATGCTGACACACTGAGCTCACTGGGTACAAAACAAAAATTGAAAGCAGGTTAGGCCATATCTTTGCAAGTTTGGAATAAAGCTTAACTTGTAACATATCTGCACAGAACATTCAAAAAGCAGCTATAGGTTTTAACCTTGGCATTTTTTAAACAAAATGCATACCTTTAAGAACAACAGTTTGTTTGTTCTTAAATGACACAGAAGCAGACAACAGGTTTTTTTGACTTCAGGATTAGAAATTAGACTGTACCAAAGCATGGACAACGAGGAATTTGCAGAGAACCAACAAAAGCAAATGAGTAGTTTCTGTTTCTCCAGCTGGCACTATTTAAATGAAGACATTCAGAGCTGAATGGGCTTTGCATTCAAATATCAAAACTGATAAACAGCACAACTGCAACTTGCAAATGCCAGAGAGAGAAAGTGAAGTTAGAGGTGAATTATGGTAGGAAAACAACCTTTGCAACATGCCAGCCCAGTAAATGCCTATGAAAATCATCTAGTCTTCTTACCTGTGGTCAATCCTCCCCATCTTCTGGTGTGATTTCTGTCTCTTTATGTACCACTACTTTGGTCACTGACATGTCAGGGTGCTGCTCTTTGGCTTCTTTAATTGCCTGAGCCAGCGCCTATCCCAAGGAAACCACAGAAGGGCAAAAACAAAAAGGAGGTGGAACATGCATGATCAGTAGCAAGGTGGAGAGATTCATGAGATATTACACAATTTACAAATGAGGAAAATGATTAAAATATGAAATATATCATCACTGATTTAACTACTAGTCCAGTTTAATTTAAGGCATGTCAGTTTGAGCAGTATCTTTTAAAACAATGTTTAGTAATGTTCTGTTTGTCAGCCTTCAGGGTAGCCTTGAACAGGTTAGAGATTTTACCTGATCATGGTCAATATCTGCATCTCCTGTGATGACTATTCGTTTTTCGATTCTTGTCTCTGAGATGCCTCCTTTCACAGTCTAAATGAGAGTGATAAATATGTATCAGTAACCTGCTTTAAAGAGTGATGCAACCCATTTGGAGAATGATCACAAATCCAGATGTGGCAGAATCAAACAAACTCTAGACACACAGAGGGGATAACCCTGTACTGCAATTGGAGCTTGCTCGAAATGGGGGATTGGACCTCTCCAGAGTTCTTTCCAACAAAGATGATGTTGTGACTTTAACTAACATATACACATCAAGAAAGATGTCTGCAAGTGGTGGGTCAAAAATGGCAGGTATTAGTGGTAAATTCATCCCATGAAGAGAAGAATGGACATACAGATAGCTCATATTAAAACCTAGATAAGTCCTACTGCAGGCTTCAGAAGAACAGAGAGGCTGTACAGCCCTTGCACAGCTCATCTACTGAAGGGTGAATTGCACTGCAGAAAGACACCTTCATTGAATGCTAGTAAGAGAGCTGTCACTGTACAAACAGTGTTTCTTCTGAGGGTGGTCCTGTTACTGAGCTGCTGCCTTGAAATGTGGAAGACCCAGCATAATTTGTCTGTTCAGCCATAAGCTTTCTGTCTGACTGCAGGCAAGCTCCTTACAGTACAACACAACACTACAGCAACCACAGTGTCTGAGCTGACTGAATGTCCCATATGACTGCATGATACAGATTTACAATACCATTTCAACTGTGCAGACCAAATAGTGCAGGACTCAAAAGCAGTATAGTCCTGTCAATGCACACTCATGCTGAGGAAAATTATTCCTTCCTTGGAACCATTTGATGTCAACTTGGCTACACTGCTCCCTGTTTCAGAGAGTATTTGCTGCTAATTCAAATAGCTCTGCACAACAGTGTAGACACACCTGAAGGGTTTATACTTTTCAGATCACTACTATTAAGTCCTTGGATGATCGGTTAATCAAGGTAGTATACCCAAAGACAGGTGAATGAAGACAGAAACTCAAAATAGATAGGATTTTGTCCGAGCATGTGTCTATGTTTTAAAATAACAGAAGCTAAGAAAACACAGATCCTTCAGAAAAGAAAAGTTTCCCATTTCCAGAGGACTCACTTTGGTGATATGTGTAGTGGTTGTAGTGCTGGTGGTTTCAGACGTGATAGTTTGTGCACTCATCAGCACACCAGGCTCTGAGTCAGCACCACTATCCACCTAGAGAACCAAAAAACAATCATCAAAAGCATACTCTTAAAAAGCACAGGAAGACAAGAACTGAATTCCCTATTTTTATTTTTCTTCATAGAAAGTTATTTAACAACAACAACAGGATAACAACTGCTGTTAAGGTGATGTGTTGGTATTTCTCTCTGCATTAAGACTCTACTTCTGGAAGGACAGATAAGAAACTGGGGCTTTGAAACATGTGGTTTTATCAGTGTTCTTAAAAGGCCCTACATCAAGACACACCAGCCTCCTTCAAGTACACTATACTTATGCACATACTCCCCATGCTAGTACTGAATTCTTGAATAACAGTTCACACTAAAGAATACACTAAAACATGGATGAAGAAAGATGGGCTCCTAACAAAAGCCACGTTAATTAGACGTTGGCTTCTGTAGGATTTCTTACCTGTGAAGACTCATATGTAATGGTTTTTGTTTCTGTATGGACTACTGGCACTTCCTTTGTTGAAATTTCAAGGTTTTCCCCCCCAGTAGAAACACTACTGAAACTGATTGTTTCAGTCTTCACAACTGGTGACTGTGTGAACAACAACAAAAAAAAAGGGATTGGAAAATTTAGTAAAGCTTCTGGATTTCTCAGAAAGGGTTTTTTGGGGGGGAGGAATGGAGGGATTGCTTTTTTTGCATAGGAAAAGAAGGGGTAGCAATAAAAAGTGCTCTACATTTTAAGAAAAAAAAAAAGAGAAAAAAAATCTCTGTTGTAACGGTACACACATGTATATAGTTATGTAGTGCTGGCAGTTTGACACTATTCTGGATTACAAGAGACTGAGCTTCAGGAAAGATGTAAACATTACACATGTTCTCAGAATGACAAGAGAACAAATCCTATTCAGGCTTACTTTTCCATTCAGGTTTCGGAAAAAAAGGAGCAAAACAAGGTCTCCCTACCCTTCTACAAAATGCTTCTTGAAATTCTGCTAATGGAGCTAACATAATAAGCACAGATTGCTTAAGACATAGTACAATAATCTACAGTTGTATCAAGCATGGAAAAAAAATTATTTTCTGTCTTTGAGGACATGCAAACTTTGCCAATCCTGATGGATTTTCCCAAAGAGAATGCCAGCTGAATCCTTGTTGCCCACTGCATAAAAAGCCAGCAAATGAGGCATTTCTCTGCAGCATGAAAAGCGCTTTTAAGTAAAATATGCGTGGCATTTAGCCAAGGATGGAAACCAGCAACAAGCCTTGCAGGTGCCATGCAAGGAGGAAATAAGAGGAGAAACAAACTGCCTGCTGTAAAGATGCAATCATACAAGTCTTGTACTCTTTACTTTCCATGAGAGGAATTGACTTAGTCCACTACCGCGTACATTTACAACTCAGCACAAGAACTGATTTAATAACAAGTTACCTCAAAATGAGGTTTTCTTTCCAAAGAGTCAGAAACGTGGACTGTTGTACTGTGCTCCTCCGCTTGCTCATGAGAAGTAGCAGCAGCAATGCCTTCCTGTTTGGTTACAGCTTTGTGAGCCTCTTTTTTTTCCTCTTTAGCCCCCTTAGTCACAGCAGAGCCCTCCTTCCCCTTTGCGCTAGCAGATGCTGCCTGAGCCTCGGCATCTGCAAGTCCAGCCACTGTAGCGGGATCCCCACTCGCATGCACATTCATCCCACGTCTCTCCTCGATAACCACAGTCTCCTGTACAACCTTCGTCACTGCGTCCTGGTGTGGCTGAGCCTCTTGCTTCGATTCACTGGAAGTTATCTCCTGAGATGTCGTCGTGTCTATTCTCTGTAGGGAAAGAGGAAAAAAAAATCCTCATCTAGAAAGCAGACAACGCTACACAGAGCAGCTCCTCAGCTTAATGTACTGTGAACATAAATAAAAACGGGGTATTACATTTTGCCAATTTATTTCTCTCGCGTTGATGGATTTTCACTCTAAGGACATAATCGGAAAAGTAGAAATGAAAAATAAAACAAGAATTACGATTTTAGAAGTGAAGAGAAAAGTCAGTGTTTTTATCCTCGGTAGTTTTATGCGAGTTTTATAAAGGCAAAATACAGCACCCTGTAAAATGACCAAAATAAAGTGAAATGAGATTAGAAAAAAACACAACGCTTTTTTTGTTGTTGCTGTTTTTTTTTCCCTTTTGGTGAAGTTTCTGTTGTGGTCTGTTGTAACAAAGGACAAGGCACAGCAATGCCATGCGTTAGTCATACAGGCTCTGAGTTATGCATAAAAACAGGAAACAAAAGCAAATCAAAAGTCATCATTGTGCAGTTATAACACCGAAGGATGGAATCAAACGGCCACCTGTGCCCAGCTATGGGAAGTAGTAGTAACCCCTCCTATGAACTCAGTTGGCTTTCTGGCGGACTCTATTAAACTGAAGATATCTGAGCCATCCAGGGTTTTTTCACCAGTGGACTGTTTAGTCTAAATAGACAAAGAAATGGAAAGTCATACACAGATGAAAGGCCAACCCACATGCACAGAGATATTAATTGACAAAACTGGAGGCAGAGACAGAGGAAAGGAAGAGAAGGTTGCAGGGCACAGAGAGGTTGGGAACAGGATAAGGATGGGAAAATAAATTAGAGCAAATTCATACTGGCTGTAGTAAGCAATAGTTACAAAGCATAGTTGTTAGCACTGGCGTTTTGCTCGTTCAAGCAAACCTTTTTACCCTTTGGTTAACAAGCAACAGCGGCAACACCACATGTCAGTAACGTGGATCTTTAAATAAACTGGAAAAGTTGGAAGCCTTATGTAATGCCTGCTTTACACTGTGGTACGGCTTCAAATTATGAGAAAAAAAATAAGCTGGGTTGGCTGCTGTCAACATAAAGCCAGGCAGCAGGAGAACTGAAAGGCAGGGTAGTGTGAGGGCATTGCCTAAAAGAAGTCATGCTTTAATCTTTAAACTGTGGCATGAAGTCAAAGCCTCTTGTTACCACTACTTTTGATGCAGACGACTCAGTAACATAGTGAGCAGTAGCAATGGTAAATGGTTGTTCTCTGGAGTATCGCCACTCAGACACGCTTTTATCCTTCCAGGCAAATGCCCCTGCTTTTGCAGCTTCACCATCAAGGTGTTTTTCTGCTTTGCCAAGCTGCAGGCTTCTCAGTAACTGCAAATCTTGGTCCATCCTTAGTGTCTTTTTCAAGCTCTCCTCTTCGGGACTTTGCAACTGAGATTCGGCTTCCTTTATAGGTGTCAGGGAGTCAGACAGCTTTCTTTTTGTGCTCTGCACATCGGCCTTCTCCTCAGCAACAGGCTCTACGATCCCATACTTGGCCACTACTGGAATGATTTTCACAGATTCTTGTGCTTCCTTCTCCTTTTTTTGCAAAACTTCTACAGAAGGCTGTGCTGTTTTCTCTCCCTCTTTAATTTTACTTGTCATGGTAACAATTTTCCCAGACACAGCATCATAGGACTTTCCTAAGGTGAACATTTTCTGCTTATTCTCATCTTTGGATTGTATTTCACTTTCCAAGTCCTCAAAGCTCAGAACAGTACTGGATTTTAGTACCTCGGGTGGAATGCCAGCTTTACTGCTCACAGTCACCACTTTGTATGTCACACTTTTTTTCAATTCACCATCAGCTACCTCAGAAGGTACTTTGTCTATAATAACCCAATCCTCAGTGCCCTATATTTGAGATATAAAAGCTATATTAGAATATCTGAAGGTTTATCTGTGTTTCAGGAGCACTAAAGTATGAAGTCTTCTAAGAAATCAATGCTGCCTCTTTGGAAAGCATATAATAATTTTACCACTGAATTTCTTAGAGCAGTTATCAAACAAATAAACAGCATCACCTTAGGCAAAGTTAGATTTCTTGTAGGTTTCTTCCCTAGAGGCCCGTATAACGTGGACACAAAAAATTACATTTGCCATACTTTTCTGCAGTAATTTGAAGCAGAATAAAATGATCATCAGAATCATCCTAAGGTTAAAAATCGTATATCGCCATGGTTAGTAATGCTACACTTGAAAACAAGTTACAAAAATAGGGCAAATAAGCCCATTCAACTGTATCCCAGTTGTAGCAACCACACTTTTGATGAGGCTTTAGAACAGTATGCATTTGTATGTAGCTGCAGTCTGCACTGCAGTCTGCTTTTGCTAGAAAACATCAACCCCCTTCAGCATTATTTAAATATAATAGTACAACACAGTAAATGCCATACTACTAAGGATATTGAACTGAAGGCAACGTCTTTTTTTCTCCTTATGCAAGTATACTACATGATTTGCTCTGACTACACAATAAGCATCCACTTATTTGACCGTAAGACTTTTGCATTTAACTAAGCAAATGTGGTTATTTAAAATCGAATGAATTAAAAATAACCTCTAGGGATGATGGGATACTTTTCTGGATAATGATTTGATGAGAAGTAACCAAAGTGTCAGCAGATTCTCCTTCCTGTAGCTTCTTCTCTATCACACTCGGCTAATAGAAAAACCAATAAGAACACAAAGTTCACCATCACTCAGAATAATCTGAATTCACTTGACAGTACATAGGAAATTCAATCTAATGACAAAAATGCCCCATTCATCACAAAGTTCTCAGTGTAACTTATGCTGGAAACGCATGCACAACTGCAAACAACATCCACAAATAGCACCGTGCAAGTAGAGCTGTAACTAGCAGAGAAATCAATCTGTATTAGGTAGCCATAAGCACTGGAGAGACCACATTCCTCTGAATCTGGCCCACAAAACATCTGTCTCTAAAATTAGGAAATAAGTATGTAAAATAATAATTTAAAAAAGTGGTTTGGAAAGGAAAAAAAAGATAATAAACAACTGTCAGCCTATCTGACTGCATTTCAAGAAAGTATGATTAGTTTTTACCTGCATTTCAAGGAATGTAGTACCTCCTTTCTGCAATACTATGAGTTTTTCTGATTTTTCTCTTTCTTCTTTGGTCTAATGTCAGGGGAACAAATGGTTTCAGTAAATGGAGGGCATATAGTCCACTATACTATACAATAGCTTATCATATTCCTTTATAAAGTATTTACCGCATGATAAGTTAGGCAACAGAATTAAAATAATTTTACAACTTAGGCCTCTCTCTGTTCAGGACATTCAGATGGATGCAAAGTAGACATAAGTATAAAGTCTGCGTAACTGGAAAAATAACAAATTGAGTAATACTCGGGTGTGGATGTGTGGCATTTATTTTATCCTGTGTCATTCACTTAAGTTTGTCTGGTGCTAACTGATGTGGCTTCCATCTACAGGCTAAGAACAGGGACCTCCACCTCACTCTGGCTTTATTTCTTCCTTAAATTTCCAGCTTCCTCTTACAGAATGATGTCAACATCCTCCTTGACTTTACCCCATCCGTGCCTTTCCAACACTGTAAAAACAGCAGTTCCCAAGGCTAAGAATCTATTTTCAACTTGACTAACTGCAAAACTTTAAAATATGCTAGTGATTGCTTTCTTAAGCCCTTTGAGCATGGGCAATTCCTCAGACACCCTGCCATTCTCCCTTCTTCTGGGCTGGCCACCTTCTTTATTTGGAAGGAGCATGTATACCCCCTGAAAGCAAAGCAGATTTCTTGCCAGACCCTTTGTACCCACTTTCAAGGCAGGAGTGTTCATTAGGTGTGTCAACGCAAGTAATGCCAGCAGTGTAATAAAAGGGTACAATTTGAAATTCATATACCACTCTGTACTCATGAAGAAATGTACACATTTAACAAAGATAAACTAGAGATGGGAGGGTATAAGTGACTCATGTACCTGGCTGCAATGAGAGGCATAACTCAACTCTTTGAAAGGGTAGATCACAGCAGGACAAGGGGAAATGGTTTTAAGTTGAAGGAGGAAAGATTTAGGCTGGATGTCAGGGGGAAGTTCTTTACAGAGAGAGTGGTGAGGTACTGGAACAGGCTCTGCCCAGAGAGGTTGTGGATGCCCCGTCCCTGGAGGTGTCCAAGACCAGGTTGAATGGGGCCCTGGGCAGCCTGGTCTAGTATTAGATGTGGAAATTGTTGGCCCTGCTTATGGCGGGGGGGTTGGAGCTTCACGATCATAAGGTCCCTTTGAACCCAGACCATTCTGTGATTCTGTGATTCCTGCATTTCTAAAGGGCTGGTTGAATACAATCCAGACCAGCCTATGAATACAATCCAGACCAGCCTAAACATTGTAAAGGATTTTGTTAATATGACAGCTTTCATGTTCTGTAGCTATCTGGCCACCATTATAGTAGCCATTTAAAATTATTTCTCATAACTAAATAAAATGAAATAATTTCTTCCCATTATTGTGAGAACCAACTGGTGACCTGACAGGCTCAATCTGACCAAACACAAACATACAAACACTCCAAGTGTGTGTTTTACTTTCCTCTCTGTTCTTCTTTTATTGTAGTAATCTTGAAGAGCTAGTTGTAACAGAACTGAATACACCTTTAAAGTGGCTATTCTGAGTGAGTGAAGTGTGTAGCATCTTTGAGGATGTTGAGCTACCACAAAAGGAAGGTGTAAGTGCTTTGCACCTTGACTGTCTCTGCATTTCCTAGTAAGTGCCACAGTGCTGATTTTGACTGTGCATGGCTGAAGATTTTCCTGACAAATTATTCTATCAGCAGGATGTGCAATCTGAAACCATCCTGCCTAGCACAGACAAAAAGGATGCCATATGTTACCAAAAGTCACCTCAGAGCTGGGCTCTGAGAACTCAAATCCACTCATATTTTTCACAGCAATTCCTTCATTTAGATGCATGTAAGATATAGTAACCGGACACTGCTTTTGAGCAAGTTCTTTTCCTCCAGTAAATATGCTACCAGATCAGGGTATCTCTTGCCCTTTTTATTTCCAAATGAATGCTTAAGTTAGGATGTCTTTCCTCAGGGTAAAACCTACAAATCTGTAATGCTTTGCTACTGCTTGTGTGGTTTAATCAACATTTTGTTATTAAATTTGCAAAATAATTAAGACATGAAACAAAACTCAGGGAGTTATTTGCTTCACTCACACTCCTCTGATTTGGATTCAGCTTTCCAGCCACTCACTTTTCACCAGGTGTTTACCTCTTTAATATGTTAGATGCATTCTGTTTATTAGATTTACGATTTTACTTTTAAGACAGAAAACCTTCATTTTCATCTACAAACATGTTTATAAGATCTATTATGATTCCTGAACAAAACAGTAGGAGGTGACTGTTTCCCTCTGCCCTCTTCCCTCATGAGGAGCAGTACTACACCTGGACCACTGCCTTTAGCTCTGGGGCCCACAGCACAAGAACAACATGAATCTATCAGAGAGAATTCACAGGAAGGCCATGAGGCTGATCAGCAGGATGGAGCACCTCCCCTGTGATGAAAGGCTGAGAGAAGTGGGGTCATTCAGCCTTGAGAAGAGAAGGCGCAAGGGAAAGCTCACCGTGGCCCTCCACTACTTGAAAGGGGCCTAAGGAAAACTGGAGAGAGACTTTTTACAAGGTCATGTATCGATGGGCCAAGTTATAATGGCTTTAAACTAAAAGGGGACAGATTTAGTTTAAATATAAGGAAGGAAATATTTACTGAGAGGCGGTGAGGCGCTGGCACAGCTGCCCAGAGAAGCTGTGGTGCCCCATCCCTGGAGGCACTCAAGGCCAGGTTGGATGGGGCCCTGGGCAGCTGAGCTGCTGGGGGGCAGCCCTGCCCATGGCACGGGGTGGGACTGGGTGAGCTTTGAGGTCCCTTCCAACTCAAAGCATTCTGTCATTCTGTGATTCTATGATCTATTGGTCCTAAAAAGCAAGCAGTAAACATAAAGATGATTCCTGTCAGACAAAAGCCAGATTAGCACAATGGAATAAAAAAATTACCTTCATGCAAACTACACAAGCAAGTTTCTGTTTGCACTACTGGATTTAACCAAGACATTCTCTGCTTTTTGTGAACACTTACGTATTTTGAGGCAACACTAATACTACATCTTTGCCTCTACTTCTCATTACCTATCCATAACCTAAATAAAAGACTGCTTTTTAAATGGTGTTAAATTCTCACAATCATTTTAGACTGCACAGTGAGCAAGATTTTTTTCCTGCATGAAAATGCACACACTTAGCAATCTACACTGACTCTTCAATGGGTAACCAGCAGACGGCAGCAACTATCAGCACCCTTACGGAAGTGGGCAAGCAGGTCCAATTATCATCATTATTTCTTCTTCACCCTTAGAGACTGACAAGAGTTCTGCCCTTTGCTCTGTATTTTCTTGTCAGGCTTGGTACTGTACCTCTGCCCATGTTGCAATGCCACTGCTCCCAAGCAGTCACCATTATTTAAATTTTCCCTCAATCACTGTCATGTTTTGTTTCATGCATGGGCGGACTCCCTCAAGCTTACCGAACCTGTAAGGAAGCCTGCATTTTGCACCCTTACAGAGACTCAGTTCTGCTAGGTGGCTAGCAGTGAATTCTACAGTCTATCATTATACATATAAACATCAGCTATCCACTTTTCCTTGTACCTTTGCTGCTAGAGTCCTGAGAAAATTGAGCACCTGCAAGTATAGAGGGGCCTTGAATATCTCCTGAGAGCTACTGTAAGTAAAAATGAATACATAAATATATTATGAAGCCTTTCAGATCTCGCTGACCTCTTCAGGCACTAGTGGTTCAATCATAGGAGCCTCCTCCTGCCTTGCTGCAAGCCGAACGGGAGATGTGGAAAGCCTCTTCTCCCACTCATTAGACACAGCCGTTTCTGTGGAGGTTTCCAAGAAGGTTCGTTTCAGCTCGCTTATATTGGTCTGATGTTTCATCAGATCTTCCTGGGTTTTGTCTAGGTCCTAGATAGTTTTAAAAGAATAGAGCAGTTTGTAATACATCCTAAGCTGACGTAATTTCAGAGCCAAAACACGTAAGTCGGTTAGTAAAGAGGAAAGTAACATCTCGGGGAGCCGGGGAGCACAGCACTAACACAACACTCTGTGAAAATGTGGCATTTTGAGAGGTAACAGCATAGCATATCTCATACAAGTGAGTATAAATATACTCTTAAGGAGTTTATCCGTATCACTACAATTTACACCTGATAAAGAGGCTTCAAACAAACACACATATGCGCGTGGAGGCACACACACATACGCGCACGCATTTACGTATTTATAGTACAAGTTAGAGGAGTCATCATAAACTGAGAAAAAATATCTACTTAATTTACTAGCAGGTGGGAATACACAGCTCATGCATCATAGTGCAGATTCACAGTTTACCACTAAAACTAACACACATGTACGCACATGCACTGGTATATACCAATACCAACCTCTAACATAAGATTACTATGTTTGACATACACATTTTCACCCTGTATTCGCTTAATCAGACTATTCTGAAAGAAGTGAAAAAGAAAGGGAAAGGTAAGGGACACAGTATTGAAAGGATACAAAATGCTGTTTCTACACATTTCTTCACAGAGAACCAACAGTAACATGCTGGGAGATATGAACACCTCCAACATCAGTACTTTAGTAACATCTGGACCTTCCGCTTCTGTACCTGTGCCTTTAGATCTCCGTCCTCCTCTTGATCCGACTGCCAGCATGAGAAAGATTTGAAAAAACACCTTACCCATCTATGTTACAGAAAGCGTTATAAACGTTGGTCAGTGAACTAGGTACAGAGCACATTTTCTCTATGTTAAGGACTTAAGGAGAATGCACAGACACAGTAGCTGACTGCAGTTTTCCTAATTCAGAGCAGGCCTCCTCTTTCCAAAGTTGTTAATTTTGTACAAAGAAGTATTTAATATTTCCCTTTAAAATTTCCATGACCATTGTTTAACTTCCATTATTTAATTCTCCATTATCATTGGTGCACTCTATTTTCATAGGTCCTCTAGCTACGTATGGAGCAGAAGATGGACTTTATCAATGAGATCATTGCTGACTTAAGACCAAATGGCAATAACAAATACTTCAGAAATCTGTAATCCCAAAGCTTAAACATATGATGACATCTCCTGGGCCACAGGGGATGTTTTGTATAAATAAGACCAAGGGTAAACATGTGCAACACCTTCTAAGGAATGAAACATCTTATTCGCAAAAAGTGCTGTTTCCTTAACCTCAGTCCTATGTCGCATTAATATAAATTTACTTCGTTTTAGTCTGCATGTATTCTTTCAGCACCTATCTGCAGTGGAGATTTTAGACTGCAAACATGCAATATTCACTTCATCTCAGTTTTTCAAAAGCAATGCAAAATCACAATCACGAACACAGTTCATTTTTGGAGGGTTTCATTTTCAGATGGTAAGTATACAAACTTCCTGAATATTGGGTGTCTATAAGAAAAACAGAGGTTCATAAAATCTTCACCTCTAAAATAAAGATGGCACATAGGAAGATTATTGTGATTTTTTTCTAAATAAACTGAACACTTTAAACATAATGGCTTTGGGATTATGTTATGCTTTCTGTATGACTCAAAGCCTGAAGCTAAGGAGTGCAAGCAATTCTTTAAAGCATTTTGTGCTCCTGCCTGTACTCAACAGACACTATGTTGTTGCTCCATTTGGATTGTTAATGCTTGTGCCTCTATTTTGACTTAATTTTTCATACAGTTCTAATTAGTGAAATGACCTGCTGGAAAATCTTTATCTGTTGACTACTTTATAATTCAGTTCAAATCTATTCTATTTACAGCCAGGGCCAAATTGTCCTGACGCCTCATACGCAGAACTCTTCCTTGACGATAATTTTAATGGTCTGAAATATTAATGAGATCTTACTGAAAAGCTACAGTAGTGTTTGCAGCAAGGCTCTGTCTTCTACCAGATGTCAGACCAAATTCAGCTCACGTTTGCAGCTGCAACCATATTAATTATGAAAGCATTATATCCACTTCACTAAAGTCATACAGGGCTGAATTTGCCTGCATAGCCTACATACTACGTTGTGGATAAGAAGCTTATCAGCGTCAAGAAAAACCCACTTTTTAATGTTCCACATCTGAAGACAGTATGTGGATTGCAATCTATGCATTGTTGAAGATGATGTGAAATTAATTGCACTGAAGGTATTTATAACCTGGAAAAACCTTGTCTCAGAAAACTTGAAAACTGTGCTGTATATCTCCTTCCCCCCCACTCCCTCTTTCCAACAGGCAGCAGATTGTAAGAGCAAAGAAACAAGCACCAAACACCAGGACATGACCAACCAGGTACCAGTGTTTGCATGGGTGATGCTGCTATCATCCCTCTACCTGCACAAGGCAGTGTCATCTCAGCAGCCTCCAGATAAAACACAGAAATAAGAACAAATGCGAAGGGTGCCCCAAGAACTCTGCTGGCCAAGGGAAGCTCTCACACATGCACAGAGTGGGGGCCCTACACTGCAAGAGGAGACATGCAGTTCAGCACTCATGCCCAGGGTCAGGAAGAGATGAAACCAAAGGCTCTCCCCTTCGTTAACTGGGGGCCATTGGCTGTACAAACCTCGGTGGCAGTGGTCTCACCATCAGCTGCAGTATCCGTCTGCTCACTGTCAGTCTATTTTGTTAGACAAGTAACCGGGTTCCGAGAGGAAGGCAGGAATAAAGAATAAACCCATCTCATCAGTACACGCGGGCCACACAGGGAGCCATTAAATTCAACATCCCTGTGAACTGCATTAGCATTGCTTTTCAAACCACGCACAAGTCAAAGAAGCAAAATAAAGGTGCTATATTAGTAAACAGAACAGACTCAGAGGAAGACTCAAGGCGTACTGTACACGGTATATGGCTTTACTGTAACAAATTTTTAAGCCAAACAAAACATTACTGGATAAGTCTTATTTGGATAGCAGATTTTTTTTTTTTTTTTCCATAAGAAAGCCAGGTGGCTTTTAAAAATCTAAATCTAAAAAAAAAAAAAAAAAATTAAAATTATATTTTCTAAAGAAACTTTTCCTCCCAAAATGATTTTAAAAAAATATTATTTATCAAATTTTTGTTCTAGCCAATAGAGATTAATGCGGTGTTTGACCTTTTATCTGGAGGGAGAAAAGATTATTAACAAAGAAAAAAAGCTACTTGAACAGTCACCTGACTTTCAGCCCCTCATTTGTACAGAGAAGTTGTCTTGTCTCCACAGTTACACGCTATGAGGCTGTCTGCATTACCAAGGAGTAGAAATAACCATACCCCCCGCCTGTCTAAGGAGTAATGGTAGGGCTCAGATCCCCCTTGGTTCCAGTAAAGAGCAGCTGATATTGTTACCAACAGCAAAAAGAAACAAAACTATCATTAAAAAACAAAACAAAAAAACAAAACACTTCTCATTCCATTTCAGAATATGAATAAAAGCAGGAGAAAAATAAAAGTAACTCCCTCCCTCCTCCCCCCAACAACACTCACTAGGTACAAGTGATAAAAAGGAAACAAAGCACAGCATTGCTCAGACTGATCTGTCCCTGCTTTGCTCTGGTAGAGCACTGACACCATGAAGAAAGTTTTAGAGGAGAGCTTGTGTCAAGACATAAATCAAGTCAAGTGTAGGTTACTACAGGCTGGGCAGATAGCTTGAGTGATTGCTTTTGATGTTATGTAAGCTTGCAGAAAACTATTAAGCAAAGAAAATACTCCCTAATGCCCCAGACTGGCATGTACAAGTTGTTTTAGCATCAGTGGATGCTTATTTTGATTACTGACTTTCTGCGGTCTCTAGATGATCTATACATCCCATCCTCAGATCACATCAACATGAAATGAGAGAAATAGGCAACCTACTGAGAGATGCAGTATCACTTTTAACTTTGAATTTTTTTTATCTTCTGTCATTTTATGACAACTGCAATGGTTCATTAACACACTTTTCTGGATATGTTTTCATTGCCTTTTTCTTTACCATTCCTTTCTTCAAATAATTTGTAATTGTGTGACAGGCAGAAGAATAAGCAGATATTCTGAACTACTGGGTAAGTGCACAAATGCAAGCTAGATGCAATTTTTCAAGCAATAACCACTCACTAGACAGACCACTTTTGTTTTTAAATAAAACTATACTGCCAAAATAGCCTACTTAGCCAGGCAAGCTGCATTCACTAAAGTGTGAAAAAAAAGTTTGTCTGAAAATTGTTTCTCTATTAGCAAAGACCTTCACTTCTTTATAACATAGGTAGTTGTAAAAGTATGGCAGTATGAAAAATAAACCCAACGCATTGTCACTCCTATTTAATAAAAAATAATTAAAAAAAAAGAGGAATTGATGAACCCAGGAGTCTAAAAGGAAATAAAAGATTTCTGCCAAGACACTTTTCATCTAACACATACTCCATATTTAAGAACTTGGAGCTGGGAGCATTAGTGCAATATAAATAGCAATGTTAGCTAGGTACCAACGGAGAATGTAAAGAAACCAAAGAGGACAGATCCTGTCTGACTGCACAGACTTCCTTCAGACTCCCTGCATCATTTACGGGAGGACTGAGCTCAGCAAGGTATGAAACACTGACTGCAGCTCTTCTAAGTACCTTCTGCATCACTGTGTCCAATATTTTGTGAACTGGAAGCACATTTTTGGGGAAAAATATTTTATTTCTTTCCCCATAACAGCAATAAAATCCTAAATAAGGCACAAACCTCAGATTACTGTAATGTACATGTCTGTTAAAAAGGCAATCAACAGCCACGGAGCAGAAATTGGCATTACTGGGTCACTTGAAGTGAAGACGATTGCAGAGCAGAGAATGGTGAATTAAGAGGCTCAGCAAGGCAGATCTCCTCAGGAACAAGAAAGGTTGGGCTCAAATCAGACGGGCTGGAGTGCACAAACAACAGGCAGCTGCTGCTTGTGCTTGTGGGCATGTAAGGGACTGGAAGGGAAGAGAGCAGCTACCTCTTGAAATGCTGTGGCTGCAAGTCTTTTAGTTTGCGATCATATTTGCTGTGATTTGTTTTGCCAATGTAATGCAGACATGCCCAAGTTTAAAACATACTCACTGTCATGCAATGTTTTGAACAAGAAATGCCCCCCGGATTAGGCACAAGTCTGTGTTGTCTGCCAGAAAACACTGCCACAGTAATCACCTTCACAAAAGACCTACATTAAAAACTCTACTTCGTAACACTTCCAAACTTCACTCAGAAAGAAGTGCTCATTTCTGAAAGAAGAGCAGAAAAATGCATTACATAAATGCTGTCTCATTGCGGAGCTGGCACTGCATTAACACCGCTCTTGCTATTAGATTAATCCAAGTATGGAGCTAATGCAAATTGAGAAATAAATGCCATTTCAAAGTGAAGACACAAAAAGAGGCAGCAAAATTTGGGACACTTTTTATCAAAAATTGCATGTCATTACTTCTTTGTTAGGCATTACAGAGCCAAAAGCATCTAAAGGCAATATTTTTGCAAGACAAACTGATCTAACTTTTGGCTTTCCACAAAAAGGAAATGAAATCCTCCACCAAGTAATAGAAAAAAAAACATTGTGGCAGATTTCACAAACATTTAGATGCACAAGGTGTTTACTGGAGGCAACCAGTGCAATGGCATAGACCAGTGGCCAATACAACGTTTTAGAAATAGCCAACTGGTCAGCAAGTATCTGATCTGGTGTTGTCACACACAAAGCAAAAACCATACTTGTGCATTTGAGGAGGAAGAGAAACGGGAAAAAAAGAGAAAAAATTAATTACTATTGTACTCTCCCCACAAAGAGTATTAGGCACCAGCAAAAAAACAGAGATCAGTAACTCTGTTACTTAAACAAACAGATTCCTTTTCTTCTTATGGATATATTACCATGTCCAGTGCTCTCAGAAGCATTATATGTTCTTCTTCTGCTGTTGGTTTATCATCTGTGATGATAACCGTGGTGACATGAGGCAGTGATTTTGGCAGTGATAATTTAATGCTGCAAAGTTCACATGGCCCACGTGGCATGCTCTGGTAGCAGCTGCCCAACAGCTGTTCCAATGTGAACTCTCATTGATACACTGGATTTAAGTATGGGAAAACAATTTTACCTGAAGCAGAGAGGGGGTTGAGGCCTAAAATCCAGATCCAGGTTTCAATAGACCAGAAAACCCTTTCTAGGCTTGTGCTATGGCTAGTGGCTTCTTGCAAAAAGCTGAGCCTGCTTCAATTTCAAACACCCTGAAGTTGGCATGGATGCTCATTGACTAGTTGTTTACATAAACATACATACATGTGCATGCATATATATGAGGGCTGCTCCAAAAGTAATGTCTCCTATTTCAAAGTGTTGGCTCACAAAGTCAGAGGTGGATGTTGGTGGTATGGCAGCAGAGGTTGAATTCTTCTGCCAGTACTCTGTTACATTTTAATGTTGTGTGACAGATGGCAGCAGAGAGGCAGTCTGAAAGAATGATGTCTGACATGGAAGTACGTACGAAGCAAAGGAGAGGATTTTAATTCCTCCATGGGCAAAATTGGCACTCATTAACAGTCACAGACACTTGCTGAACATTAATGGAGACCAAACAGTGGACACAAGCATAGTGAGGTGATGGGTGGTGCATTTCAGCAGTGGTGACAGACAGTGGGTCATCTCTGCTGGTGCATATATTTACAAGCGTGGCATGCAAGCTCTTGTTCATTGCTGGAGAAAATGCACACCTAACGGTGGTGGTGATGTTGAAAAACAGTGTTTTGTAGTGGAGAATTTGCTCTATCAAACAGTGCTACTATGCTCTTTGTATCTGTAGTCACTTCTGTGGAAATAAATAGGAGGCATTACTTTTGGAGAGACCTACATAGTTATGCATGAAATTGTACTTCCTTCCCTCTGTTTAGAATGCTATTCTAACAGACCCTAGCATAAAGACACAGGAAAAAAAAAAGAGATCTTAGTGGGTCAGAGGCTTCAATGCTGACTGGTGACAATTTATTTAGCAAAGGTCACTTTGCATCAGCCATCAGTTTGAACCAAGCCACTTACACACAGTGTTGTGCCTAACCCTGGGCTCCAAGCTGCACTCCCAACACAAGAAAAAAAAAAATAAATGAAAAAAATAAAAGAAACAACCCCAAACCAAAAACACCCCATCCCTTCTAACATATCAGCACAGACAGAAATGAGGCTCTGAAAGTAGGACCACTATTGCAGCAATCTAACACTGGTTAGGACTGAAGCACTGAACACAAAAAAGAGTGTTCGATGCCGAGGTACACACCTCTTCCTCTGAACTGTCACTCAGGTCATTGGCAAGTGAGGCACTCAAGGAGGCCGCCTTGGGCTCCAGGTAGCAGAGGCACATAGCCAGAGGAAAGGAGAGAGTGAGGGCATATGGCACTGAGAAAGAGGCAGAGAGCAGAAAGAAAAAAATGAAGAGGAAGCAAGGCACGAGGGAGGGAGAGCGGATGGGAAGGTAATGCTGCACGCTGGCAGGCAAAAGGTTGGTTTCGGAGAGGTTAGGGAGCGACAGGTAGCCGTCATCATCCAGGAGGGAAGGGAATGAGTCAGGAAGTTGCAAGGAGAAGGAAAAGAGTGTCCCGCCTTTGCCGGCTTTTTGCTTATAGCCGAAAGCCACGTCTTGCTCCGTGGAGCAAACTCTCCCTTTTCTGTCGGAGTCCGGCTCTGCCTCCCCTTGCTTTGAAGCACCCTCTTTGGGTGACTCACAGCCTAAGGGCTTTTTTCGAGCGCTCTCCTTGCATCTCCTGCGAAGCTTGGCTGAAGATGCATGGGGACCAGGCTGCGGGGACGGTGAGGAGTGGAGTGAGTCAGTGCCAAGAAAAGGTGGCTGGGGACAGAGAAAGAGCAGCAAACAAGGCGCAAAAGCAAAAGGACAAAAAGAAAACTGTCATTAGTTAATCTTCTTCCGTGATGATAAATAAGATATATATATATATATAATCATAACAGCATCTTAACACTACAGCTTTTAACTGAGTTAAATTTTGCACGTTTCCATGCTGCACACATGTATGAGTGAATAATGGTTACAGCTTACAAAAGGCAACGTCTCGATTCAGCATTTGTCTAGTCATCTGCAGTACACAATTTAAATCAAAATCTTCACAGCTATATGTGGAGGTGATGGTGCTGCCAATTTTCACCCACCGCACAACTTTCTTCAAATCATAGGGAGCTTTCAAACATGAAGTACAACAAACAAACACGGGAACATATTCCTAGTATCAGCAGTGCTTGAGGTGCTGCCCTTACTCGAGTCGTGGGGAGACAGAGTTGGAGCCACGTGATTCCCATCTATGCCAAGCACAGCACCACTGATAATTATTAAAATCCCTAAGATTTTAAATTCTGTGTGCCTAAATTAGTGCATTACAACATGTGAAAAAATGCTACATCCAGAAACTAATGCAAACATATTCTGCTTTTGGTGGCAGATAAATTTATAGGTCAGAAAAAATGGTATTAGTTTGATATCTACCCAAGCAGCACTTCCTCGGTCCAACTCCCACAGCTATGCACCCATCACACTGGCCCCATGCACAGACATTTTCTCTGCAGTCAAAAAGTGACTTTTTGCTCCTTGTGAAGAAGTAATACTATACCCACTGCTTTTGTTACAAATTTTACTGCAATCAATAATGTCTACCGACAAGCAGGATTTGCTTTAATGCAACACTTGCAGGGCATTCAACCATTCTTTAAGATAACTCAAGGGCAAAAAGAGGAATGTAATTCAGGAGGGTACTTGCTTCTAGCTGACATACAACACACTTCCTAGTGGATAGCCACAACTAATCTTCAATCAGAGTCACCACCAAAACACTCCGGTGCCAACAACCTGTCTTGCTGCTGATTGAATTTTGGCATTTTGGCCAAAGTCAACTAGGTGCGCTTAGGCGAAGTGACAAACTGGCTCACTGACCAGGCCAAATACCTGAGCTGCTCCACTGCTTGTCTTCTTGCTGAGCTTACCAAAGACATGTCAACTGCAAACACTGCAAACTCCCAGGAGCAAAATGACTTCAAAGCCAAAATAGCCTTTATCTGCACAAGCTGGTGCAAAATCTGAGCCAATGAGCTGGATCACAATTTTAGATACAGGTGGCATCAAACTAGTTACTAAGCCTAATCTTTACCAGGCATTCTAACAGCAGGAATGGGATTGCAGCCCAGTGTTTACATAGAGGCTTCAATTCCCTCCCTCCTAACATTTTGCTTCTCTCTCTTCCCTAGCTAGAACAGGTTAAATTTTTATTTTTTAAATAAATCTACCTTTTCAGGCAACTTACATCCCAGAAATCAGAAACTAAAACCAAGCCTAATTTCAACAAATATCTTCTTTGTGAGCTTAATGCAGTAAACTCGAGCCAAAATCAAATGCTAGACTCATAGGACTTTATATGGACAAAATACACAGAACTTCTTTTCATGTTGTAAAGGCAAAGAAGCCAAAGTACATTTCTTCTTTGCTAATCCAGACTATTCACTTACGGACATCTTTGCAGCATTAATATTTAGAATAATGAATAAAAAGTATGGATAAAACAAAGAAAAAACATCCTAGTAGGAAAAGTGCACATCAGAGTATATATCCTTGAACAGGAATATGATTTCAATCATGTCCCATGTTTCTTGAGATAATAAATGACAAACTGTTGGCAGGTCCAATGTGAAGCGGGACTAAGATCCCTCTATAATTACAGGACTGAAACTCTGTTAAAAGGTAGTTTAAACAGAACCCACCTCCTGGGGAGTAGAAGTCATTCATTTGTGTGTGTTTAAGAATTATCAAGATGTTTTCCTAAAAATAGCTCTGACTATTTCTAGCCATCTCCAAGGAACACGTGATCTTTGAAATACAGCTGAACCTCTCCATTGACCTAAATTAACAAACACTTGGAACAGAATTAGTTGGATATTCTCTGCATGTATGATTTTCATCCATGTTTCTCCATGCAGAAACTAATGGAGTTGCAAAGAGACTCTAGTTAAATTTTACTGAGATTCTCTCTTTAGTTCTACAATTGAAAAAAATCTTTTCTCGTCTGCGGTTTTGGTAATTCAGTTCATTTCTGATTTTTGTACCTTAATTGCAGCTCTTCACTTGAGGACCTGTACCTTTCGCTATGTACTTCATTATGTGATAAGGCTCGAAGCTCAGGCTCTCAGATTGGCATTCATGATCAGTTTTGTGAGTATAAAGGTATGGAGTTTCTTCCTCGCAAATGCAGAGCATAAATGTTGCTTAGTAAATGTGTCCCTTAGCAAACTTTTTCAAAGATATCCTATATTCAATACTCCATATTGTTTTTTTTTCTCCTCAAAGTAAGAGACAGAAGACATTCTACACTGTCTTTTCTCATTCTACCTCACTTATCCTCACTATCAATCTTAGAAATTCAGTATCTTCTCCGTCTCTCTGATTTACCCCTTCTTAGTATCTCAGTAGATGCAATCCACAGCTGTGCGTGTTACTTATATGCAGTGGTGGTGGGATTGAGCTTGGTGACAGACGAGCCAAATTTAGTAACTGAGTAGAGAGAGAATAATAAAAAAACAGTTTTCTTTGGTGAAAACTTCAGAATAAAGTAAATGCTTTTGTAAGCCAGATAATCAGCTTATAATAGTATGCTAATAGCCAAAAGATAATAGGAAAAAATCTCACTGAAATATATACAGGCAAATACATTGCTATGGGAAAGGAATGAGAAAAGTACAATGGGTTAAAGAACAGACCTATGTATAAGGACACAGAACTACTTTGTTGCCCTGACAAAAAATAAAAAAATTGATAACCACACTGAAGTCAAAATACAACTGAAGACCAAAAGAGCAAAATATGCACTTCTAGGCTATTTTTGGATTCACTGTTAAATGGATTTGCTTCTCAAAATATACATCCCAATGCAAGAATTGGCTTTTAGATTATCTGAAATGCAAAAGGACTATACAAATATTGATTCAAAACGTTTAGATACATATACGTATATTGCGTATATTCTATGTTCCTATAAATGCAGGAAGCATCTTCTCCCTCCCTAACAATTCTGCGCTGGTCTGAGCACTCTTCAAGCAGATCAGTTTAACAAAAAAACCCCTAAGAACTCTACCTTTGTGTCATGGCGTACTGCCGAGATGGGGGTGACTTCCTCTGCTCTTTTCTTTTTGCCCTCTTCATCATCTTTCTCTTCTTCTGCCTTTTTCTCCGGAGTCACAGTGGTTATCAAATTGGTCTGAGAGATGCCCTTTGTTGTGGCGTACTGGCCAGTACCAACCTCTGCAGCAGACACAGAATCCTTCATGTACATTTCATGGTTTTCATTCACTGATGCTAAAAGCAAATATTTAAAGAGGGAAAGTCTGAAATAGCTTTTGCTGAGAAGCTGCATAAAATTAAAAAGCTGGGTTAGTAAAACATCCAGATATTGCTGAGAACAAAGCTACGTCTCGTGTCAGGAAACTAGAAGCATGTGCATACATTTAAATAAACTGCTTACTTGAAATAAAGCCCTTAGCTTTTATATGCATAAACATATATTATGGATGCATATATACACATTACTGCAGCTAATGTGTGCATTACACAGTTGTTAAACGTTAGCAAGCCATTGCTACTCTAGTCAGCGTAGCAATCAGAAAAAAATAATGCATTGCTATATATATCAGGCTGGAAACATATGGGAAAACATCAGCCATGGGGATGGAAGAGATTTTTTTTTTTTTTTTTAAATGTCAGAATAGAGCAGTACAGATCAAATGCAGGGTAAATAATGCACTGCACTGCAGGAAATGACATTATTGATGTAACAAACATGAAGTATCTGAGAGACAAGAAATCCAATCTTTCAATTATCAAATATTAAATTCTGTCAGTTAAGTCAACTCGTTATCCTAAAAAATTCTGGAAAGCCATGGCATTGGATTCAATGGATAAAACCAGAATTTTCTAGGATGCAAATGCTTGATAATTCATCATACTTAATCGTATATTAACTATTTCAAAATAGAGAGTAAATATACAGATAGAATATAATACAAACACTAATGTAACACAAACACTAGATCCTGCTCTTTGCTCTGCAATTAATTACTGATTCACCAGGACTAATCAAACGTGTAAAGTTACTTGCATGTATAGCAAACCACAGGGCCAGGATCACAGTGTAATTAATCGTGATGCAGAACATTATTGACATGTTTTTGTTACAGTAAAAAGATTAGTGAACAAATCATAAGCATTAATTTAAAAAAAAAAAAAAATCTTTTCCCCATTTGCACTTAGGCAAATTACCATAATAAAAATCTTGCAGAGTCTAACAAATACTCAGGAAAAGCTTTCAGATATTTTGTCCCTTGGGAAAGAGCTTAGGAGGCGGGAGAAAGCAAAACAAGTAAAGGGAGACATCTTGTTTAGATGTTACAAACAAAATAGTGTAGAAGGGTAATTTCTGCTTTGAGACACATGCACAGCAATCAGGTCACCAGTTGCTTGGTAACAAGCAAGAAGCACATCAGAATTAGAGGATTCCAAAATTATTAATAACAAGCAGCACCTTTAGGGGGGAGAAAAGAAGGCTTGTCACTAGTACTTTTAAATCAATGCTTCTTTCTCCCCCCTCCCCCCGACCATTAGCTATATTCATTGAAACTCATTGGTAATATTTGACTAGAGAATTCACTTTTTTTCTTTTTTTTTTAAACCATAGTGATTCTAAATTTAGTCTCAATATTTTTTTTCTACAAAAATAAATTGCAGCTTTTTTTTACTCAATAGCTGACAATAACAGCTGATGAAGAAGCTGAGTCTGCATCACAAGCTGGCCTAACTTAGAGGAGCAGCAAACCTTGATTCCATGAACCACAGAGAAAGTGAGGAGGAGGGGGACCAGCTATTAAACTGCCTATGTTATTCTCCATCTTGCATGCTCAAAAGAGATGTATGTAAAAAGGGCTCATCAAACTAAGATGCTTGTGTTATTACTCTATGAAGGAATATAATTCATCTGTGAATTTAAATACACACTTAATTGAAAAACCTGCAAAAAAAAAAAAAAAAAAAAGGCCAAATTTAACAAAACCCAAACAATTACTCTTATAAGTCCTGACAAAGCCTTGAAGTCAGACTTGATCGAGTGGGAAAGCCCAGTCTGGCAGATCTGGTACTTCGTTCTTTTTCCAAGCAAGAAAGTGCTTTGCAGGGGTAAGGCCAAGGAGTGGGGCCCATGAAGAGCAAGGTCCCAGAACATCCTGAAGGCAAACACCTTGTAACTGCAGTAGCAGTAATTTTAGGACATTATTTATCTGCAGCTTGCTTGTGGCAAGCCACAGGCCGCATTCCCTATAATACTGTCAGGTCTTGGTGTCAGATCTCTTTTCTCTCTCCTGAAAGGGAGCAGAAGTCATGAGGCAAGGACTTGGTTTCCTGCCCATCTCTTTGGGGCTCACTGGCTTCCCAAGTGGGAGAGGGCTCCTGAGAAACCACTGCAGGCAGTCATTTCATAAAAGGCTCCAGGACAACAGAAAAGATGCCCTACTGAAAGTCAGCAAGCTTTGTAGGACCATCACGTGAGAGATTTCTCTCCGGCTTTACCCTCTACTGCCCAGGTGAACATTCCCACTGCAAAATCTTATGGACCTAATTTCCAAGTCCAGTTATGCAGACAACTATAAGTCGTGTCTCTTCCCACACAAGCTGTGAGCTGCAGGCCATTAGAAGAACTGGCTGTATTGATACAACCTCCATCACTGGTACATAGCGAACGTGCAGGTACTCACGTTCTCCTCTCAGCAGAAGCTCAGGGGATATGAAATTACAAGAGGTTTCCATCAAATTTAAAGCAGTGACCATCACGACTGTAACTTCTGACCAAGTCAATGAAGACGACCTTACCCCCATCCAAGCTGCGGGACATCGTATAACGTTTACTAGAAGACCGCTCAAAGTAAGGTGCGGGCCGGTCTATGAGCGCGCTGGCTCTTCTCGTCTGAGCCTGTGTCCTACCGCTGTAACGAAACTTGGAGCCCAGTGTGAGGAACTTCTTTGGAGGTGCTTCAGGTAGAAGGAGCCTAAAACACACCGAGCGCATAGGGATTACTCCGCATACTTCACAGATCAGCCTACTAATTTGCAGAAGGGAGAACACCACTGGGACCTGCATCTCACAGGTCTATGCCAAAAAAAAAGGGATCAAACAATGCCTCACATATAATACTGTAAGATCTCTTAGCTAAAGAGCTAAGAATTTAGGGCCAGATTTGTTAACAGGGATGAAAAATTTTTCTGGTTAGAGCCTTCCCACCCTCTGTATTTTGGCTACAGAGTTTGCTGAAGAATCCATCCTCCTGCTATGGAGTTTATGCTTTAAAAATCAACTTCCTATTAAAAAGCAGAAAACATTCCAAAATGTACAATTTCTTTTTAGATCCTGTGACACTAAGATGTTTTATAAAAACACGCAGACAGCTTGAACCAATAATTCTAGAAAAGGAGAGAAATTCTTCACTTGACTTGAGAGGGAATTTTAAGTACTGAACACCCATTTTCACATCTTCTTAGATGTCAAAAAAGTAGCTGTATATGCATGGTTGCAAAATTCCTCATTAATGCAAAACTCACATCTATGGGCTGGGTACTACAGGTGACCAAAAAATACACTACAAGTTACTGTCTGTGTTTTCATCTATAATTAAGTCAACTTTTTTTTTTCTTGTTTTCACTCTTATACATATTTTCCAATAGCTTTTCATATACATTATTCTACCTAGACAGAGAAATGTACGTGCAGAAGAGTCCCTAGGCTTTTTAATTACAGTGACTGATGTTATCATGCAGAGATAAAGCAAGGTAAGAACCATATGGTGATTTTAAACATTTTGTATTTTTAAGGAGTGCTCAGAATCACTTCTTGATCAAAAAGACAATTTGATTTGAAGGGTTTAGTCTCTGCTGACAATTTTTCATTAGATCTTATGGCACACCTTTAGGAAATGTCATCCACATACCTGAAAAATGTATGGTGCTCAACACACACTTTCCATAAGCGCTTTGCAGCACGATGATTTGGCAACTTAAACCCAATAGTGCTTTCAAACTGCTCAAACTATGTAGGAAAAAGAAAAAGTACATATTTAATGCAGTGCAACTATATCAGGCAGTGTGCACAGGTACATAAGTTCATCTTAATTTCCTGTCTATACAAGCTAATGGCAAAGGTAAAGTATATGCTGATGTATATCATATACATCATATGTATACGCATCCAACAGACTACAATCTCAGAAGGAAACTGGGAGTGGTAACCACAGGCAGCCTTTGGGGATTTATGGGGAAAAGCAAGATAACGAGCAAAACATTTTTGATGGTTTATGCACTATATTAACAAAAAGATCAGTTAAGACTTGGGAAATTTCTGAGAGAAACAAACAACATGCAAATGTTTTAACCCTGTTGTTTTAACTTCAACAGTTTAAAGAACAGTGGGAAGCATGATAACAGCCTGGAGGGGAGCAATAGTCTCCTGGGACTGATTTGGTCTCACGCAGCCTTGTATTTAGAATTAGAGTGAAAGAGCTAGAGTTCGTAAATCACAGTGTTCTTAGCTAATTTGTATCCTGGGACAGATGAGAAGAAGAGCAGGTAATTGAAAGAGTTGGCTGGGGACACCAGGTGACCTCTCTAGGTTGTGCTGCAGATTTATATTACAGATGCAAAAGCTGTGACAGCTGCAACTGCTGTACGATGTTGATGACTACATGCAGATAGCTGAGTAGGTGAAACAGTGTTGCTGTGATCAGGGAAAGATAGTAGAAGGGCACTTGTAAGGAAGCCTGGATCTCTATGAGGAACTGACAAGAGAGAAACACGTCAGAAAACAGCAAAAACAATGAAGATGATTGAAACAACACATGGGATGGTGACTCACATTATCAAATGTAATCTGAAATGGACTGCACTGATCATTTTGTGGTACTAACTATGACCTGGTCATGGAAAGCTACATATCAACACCAGCAGAGCTCTAAAGGAGAACCTGAGTGCAGAACTGAGAACATCAGTGGCTTTTCTTTTCTTTTTTCTTTTAAATTAAACTCAAGATGTGAGGTTGGCTGTTAAAACCGTGTCTGTTGTGTGACAGAAGATGTAGGACTGTGGATTTTGGATGACAACTCTACAACTGCTCAAGCCCCAGTTATGGTGGTGGCCACACCAGATTTCCCAGGTCACTTATGAAGAAGTGAGTAGTTGGCTCAGGACTCCCACTGCAATATTTCATTAAGGGAGAAATGCCAGTCCTCAACCAAATGACTTCTGTCCTGCTGTATAACTCCAACTTCTAAAATGGATATGTTTTTTTTAATCTGTTGCAAACTGATTGCTGTACCAGCAGCTGAAATTGAGACACTGTTTTGTTAATGATGACCTTGAACTCTTCCTGGGATTTTTGCTATGATTTATCATCCTATTTCTGTGTTAACGCCTACTTAACAGGAGGTAAACCAACGCGTTACTGTCGGTGTATTTGCTATGCATCAAGCTGAGCCACGAGAGGGCACTCACGATACGAGATTTCACACTACATCCCGTGTCAGAACATGAGCCTCCATGGGCCTGGAAGGGCGAAAGCATGTAGCCAGCAAAATGCTGAATGATGGATGTTGCCCTCATTTTTATCAGTCTCTGGATTTCGACTCGGGCTCCAAATATACAATCTGATATGGTTATAAAACTTGGTATGACCTATATATGTCTTAGTGGGTAATATGAATAGACACTAATTCAATACACAACATGATGATGGACGATGAGCACTCCATGAATAAGCAAAATGTTACTTAAATTCCCAAAGTGTTCATAATATGAATGAGCTCTTCGCATGCAGACAGCTATATTTGCTGTTTATGTGAGTTCAGGGTTGTAAACAGAAAAACACAGAAGATTTTACATGTATTTTAAATATTTACCTAATCTTTCTTAAGAAAATCAACACAAATTAAAAAATATAAATGAAGAGGAATGTTAAAGACATGACAAATCAACAAATCAATGAGACACAGGTTTTTTTGAAAAGATTTGTCCACTGAGGAGTGTCAGGATGTCCTTACCTCCCCCGGTCGGATTTTGATGTAGAAGTTGTTCCTTTTGTATGAAATTTTCAGAACCTTTGGCCAGGCAAATCTATTTATTCTGAGTCGGTCTCGGTATATTAAGAGGCCACTTGCGCAAACTCCTAACATGATTTCCACTCCTTCAGAATCCTGGAACAACAAGCAACGTATTCTGTTGAACAATTCTCTCTTTAAATCCCAATACAGACACTCATATACTGTGTTTCTACCTGAGCTACCTGTTCTTAATGCACCAGCTACAACAGTGTTATTTCTGAGAGCTACCCTACTCATCAACTGTTCCTTGCATTCAGGCAAGGAATAGTAAGGCTGGGCAAAATGAGAGAACATCAGTGTTTCAGAAGTTATCTTTTAGAAAAACTACAAAACGAGGGAATAACATTGTATGTGATATTAAAATAATGATATTAACCATATTACACATTTTAATTACTTCTTAAGTGTCAATAGGATAAATGCAAGATTGGAAATAATTAGGACTGCATACACATTTACCAGTCCCAGCATCTCCCACACTCCATGAGTAAATGCTGTGAATCAGACCAATTTTTCTCCTATAGTTACCCTATCTTGGTTTTGGCTGATTTGCTAGCTTCTTTAATGCTGTTCTGTCTATGTTCAGTATTTGGGTGTTTTATAACTCATTTTGACAAGGAAGCAAGTTGTAGGTCAGATATGTTAGCATCATAAAAGCTTTGGCCAAAATCTTATTAGAATATACATAAACAGATGTGTATTTTAAGTAAGAACTATATTCTTCTCCTTCCTTTAGAAGCTTTCAAATAGTCTAAATCAGTTTTCAGTGTTTACTATCACCACTAGCCTGTATAATTCTATTTTTTATTTAGCTAAGCATTAACAGTGTTGGAGAAAATAAATGTCTTAAAGAATAGAGTCCTTTGGTAATTATTTTAAAATAACTTAGAGTTACAAGTTTAACAACAGCAGCTATGAAGATGTCACTCTGTGATAATCAAGAAATGAATTAATAATTTGCTGCTAGTTTTCCCACACAATAGAAGTCTAATTATGTTTAAGATGAGCACAAAGGCATATGTGGTCAGATAAAAAAAAAAGCAACAGCACGGCTTGAAGTAAAAAAAAAAAAAAAAAAATGTTTTAAAATCAGATATGTAACACAGAATTAGTACCACAAGGTCACTCCAGTGTTAAAAAACACATAAATAAAGGATGTTGTGTTCCAACAAAGATGGTGTCACACCAGAAAGGTATCTTTTCAATATAGAACTCTCAGGTGGTATCATGGTGGACCACTAGAGAAGAAAAAAAGGTAATCTTTTTGCTGGAGTTCAATTTGCCAATTTCCTAGGCCAAGAGGAACCTCTAAATACAGCAAATACATTTGAAAAAAAATGAAGCCTTATTGCTTGTAATCACATTGCCTGGAATGATCCTGAAATGCTCATATGCCTACATACGACATATAACTGCAGATAGAAGGGCTGCTGCTTCTGCTATACTTGCCCTAAACCTTATTGAGAAATGCTTTCTTTCTTCCTTTCCACCTTTACAGCAGATCTCAATGCATTCAAAGCTTTTTTTGTTTGTAGGTGTCAGAAGCTGCTTTTTGGTGTGATATTATTGGTGCAAATCAAAACCTGGGTAAGAGGGCATTGGGCTTTTTTTGGGGGAGCCATAGAACACAACACTCTTTGCTGCAACATCAGGAGACACCGAGCTCCACACACAAATGGGAGGTTTTGTCAGAGTGCTGACAGCCCAGAGGACAAATCTGTCTATCTGAACAAAATTTTAATTGTAGCCCTGTGCTAGCTAATTGAGAGCTAGCTTTAACAGCAGTTGGCAAGCCCAGCATCTGTTGAATACCTCAGATACCTGCACAGCCTTAATGAATTGACACTGACAATGAGACATCTGCCACTGCATGACTTCAAAAAGGCACCCACAGAGACACTTGTCCAGCAGCCTGATACCATCCCATCACATCGGCAGGCCTCATTAAAACTAAATGCTACTTCTCATGCCGATTCTAATTTTCCCTTTTTTAGCTCCATTTTTGGGATTGCTATTGGGTTTCTAAATCCACAGACATACCCAATTCAGTGAGCAATGCAGCTTTTAATATTAAGAAAATTACTTTAGAGAGACGTTGACTTGCCTACCAACTTACTTTTCTCCGAGTCTTTTAAGACAAAGAACAGAAAAGTAAAAATGGTCACTGATACTTTGTAAAGAGGAGAAAAGAAAGGTTATCTCAGGACATCCTAACAAATTTCACAGCCTTTATCCAGTATTTAAATAGAAAAATACTCAGCCCTTAATGCCATGCTATGTCAAATTTTAGTAATGAAGCTCATAACATATTGAGAACAGGAACTCACTTTGTTGCTGTTCTGCAGATCTCTTTGTGTTGGACAAAGGATGTTGAAAAAAAGCTACTGAGTGACATTCACCAATCCATTTCTATCTCTGCTCCAAAAGTGCCTCAAGATTCTGTGCCTATCTGCAAGACACAGGAAGAGCAGCGGCATGCCTCCTGGTCAAGTGCTGCCCACTGAGCCATACCCAGATTTTTCATTTTCAGTAGTGGTAATTAAGAGAACACAAAAGATTGCTTTGGATTTTGTAACACACATGCACAATTCCTATGAAACGCCCCACGGAAATGGCTGCAGGCCCTTTCAAGATCCGAACTGCAAATTTATCTCAGTTCTTGAAAGGATCTGTTGCAGCATAAAAACAGGCTCACAGCAATTTGACCTTTACAGAAAATGCAGCACTCTGCACAGCTCAGGAGTCTTTCTTTGGCACTCATTTGCCAAAGATGCTTGCTAACCTCAGAGATGTTAACATCCATTAACCTTACTTTGATAAGTGAAGAAAAGTTGAAGAGTGGAGGGTGAAGTAATTGCTTATTTGGGCAAAAAAAGAAAAGCCACAGATACAAAGCTGGCAGGTGACTCTCCCAAGCCACAAGAGGAATGATCATTTTTGGTTTTTAACTTAATCTGCTGATCGTTAGGGAAATCACCTCATCGTGGGAGAATGTTTCCAGCAGAATTACTGCCCTTCCAGTCAACTGGAACGACCACACCTCAGAAGAGAGATCAGCTACTGTTTCCCTGCGACTATCAATCTGATTAGGTCTTCAGCACAGCTGAATGACTGCTTCAGAGTTCTCTGCATGTTGGAAATGATCTGTTTATTTAGCTAAGATGCCACACTTGGCCTTATTAAATTGCAAAATGTAGCTGAAGGAAATGACAATTGATCACTCTCCAGATAGCTTCTAATATCCTTTCTCATTACTGTGTCCATTTGGCGTTTTTTTCCCAAAGGGTTTGGCTGTTTATTCAGCACAGAGTGTTGATGTGAAACATCATGTAGTCTATAGGCTGAATCATGTTCCAGTTACAAGATGCTTATCCCAGGAGTCACCTTTCCTCACACTGACTAGTGATTTATCCCCCAATCTGCCTGTCTCAGAACAGCAAGAAAGAATAAATCAGAGTCCATGCAAATTCAGGTACATGAGAAAGATGACCATTGTGGGTTCCTGGCAGGAAGAACTGCAGTCCATACCTTGGCATGATGGAGATCTACTCCATACATTGATAACTTTTTGGCATTCTCCAGAAAATGCATCTCAGCTTCAGCAGGTGTCATTCCCCTGAAGAAAAACAACGAACTTGAGCACTGACATTAAGGAAACAGAATATGAATTGAAATGCAACACCTAGAGCCTTCATCCACCTACCTGTGGCTCTTGTGCAGCTCGATCACCTTATCTTCCAGCTCTTTAGTGTGATTCGGTGCAAAGCGAAACTCACTGACATAGTCACTGCCGTACTCATCGGGGTCGTAGTCACCAAGCTCAGACTGCACAGTGTAGGAGCCCAGCAGGGCAAGGGTGACAAAGGAGCAAGGCAGCCGGCCAGACACGATGTCATCTCTCAGCTGCAAGCAGAGGTAGTACCTGCAAAGGAGCACCGCCACTGCTCACACACAGCTCCTCCAGCCCCACCAGAAAGGAGCCACTTCTGAGAGGCAGAAAATGCCCAAGTCCAAAGCTTCTTGCATTAGCAAGAATTAAGAATTAAAAATACCCTTTGCCTAACTTGTGGGTAGCAAAGCTTAATTAATCATTATAAAGCTGCATGGAGATTTCTTGATAAAATGTGTTGTCATTTTGTTTGGTGATTCAGGAGAATTATCCATAGGCTTATATAATATGTTACTGAGATACAGCTAACTGATAACTCTTTTCTTTAAGGAGAAACATAAAATAACATTCCTGAAGGGGCAGCCAAACAAGCCATTCAAAAAAAGATGTTTCTTTAGTAAACTGAGAAGCTTTCTCAAAAATACATTTAAACAGTGAATGATGTTAAAAGCACAGAGGTAAGCACTGATTAGAAGAAACCAGGAAAAAGTGAAGAGCGTTGGCTTTGTAGTTAAGACATGGAGTTCCCTTAGGAGGCTTGAGGGTGAGAAAGAAATCCTGACCCTAATCCTGATCCTAATGCCAACTGGCCCTTGCTTGGAGGTGAGGTATGATTTTTGGTGTCTTAGTCAAGACACAGCTTACCCCAACATGGAGCTGATACAGAAAACGGATTTGCACCAAATGGGAGGAATAAGGAAATGTTTCAAATATTTTTACCAAAGATACAGTCTGTGTACCTTGAACCTAATTAAAAGCAATAAAAGCAGGATAAGGGTAAAGAAGGATAAAAGCAATCCTTCCCTTCAGCAGAGCTCATTATCACTACATTCATCATACCATACACACCAACCACACACCTAGCCAAACAGTGCACAAAATTTACAATCATGCTTGTTTTCCTCTTTTCTTTCATATTTATGATTTTGCTAACAATAAAATCTTTTTACCATTGGCAAAACTAAACATTGGGCATCTCTGTGAAAATCAAAATAAATTCTCCAGAACACGTATATGGGAAAAGCTTGTTTCTGGTGTTAGATTGTAAATAAATAAATGAAAAATGTTGTCTGAGCTCAGAGGACCAAACACTATTCACAGTGTCCTTTCTGTCAAAGCATCACATATTTTCCATAAGCTCATATGAGAAAGCAAGTCAATGGGAATATAAAACGTCTCCTTTCTTGGATAATTATAGAATAAATGCTCTCAAGAACATCTTTTAAGGCCCTTCTAGAAATGTATTTAATGTTTTAAACACCTGGTAATATCTTCAGATAGCTGGGCAGGATCTGGAGGGTAGAATTTCACATTAAATGCAAACTGCCAAGCACCACCTGGAAAAGAGCACAGGTTTACTGAAAGCGCACTGGGAGTACAAATGGAGATGTTCATGTTATTTGATTACCAGCAAATTTGAAAATAATCCAGTAAAAAAAATAATAAGAATAGGATATAGTATCTTTTTCTTGTGTACCATTCTGGAGATACTAATTTTCCCTTTCATAATTATGGTATTAGATCAGATCCTTACAGCTCTTTTCTTATTTAGTAAGATTTTCACTGAGGCGAGGACCCTAAGGGAGTAGCAATTCACTGCTAATACTTACAAAAATTCAGTCTGAAACAAACAAACAAACAACAAAAAAAAACATTTACTGGAATTAACCACCTGAAAACACAGCTTATGTTATGTCTATAAGCAGTAATTCCAAACACATAGGCCCAAACATGGCAAAGTAGGTTTCAAATGAACAGTGGAGTGGCAGCTACTGTTGAGTGATAGAATGCTACAAGAACAAATGCAGAGACTGTAGCTGGAAACTGGCCTTAAGCACAGAGTGAGGAAATTTCCACTTAGTAATTTCAAGTCAGTTTAGGTGACCTGTGGGATACTTGCTTGCATCACTGCAACTATTTAGCGAAAAGTGTTTTGGAGAGTTAGCTTTAGATGTTGCTCACAAGAATATAAAGACTGGGGGAAAAAAAAAAGTATTGAATGCTGCAATGTAAATATGAACACTATTTTCTAATAAGAGAGAGGTTATACTAATGCTTATCTCTAAGGCAAATGAAAAGCAGCAACTAAATCCCAAACCAGAAAGTACTAACAAGCACCATGGTGGTATCTCATTAATGGGACTTTTCAGTGAGGCCTTCATTGTGGAATACACATTGCATACGTACATAAGTTACAGTATTTCTGCGCTCAAGAAACCAAAGATGAAGTAATGACACTTAAATTTTCTGAAATAGATCGAATATTTCAGAAATTATTGCAGAAAATAATCTAATTACAGATTAACTAGAAATAAGTAAACGTCTCTCTCAGAAAATTCTGTATTGGCTGTGTAATAAGAAAATGCTTGTGCGTGCTGTAAAAAACAGGACTCCTGATAAACTCATGATCTTCAATCCAGAGGCACCTTGTGTCTAGGCACCTGCTAATGAACATGGGTTTTCAAAGTATATCTGGTGTAGAAAGCTTATACGCTGGACAGAGTGAATGCTTGACTGGAAATACTGCAAGATCTTCCCAATTGAGCATTTTATTTAGAGATCTCAAGGAAAATGCAAAACATGACTGGTTAAGATAACTGAGTGAGAAGCTTTCTCCCCTCACTTATAGGGGCTTAAATAACACGCAGTAGGTTAAAACCAATGGGGCACAACCATTGGATACAATGGTTACAGTGGTGGATACTGGCCATGGATACAGTGACAGCCTTGTTTCTCAGACACTGGAAAGAAATCGCCAATGTTTGTAGTAGAATCATGAATATCTGAGTGCTCTACAGCATACATGTATTTTTGTGCCTTTTGTGATATGTCGTGCACAAGAATCCTACTTTTTCACACTTCTCCTGTTCCCAACTTCTACAGTGAATTCTCAGAGCAAGTAAATTATCACTGTCATCTCCTGCAAATACAACTGTCCCCATTCCACATCCAGCTCTACATTTTTCTGCCCTGGTTAATCTCTCACTGTCACAACCTTTCACTGTCCAACTCACAGCTTGGGCACATATTTAATGCATTTCACATCAGCAGTTTGAAGCTAAGCTGCTTTCCTTGCACTGACAATCAGCATAACTTGACTCAACAAGGTCTCCAGCACCTTCCTCTCCAGAGCTACCTCCATCATGAACTAAAAAAAAAGCATACAATGGAGCACAGATTTTCATGGCTCTTCTTTGCTGATCATTTACTTATAATGAAAATAACAGTAGTGGAAAGGTGCAGCTGCTCACAGCAGCAGAGGATTCAACCCTCTGAATCCCAGAGAGGGGACTGACTCATTTGCCAGGCCTGATCCAAGATATGTGAACCATCAGATGGGTTTGCTTGTAAAAACACAGGTACTAGGTTACTTACAAAATGGGCAATGAGAAAAAATACTCAGGTTTTCCAATGAAAAAAAGTAACACACACAAACATTTCATCAATTTGAAAAAGTGAGGGTGAAAAAAAGGCAGGTCAAGTTTCGAGCCTGGCAGCCCTGACAGTTTTCCTTCCAGACATTTTTGAATTTCTAATGTAGCAGACAGCTAAATTTAACAACAGGACTTTTTAAAATATTCACGTGAAGCAGAAAATTGACTAGTTCTCTGTGAATTGAACATTCGTTTTAGAAGCAAAGTTCAAGCTTTTGAAATGCAGAAAGGGAAGTTATTTTAGAGTGCTATCTTTGCATCAGAACAGTATTTCAGTGTGGGTACTAATAGTGTGCCTGGATTTGATATAAACATCAGTAGCGTAAAAAAGTAACATATATATGTATATGTGTATATATATATATATATATATATGACAGGCTGAAAGAGCTGGAGCTGTTCAGACTGGAGAAGAGAAGGCTCCAGGGAGACCCGATAGTGTCCTTTCAGTATCTAAAGGGGGGTTATAAGAAAGAAGGAACAGCTCATTAAGGAGGGTTACTTGTGAAAGGACAAGGGGAAATGCTTTCAGACTAAAAGAGGGGAGATTCAGACTGGACGTAAGGAAGAAGTTTTTTACAGTAAGGGTAGTGAGGCACTGGAACAGGTTGCCTAGAGAGGTGGTGGATGACTCGTCCTTAGAGACACTCAAGGTCAGGCTAGATGAGGCTCTGAGCAACCTGATCTAGCTGTAGGTGTCTCCCGCTTACTGCAGGTGATCTGAAATAGATGGCCTTAGAGGGTCCCTTCCAACTCAAACAATTCTATGATTCCAACTCAAAGAATCTATGATTCCATGATTCTGCATGTAAGTAGGGATGAGGGGTCTGTGGCACACCTGCCCCACAGTCCTTGTGGGCAGAGGGTTGAGGTGACAAGCTTTCTTCTTACAGGAAGGTGCAGGGGGGCAAGTCCCTGTGCCTCGCAGCATCAGGACACCTCTCCTATGGGTGTTTTTTGGAGAGGTTGCGACCACAATGGAACATATGATGCTACAGCTCTGCAGCCCACCTGCCACCAAGATCTTCCAGCTTGGGACATCAAGTCATGGGACACCACACCAGGGACACTAGCCAGACCCTTTGCATGATGGAAGCCAACAAGGGAACAGGCACTACAACCCACAGGTCTCTATGAGGTGGCTTTCCGTATGTACAGAGTCCACACTGGCTGGGAAACTAAGGCTGTGTCTAGTGCTAGCAGTGGAGAACAGATAAAAACAATTTGGAAATAAAGAGGCTTATTTTCTCAATTTTGGGGGTCTGGGTACACCAGAAGGAAAAGTTTTCCAGAACCACTGAAAGAAAAATACAAATGATAACAAACTTACTTCGGATCTGCTTTTTGATTTCCTTGGCAGGGTCCAACCAATTCTGAAAAGAAAATGTTTCCTTTCTTCAGTTTGAGTTAGAAAACACAATCAACATCATTTTTAAAACAGTGCTATGAGACAAAGCTAGAAAACCTGCATGCCTACCCTCTTCTCTCTGGAGCAACAGTGGGCGGGGGTAATGGTAACTTTCAGAATGAGGATTGCTACTGATCTTCATAGAAGACATGCAAGTGTGCCATAGGACACTGCCCCATTTGTAACTCTCTGTAAACATGAGGGCATCTCCAGGGGCAGAGTTCTGCCAGGGCTGCCCTCATCCATGCTGCCCCAAACCTGGTGGCTTTGTAAGGACATCACACAAAACCCTATTGAGGAGCTTGGGATTATCACTGTGATTTGCTACTATTCCCTGGCTGCCAAGGAGCACTGTTGGCTGAAACCAAATTCCTCCAGAGGCAAGCAGGAATCTGAGGTCCCTTACTGCAGTCACCACGGCCAGAGCTGGCAGCTCATAGAGCCCCCTGATCTGTCTCTGTGATACAGGGAGATAAGGACCCCACAGCTCTGTCTCATCTTCTAATGGAATTGAATTAATATTTAATATGCCTTGCAGAACCCAGAACAAAAAGTTCACCTCCCCGAGGAAAGTTCCACTTTCTCCAAAGAAAGAAAAACAGATGTATCATAGAAAAAATATTACAGAAATATCAAACAGGCAGAACACAACAACCCTTACACCCAAGAAAAACAACCAGTTTGCAGCTGTCCAAATGCAGTTAGTGGTGCAAAACATGAGCCTGAGGAGTTCCAGTTATTTCTGAGCTTTCTGTAAAAGCACACTATGCACCAATAAATTAAATGTTCATCAAGATTTCTATTTTCAAATGTGACATGTGATGTGAGCACATATTTTCTGGCTGGAAGGTGTCTGGCAAAGGATGGAGGTGAGATTGCTAAGTACTTTGACACTAGAAAAGTGCATGTTACTGATCTATAAATATGGGATCACTCCATTTTCAGCTGTTTAGCTCTCTAAAGTAACTGGTGATCTATACTTCTAAGTCACCTGTTTAAAATGAATGAATTTTTTTTTCTTTCCAGTACAGGAAAGCATTCCTCTCTGGAAATATACTTCGACATTTCCTTAACTTTTACTACAATGCAAAACTAAGCATATGGTAAAGTATTATCTTGGACTGGTACGAATTGCTGAAGTGACTTTCTGAAACAGGAACAGAATCCTCATATTTAGAAATCAGTTAGAAAGGAGAAGAAAAAGAACCCACTCATTTCTTATGTATCATATAAAGCTGAAACAAAGGGAAGCCTAGGAAACAAAGCTGTTCTCACCTGACATAAAGAGCTAAAGAGGCAGTAATAACTCCAGCCTTATCAGGGAAGACCTTTGAGACCATACAAAGCACAGAATAACTTCACCTGGTGATCTTTGCTAAGAAGTTGTGTTACTGGATTCTTTAAAAATATTTATCATAAAATGTCCAAAAAAAAAAAAAAAAGCACCATGCAGCACTTGAAGTATTGATACTCTCCCTTTCATCACAGTGTGTCCACGATAATCCATATATTACTGAGCCTTAGATCATCCTGCACTCTGTTAATACTGTTAATACACAGCTCATTTAATGCTAAACATGAGATGTAGAAATACAGAATGGGATTCACTATTGCTGTCAATTGCTTATGCATTTAGGCAAATGAACAATGCTATGTTAAGCTAGGTCAAGACTGGAAGTCAAGATTTCTTGGAAGTGAAAGTACTCTTGCCTATCTGTACCACAAGCTAATATTATTAAATAAGCCACATATTAATATTATATGCTTAGCAGTATATAGGAACACAGAACCAACTTTCATCGATGGCAGTAATATAACAAATCAAACTAGATGGAGAATGAGGTATATGATTAAATTCTTTCACGCTCACACAGACAGAAGCAAAGGAAACACAGGGGATGCTCTAGGAGTTATAAAAGTAATAACTCAAGGTACACATACACAACTAGATGAGAAGACAAAACAGCTTCTGTACTGTTTGCAACTGTATGGGTGTGCCTCAAGAGAGCTCTGACATCCACATGCCAAAGACAAATCACCATTTTGTAGGATACCTTTTGGTTTTCTGTGTCTCTGTACGTTAGCCCAAAGTAGTCTTTTTCCAGAAGGTTCAGATGCTCACACACTTTGTCGAATAGCACTTGACCTCTGGAACGTTTCTGTGGAAAATGAAGAGGGGAAAAAAAATCACGTTTGAAAAATAAACATAACCATTAAAATAGCATCTTTACTGTTTAATCCTCAAACCCAATCCAGAAATGATTTACTCCAACTCATTCATTTTTTCAAATCAATTGATCTGGAGTTTCATATGAATCAACTGAATGGGGCAAATTCACTTTTCATAAAAACTCAGGACTTGCTGTGGAGTTAAAAATAAGTCAGTACATGCCATATTGCAAACACCAATTAAGTGATCTATGCTGTCTTTCACAAATTGCAACCTCAGATTTATTGTGAGGATACATCTCAGTAAACCAGAGTGTACTCTGTTTGCAACAGTGGTAACAAACAATGGTAAAAATATTCCCTGCAATGGATTATCAGAGCTGAGATTTCAGCAATCCATTGGAGGAAAAGCCAAATGCGTAGGCATTTCTTGCTTTGGTAATATTGTAGATTAATTCCAAGATCCTTTTCTGTCTAACATACAGGGAAATACAAACAAACCATTTACTGAAATAAATGTGAGAGCCTAGTATCTCACATGGAATGAAAGTGGATAAAAAAGCATTTTCTCAGTGTTCCACTGACCTTTTTCATTGCTAGAATGTTATATGAAAAGATAACTCATTGTCTACAGCAAGAGCTTTTAGCAGGAGGATCATGGTCTCTTTTATTGGACAGTAATAATTCAGGTCATCCTAGTTCTCAGTGTAATATGTGACATTGAGAAAGAATTTTCCAAAAAAAAATCCCACAGCCACAGACAGAAATGTCCTATTCATAAGTATCTGTGCCAACTTTAATATGTGTTAGCTATGACAAGAAATTCAAAATTATTTGGGCCATCAGACATTGTCTGCTTCCCTACATGCGCCTCAGCTAAAGGAAAAAATCTCCCCATTTCATTTCAAACATGCACACACACATACATAAATATTTTAGTTGATGTCAGCCAGGCAGTTTCTTTATCTGTAACATACACACGATTTTAAGCAGAATGGAAATACATTAATTACTTCAAAAGCCAGCAGAATGCTGAAACAGAAGACAGAATGCTTCTTCCAAATTTATCTTCATTAAAATAATGAGGGCAAATCCAGAGCACTGCAGACATTGTCTTCTGTCTGCATTACACAGTGGCCATTTGTGGTCAAGTGACGCCAAATATATTCATTACAGCCTGTCATTCCTCAAAGGTCACCCACTTGAAGCTGCGTCCCCTTATCACCCCACCATGATGGCAGTGTCACCAGAGCCCCTTAGTGGGCACATGCATTTTCAGAACTACACCAGCTCTCTGAGTTACACAAATGGAGCAGAGGAAAACGCAGCTTTACCCACACCATGCTGCCCATCCAGCAGCATTGGCCGGGGTGTGCGAATATTTCACAATCCAAACTGATGGGGCTATGCCAACAAAGCTGGCCTCCAACTGTTTTAGAAGTGATAATAAGCCAACAGAAAATTAAATAAATAAAAACAAAAAAAGGTTTGCTAACACTCAGCAAAAACATTAGGAACAATGCTGGAGTAAGTTGCAGAGCATAACCTAATTTTTGTTAAAATCAGGTGTTTCTGTTGAGGCTCTGGTAATACATTAGATAGGATTGAGGAAAACATACTCTATGGTTTTATTGATAGGGAGACTGTAGGAGTGGCTGCTACAGTCTAACAAGTGTTCTTCAGATGACAGAAAAACCAGCCACAGAAGTGTATCGTAAGAGTACTAATCTAACTGAATTTACCGAGTCTTCTAGCACTATCTGAGCAAGCAGCTCTAGGCTTACTTACGTCTTGTCACACACATCCAGCCTTGGATCAGGAAGCAAAAATGCACCCCAACTCCTTCATAATTTCAAACAAATGTTAATTCTCCTCACCCCAGACTTGGAAGTAGTTAACAGAGCTTGATGGTTTTATATTGCTGCTTCGTGGAGACAATTCAACTACTGGTGCATACAGAAGAACAAAGCCAGAGCCCTCAAGCCAAATGGTCACATCTCTGCTGCAAATAAGCAATGCCATATTTTGCCAAGCATTTCTACTTGGTGACAGACTAACTCATTATACCAAATGGAGATAAATAAGCAGACAACCTGAACATACTACTGCTTGCATCACTGCACCATTTACATTTGATTCATCACACTTCAATGTCCTAATTTAGGAGTCACACAAGGTCAACATGAGAGCTGTTTTACATGGCCGATCTGTGCAGCTACACAGATGTCAGCTTTGAGAAATAGGAGCTAGCAGCTGCAAGGTGCAATGTTTTAACAGGGAATTGCACGAGACTGTTGTATGCGGCCGTGTTATAATAAAAATGCTCAGGATTTCTATACATTGTGAGCAAGTGGGACTCAATATGAGAAGCTGGAATAACTTGCATGTCTTATTTTTTTTGCCTGTGACAAAATCTGTCCTCCTCCTTCCCTAGGACGGTACCCAAGTTACACTGAGTTGCTTTTCACAAAAATCCTACTACATCTGAATACAGGAAAACATTGGTGCTGCAAGAGGGCTTCAGAAACACCATGTGTACCTGGCAGCCTTCCCTGGGCAGGATGTTCTCTTCCCTGAGTGATGGCTTGAGAGTTAACCTTACAAAGGCAACTTTCCTTATTGTTCACAGAAAAGCCCATCAGCATTAAGACGGATGAGTTGATGCCCAAGTGCCTCTTCCCAGATCAGAACCATTGCTGGAGCAGGATTTAGGGGACTCCTATCACTTAGGGATGCGCACTGCCTGGAAATGGAGCCACCACTGCTGCCCTTGTGAAGCACAAAAGCAGTGAGGGGCAGCATCTGCATAAATCCAGAGGAAATTAAGAGGTTTAGATGGGAATACATAATTAAAGGAAATGAGCAGACCTCCCACACTCCTGTTAATTACTTTTAGTTTACCAAGTACTCAAATTAGCATAGCAGATATGTCGTGGGCGTCATTGCTTCAGCAGGGAGAGAATGGGAGGAGGAGCAGAGAAAGGCTAAGTTACCCACCCTAAACCTTCACATTCCTCAGTTTTGGTGTGACAAGACCAAGGCAATGAAAGTCTCCTGGTTACTGTGAATCACAGCTTAATATCAAAAATGTCAAGCAATTCTCAGCAGGCCAAAAGAACATGCTTTGTGCCTTTGTAATGTTTTTAGTGAATAAACAAATAAATCACAGTAAAAAAGCAACCAAACTCCATGCTATAAAATATTGGCCATGCAAATGAATAGTTCTTGTGAAAGGTCAATATGGAAAGAATCTCCTGCAGAAATATTCTCAGTTACATTTCATGCATGAATGGGATTAAAGGAAATGTAGAGATGTGAAAAAAGAGATACTTTGTTCATGTTTTGGGAAAGCAAGATCATAGAAAGAATGCAAAACATATATTGAGCAGTATAAATGAGTATACAAGTCAGAGTGCAAAAATTAAACTTTTCACAGACTCTTTCCTGCAACTGTATAAAGCCCACAGCTCTCAACGAAAAAGAACTGAAATTAGAAAAAACAGCCTTCTAGTCAAGCTCCCAGTGAGAAGAGCCAACAGCAGTAAACTTGGCAGGTCTTCACCCACCAGCAATTCCCACACCCAAGGCAGTGGAGAAACAGCATCCATCTTTCCTTGCCAGTTTCTCCTCTGCTTTTGGACCCAAGCCTCTTCTTCCTCAGGAGGCAGAAGTTCACAAAAGGCTCTCTAAGTACCTATTGGCTTTCCCCAGAAACAGCCCAGGCTCAATCCTCTCCACATCAGCTATTTGTGCTGCTGCTGCTCCACTCCTCAGTAACCCCCAACCTGGCTCTGCAGTCCTCTGGACTACCCAGCACCACCGGCCCTATCTGACACCCCCCCTTTCCTCCACTCCTACTCTCACTGGCTGGCTTCTGCCACTCTTTCACAGTAAGCCTCTGCTCAACATGCCCCCATCCCCACACAGCGCCCTAATCCACTCAGGGGATGCTCTCCCTTTCTGTATATTTGCTGATGATAGCCTTTTTCTGAAGCAATGAAAAAAAGAGAAAAAAATTATTAATGCTATTTTCAGATTGGATTATCAGGAGATGGATCTTCATCAGAGGGTGCTCAGGAAGAGGCTCCCCAGGGGTGCAGTCACAGCCCCAAGCTGCCAGAGTTCAAGGAATGTATGGACAATGCATTCACACATATGGCCTGATACTTGAGTGGGCTTGTGTAGAGCCAGCAATTGGACTCAATGATCCCAACAGGTCTCTTTGAACTTGAGAGATTCTATGATTCTATTCAAATTAAATATTTTAGGCAAAAATGCAAGGACTTGGCAGATGGAACAAGAGTGTATGTCCACTGCATCATCCACAAGTTCAGGAAACTTCTTCAGCCAATATCCCTCCATCCTACCTCTGTCCCATATGAGATGGTCAGATCAAGGTAAAATATTGCATATCATTTTGAATGGGGAGCTCAAAAACTCAGTTTTTCATTTTAGCTCTACAAGGATAACAAGATTATTAGAAAGTCTATTCTCTCTCTGCTCCCTCCATCCCACACAACTGAGATGATGGCACTTCCCTGCACCTCCACAGTTGCTAAGGGGTTAATTGTTGTATACCTGATGAAAGCGCAGAGAGTTAGTCTACTCTCATGCTCTATTTTTATTCACTAGCAGATTACCCTCCTCTCACTGACAGGGAAATAGTATGAACAGCTGAAGAGTAGAAAACAACCCCCTCCGCTTCCTAGAAATTAAAGCTCTTGCAGCCCCCAAAGTGTCATATTTTCAGAGCAGCACTGTTTTTGCAGACAATGCTGCAGTCTCACGTGTATGCAAAATGCTGAGCAAAGGCTGAGGGAGAAGGCTGTCTGCAGCACGAAGGTATGCGTGTGCTGTTTGAAAGCAATTACAAACAATCACATTGAGAGTGAGTTTATAGGTAAGGGAAATCCAGGAACAGGGTCCCCCAGCCAATGAGCTATAATGGGATTTGTTTGTGCCACCCCATACCCAGCATCTGCACTGCGTAGTAGCTACAAGGTCATGCACCCCACTGAGTGGGAACTTTGCCTCCTTGCTGTTCAGCCAAAGAGCAGAGAGACAAACCACTATCACAGCTGTGGACTTGGGTTTCACATGGAAAGTGCACATTTCTTTCTGCACAAATATCACCGCTTTTCTCAGACAAGCTGTCACACTGCCAGTGAACAAGCAACACTAGCACTAGCCTGGCCTTAACTTCTGTACAATTACTGTAATAACTCCAGTGGGCACTGTCGCTGGAAGAAGAACAAACAGATTAGTATCATGAAATCCTGCTAGAAATAATTGGACTTTAAATGATGATGAGGTTATTTGGTTCACATTCCTAATTATCATTTGCACTTTCCAATGGATCTCAACAATACACTGTATAAATGTGTGGGCTGGCTCCAGTCTTGCATGGAGTAATGCATTTTGGCATGTGACTGTACTCACCTCTTCCTTTTCCCTCATTCCGTTTGGTGGCAAAGTATTAGCTAATTTTTCTAACCTACAATGCACGATTAAAAAGATCCTATGTTCAGACCACTAATTTTATTTCATGTTACTGTCTCAATTTAAATTGCCTTTCTGTTGACAGCTCAGTTTTTATGCTGGACAGATTATCATGATGGTGCAAACACAAGAAAACGCCCTGAAAATTTGAGATGCATATAGCATTATCTAACTATCATACACAAGGGAGAACTTTCATACTCCCCATCTTTCAGCTTCTGCAATTATTCCTGCAACACAAACAAATGTATATGATTAGCTGTTTGTCAGGAATACTTTGTACTTGCCGCAGCAAGCACTCTTCCCACAAACTCCCCCCGCTGAGATATGTACAGTAAAGCCTCAGAGTCACTGAATTCCAGCTGTCTGACAGCGTTCACAGTCTTTATTCACCAGTTATGCATCGTCCATAAAAACTGAGCCAATCCTAGAAAAAGCATGACCTGTGCAATCTTCATTTGTGGGTAAAGGAGGCCCGTGCATGCAAGCTTCCTAGTTCATTTTTGTAATAAGAATCCTATCTCTGTAGAAGGGATCTAAACTTTGTAAACATGTCAGAATTTTATGTGTATACACCAATATTTGCATAATTTAATGCACACAATATCTGCACTCGCAAACATATAACCCTATGAGTACGAAAATGTTTGGTGTCATTCCAAATGTGGAGGAGCAGTTTACCATGACCTCAAGAGTCACCATCTATGGAGAGTCAATCGCAATAATTCTGGTAAAGAACCTATTTTTATCTTTATGTGAAATAACAATCTATTCACTGTGACATTTCTCATATTCCATGGAGGAAGAGTTTGAACTGGCCAAGATATGAAGGCCTAACCATTGCATTTTAGGCCATAACATTTCCATCAGAAAACACTGTCTTTTATTTTTTTTTCTTAAACTAATCAGTACTTAATCAATATTTTTCATTTGAAAACAGAAAAAAAAATAAAATAAAAAATAGCAGAGGGTTAATTTTTCCCAAGGAAGATAAATGTATAAAGCCATTCCAAAGAAGTTTGACTTCATTGCCCTCCCATTTGTAATTTTGCATTCAGAGCATTTGTTCTTGTATTTCTTAATCTCCTCTTGTTTCTCTCCACTGGGAAAAGGTAATGAAGGAGAAAGGTGACAGAGGAGGAAAAAAACTTCAAATTTCTCTGGGGATCTATGATTTCTCAACTGTAGCCCTCAGCAGGAACATAAGTGGGTAACATTCAGGAAGAAAAACAGGATGGAGAATCTCTCCTGTAGTGTTAATTGGCAAAAAATCAGCAAGTTTTCCCCTGGTTTAATGAAGTGTATCCCACAGACAACATGTATATAAGTAGCAAGATGAGGTAGTTTAAAAACAAAACATAACTCAACCACTGAAGTTTAACCTTCTAGTCCCTTGCTGTTTTTGCTGAAAATTCCAGAAAATCAACATTTTGTTTCCTCTGAAAGTAAAAAATGTTGAGAAAGATGTTCTATACGTAACATAATATATTGTAAAGAAAGTCACTTCTATTGCCAAAACCTTCGCAGAAGTTACTTGAAGCAAGCTGCACAATAAACTGACAAAGCAAGCAAATGGACAGAGCAAATAACAAACGTCCTACTGTATCTCCTATATGGGCAGATCAATACAGACAAATTGAAATAAACTGAAAGAAAAAAAAAAAAAAGAATGCATCTAAGAAATGAATTCTTACTTCAATTACTTTTATATTTCTTAGAGAAAAATCTGCTTTGGTATACACAGAATATTGTAATTGAACATGCATGAGGATGTTTGTCTCTTGGACGTATTTATTAGTGTAACGCTCTCCACTCAGTTTGTAAGCAGTTTATGCTTCATAGCAAGGAGATACTGAACAGGAATTTCCCAATAGCCTTTTGGATGGCAAAGAAAATAGTAAGTTTTAAGCAAAAAACATTCACTTTTCGACTCCCAGAAGGAAATGCTGTTTAATCTTTCATGTACTTAACTATAGCTACTAACTAAATTTCATGGGTAATCTGCATTTGGAAACATCCCAGGTCACACATCCAAACACAATACATGGGAAAAAAAAACCCAAAACAATTCAGTCAAATGTGAAAAGAATTAGAACTTGACAACTTCAGAAAGCTTTAGTTTAATAAGAGGCTTTCTTTTCCAGTATGAATTCATTTCATACAGAGTGCTCTGCCTGAAAGCTGCATGCCACTTCAAGCCCTCCAAATGCTCTAGTTCTTTATTAACATTTTATGTATGAACCTGCCTGTACATCTCTGTAGGCGACTAACATATTCAAGAAGTTTGAAATAAAAACCTGAAATACTATTCCACCTCTGCTTGAGAATGAATGCCACACAAGAGAAACTTACATTCACCTAGAACGTATTTCAACATATAGGGAAAAATGATTTTTTTTCCTCCCCTTCATAGTGATACTATAATTTACCCGCTTCTTCATCTTTGTTGTGTACAGTACATTACTATTCCTGAAACCAGTCACTTTTAACGCCTATCACTAAGTATTTAATAGAAGTATTTAGGTAAATACGTCTATGCTATAGCTACATACCTGCACCTAGCGTTGGTGACATTGTATAACATGGCATGGTTTTTATCAGGGCAATCTTCTTTAATACAGTTTGAGCTTGCAATCCTAAAAAGCCAGCACTAATCCAAAAAAAAAAAAAAAAGAAAGAAAAAAAAAGCAAAAAAAAAAAAAGCAAGCGATTGCTAAATCCCAGTAAGAAGATTGGTGACCTAGTCCTGACGCTGGAATCGAACCAAATTAGGGTCTTTGCCTTCTGCATCAGCAGAGATCACACTAACACTGCTACCACATGAGCTCTAAGTGCACTGACAGATACGCTACGCAGAATACATGTTTATGAATAAAGCCTGTGCTTTATAAGTGGCGATGCAAAGCAGCAAAAGGCAACACCTAAGAAATAATAAAGGCTTTAGAGCACTTCTTTGTATGTCGAAAGGTAACAGCCACAGTTGTACATGCAAAACAGCCACAGAAATATGTGTCAAATGTGATGACTGTCAAATGCTTAGGCACTCCAAATGCATCAACAGAATTCACAAGGCAAAAATTGAGATCTAATAACAGCTTACCAGCACTACCCCTCCAGGAAAAAACAGTGGATATTTTTTCTCAAACAGAAATAAGTGTGACAAGAATTGAATTAGTCTCAGATGTTTGCTAAATCTTTTCATACAATAATAAACCATATTCCATGACTTTGTAGGCTTTTCAAGAGTGAGAGTACTACCACTGCTCATTGTACTGGAGGACACAGATATTTTGGGTCTGGTGTTTAACCAGACATCCAGCTGATCCATTTGTCTCCCAACTGCACCACGTCTTCCTGCAAGAAGGTCTGCAGTAACTGAGGAAGGTCTGCTGGGATTCACACAGTATATGAGGCTTCCCAGTGATGGGCATCAATATAAATATTTCCCTTGTTCCCTTGATCTACCTGGACTTAGCGGGGCTCAGCAAACTTGTGCCCCTCCTGAGTGACTTTGAAATGTGCACAAGCGTAACATTAAGAGGAACCCTCCACTATCCTCACTGTATGCAGCTATTGGCAACTATCAGCAAAAATCAACCATAAACATTTGGTTTATTTTCAACCGAAAAAAGCCTCTACTGTCAACATAGTCCGATTTACAGAGTAATCTTGCCATATGAATTTAAAAGCCACAGAGCTTTCCCTGACCTACATTACCAGGCTAGAGGGGAAAAAAGAAAAAAATCACACAGAAACCATAGCACAGAAAGACACTCTTGGGACAGGAGAGGTGGTATGAGGATCAGGCTTTTAAATCTGGGGTGCCTTAGAGAGCATCGCATCATCAGTGCTTCAGCTGTCAAGATAGATAACTTACAATCATAAAAGAGCTTGGGTTGGAAGGGACCTCAAAGATAATCTAGTTCCAGCTTACCCTATTCTCAGTGGTTGCAAGCTACACTCAAGCTTTATCCACTTTGGATCAAATCCATTTCTGCCAGACCAAAACTGACCAAAAGACACAAGAGACAAACCTTCCTTTCTATCACGGCTTTGATTTGCGGGCTATTTAGTCCCATCTTTGGTATTTTCTTCTGTCAGCAAACAGGGATAACAAAGCATAAATCAGCCCAGAGAACGCTGCGTGGGGCTCACCTGGAAAAAATCACCTGTACGAGGTGCTAGGATTTTATGAGGCACCTAATATTTAGGAGATGATAAAGTGAGCACTGACTTAGTTTTGTTCTGGAAATAGCAATGAAGCATTAACATGGGTACAGTAGGTATAAAATCGGATCAACTAGCAACAGAATTGGAGATTTATTTAGACAGCACAGTTGGGAGCTGCAGCAGTATGAGGCATCTAAGAAAGACAGAAAAGGGGCAGTAAACACCATAAAGAGCAGTGAGGCTTGGCAGAAGTGAGATGGGGGCAGGGACAAGAAAATGATTACTTCACTGGGAGAATGGGAATAGATGGGGTAAATGGAGAATAGACACACAGTGCAGAAATAGCAGGAGGTATTAACATCTGACAATCATTTTGAAGAAGGGAAAAGGGGCAAGAGGAGCCTTCCACTTGTGATGTTTGACTCACATTCCAGTAGTGCTTAAAAAACACTTGCAGTGTCTGGGTGCTGGCTGCATCCCTGTAAGAAGCTGCAGGGTTGAGAGGGTGAACATCACTTAAGGGCAATGCATCTGGAGAAGACAAACACAGAGGCCTCGATGCAGCCTCACCCCAGTGAGGCCATCAGCAGGCGCAGTGAGGAGGACAGGAGCTCCCTTCCCTGCCTGGTGAGGGGAACAAAGAGCAGGAATGATGCTGAGGATGACAGGCCCTGGTGCACAGAGATCTCTACTCTGGGGTAAAAGATCACCCCAAGTTAACCAGCAACTGGCCTGCAGTATCTGGGTTTGAGCGTACATAACCAAACCCAAATGAGTACAAAAATATAAGTCCACCAGATGGAAAACAAGCTCCTTTCCAACTGATTCATCAAGGGGAGGGAACTGGAGGCAACATGTTGCCCGTAGATTTTCAGTTAATCATTTATTCTCTAAAAAATGCAATATCAGGGCAATTATATGTCAATGTAGGTCAATCCCTCTTGATAGTTCCCACTATTACAAAAAATGTGCCTCCAAATGATCAAAATGGAGACATTTGTCTCCTAAACACATCATTTAACTCCTCAAATCATTTTCAGAATCTATTAATGATAGTCAAGAGATGAGAGAACTAGATGCAGGAAATGGATATGGAGAGCAAATGTACTATATATTTTTTCTTAGAAGTTTTGGTGTTTGTTCCCACTGTAGCCATGTCCACTGCTCAGTTGAAAGGCAAAATCTAAAGCCCAACTTGCTGTTTACTTGGTACAAATCTGAAAGAGTGACTTGCTTTTAATATTTGGTTTTCCTTCAGTCTCTATAATGTACCTGCATATTAACTGGAGGAAATACAAGAGATCCAGCTGTCTAACCATCTAGGTGTGCTTTCCTATCAGGTTTTACAGACCTTCTCTCTCAGTATCACGCAACTCAGATGTTCCCAGTTGGGGGACTGGAGCTAAGCTTCTCTGGGCAAAGAGGAAATGCTCCAGCCCCAGAAGAGTCACACGAGCATCCTCCAACTTGTGGCACTTCAAAAATGCTGAGTTCAACATGAAATGTCTTAAAAAATAAAAATAATTAAAAAAGATTTCTTTTATTTCAGTGAAAAACCTTAAAACAATTTAAAATGCACTAAAAGCAAGCATAAACATTTTTATTTTTGGCTCAGCCTCATAGTTCATTATTACGAGCTGGACAACATGGGTATCGATTTCCAGAACACTGTGCTTCCTGAATTGACAAGTACTTTAACTTATAAAAAGCAGTACACAGCATTTTGAGAACGTAAGCCAGAGGAGTTGTATATTAGCTTTATTCAGTTGGAACATATTCAGGCAATACTCAGACTCCTACTGACACGTGTCAGGTAACATAGATCTTAGCTGAATCCCCTGGCTAATCTAAGTCAGTCCTAATTAGTGAGTCTGGGGGCAGAAAACATTCTGTATCATGCCGACGATGCATCCCAGCCCAGTCACATTCAGTGAAACACGTCCCAGGTACGGAAAAAAAAACCTAACACAAACCTAACCTAAAGCTCTTCATATTAAATTAACTGAAACATAAGCAGTGACTAGGTCAAAAGGAAAAGACTTATTAAAAAAATTCCCTTTTGCAAGCAGTAATAAGTTTCACATGTAAGGCCGTTTGCAAGAGACTGTGTGGAATTCATTAAACAATTAAAACACGCAGGGGGTAACTGAAACTGTATCCTTCAGAGTGCATCTTATTACAGCAATTTCCTTCCTGACCTTCACATCTACCCCAAAATGGGTAAAAAGGCAACGTTATTAAACTGTCCATGGTAAAGCAGAGCATATGTCCATGCTGAGACATCTCCTGGGGCAAAGGAACAGCGGGGCTGCTTCTTCTGCCACCACAGCACAGAGACACAGAAGGAGTTATCCTCGAGACGTGGTATTACAAGTGAGATGTGGAATACCAGAAGAAACACATGCAGCGTTGAAGTACAGAGTCTAATAAGTATTGGAATTTTTTTTTTACTTTTTAATTTCTGCCAATGATAGCAGAGCTTATTCCCTATTCTTCCAACTTGTCCAACAACCATCCTTAATGGTTAATTTTTTTAAGGAAGCATCCACATCCACTCACTTTTTTCAGGAAAAAGAAAAATTCGTGTGAAACACAACACTCCATGCTACATGAGAAGTCATTCACTTAATGCACATCTTGCCTCCAACAAGGAATTTTAGCACACACTTGTGCAAGGCAGAGAGCAAGCAGTTCATCCCAGTTTGCCTCTGTTCAGTTTATAAACCCTGGTTTCCAATGTACAGAAATAGAACACCTCACCTTTCCCATTCAAGTATTATTACAGGGTTATTACCCTGAAATCCTCTGAAGATGTGGGGAAACCTACTGCTAAGAACGTAGGGTATCCTCGGTTGTTCTTCAGAGAAGTGTAGAGATGGCTACGGCTGTGGGCAGAATTGGGTAGTGGATTGCAAAAACTGAACAGAAAAAAACCACAACAGTGTATTTGTAACAATCCCCCTACCTCAGCTGACTCCCACTGACCAAGAACAGTGGATATAGTAACGCTCCTTGAGACATCAGATTTCAGAATTCTCCACTGCATCCAAATTATACAGGAACTCAACCTGCTTGGCACAGTGCTACAGCAATGTCACAGCAAGGTTGCTACGGAAACATTTTTTTCATTTACTATTTTCCTGTTTGATCATAAAATCCAAGTGGAAGAAGAATGAAGGAAGAGTATAAATTACCAATGAGTTCAGACAGTTGTGCCCTTGAAAATGATATCTAACCATTTTGCCTTTCATTTGGTTAAGGTTGTTATTGCTTTCTGATCTCACACAGTGATTAATAACATCTATATGTTTAGAGTAGAAATCATGAAGGCAAATTCCAACCTGTTTTTAAAGACACTTCAAGTTAGGCAACATCTAACGGAGAGGATGACAGCTTGTTCCAATTCAGTCTTTTAATTAAAATGCAGCAGTCTAGACAACAGAAAAATAAGATGAGGCAGAGAAGAAAGATGAGAAAAATAAATCTTAGAAATAGTGTAAATGTAGTAGAGTACTCAAAAACTCCTACTTGAAGTGGGAGAAATTCAGACAAGTTATTTCTGCTTATTTCTACATATCTTCAGAAAAACCTTCAGAAAAACCTCAACTAATGCCTCTGTTAAGGTTATCTGAATTCAGTTTGCAGTCTTGAATCTTTTTCCCTGGAGATGTTTAAGGAAAGGGCAGTTCTTAGGGACATGGTTTAGAGGGTAATATTGGTGGTTGGTTGACAGTTGGACTAGATGATCTCATAGGTCTTTTCCAACCTTAATTATTCCATGATTCTATGATCTTACATTTTTGGTTTGAAGAAGTAAAGATAAATGCAGTATGTAGACCTAGCTTACTTAACAAAGAAGTCCTCAGGCATTCTCTTTGCCTGAGCAGCTTTTGCACCAGCTATGGACCTGGCCACTTTTGACAAAACATTTCTGGTCCTGGTACCAGGTGGGAGAGCACCATGAACAGTGCAAGGAGAACAGCTTTCAGGAGAGGTGGACATCTCAGTGGAAAACAGCCAGCACCACCCAAGCAGACTATGCCAGCTCCTCTGAGTACCCATTAGAAATCTCCACCTGCTTTAGGGCATGAGGGAACCATATTAGGCTGCTGCTCTACTTTGACACTGTTAGTAAGAACTTCAGTGTACAACAAACACTTCTGCTCCAAAAGCACACAGCTGTTCCCAGACACATAAAATGCCATTAGGTATCCATTGCACCTTGGAAGGGAACCACCGCTCTTAAATAAGCTGGCTGATCCTATCCATAGGCTCCCAGCTGAGAAGTGTGGTAGCAGTACAGATGGTAATGCTTCTGTTTTATGTTTTTGGAAAAGGATAAATTAACAGGCTGGGTTAGCTATTTAACCTGGTTTTGGCTTGTAATGACTTACTGCATGAAAGACTTTCTGGGTCAGGACAGATACAACACACTGGCAGTAATATTGTAGGGCCACAGGAGAGATCTTTTATCTGGCATTTACTTCAGATACTTTCACTGAAAGAATAACACATTAGATGAACTGCTGTTAACCTCCTCTTTGAAGTTACCTCCACTACCCCGTGCTTTGCAGATATATCTCATACAACATAAAAAACCCTGGTGTCACATATGCAATGTTCTGGGCATGAGAGAGACTGAAAGAAACAGTGGAAGCTGTTGAAGACTCTCAGCACTGAATATGGAATAGGAAAGAGGGAACTGTGAAACAACGGACTGCAAAGGGATAATGAATTAACCAAACCCATGTCAGAAGCATCTAAATCTCTGAGTATGTGCTATTTCAGCTGTCAGGTCATTAACTGGATGAACACATAATTGATAAGCCGTAGGTTGTGTTCTACTTGAGAGCAATAAGCTCCTTTAAGTGATATGAATATTTAATGTATATAAAAGCATTTGTCATTTGCAACCACTCAATAGAGTAACTGATGGATTCTATAATGATTCCCAACTCCCTGACTAGGGAATACACTTCTGGAGAGATAAATATCTGGCTCACTTCCAAAACAAAATTCACTGACAGAGCTAGTATTTTAGCTCAAAAGGACATTTCTAAATCTCCAGTCCTTCTAAATTACACTGCCTTTTAGGCTTCAGTAGGCAGAAGCAGGACATGTAGAGCTGCAAAATGGAAGCTGACAACAAGGGATGAACTTTCTAACTTCCCTCTACCAACTGTCAAATCCCTAACACTGTCCACACTGAAAGATGCACTTATGCGCGTAAAACACAAGGAATGGAAACAATAAATGTTTGGTTGGTATGTTCCCGCTTCCCCTTCTTTTAGCTATTCACTTTGGGAAATTTACTGATTTCTGTAATTTGTTAGATCTTTGAATATACCAACATATACTTTTCCCAGTGTAAGAGGGTATAGAAAGCTCACTTATGGAGTACTTCAAAAATATGATACCATTTTTCTGAAATGTGACATTATTTCTCATACTGCAGCACCAGATTTTTGTTGAAAAAGCAATAGAACTTTAGTATTACCCAAGACAAGAACTTCACCTTCATTTTCCTAAATGATTTTCTGAAATGTGTTCAAAAACAGATGCTCAGCCTCCCCAGCCTACTAAAACCCTTTGTATGTACTTTTTTTCCCCAGTGGATAAAGCAAGTGAATGCCACATCCTATCTTTTGGCTGGGCAAGGACTCCTTTCACCGTAGCTGAACCTTACGGACACATAAAGTAGCTTTTCCTAGGGATCTAGCCATGGGCCAAATGGGCTGTGCTGTAGAGGTACCCGCAGTTGCATCCTCAATAAACACAAGAAGCTGACAATACCACCTAGGAAGGAAGTTTGGGTCGTTCATTTAAGGTGTATAAACACATCACTTCACCTGCACTTGTTTACTGAAAAATTTTTGACTTTTCACTGCTAAATTCTGTTTTGACACACCCTATGGTCTGCTCATCATCACAATATAACAGCTTTGTCATTTGAAGATTCATCCTTTTGGGAGCTCTGTTCTCATCAGTATTGCATTCTGCCTAGGATACCTAGCCATTTTAGAGGCAGACACCTTACTGATGAAAGCGAGCACAACCGTAAGGTATTTCAGCAGTCCACATAGAAAAAAAATGCATACAATATACATAAAGGACATTATTCAAGAGTTATTCATAACTTGCAAAGCAGACTAATCTGACAAGCAATAAAACACGATGACTTCCACATACTAGCATTTTGATACCATCTCCAACAGAAGTCAAGTTTAGAGAATTGAAACTTACTAAAATGAAGTATTATTCATAGCATTTATTTTTGCAGAATCGAGAGTCTAATATAATAACTCTTCCTTTCTGCTCCATCTTATACTCTCATAAAACTCAGCCTTGCAGACAAGATTTCCATAGAACTCCTGTTTTGCAAAATTTGCTTAACTGTATTCCAGAAAGTGACTCAGATTTTCTACCCAAATGGCAAAAGCTGAAAAAAGTCTCACTCTTTCCATGAAAGCCAGTAGAATCATTCTTTCAGTTTAATGGCTTGTATTTTATTTTTAACAGACAAAACTAGGAGTAGAGGTCAAGTAACTGCAATTAAATAGTCACAATGTATGTGACAAGGAAGGTACTGCTAGTCTGATGGAAACAGTGCAGGATTTGGCCAGTGCAACTAGAAGACAGTTGAAAGTATGACTGTTAAGATGCTGTAAGAGCAATAAGATCATAGCTCTTGCTTAGAGCTAACTTTGCAGTTACCCTAAGGAGAGCTGGCGATGCTGAGGCCTCTAACATGCATCCTTTCTCTGCCAGGAAGATGCTGCTCTGGCTGGAGCTCAGCCTCGTGCGTGACCTCCTAAACAAGAGCAGGCTCAAGACAGGCAGGTTCACTGGCCAAATGTGGTGACATGGCTGGAACAGCTGAATGTAGAAGTAAATCCATCCAAAAGTGCTAAATCTGCTGATGCCTATGTTTCTTCATAGTCATCTGGTGTTCAAAGAAACACATCCTCACAGCATGGGTCTGTCAGAAACCACAGACTGACTAGTTCCTAAGTGACTGTAGCAAAGGCTGCTCTCCTCTCAAAAGGAGACTCAAGACAGAGTCCCCAAAGGAAGGCAAGTTTCTTCATAGAAATCCAATGGTAGCTTTCCACCAGTGATGTTTACACACAGTTCTGACTCTCAGACAGTGGAGGAGCACATAAAATTCCACACTCTAATTGACATTTTCCTTGTGTCTCCATGGCATCTCTTTTGCCCCCACTCATCTCATGATAGTTAAAACTATTCAGACAGTGACTACACACAACTCTCAACTCAGCAGTATGCAAGGGAAAAAGGATGTTTTACAAGACCAAAATCCTTCTTTTTCTTTATGGGCTTTGCTGTCCATAATTCATTTTCTGCATTTTGTAGTGACATATGCAAACATAATATTAATCCATAGTCCCTGGCTGCTCCAAGGACTGTTCGCTATTCCCCACTGAAGATAAAATCTCTGCAATATATTCTATCTTCAGGAAAAATAATGGAAACATCTATGTGCATGGCATTGGTGAAATATCTGGCCGTCCATGTTTTTGGTCCCTCACTACAGGAAAGACAGTGAGGCCCTGCAGCGTGTCCAGAGAAGGGCAATGAAACTGGTGAGGGGTCTGGAGCACAAGTCTTATGAGGAGCAGCTGAGGGAGCTGGGATTGTTTGGTCTGGAGAAGAGGAGGCTCAGGGGAGACCTCACTGCACTCTACAACTTCCTGAAGGGAGGCTGTGGTGAAGAGGGGATTGGCCTCTTCTCCCAGGCAACAAACAGGACCCGGGGAAATGGCAGCCAAGTTGTATCAGAGGAGGTTTAGGTTAGACATGAGGAAAAACTTTTTCTCTCAGAGAGTGGTCAGGCACTGGAATGGCGTGCCCAGGGAGGTGGTGGAGTCACCATCCCTGGCAGTGTTCAAGAGGCGTCTGGATGAGGAGCTGCAAGATATGGTTTAGTGCTTGTGGTAGCAGTGGTAGTGTGAAGACAGTTGGACTAGATGATCTTATAGGTCGTTTCCAATCTTGTGATTCTATGAAATTTGCTTAAATTGAGAAATCAGTTTTAGACTTTTTATTTTTTAAAAATATTAACTTATAAGTCTAATTTCAAATATTTTCCTCTAGATAGAATGAAAAAACATAGAGAAAAACAATTTACCTCTACTTCACATGCATATTCAGATCCATCCAGGAGTGTCACTTTGCACTGCATATTTTTAGGTTTCTTGACAATCTTTAGAGGAGACTTGGAAAGTTTGCTTGATGATGATTTTTGAGAGAGCTTGTCGTCCTCTAACTGTTGATATTCAAGCTGTTTTGCACTTGCAGCTGCAAACTCCTGTTCTTTGTCTGTGGGCTAGAAAAAGAAAGATAACTGAGACAAACCGATCGTGCAATGCAGTGCATTACACACTCTGCTTCTGGAATATGAAGCTTTAAAATGGTGACCGGATGAGAGGGTCCATGATGCACAGTAGACTTTTTGCTATTGAAAAGTCTCCCTGTATTACTTCCAACCCTTCCTCCTCACTCCAAAAGGTACAGAATAATCAGGGAGAAGGGACATGCATGAAAATAATTTAGGTTTCTACTTCTTTTATACTTAGAAAATCCCTCTGAGACTCCTTGGACCTTTTGTTTCTTTTGGTCTACTGAAAATGCTGAACAATGAGTAAACATTGTAACGAACCAATATTCCCACCGATTATAACTTTGAAGTGCTGTATCTAGTAAATCACACAGCGTTTTCATGGTGTCATATGGAATATGAAAAGACCATCAGATTTGCACTAATTTTGTCTATGAGAAAAGGTGCCCTGAATGAGAGGCCTGACCAGTCAATGACAATGAGAACTTACAGGAGGGTTCTGATTGTGCCTTCTGAAAGGCTCCCCAAACACCAAGCAAAGGGTTAAGCAAACAGGACGGAAATAAGAGGCCAAACATCATTTATGTGCAGCTGGCTGGCTAATGGATGATAACTACAAGATGAGAGGCTGAGTTGTGCTCTCTGCAGATGCTCAATAAGTCCTTTAAGCTGGCAAGAAGTAGAACATTTGAAAGACAAATATTCTGCAGGGGAAAGGGTAGAGAAGAAACAATTACAGTTCCTTTTGCTTGGGCTTATCTGTGGGTCAGACCATTTGAAGAGTCACTGCGATGCAGCACAGCTCGTGGTCCTTTTCACTGCAACAGATGAAAGCCAGAACAGCTCTACTGCATTTCACCCTTCCTAGCAACAGCACTACGCCGCAGTCATTACCTTTCAAATCAGTTATGCCCCTGATAGCCTCCAAGCAAAATCACAACAGGAGTGCACTAATACCTAACCTAGAGCTTTAAAAACATACATTTAAAAAATGTTTCAGTTATCTCACTACAATAGAAAAAAATAACAGGTCTGGCTCTGAATGATTTCTGTGTAAGAAGAAACAAGCATCACTGGAAATAATATAAATTAATCCTTCATCTGTTTCCATTCACTGCATGTAATAAGCCTTCATGAGAGAAGAGAAAATCCATCGAAAGGCTTTAATCTGCTTTGAGACCAAAACAACCTTGCATCATAAACCAGCAACAACAGCATGTCACTAAACCCCAGAGAACTTTTCTCAAGAGATTTCATCCAAACAAGCTGTAAGCTTTCCCTTTTTATTTAGGTGAATAGGGAAAAGGAGCATTTGGAATCAGTGAGAGTACTTCCACCAAAGCAAAGATGCAACCGTGGCCCCATGCTCCTCCTTTCCCTACACAAGGGAGGGCAGAGCAAAGGTCTGCTGGGCATTCCTGAGTAGGGAGATAAAAAGAAAGCAGGACAAGGAAGCTGCTTTAAAAATCCACTGGCTGGCTATTCCCCTGTCTATCTGCAGACCTGGAGGACTTTCTCCTCCCAGCACTTGGATGTTCAGACACCAAGGTCCTTGCATGACTTGAAGGCTGGCAGTAGATGAAGGCACAACATACATCACAAGATTAGCTATTTTCTGGGGTTTAAATGCTCACCGTGGCCGTGAGAATGAGGAAGAGTGCCTCCAGCTTCCAAACAAGACTTGAGGCCAAGCCACCCCTCTACAACCACAGAGGCTGGCTGGCAAGCAGTTGGGCCTAAGTACCATGAGGAAAACAAGGCTCAAGATGTCTCCTCTTAGGGACCTAGCAGTGATGGGAAGAGGCATTCTGATGACTTCTGTGTATTTTCTTAAGGAAATCTACCACAGAAGATGTATTTGCACATCTACAGGTGTAAAAGTCATCCCAGGGCTGGAAGAACTATGCCATCATTGCAGGTGGCTCATTAGATTTCTCATCTAGAGAGCAAACTTCTTCCTAGTACAAAAAAAACCCTCTTAAATTAAAAACAACAGCAACAAACAAAACAACAGATCCACAGAATTAATCTTTTTAAAGAAGATAGAAAAACTGCTTGAAAAATAAATCCATAACAGCAAAGGCACCCAACAGCCTTTTACATTTTAGAAGCCTCTTCAGCCTGAAAACAACTTCTTTGAACCATCATGGATTGTTGATTATTTTCCTTCATGAAGATACTTTATAGCTAAAGAGCAAAGCAGGCATTTACTTATTAAATATATTTTTAAAAAACAAACTAGTATTGACATTATTTTGTTTGCTAGACTCCTAGTGACATTAAGATCAGGAGAATCTGTCTAGGTTAAAATCATACAATGGCTTTTCTCTCATTTGTCTGGAGAACAAAATATGCCAAGAATTATTAGAGAAGATCTCATGAACTACACTGACATGTTCAGGCACTGAGGTACCTTCAGAGTGAATTAAGCCTTTTCTTCCTAAAGAAAACTGACATTGTGTTATTTAGGAAAAAAAAAAAAAAAGTGGCCAGTGAAAATCCCACATGCTCAGTGGATTATTCTGAATTCTGCAAGCATAAATATATTCTTCCTGGAATCCTGTTCACTCCTGCAACAGACATTTCTGCAGCATTTTTAGTGTTATGGACTAAATTGTAGTGAAGCACAAATTGCTTCAGGGTTTGTAGTTTTTGAGCATAAGCTTTTCATCTTTATTTGCATTGATATATCTTACACAGTACATTCATCCCCTTTTGAAACTGGAATTCTCCCTCACATCAAGCCCTTGGAGTCACAGGATTCAGCAGTAATGATCTTGGATGCCTCACGACTCGGGTACAAAATGAGAGGTTGAGGGAACTAGGCTTGTTTAGCTTGGAGAAGAGAAGGCTCCGGGGAGACCTCATTGTGGCCTTCCAATACTTGAAGGTATGGTGTAAGCAGAAAGGAGTACAACTGTTTATGAGGGTAGATAGCGATAGGACAAAGGGGAATGGTTGTAAACCAAGACAGGGAGATTAGGTTAGATATTAGGAGGAAGTTTTTCACACAGAGGGTGGTGACACACTGGAACAGCTTGTCCAAGGAGGTTGTGGATGCCCCATCCCTGGAAGCATTCAAGACCAGGCTGGATGTGGCCCTGGGCAGCCTGGTCTGCTGGTTGGTGACCCTGCACATAGCAGGGAGGCTGAAACTAGATGATCATTGTGGTTCTTTTTAATCCAGGCCATTGTATGTTTCTGTGATTACCAAACTTGCACAGTGCATGAATCCTGTCTATTTATGATAGTTTCTCAGAAATGTTAGCATCCAGCATGTGTGATACATTCTTGCTCTTCAAGTAGACAGAAAAGGAGGAAGATAGTAAGATTACAAGAAGCTTTTTTTTTATTATTAAAATGTTTTTTTTTCATGTGTATGGTATGAAAACAAGAAGTCACTGTTATGGATCAGTAACTTCAATCTTTCTTCCTAAGATTCTCTTATACAAGCGATAATAAAAACCATAAGCTTACTCCATACTGATCCCACCATGGAGGAACAAATGACAGCAAGACACAAAATGATATCCATTAATCCCACAATTTCTCGCTTTTTGAACCCACCGCCAATAGTTCTGTTGATCAGTAATGCTTTTAAGTGGTCTGGAAGAAAAAAAAAAGATAATACTTATGCCTATGCCAGACAGAACTGAAGTTTACATTAGTGATTTGCTTGTGTAGTGCTCTTCTCTCCTAGAAAGCAGCCCTGTCTCTTTTTCCCAGACTAACTACAGATAACTTCTGGCTTATTTCAGAGACTGAAATTCTTCAAGCTCATAATTGGTAGATGGGCAACAAAAGCACAAAGGTCTTTGGTGGGGATGGAGAGAGGCTGATCAGAGTTTTTATCAGTGATAGAAATGGTTAGAACCAAGGGGGAAAAAAAAAAAAAAAAAAAAAGGTCGATCTTCAATAGCGATAAATATCAGAAATCTGTCCTGCCACATTTACATCTTGGGATAAAGGAAGTCAGACATCTCTTTTAATTTGGTCCCAGGAGCTCCCGTTCTCCCAAGAACATGGGTATGCATCCCTAAATATGGGAGATATTAAAGGCTTTGCTTGTATATGAGACAGCTTATGCTCATTTTTTCCCCTCACCAACAGGAACTTTGGGCTGTAGTTCTGCAGAAAAAAGGATTAAAAGCCAAGAGCACAACCAGCCTCAAGCAGCTTCGTGGAAACATTCACAATGTTAGTAAGTAATGTCTTACTTCTGCTTGCTCTACCAGCACTGCCTTCTAACTAGAAAAAATAACAAGATCTCACAAAGTACCTGATTTTTTTTTTTTTTTTTTTTTTTTGTTGTAAAGAACAGAGGAGGAGCATGAGCAGCTTATTCCACTCTTCAAAGGTGAATGCCATCAAAGGGGTCATAACCTTACGGATCTAAGGGATGTGATTTGCAGGTACCTCATTAATTGTTGTGTCATTTACCGATGAATAACAATGCCTGTTAATCCTATTGACTGGAAATTGTTAACGGGAGAAGAAAGCAGCCGCCACAAATTTAATAAGTGCGACAATGAACCAAATGGAAAAATCATGTGATAGCTCTTCTAAAACCTATTACGTGAGAAGTTAAAGCAATTATAATGCAGTCATTTCAGAACTACAAGAAGCTTAACAGACCACAGACACTTCATGGCCCACACATCAGACAAGCAAGCATGAAATCAGTTTTCAGCAGGTGTCAAAGAAAAAATGAACTCTGAAAACATTTTAGCTGCTTAAAAGTTGGCACTGTTTGCTACCTAACACAAATGTAAGATGGAAAGCATTTTTCACTTAGTAAGACCGGCTTAAAGCAGCACAGTGAAGGAAGAAAGACATGAACTTCCAGACATCCTGCATGAGGGTTATTATGTTTAAACACAGAAGACCAACCAATGAAGATATATAAGCAAACAGGCTCACTGTTTCCCAGGAGCACTAGTGCACAGCTTTCCTACCTGCTCTTTCCTCACCGGCGTGCTGTGTGCTGCCACAGCTGAGAACTGCTCAAGTGCGTTTTGGTGCTCTTCACTCAGCTGCTGCTGCTGCTGCTCCTGTGGTGGGCCCTCTGCTGCTGCCCCTGGCTGTGCAGGGGCTTCTTGCTGGTCCTGCTCTTTGTCCTTGGACTCAGAATCTGATCCCGACTCTGTCGTCATGGTTGGTTATTCTGGAAAACAAGGTGAGCAGACCGACTGAGCGAGATCACGCAGCCATTCATTTGTAAGCTGTGATCTAAAAAAGAGCATGGTGCTGTAAAATCTTACCCTATTCATTCTTATTCTATTCCTTATAATGTACAGACAGTGCTACAGGAATTACGTTCAAGTTAAATGCAGAAGTGCTGCAGTTCATTAAAAGACAGTAGCAAACTGAAAAAAGGTGGTGTTAGTGCCTGAATTCCAACACAACTCACTGTAGCTTGGGTTTCTAAACTGTGAGCTTGTGGAAACTTTTAGAAACATTCAGTCTTTCATTATTTACATTTGAGTCAACTGGGCTTGAACTGCTCAACACCTGCACTGCTTTTGGAAACAGACTCAAGTCATTCTAATATTTCTAGGCAATACAGATGCTGGAAACATTGAAATGGGCCCACCAAGAGCAATGCAAACATATCATGTTCTTGCGACCAATTCTGTCCAACCTGCTTGAATTCACCCACACCTTTTCAGTGATGAAGCATCCATAAAAAAAAAAGGAAAAAAAAATACTTCCACTAAGTCATTCTAAAAGTTAGATTTAAATAGAAGTGAGTATATGACTCTTCTTGAATACAAAATATAATTATGCCTGTACTTAACATCATCCAGAAGCAAATCAAAATATTAGCAACATTCATTCAAAATCTTGAATTTTGAAACTAAATAGCCTCATTACAAACATGTGCTTGGCACACAATTCTTAAAACGATTTAAAAGCAAAACACAAGTTTAAAAAATACTGCATTTCCACATGAAAACAAAAATTTAAATAAGCAGAGAGTCAGTTCAGGAAATAGAGCTTATCTGGATTTTTGTTACATGTACAAGTCCATGATAACTACGAAAGTATTCAAGCACTTCGCTTTTAGGCAACTCAAAACTGACTCGGCCTGCTATAATCTATTTCTGTTCATCATCGGGCCGTAATTTCTTTAACCTGATAACCATAGCTACTGTGTAATTATATGCAATTTCACACAATATACATCTACTGATTCATCCGCTCTGAAGTCCTATCAGTTCTTAACTTACACTACAATGTTTACTAGGAGAAACAGACTTGCTGAAGATTACAGGAAAAAGGATTCCTTTTTGATGTTGTCAGAATGTTTAATAAGCTGCATTGCTTGACAGAAAACACTGTAAATAAGGTCAATTTGTATTTTCAAACTCATTTATGTATTGTGTCCTCTCAAGGCTAAGGTCTCCAGGGAATACAATCCTCCATACAGTTAATTCACAGCACTCATCTCACAATTGGTTTTTGCAGTGCCCATGTGGATGTGGGTGCATGGTCATACCTGCTGCACACCAACAATCACAAGGGCGAAATATGCAATGCATATGGTAGATTTATGTTTCAGGGCACATTTTCAAAGTCCTAACACATGACGCACTTCATTAAGAACACATCAAATTTCTACACTTAAGCTGCCACAGCTGTACGAAAAACACCCTTTAGAAATGTACTACTTAAACAGTTGCCTTCAGTCAAAAAGCAGTAATTATCTGCTGCCTTGTAAAACGTGACAGCCTGGAAGGTATCCACCTAATCCAACTCTGGATGTACACATCTGAGATGGTCACTTTAAACTCACTCCATACTCAGAGGAGAAAAACAGACATTTCAGAGCGTGATCCATCTGACCTATTTTAGATGTCTGCTTTAAGCCGAGATAAATCACTTACTAGTGCTATTTTGTTCTACTCGCTACAAAGGAAGCTTAGGCAAGTTTCTCACATGTAGAGCAAGCAAACTCATTCTCCATATTCAATTCTATTAAGCCACTGTTTTTGCATGCTTTAAAAATTAAACTGCAGAATAATGTTAATCTCTTGGTTTTGTTTTGCCCATCTGTCAGATCAACATGTAACAAACTATTCTTTATCAGCTGTTATCGTGGTTGGCTTGCTTTAAAATCATTCAGGTTTCCTCAAACTTCAGAAGTTCCTTCCCCCACCTCCAGACCATGTTGTGTGTAAGTGCTAGAAACCATTAAATGCAAATTAATCAAATAGTTAACTCAGTAACAACAAACTATTTGTTTGTTGTTTTTTTTTCCAGAAATTTTGAACTGGCAAGTAACAAAAAGCTAACTTACAGCTACAAAATCAATACAAAATCAGTCAATACAGATGGCAAACAGAAAGTATAAATGCATGAAGGTATTAGTACAAAGTCTTCTTTTTCTTCTGGATATTACATGTAGTTAGAGCACTGAAACAGAAAAAGAACAGTCACAGCTGCTGCTTTGAAACACCATCAACAGCAGTATCTTCAGGCATTGATCTACATAGGATCAGATATCCTGCCAGCTGACACAAATTACATTTCTGCCTTTCTTCATTTTTTACCACAGTGCCTCTATAAGCTGTTTTCACCTATATAGCTTCTTTTCTAATGAAGATATCTGTTCCTGGATTTTAGCGAGCTAGGAAACTTATTCATTTAAATTAGTCCCATAAAAATCAACTCCTTGAAGCACAAACTGAAAATAAGTTTTACTTCACATCCCAGCCAAAATTTTACATCTCAAGGAACAAAAAATGTAGTTCCTCAGTTCTTCTGGGACATTTCTGCCTGAAACAGACCTTTGCAGTTCTATGAGCTGCTCTGCGGGACTGGTTTTCACTCCAGTTACATGCAAGTCCTAGTTTGCTCTAAGACTGCTTTGTTAGAAAACTTCTGGTGCATTATCAAATCTTGTAGCATTAAATGATTCCCTGGACACAGTATTTCTGTCATTAGTCAGACACCAGATGGATTTAATTAACCCAAGGTTACCCATTTCCAAACATTTCCCTACACACACCAGTATGTTTAGCAACAAATACTGAGAACAAAATACTATTAATTTCACATTGTTATCCCCGAGATGTAAACAGAAGGAAACACATTTTTAAAGCAATTTCTTATGAATTCACAGAATCATAGAATGGCCAGGGTTGGAAGGGACCTCAAGGATCATGAATCTCCAACCCCCCTGCCACATGCAGGGCCACCAACTTCCACATATAACAATAGACCAGGCTGCCCAGGGCCCCGTCCAACGTGGCCTTGGACACCTCCAGGGATGGGGCATCCACAACCTCTCTGGGCAGCCTGTTCCAGCACCTCACCACTCTCACAGTAAAGAACTTCCCCCTGACATCCAACCAAAATCTTTCCTCCTTCAACTTAAAACCATTTCCCCTTCTCCTGCTGTTATCTACCCTTTCAAAGAGTTGATTCCCCTCCTGCTTGTAGGCTCCCTTTATGTACTGAAAGGCTGCAGTGAGGTCACCCTGCAGCCTTCTTTCCTCCAGGCTGAACAAGCCCAATTCCCTTAGCCTGTGTTTGTAGGGGAGGTGCTCCAGCTCTCTGATCATCTTCGTGGCTCTCTTCTGGACCCTCCCCAACAGTTCCCTGTCTTTCTTGTATTGGGGGCCCCAGACCTGGATACAGTATTCCAAATGGGGCCTCATGAGGGTAGAGTAGAGAGGAATAATCACCTCCCTGTCCCTGCTGGCCACTCCTCTCCTGATGGACCCCAGCATACCATTTGAATTCATCAGATTTTTAAATGTGTCTCATTCCACCTAGCTGAAAATATATAAGCTTCAAGACAGCAAAACAACATTTCTCTCTTTTAGTGCAAAGCATTAGGTTATTTTGCCTTCCTCAGAAAATGATTGTTTATCTGTAAAAAACTTTTCAAGCATTTCACTGCTTTATAAATGGCATAACAATCTTCCCAGGAAGAGGCAGGTACTTACTTGAAGAAATAACATTAATCTTAAGAAATCCAGTAATACAAATATAACTCTACTTTTGTTTTTATGAAATTTGCATTTGATCGAATAGCTGGTGGTGTCTGCACACTTGTCAAATAAATTAAATCAGAGAAGTGTTTGTTAGTTGTATTCTATTAGTTTATTTACTGTATCTAGTTATATACCAAAATCACGACTTATAATGAGAATTCCAGTACAGGAAGAAAAACATCACTAAAGTCCCTACAACTTATTCTGTTGCCAGCACAAGCCCTGTATCAAATTCCTCATTCCAGCCAACAGAAAACAAACTAATGAAAAGAAACTAAGAACACTACCTTATACAAATGAGGTAATACTATGCAACCCAGATGTGTTCTTGGATATCTAAGTTTTGGCTTGCAATCCCACAGTCAAAGATTCCAAAAGATTAGTCCAGTCCAAACGTAGTACAGATGCTACTAATGCTGGACACTCTAAGTCTAAAGTAAATTTGGATACAAAATTCAATGTGAATGAAAATCAACTTTTTATTGTTTAAAGAAAAATTATGCCAAGAACTAACTTAATTCAACCCCAAAAACTAAGTTTAAAATGAATTACACTTTCAGTAATATAAAGGTTTAAAATATAAGCATTTCAGAACACTGCAAATTAATAATCAAGGAAACATTAACATATTATCAAGGTGTGAAGAACACTTTCAAAAAACCACATGGCATGCTTGAAACTAAATTTATGAGATCGAATTACAGATAAGGTATCTTTTCATTCCCTCTCACTAAGTAATTATATAAAGGTATCTTTTCATTCCCTCTCACTAAGTAATTATATACGTCATCTGGGTTGCTAAATCTGCAAACAACTTGCGCAGAGCTTGCATCCTAAAACCTTACAACACACCCAGTCACTATTGTCTATTGGCTATCTATATGTTGCCATTTGAGACAGTACCACTATCATTACCGTACTAGTCATGGATTGAAAACTGGTTCTTCACATGGGAACCAAAAGCATGTTCACCTTTACCAACAATTATCTCACCAGATAAAGCCCAGGCTGTGTCCTGGTGGACGAAAAGTTTGATGCAAGCAGCAATGCAGTTGCAGCCCAGAAGGCCAGCTGTATCCTGGGTTACATCAAAAGAGCAGTGAATAGCAGGGTGAGGGAATATTTCCCTCTACTCTGTTCTTGTAATGCCCCATCTGGAGTACTGCATCCACGTCTGGGGCCCCCAGAATGAAAAAGACTGTGGAGCTGTTTGAGAGGGTCCAGGCGAGGACTATGAAGATGATCAGAGGGTTTGGAACACATCTCCCATGCCATGCTATGATTTTATGATTCTCTGTCATCTGGTTCCCTCCATTGGGGAGTTGCAATCTACAACATATATCCATACATTTAACAAGTCATTTGACTTCTTGCCTCCCATTCTAAGACTGTAGATCTTCTGCATTACCCATATATTGAGCAACTGAATTCACAGCCCATTTACAGAAGAGGCTGTGGTTTAATTTACTGTGAAGTCATTAATAAATCTTTATTTATTTGCAGTAGCACATATTTATATATATCTGATATATTAAGTAAACTGAAATCACATTACAGAAGAAATTGCAAATTAACTTCAAAACAAATCAAGATACAGTGACTAAACAAAATTGAACCAAGTATAATTAAATGAACTATACATAGCCACTAACTATTTCCTGTAATACAAAGACTAATGGTTTACACTTAAATGCTTCTTTGATCTAATTAATTCTCTTTGTAGAAAGTTCTTCTTTAATTACAAATTATGAAAAGTACAATAAATCACTGAAAAGATCCAACTTTGGAAGTTACATAATATAATAATGATTCCATATTTTAAAAATAATGTTCTACATAATGAGAGACACGTTTATACAATAATGATGAGATGCTGATGAAAAGACCATATGGAGAAGAATACTGCCACTGAGAACAGTAACAGAAATGTCAATACATGATTTAAGAAAAGATTCTATGCCAGATTGTTGTCTTCTATGCTTCAAATATAAGCTGTTTTCATGAAACTGCTTTTAGTATCAGCTTCTTTCATTCCTTAGTTTCTCATCAGGAAAAGGAGAATTTTTTTGATAGTCTTTAATTTTCATGAGTTTTGCCCTCATGCAGAGAAGACCTAGGCCATAAAAAGCCTAACAACGACTGTAATAGCTATGAGATTCTAGCCCCCAGTGTGTGCAACCCCTATACTCACAAACACAGTGGACCTATTTAAGAACTTAAGATTACATCTTAAAAATAACTAGATGATGGATGCATATACCTAAACATAAACACACATCAGAATCAGCATGTGCAAAAAACCAAACCAAAACAAAAAAACATGTTCAAGACACGAAAATCAGAAAGGTAATAACAAGAAAGACAATAAGAAAATCAATAGAAAAAGCTGCTAAATGTAAGGAAATACCAGGATGAGCAAGCCAGCACCAGGGATTTAAAAGACATGGTGGCATAAGTCACAGACTCAAAGCATTTTTGCAGATGTGACTTCAGGAAGAATCGGCAGGAATTAATATAACAGCTAAGCTGGGTGAAGGTGTTAGAAGATATACTATGACTTAAACTATTTGTCTGTCCTTCTTGGAAGCTGCATGATACAGATTTCTTTAGAGTTTCTTGACGAAGATGAAAGAAGAAAAAACTGAGATAGTACTTGAGTAGGATATCAGAAGAAGACAGAAGAGACACCAGTGACCACCCAACATCTTTAGGAGAGCTGTCAAAGAGACTATGGCAGACTTGTCCATAAGGACCCAAACCTTTCACATCCTGAGCATGTGTGGGCCCCTCTGCTGCTATCTCCCACAAGATCTAATGAAAGAAAATGAAACAGAAGTTCCTGGAGAGACTGTGCTCTTCTTACCCAGGGTGGAGATAGGAAATATCAGGAGCTTTTAAATAACAGGGAAAAAACCAACAACAAAAGGGACTGTACTCCAAAGCAGAACCAAGGACACATGACTCATATGATGATCATAAAAGAACACTACAGACATAAAAGGAGAGATGAAGACTAAGATGCAAAGTGGCTTACAACCAGTAAGGGCACAGCAAATGATAAAAAATTCTATAAATACGTTAAAAGGGAAAAACAGGTACCTTACTTAACATAAACGTGGCACAGTAAAGGCTAAATTATTCAATGCCTCTTCACAGAGGCTGCCTGCAATCAGATACTCAGCACATCTTTCAACCTAACACAGAGGACATGCAAGTACAGGATGGAATAAGGAAAGAAGAGATTAAGACATCAGGAAATTATGGGTAATCAAGTCATCAGAAAGCATTAAAAAACATCCCTATAGTGCTTCAGGAACTGCCAGCAAGCATCTCTAAACCATTAGCCACCACTTTGCAGATGCCAGACAGGCTAGATAAGGTCTCAAATAAATGAAAAGATCTAACACAGCACCTGATCTTATAGAGGAAGGTAAGGACAGAAAAGGTAAGGACAGCATATTTTTAATAGATGAGAAGTTAGTGAAACACACCAAAGGATTTCTAACCCTATAAAAATAATGTGATTGGAAAAAAAACAAAGTCATTACAAATTTATCAAAATATGATGTCAAGCTGATGCAATGTCTCTCTTGCTCTCTCTGACAGGGCATCTGTCCCAGCTGATAAAAAGAAAGTGTAGAAAGTGGTGCAGATGACAGAGTCTATCTTTAGCAATGCTTTTAAACCAGTCCCCACATGACTTTTTCATGAACAAACCACAGAAATAGTTTAAATTATCTTAAAAAAAAAAAAAAAAGGCTGAACAAGCTCTTAAAAAAAACACACAATCAAAGCAAGTGCCATGAACACTTATCAGTAGCACGATGACAACCTGAGAGAATTCATCAGTTGAGGTATCACAGCCTGTCCCAGAGCATTAATGAAGGAAAGGCAAGCACCTGAGCTGTGCTAAGCACTGCACCATGGGAGGCTGGGGTATACTAAGACAGTACACAATAGACTTCAAGATCAGAAAAGCAGCTTGAAAGAAAACCATATATAGGCTACATTCTGTAAGGATAACTGCAACAGGAACAGGGACATCACAAGTGAAACACTATGAGGAATAACTATCTAGGCATAAGGGTCTGAAGTCACACAAGCAAGACCAGTTTCCTTCTGAGACACACAATTGGGGCTATTCTGCCTTTTTCAACATCAGAGTGAAATATATGGCACACTGTACTTCATCTGGGGCCTCAAATTTTTTGAAATGTATGTATTAATGTCAAGAAGAGAGTAGGAAGAATGGTAAGAGGTTTAGAATACATGATGAGTGGAAAAAGGTTTAAAGGAGCTGAATTTGCTTACTCTGGGAAAGCAAATAGAGAGAAGGGAACTGATAAGAGCCTTGCAATGCATACAAGCTTCTTGCAGACAGTAATCAAGAATTTGCTGATAGCAAGCAAGAACTTGATTGGCATCAAGTGGGATTGAGAGTAGACGGCATACCAGCTATAACAGTCAAAAGGAAGATGTCTATAGTTCTGTGCAGTCACCACTGGAAACTGCGCACAGATAAACAGCAACATCAACATTCTTTGTTTGCAAACTTATAAAGCATAAGCAATTATATTTTGTTGATGTTGCTACTCTTTCCACCTGAGGTGACAACTCCAAATTCACAAGATGCACATATCTGTTTCTGCTTCAGAGCACTGGAAGCACAGGGTGACATTTTTATTTCATTTTCCTATTGTTTCTATGAATTAGTGAAACTACTCAGATCTGTTTGGTTTTCTTGATGGGTTGCTTCCACAGCAGTAAAATATAGAATGGCTGTAATGTCTTTTGACTCTCCTGCACACAAGGTTTTCAAAAAGCATGACCGACACACACTTCTCCCTGAAGACCCAAATCATCTTCTGGGAGCCATATTACCTAAAACACACCAAGGCTACCCTGATTTTTGAATATCCTGTTGAATCAAGTGGTTTTCTCCATAGGAAGATAGAAATTTGCCAGAGGAACAAGGGAACAGTACTCTGCAAGCAAACACCCACCAAACTCTTTGTAAAGACCTCCACTTCTCCCTGTACCCAGAATCTGATGAAATAAGGGGAAAACTATGGGGAGCTGATGTGAGAAAGGAAGAGGAGATTCTGATCAGAGAATTCCACGTAGACACTCCCAACTTCACCCCTCCCTCATTTCAATTAAAATTCAAGAAAAAGGAAATACATCAAGGCTGCTCATAGGGCTGTTATTACAACTAACTGATAAATACTTCATTCAGCAACTTAAAAGGGCAAGAAAGAGCCATCAATGCCACACACAGATTTTCTGCAGAGAAATGATTTTGATTACTTGGCTTACGTTTACATGAGGTTTTGACCCTTCTGAATTGCTCTGGAGCAAAACATTCACATGGGATCCCTTGCGCATCATTCACCATTTAAAACTTGCTGCGAGTACTACAGAGACTGAGTGTGCTTCAGGCATAGATCTTGAAAGTTCATATTTTCTTTTAGGAAGTGGAAAAGAGAATCAATTTTGGATTTGAAAAAAAAGCATGTAACATACATAAAAAGAGGTGCACGTGTTGCTGAGACATGGCAGGTGTGGTGGATTATCGCTCTAACCTCAGGCTAAAATACTGTAGCACCTGTGAACGTGATTCACAGTTTCATAAAGTATCTGACCAGGCTGTGTTCCCAGCCTCAGATGGGAATCAGAAAGGCAAGGTACAAACCATCCAGCCCATCACCTTCCTGGCTTTCCCACTCCATTCCAAGCATTTATCTTTTTACCTTAGATGATGGGAAAGCTTAAAAGTAAAACAAGAGAAAACAAACAAAAGATGAGTTTAAAACACCAGTGTGTTTTTTCTGGTTTCACGGGCATCTTAGCAACTGGAATTCAGCAAAGAAACCAGTTTGTTTTGCTCTGTTCTGTGTAATGGTTCTGTAGCCTTAAAGGACTGCTCGCCCCTGAACTAAGCCCTCACCAGCCTGCTTCCTGCAAGAGTGGTGTGATATTAAAAAATGTTGGTTTTTCTTTTCAGTATTTCCTGCTAACCTGCCCAGAACTGAGCCTTTTTATTTTCTGTAGGGTGGCCATCAGCCATGGAGATGGGAAGAGTGCAAGAATGGCAGTGGGAGAGACATACCCCACTGCACCCCCTGCTAGCACTGGGGAGCTTCAGGCTGCTTTCCAGACAATTCTGTGAACACAGGATTAAAATAACCAAAAACCCATCAAACTCAGGTAGACACAACAGGAAGGAAGAAATTACAGGCAGCAAAAAAATAAAACAGATGAGCAAAGCCTGAACCTGCGCTGGGCTCTCCCTAAATAAAGGCTGTTCTGTATGCGCAGATCTCTGAGGCTCGGGGCCTACTGCCCTCCTCCTCCGTTTGGCTCAATTTTTCCCCAAATACCACATTAATTTTTCATCCCATTTTTCAGCTTTTGGTGACATTAAACAAGTCCATAGCAGCAAGGCTATATTACGAGCCATCACAGTTGTGTTTAGCTGTAATAACTCTTGTTTTCCCAAAACAGATTATTCACTTCATATTTTGATTTTTTACTGTAAAACACACCTTATGTCATCAAGTGATAAGCTTTCCAGTTGGGAGCACCACATCAGGAAACCACTGGCTCCTCAAACAAATTAAAACCTTGTGAGTCTAAACAACTGAAGAACATGACATCAGACAGTCAGCTTCCTATATCAGAACTCTGTATCAGAGTTCTATATAAGAATTCACACTCTTCAGTTGCCTCACTGCTTGCTACAGACTACAAAACCACTGTTTGTTTGGCAGAGGGGCTAGCCCATGACACCAATTTACACGGTCTCTGCAAAAACATTCTTCCAGACCTTGCCAGATGACCCTGTGCTAAAATGCATTACGAAGTGTCCCGCTTGGCCTTCAAAAAATCTGAAGTGCAGATACCACTGCCTGTGCACTGTCAAAAGGCAACTCCACCCGTTCAAGCTTCCCCAAATCACCAGCTGTTGAACAGTTTGTTGGATGCAAACCAAATCTTACAGATGGTGCAGTGGGAGTGCAGACTTCTAGGAACGAGTCGGTCAACATGGAAAAGCACGAATGACAAGAATATTTACGGTGGATCCAGGCATCTGCAGTGTGGAGGGATCTAACTCAAAACCACCGAGTAAGCGGGATTTTCTCCCAGATTCAGTTACACTTCAGTTACGCGTTTTGGGACAATTTTAGTTATATGTTTCCAAAACACAGAGAGCACATGCACATGTTTTTCCATGCACTGGAGCTATATCCTGAGGGCCCACTGCACAATGAACCCCGCAGCTAAATTAAAAGCAAGCATACTGTAACTTCACAGTATGCACTTGTCCCAGTAAAGTCAAAACCTCACACCATCTGTGCAACCACTCTGAACCATGCAAATGTGAAGACAAGCACCCAATACAGTCTGATAATGAAAACAGCTATCTTTAAAGAGGATTTAACTCCATTTGCCCATCATACTCTAGAACGCCATACACCCAGCTGTAATTACATTATGAACTCCTGACTCAGTGTTATATTGGATTATGCTTCCTCTGAAGATGGATGCCACCTGACCTGGCCATTCTTCCTGAACATGTATGCCTGTCTTGGACTTAGAAATGTAGGAAGAGATGGCATCTCTGAGAGAATAGAAGTGGCTGAGGCAATGAAGACAGCCAGGTGGTTTGCAGTGCCTCACAACACAGTGATCAGAAAAAAATGGTGTAGGAAGAGAGAGAAGAGGTGGGTAGGAAGAAGATAGTTGTGATGCAGCTTAGTCACAAAAGCGAGAGAGAGAACGAATGAACCAATTTTTGCAACATAAAGAGGAAAGAAAGCTCTTTACATATTTTAGTTCAATGGAAATTGAGAGAGAGAAAAAAAAAGTCATTGGAAATCATCTTAGGCTACTCAACAGAGACTGAGCATTTTAAAAAAGGAATTGATTCAATGTCAAGTTGATCATTTGAAACCAGAAATGAAAGTAATTTAGTTAGATGCTGGTATTTCTTAACTCAGTAATACATGACTTTACAACATATATTATTTCCCTTCTCATTTCCTTTTTCTTTACATAGCCCTGGTTAATGTTTGACTGTGCTTTTAAGTTTAAAAAAAAAAGCCTCTTGTAGCTCCTATCTACCCTAATTTAAGGAAGAATTCTACAATTAGTAAATAAACATCTGTTCTGTGTGTTGTGTTTCAAACTTGTCTCTTATGGTAACCAGGAAAGTGCCCAAACCAGTGAAATAGGTGCATAAACAGTGACTTTTTCCATTCTTCCTGCTGACTTTGTGTTGTAGCCAATGCTACATTCCCTGAGCATGTGACAAAGGACTGCTGTGCATTATGTCTACTGACTGTTTTATGCCAATCCATTTCTTTCAGCGCCCTCCAGATCACAGCTTGTAAAATTCAATTTATTTATATTCTACACTACGCGGTGCCATGGGGAAAAGGTAACAGCCTCATGGGAAAAATTAGCCCAAGAAAGAATGTATGATTTTGAAGCTTAATTTATCAAACAATTTTAATATCATAATAATGTACAATTCAATCTTCTCAGGAATTGCTATACGTGCAGAAAATAGAAAGAATTATTCTCCATTTCATAATGAACGGCCAAAAATTTATTCTAGTAGCTATGGTTGATGATAGATAAATGACAGAGTTCAATTTCGCCTCTCCTTCCTCTGTTTTGCAGTCTGTTTTCCACAAGGACAGAAATCTCCATGCCAATATTCATACAGTTATTACATTCAAACTAAAAAATGAATGAAGTAATCCAACCCACTCCCTAGATGTCATTAATGCCCTGGGGAAGCAGTGCCCTGCAGCTGGGGTCCAACCAACTCTGCTCTCTGCAGCCTGCACTATATGCATGTGCTTCAGCACAGCTGAGGCCACACAAATCTATCTTTACACTCACAAAACCATTTTTAACAAGATCTGCACAGAAGCAAGAAACCAAACAATCCTCCCAACTGCAGAACAGCATTAAATATTCCTCCAGCAGTAGCCACCAAACTTTAGAGAGACAGCCATGCAAGTAAGAAAAAGACACCAACAAAATAAATAGATCAGATACTTGCTCTATCTTAATTACGCTGCTCTTCACTTCAAAATGTTCTGCATCCTGATGTCAGTGTTTCACAGTCCCTTTCCAAGCCTTTTCTAAACTCACCCTATTATGTATTGATGCCACTTGATATTGAAGTCCTATAATCATAAAGTTTCCCTATCCCTAGGAAATTTATTATGTACACTGAGTCCCTCGCCTTACTGTTCAAGAAAATTTTCCCAAATGTCTGACCTAATTCTTTCTACTTGAAATGTAAGCACACTACTTCTTGCCCTAACAACGGCGGACGTGTGCAATGGCTCTGCAGCTTGCAAACGGCTGCCGTTCTCCCCTTGGACTTCTCTCTCCTCTGCCTCTTCTTGCAAGTCCTATTTTTAGCCCTCTTTTAGACTCTCCCTCCTCTACTCTCTTTCCAATCAGTCCACCTCTAGTCTAAGGAATAGTATTCAAGCCCTACTTTCAACTCAGGATCAACCAAACTTACTGGTACTGAACAGACTATAAAGAGTGTCTTACGACACATTCTTTATGCTTCCTGGTATTAAAGAATTCACCATCTTCACAACATTATAACACTATCAACTTAGTTTTAAAACTGCGATTTATTTATAATCCCACACTGTTTTCTCTCTTGGCTAAAGATCTCCCAAGGGGAAGAAGGCTATCTTAACTGTATTATATTAAGTAAAAAGTAAGCAAAAAAGAATTCTACTAGGCAGATATTTATTATTGGATTCTTTTTCCATTTTATATTTTAGAAGTTCTTTCTTTTATGCTGACTGACATTCTAACAAGTAATGTATTCATTAATGTACATGATCTAGTTTCAGCGACAGAGTGCCTATGATTTATGTTACAACAACTGTGGCTCCCCATATCTCAAATACAGTCAAGCCATGATACTCTTTTATTTATCAAAGTATTAGGGATACTTACAGGAAATATTTCTAGTTTCATTTCTAGCTTCCATCCTTTGCTGAAACAACCACTTAAGAAATATCCACCTCAGTACCCAGCAGGTGTTATTAACAACTGCTTGGCTGGGCTGACATCTCAGCACGTTTTCTCTGCAGTATGTTCACAAGAGTGGATAATACCTTTAAGAAACCTCAGGAACTCCAGTTTCTCATCTGATTTCAAGAGCTGCAGGGATATTAAGGTGACCCAAGTGACAGTGCTGGCAGTGCCATAACTTATTAATAAATTGGGAGTAATCTCGCATCTGCTAGCAAAGCAAAGGAAAGTCTATTCCATTTTACAGTCTCTAGCCGAGTCAAGCACATTAAAATATGTATTACTTCTGTCTACCTGTCACTTCCTGTAGCATGCTTAGGTGAACCTATGGCTGCAAGCCAGAACTCAAACTGCTTCAACACAAGTAGTGCTTTTGGGAAGAAGCTATTTGCAACAGAAGTGTCAGCTCCCTTCTGATATGCTGGCAAATGCTTAGTTCAGCTGCTGATGAACCAAAAGCTAAATGGTCAGTAAAAACTGTGTTTTCATGTTAATCAAGGCATCTCAAAATGCTCATGAAAAACAGAAAACAAGAAGACTAAGTAGGATTCTTTTAACTTGCATTTTGAGAACAGCTTCAGTATTGATTGCTTAACTTTTGTTCAGGCTGTCCAAGCATTTCAAGCAGGTGGAGCATCAATGACACTGCAAATGGAATCACCACATAATTCTGACTGCATTCATCCAGCGCAAAAGCGGTGTTTTGAGAACAGTGAAACAGATGTGACATTTGGAGGGAAAAGAGAAGAGCAATTCAAGAGGCAATTCAGTGAGGTTCAAATGCCCCACAGGGCACGCAGGTGGTTCCGTGCCATACAAACCTCTGCAGAGACTGCAGCACACTGGGCTGAGAAGGAAGAAAACGCAAATCTATGTCACACCACCAAGAACGTCTGCTCTTTCCACTGCTGGTATCAGCAGCTGGTGTCCATTGGGACAAACAGACCATGGAGGTGGCTGATAGGCAGCTGTAGGATAACCCTTCATGGAAGTGGCAAACCCATTGCAAGACAATGGCTGGCATTCAGATGACTGAAAACTTATAGGAAGGCTAGTTCCAGCTGGCTTCAGTAGATACAAGTGTGGACTTGGATATGTACGTATCCTTAAGAAGGAAAGCAGATTGCAAGATTTCAGGGTGGAGTTCTGAGATTTTTATCTAATCCACTAGTGCTAAATAAGACCAGAAACACGGCAGGGGCCTATGTGTCCTGAAAAGCATCTAAGTCTCAGAATTACAGCTGTAATTAATGGGTTTCCCAAGCTGAGGAGAAGAAAAATCAACTGAAAAAAAGTCAGCAGCCTGCAAACTGAGCGAGTTAAGGATTCCTTCACTCACTCACAGGCAAGCATCCAAGAAAGGGCAGAACACCCAAAACACTACCCCAAGGCTCTCCACTGTTTTATCCCATTTGCAAACTTTTATGGTCCCACAAAAGCACATTTTATTCAGAAAGATGGTGGTTTTTTTTCCGTATTATTTCACCCGCAATTCAGAATGTTGCTTAACCTATGCTGACAAAACTGTAACTAAACATGTTGAAGTATATTCCATCATCCCCAACAGGAACCATATTTTATAAAGTTGCTCTTTTTCTTTCTTTCTTTCTTTTTCTCCCTGCTCATGCTCCAGAAGACAGGAAACGCCTGCTGTGAATTCTTGTCCAGCATTTCAAATACCACATGAAGTTCTTTCTTTCCATTGCCAGAGAACTCCCCAAGGAACATAAGCTCTCCAAAAAAGAAAGACGTGTAAATACATTTCTCCTCCCTCATGAAGTGAAAAGCAGCACCAGCAGTCCCCTGAACACCCTATACCCACCCAGCTCGAGGCACTAGCAGGAGCCCGTCACCCCCATTCACATGAGGGGACCAATCCATTTAACTACACTGTCAAAAAGAGCTGGAGCTGAGATCAGAAAACATGCAAGAGCTGCAAATGTTTGGTATTAATATCACGCAGCTATTTTTTAAGAAGCCAGCTGGACTACCTTCTATATCACAGCCATACATTATTACCAGTCATAATGAATTATGCTTAGGAAGGCTGAATTACTGCTGTCATGCAGCTACAGTGTTGTATGTCTCATATGGGACACTCGTCGCTTATTAATCCATACACACATTTTTTGTCCTCTACAAGCTTTTAATTGTCAAGGAAGATCATGTACAACCATAAATCTATTAAATGTATTATAAATAATGGCAAATGTTCCAATCAGCTTGATTTTTTTGTGAAAAACAATTCCTTATTTTACTCCTTTAACACTCAGGTCAGTATACCATTAAGCCACAGAATGCTGTACGGTAGAGCAGATCTGTTACTGCAGCTGCATAAAACAAAGTCTTAAAATTCACAGCCAATAGAGATAAATCCAAACTTTTCCATATATATTGTGATTCTTTCACATAAGAATAGAAACTCCACTGAAATATCACTATTGTGTATCTGTTTTAAATACACTTCAGTATAAAAAGGTTTTTTCCTTAGCTCTGTAATCATTCCTTGTCCTCTCAAAGGATGCTTCTGGTAACTGCGGTGTGTTAAAAAGCAGATCCCTTAAGCCATGTGTGCACCTAGCAACCTTATGTCTGGCACACATCCCTCCCAACTCCTCCTCATTCAGATGGAATATATATAGTAAAAAACCTGTACCACAGGAAAGCAACAACAACAAAACACCATGCTATTTTCAGACCACATCAAATACACTTGAATGAAAAAATTCAGGTCCTGAGGAAAAAAAAACAACAATAAACAAACAAACATAGGCAAGACTGGTTCATCTTTAACACTATATTGGTTATAACTGTCCAAGCCATATGTAACATTACAGGTCTCAGCACTAGTGGCTGACCTTCACAACAGGACTTACCAGTAGAATCACAGATTTGTTAATGTTGTTAACGTTGTTAATGTTAATGCTGACCACCAATACTGCCCACTAAACCATGTCCTTCAGTGCTAGATCTGCATGGTTATTGGACATCTCCAGGGACAGTGACTACCACCCCCCTGGGCAGCCCATTCCAATGCCCTACCACTCCTTCTGAGAAGTTTTTTCAAAAATCCTGCTCAGAATACTCTAAGTAGGTGCAGAAATATTTCTCGCTTTTAAAGGAAAAAGGATGCAGACTTCTCATTCCTGTATGTCTGCAACACCATTCTCAGTATGCTTACAGTAAGCCCCATGCTCAGCAGCATGTGTTTTCCAAACTGTTTCAATTGCAGTAGGAGCCTGAAGCATATTTCCAGGCGGTCCCATCCCTTATACTCTGGTTCCTAACAAAGCAGGTCTCAGCAGGCGCTAGCTGTATACTAGTTGGGAATGGAGTAAAGTCAGGGCAAAGAGCATGCCCAGAAACACACAGCGTGGGGATATCAGGTCCTTAGCATCTGATGCTTCATTGCACAGGTCTCCTTACACCAGATCCCTCAGTCAGTATGGATACATCCCTTCCTCTCCACTTCTTTTCCTGCTCTTTGTTTATACCGGGCCCTGGTGTCCATGCACAGGGCTCCAAAACAAACAGGATTTTTTTGCCTTCATCTTTACGCTTGTAAATCTTTACAATGATTTCACAGAGACTGAGCTCATGTATCAAGGAACAAGCGACCTGGAGTGCCTGAGTGCTCAAAGCCCCCACACTTCTGGCTCTGCACTTTATGCTTTTTACATACGCTGCCACTCTGAGGCCTACAAACAGCTGTCAGTAACATTCACTTCTTCTGCTAACACTTTCCCTAATCCCTAACTGAATTTCCAGCCTATAATTAAACTTTCCAGCTGCCATGCTCAGGGATGGCACCAATATCCATCATTTCTTTCTAAGCAGTCCCTAAAAAGCTCTTTTTCCAATTTCTAAGACTACAGGCTAGGACCAAAGCTTCTTAACGCTTATAGGTTTTAGGTCAAAAATCTTCCATTTACTTACAGGTTGTCTCATCTTTTATGAGGGAAATTAAACAGCCGAGTAATTAAACTTAAAACATTTTTATAGTGCCAATAGGTACTATAGGTACATTGCAAAGAGAGTGAGGGGTGAGGGCTGCAAGCACTCTGATGCTTTGTGGAGCAAATCCACTGGCAACCACCGCGTATCTACCAGGGCTTACAGAGCTGCTTGATCCAAGCCCAGAGTTTTCAATGAAAGAATTAAGATTCAGAAAGACTTTCTGAATAAACAGAGTGAGAAACTAAGCATCCTACTTTGAACTGCAAGACTAAACTGAGATCAGCACCGTGCTCTTGAAAATATCCTCTTTGCATCTATGTAAATGACTACTTTGCTGTAACTTTTTTGCTTGATGCTATTGTTGTAGCGTTCAAGAGGACTTGATATTTTATGAGAAAAATACTCTCTTGCCAGTTTGGAAAGAAAGGGAGAGGATGTCTGAAGCAAAACCTGTAAATTTTCGTACTATTAGGACAACTAAGCAAAGCAGGTCGGAGCCTGCTTCAGGAGGGTGATGGCCCACAAGCTCTGTGGATTTGCAACAGAAAAATCTCACTGAATATCCACAAACTCATGTTACACTCAGTCTCAGTGGAAATACAGCTTGAAATGTCTGCACAGCCCAAGGCTCAGCCTGAAGGCTGGACCACTAGGCACCTCAGATCTCGCTGCTCTGAAAAGCAGGATCCCATATCTCCAGCTATTATTGGCTCCTGAGTGGGGAAATGTCTGCAAGGGTAGCACTGTGGCTGCAAAGAAAACAGCGAGTGGGCTCCATTCATAATATCAGCAACCCCAATAATGCACAACCCTGAAGCAACCGATACAGAAATGCTGTAGGTCAGCCTGCCTCTCACCTCCTCTTAACATATTTAGAAGTCACAACGTGCCTTGGTGTTGCCTTTTGCCTCATGTGGCGGAGATAAACTCAGCCCTTCAGATGCAGCTTTCGTGCTTCTGAAGCTGCAGGATGGTTTCATGAGAGATGAAGGCTGTGTCCTGCAGAAGGTTTTCTGCTGCTTAAACCAATGGAGGGCACATGAAAGGAATGCATTTGGTTTAAATGTTTGGTTTAAATGTTCAAGGTTGCCGATTTTCTTCCCAACTTTCTGCTAAGTGCTTTAAAGTTTTATTGTTGCAAAATATTTCAATAACCTCTCAACCTTTATCAGCTTCTTCATGACTATTTTGGGAGATTATCAAAAGACACATCATTCTGGTTTCATTAAGTCTAAGAGCATCACTCCTCAGCAAAGAGATCACACCAGACAGGTGTGAAAACTCAAAGTTTGGACAGCTCTGACTTGCTCCTAGCGGCAAGGCAACAAAGGTCAAAATTTAAAGTGGAAACAAATACACTTGCAGTTATCTCTGACCTACAGGTGAAACTTTTCTTCCTCCTTACATGAAACATATTTTTAAAGATGAATTTTAATGAAAGCAGATAGCACATTTAAGCTTCAAACACTAATTCTTTGAAAGGTTAGGAGCCCACAAAAACAACATTTCACTTGAACTGACAGTTTTAATCGCAGGATAACTCTACAAGAGGTGTGTCTGCTGCAATTTAAATTTTCACCTGCCAAGCTGAATTCTTAATGTTCGTGGTGTCTACAACAAAGGATCAAGCAGCGTTTACCCACAGGAAGAATTGATGCAGGGACTCCTGGAGGTGGGGAAGAAGGAACTGCAGCAGGAAGGAGACAGGAAGAAAGTTGAGGGTTTCTTCTGCACTCCAAAAGAGCTGAAGGAGCATTAGCAGGAAAGACTAAGGAGATCCAGGAGTCTTTTACCCACGCCTGTGTGGAAGCCTCACCCGCTATCAGTCCCTCCTTCCTTTCTCCATGGAAGCTTGTATTCCAAGCTCCTGCCAGATTTTCAAGCAGTTGCCTTCTCCTTTCAATGAGGCACAATGTAACAGACTGCAGGACCCCTTCACTACCATCAATGGCACTAGCAAATTCTTCAGGAGTAACAGAAAAAACCTGTCCTGCTGCTATACACCCTTTCCAGAAGATACCATACATATTGCAGAGCTGCTATCTTAAGTGACGTTAAATACTGCACTTCAGTACTAATTTTGTATCTCTGTAGTATTCTTGATAAATAATTTCACTACGGAGTGTCTAACAAGAGTTCAGAAAGAAATATAAGTTTCAAAAATTTCCAGTGAGTTTCTCAAATGGACCATAATTTCAGCATAGTAGCCTGGAGTACAAAGGCCAAATACCACTAGAAGGCAGGATTTCTCTCTTGAGAGTCTCAAGATGTTGAGCTTAAACATGTCCTAATCAAAGAGCGGCTTTGGTGCAGCCAACTTCTCCAACTGGAATGCTTTTAAGTAGGAAATAATCCTGTTTATCATTCAAACACTTATTCAGACACTCATTAATGTTTGTGCTACCCCTTCTGAATTTCTGGACAGATTCTTTCAGGCTCAGCAGCCAACATTTAAATAAGAAATATTTAACCATGAGGGTTTTTTTTTTTTTTTTAAACAATGCCACGTATGCAGAAATAATTGCTTATCATACCAACATTACAAAAATCAAAATACAGCCAGTGGAAACCAGATACAAAACAGGCAAAAGCATTCGCATTTGGCTGAACTAGTTTTGTTTAGAAAATTAACAGACAATGCATTTCCCTTGGCTGAGACCTTGGTTTGTGTGCCAAGTTCCATGTTGCAGGGATTCTTCTTAGAACATCATCACAAGCTCAGAGGACACTACTAAGGAAGCAAACTTGCAGTTCCGTCCATTAGAAACAGCAATAGCCCTGGAATGACCTAAAGGAATGTATCAAAACATTTTTTAGTGAACTAAATGTATCTATTTTATCTCCTTATAAATGCTTGGGAGCTAGAGAATGATGTAGCTTTATAATGTACATTCTGGTTTGTTACTGTATCATTTGTTGCATGTCAGAATATTTTACTTTGGAAAAAAGCACAGGATTTCTTACAAGATTACAGAGATACATTTGTATCAATTTCCACTGACTGGTCAGAAGAAGGAAGCAACTACAATGATTGTGTTCTTCAAAGCAAATCTAAGGATCAGAAGGTCACTGGGGACATGTCCTTTCATACCAGCTACCTTGCTATTAGATAGAAAAACACCAGCAAGAGTTAAGAGAGAGTTGCTTCAGACAACGGGAAGCACAAAACACAGGCAGTCAGAGGGGATTCACAACAACAGAGATCTGGGGAAAACAATTGTGTCTGTGCAGGAGATATGTAAAAACAAAACTGGAACTTGAGAAGGAGAAAGTACAGAACTAGGCAGACTGTTTCCACAGAATCACTGAAGTTGGAAAGACCACTACGATCATCCAGTCCATCCATCAGCCCATCCCTACCATACCCACTAACCACATCCCTCAGTGCCACATCCACCTGGTTCTTGAACACCTCCAGAGATGGTGACCCCATCACCTCCCTGGGCAGCCTGTGTCACTGCAGCACTGCTCCTTCTGAGAAGAACTTTTTTCTAATATTCAACCTTCCCTGACATGACTTGAGGCCATTCCCTCTCATCCTATCACTGTAACCTGGGACAAGAGGCTGACTCCCATCTCACCACAGCCTCCTTTCAAGTAAATGTAGAGAGCAATAAGGTTTCCCCTAAGCCTTCTTTTCTCCATACTGAACAATCGCAGTTCCCTCAGCTGTTTTCCTTAAGACTTGTGCTCCAGACCCTTCACAGTTTCACTATCCTTCTCTGGACATGCTCCAGGGCCTCCATGCCTTTCTTGTAGTGAGGAGCAATACAGCCTTTAGCTTTAATACTGGTACTCCTTCTGCATAAACTGCTAGTACTCCTCTGGCCCATACAATGTAGGAACTACAACTATCCTGATTTTAGAGGTAACCTCCAAACTCAAGCCATTTGCCATATACTGAAAAGAGACATCTTATGTCCATTCCAGTAGTGAAGCAGTGGGGAAATGGTAAAAAAATAAAATAAAATAAAGAGAAGGAGCTTTTTTATTCTTCACTTCAGCATCCTTAATTCAATCACTGTCACCTCAGGCTGAAAAAAAGGACTGGCTTTACTTCTCTGCTCTACCATATTAGTAGAGAAATTGCAAACAACAATATTCCTGCTTTATATTTGATATGAGTCTAAGTGAAGTAGTGAAGGAGTTATGAATTCACACACTGAAGAACAAGTCAAGAAATCTGTGTCACACCACTATCAAATGATGATAAAATGCTCATTTTGATCTCTAAATGTTGTGAAATTCTGGGTGCTTTGGTTTGGCTTTGCAAGAGCTCTGATCAGTGGGCACTGATCAGACATAACCACTTCATCTCCAATACGTATGAGAAAGGATGGTTTGTCAAAGAAAATTAGTAATAAAAGTATTTCAGCATAACAGTAATGAATGACTGTTAATTGTTACTGAATTAGCAATTTAATTATGTACAAATGCAAGCAAGAACAAAATTTATGCAGACAGAAAGCCTAGTTGGACATATTTAAGTATACTCAAGAAAGACGTGGGCGCAGTACAAGTGACACTGAGGACAGGACCCAAATCAGAAGCCAACTCAGTGCCAGTACCAGGACTGACGCCTGGTAGAGCCCAGCAGCCACCACTCCTTGCTGCCATGGAGGGTTCTCACTGTTGCTGCAAATAAGTGATCAAATCCTGACAGCACATTGGCACACAATTAGAGGACTTCTAATTGCCATGCCTCAAATTCCATCTCAGCCCGCTAAGAGAATGCTTGCAAAACTCTTTAATAAATCATAGAAATCAGAGATGGAAATTAGGTCATTTTGCCCACACCTCCCATCCACGCCGTGCATTTGCTCCCTGTGCTGTGCTGCTGAGTGCTCTGTCTCAGCAACCTCTAAATGATTCAGGTGGTGAGGTGTCCCCCAATTCCCCAGGCAGCACAGCACATCCCGCTGTCAGCACAGGATGCTTCCCACCCACCTCCCTCATCCCTTCCACCCCAGTTCCGCCTCTTTCTGACTTGAGTCTTTCCCTGCTCCTATCTCCCTCTGGCTCCTCCACGCTCTCGGTGCTGCTTCAGCTGCCATCCAGCAGAAACTGTTGCTCAGGAAACGTTCTTCTGTCTCTCCTGTAATCCCACTGTAGTGTGCTGCTATTTTTAGGAGGAAAAGGAGGTGGTAAGGGAATGAAAGGCTGCCAGCTCCAGCTGTACCAGAATAATGCTCTAGTACATGGAAACTACATTACAGTGTTTTCCTTTAAGCACATATAATTAACCAAAACTTTTGGTATTCTGGAATGATCCAAGAGAGAAGAAAGGGAAAATGTAGGCTCCAACACACACACAAACAATCTCAGTCCATCTTTAAACTCTGCAGCTGGACTTGCTGTTTCTTTCTACAGTTCTTCTTTCTACAGTTTCTTCAAAGATTTTCCTCTGGCATTTGCCTACTGAGATGAATGGTTAAATTGGCAATGTACTGAAAAATAAAATGGCAAATGTAGTTACCTATTATAGAAAACTACTCAGTAAGAGGCAAATCCATGCAATGCCAATCTCTAAAGTGGGGCTGAAACCCATGTTTTACTCCTCATTTGGGCTGACCATAGGCATAGCCACCACCCTGTCTTCCACCCAGACATCTCATCCCTCTGCCCCTCTGATCAACACAGCTGCCAAATTCCCCATGGAAACCACTTAATCTGTGCAACCAGTGCCTGAGCTACCAAAACTATCTAGGAAAACAGAAAATATATCACTTTTTAAAAAATTATTATTGTTAAGATTACACTTTTCTGTTCTTCAAGCCAAACCTTGTATTTGCTAATGCCATAAGGTTAAGCATCAATTACTAGGAAAAAAACAGAGGTTCCACGTTACTTCATGCAAGCACTTCCATACGGCAGTGGCTTTGTCTGCCCAGATGCACACATTTAGGTACCTGCACAGATGCCCACAGCACCTACACAGCACAGAGGCTGAGCACGGCACACCCAAAACGCTGTTCTGCAACAGCTGTAACTCAATGGAGAACAGAGATGAATTCAGCAGATGCGGTGAAGTAATCATCTCCAGGGTCCTCCAAGAGATTACAGCTTCCTGATCTCAGCTACGATTTGTAGGGTCAGGTCACAATGCCACTGTCTACACCGGATCAAGCCTCATTTTGTAGGCAAAGTTACCAATTATCAAGGGAAGATGCACAAAGACATTACCCTGTGCAAGTCAGGATACAAGAACAGATCTCTCAGCTAGCATAAACATATGTTTCCTAGGTCTGGAGGAGCATTTTTTTTTCCACAGCCTGTTCACATTTACTGGCTTATTAAATGAGATTTTATTTGCAGCTGGTATGTCCTAGGAACCAGGAGGCATTAAGACATAATTGCCCTCAGACTGACGAGGAGTAAACAAGGTGACTTCCACCAGGGATGCAGCTCGGCTGCCACCAGCAGTGCCATGGGGACCCAAAGGAAGGGGCACTCGCTAGTGGGAGCAGCCATACCAAGGGGAGATGGGAAGGGAGGGGAGGCAGGAGCCATGCTGGGGAGCGGGGCTGGGGGGGGATGTGCATTCTTCCCTGTAGCCCATTAAGGCACTGCGATGACTTGCTACTTCCACCACATTCATCAGAAAACACACACTGCATACAAACAGATGCACGCGCATGTATCCAACACTGCGTCTCACTAACTCTTCTCTTTACGCTCTCCCTACTCCAATTTTTTTTCTTTATATCCACAGATGCTTTCAATTTCTTTCACTCTTTGCCCCACACACGCTCCCAGTCTCCCATCTTCCACATTCTTCTTTAACCCTCTAAGCTAAAGGCTTTCGTCAGCAGTATCCCACATCTGGTAGGGGATCCTCACACACATTTCAGTGCTGCCTTTGTTCCTTGGCTTGCCAACAGATGGGTTCTGATAGGTAGCACAACAGCTGAAAGGGATTCTCTGTCTGTGACACACAAAGTACTTCCAAGGTCTGTAAAGAAAAGGGTAAAAATGGAAGGGATCCATGTAAAAAAGGGTTTTCCTCCTCTTTTTAATTGGTATGCACCTTTTAAGCTTTTATTTATGTATGGACTATTCATACGCTGCGTCCTGTAGGATATAACTAGATCCATAAGTGATTTAGGAAACTAACAATTTCTTTTATCCATTTTATTTGAAAAACAAACAGCTCTGTTAACATTGTCAAATTAAATCACATAAAAAGTAAAGCTGGCATTTTCCCCTAAAGCCAAAAAGCTGAAAATTACTTAAACTGTATTGCACCAATTATTCAGGAAAGGGTACAGGAGACCCTGAGTTTGCTGTCTAGATGGCACATTGTCTCCTGACCCATTTCAGCTTTTATACATGTATCCAGTTCCCAGCAACCCTCCTGAATTCCCTCTGCACTGCTGCTTGCAGTGACAGCTATGGGTAAGGGTGGGACAAGAGCAGAGAGCCTGTGGGATTTCTCTTCCTGAAGCCAACACAAGTGGTTATGCTCCTCCTCTCCGCTGCTGGTGCTGTTCAGTTCACTGGCCGGAGACCTTCCAAAAGAAAACACGCATTTCTCTTTGGGTGTTTCCAACCAGTAAAAGGAAGAGTACAGGCTACATATCTACATGTAGCCCTGGACCAATACCCCATCGCTAGAAATTGCAAATACTGGAGATTGAAAATTAAGAGAGCTGCTACAGAACTGAGATAATCCCTCTCCAATTTTTGCACTGAATAAAAACAATCCATCGTAATCCATCAGAATAAACGTATTTCCAGTTTATCAGACAGCGATCTTATTTTTCACTTATATAGGCACGTTTATTTTCACTTGATTAGAGAGAGATTAACTCTGAACAAAACACTCTGAGCGTTCAGACTCTGCAATCCTGCCCCCAGTTAGCTACATGACAAGTCGGACATTCAGGCACAACATCCCCAGCCACGCCGGGGGTATTTCATTGCAGGAAACAGTTATCAAGGCTTTCACGTTGAAAATGCTGGATCTCAAGAGATAAAGTGGATGCTTCATCTCATGAGCCCCAAGTAATCTTTTATAAGCACTCCTAAATGGTTTGATGTCTTCTCTGAGACAACACCCAGCCGTTTACTGCTACATGAGATTTCCATGAAGCAAGCCTGAATGCCGCCCGCTGTGCATAACACATTTAACACATTTCAACAAGTTACTGTGAACTTCACATCACACCTAAAATACATCCAAGTGACATTTGACAGGTTTAAGGAACCCACCATGCACAGCCCCCAAAGAACTCATACTTCTGCACCAGACAACAGAGATAACAAAACATAGGTGATAGCATGCTGCCGTGGGTCAAAGCCAAAGCCCAAGCTCACATTACCTACAAGAAACCCACAGTCTTCAAATAAAAGCCTGCAAACAGCAGCTTTTTGCCATCAAAGGTTTCCCCTACAGACAGAAAAAGACCTCACCCAGTTCAATTCACAAATTATGTAAGTTGCAGCTTCACCTTCACTTGCTCCTTCTTAGAAGAGAGAAGAAAACCCAAACTAAAATTAGAGCCCTTCAGCTCTGCTGCAGTTCCTCAGAAGAGAGGCACAGCCCTGCCCCACCCTGCGGCCCCCAGCCCTCCTCCTCCTCCTTCTCCTCCCAGAGGCTGAACCTGCCCACCGCAGAAGCAGGCTCCCATCTGATGACACAAAGGCAATGGATGCTTAATGCCAGCCAATTCACTGGGGATGATGATTTTCCTCTGCAGCGAGCAGGTCTGTGGCATGCTGAAGGCTCCAGGAGCCTTTCTGATCCAGTGCCAGCAGTCCCACGGCTTTCATCCCAATGCAGTGTTCCTGGGTTCTCCTCTCCCATATTGCCAAGCAGGGCTCATCCCAGCAAAGGAGCTGAAAGTTTCCAGCCCACAGACAGCAGCGTTCATCCATGTGTGCACAGGAGTGCACAAAGAGGTGCAGCAGGACTGGGAATGTCATCGCATCCTGATGCAGCAGGGCGGTCCTCACCTTTCCTGCACTACAAAGGGCTCATTTCCAGAGTTTTAGAGTTAACGTGTAAGCCTGATCAAATCTGACCAATGTTTAGTGGTCAAAAATGTACTTTGCTTAGTTGCTTTGAGTCTTAGTTATATTCACATATATATACATATTCATACACAAATCTTTTAGCTTTCTATTGACATAGAAAACGCTGGAATTATTAAAAACTAAAGGAATGAGGTGGCATTAAGACTGCCACACTGTAGAACCACAGATGTACACGGGACACACCTCATGTTTGGAAAGCAGTCCTGTGACTTGCAGTTATTTTGACTGCAAAGACTTCAGATGAACAAAGTGGGCACTTTCCCTTCAACGTACAACTGACATTCACACAGAGTTCAGCAAATCAGACAATCACAGAATCATAGAAGCTGAAAGGGATCTCTGGAGATCATCCAGTTTAAACTCCTGCTAAAGCAGGTTTGCTGCAGTAGCTATCCAGTTGACCAAGCAGTAATCACACCACCTCAAATACAACCACACACTGCAAAGCAGCGCTCAAACGTCTGAGCATCATCCTGAGTGACCTTCTCTACCAACAGAGCCAGAACAAATCAGAAAACTGCAAAGCTACATTGGATACACTTTGCTACTTGTAACGATGACGAGGCAGGAGTTTTCCAGCGTGTCTCTGTACCTGGTAAAGTTTCAGCTCTTTGAATGAAAACCAAGAAACCCTAGGGAGAGAGCACCTCTCTCCATCCCCAGTCTGGGACTCCGAAGCCAAACCCATCCGCAGCGGGAAAATTATCACATCAGTGATGTCAAGCATCCCGACGGGCGCACCTTCGGCTGTTTTCCTTTCCTCCCCCCCGAAGTCCTGAGCGGGCACCGCCGCTGCCCCGCCGCGCACCTGGGAGCCCACCCCGAGCTCTACGCGCGATGTCCCCGCAAGGAGCGGCTCCGCCGGGCGCAGCCAACCCCCGAGGGGGGCCCGCGGCTGTCGGCCGGGAGGGGGCCGGGGGGGGCGGTGCTGGCACTGCAGCGGTCCGGAGCCGCGCTGTGCTCCGTGCAATAACCACACCCACCGCATTGCAGAAGCCACGGCCCGTTAAGGGGAGGGGGAGGGGGGGAAGGGGGGCGAAGCAGGGAGGAAAAAACAGTCCCCCCTCGCCAACGCAAGGCCGGGTAGGGAAAGAGATGAGCGGGTGAGTGGTGAAGTTTGCTTCAAAAATGGCAATCGCTGTGAAAAAAAAAAAAAAAAAAAAAAAACCAATAAAATGGTACGTACGGCCCCCTGGCAGCCCCCCTCGCACCGCCGCGCTCCCCGCTCCGAACCGCCGCCCGCCCCTCCCCGCCCGGCGCTCTCTGCCTCTCCCCTGGGCACCCCCGGGGCCTCCGCGGTTGCTGACTTCAAAAATGGCTCCTAGGAACGAGCTCTGCATATGTCTATATATTTAAAAAAAGAAAAAAAAAAAAAGAAAAAAAGAGGGGTACAATCTGTAACACCCCTCTCTAGGGCATACCCTCCGCTTCCCCTTGGCGGAGAGCACGGCGCGTAGCGGGGTCGGGACGGTACCTGGGGGCGGCAGCAGCAGCAGCGGGCTGGGGCTGCTCCCGGTGGCGGCCACGCGTCAGCAGCGAGCGGCAGCGCAGCCCGGCTCTGCCCTGAGCGAGCCTCCGCCGCTCCGCAGCAAATCAGGGCTGTCTGTGCAGGCTGCTCCGGAGAGGGAGGGAAAAAGGAAAGGCACCAAAAAAAAAAAAAAAAAAAGTCCACGCCGCGGAAAGCGGTAAAAGCTGGATGCTGGCTGCGAGTGGGAGTGCGGGGTGCCGCTCTCTAGCAGCAAGGGAGGGTCACAGCCGGGCACCGGGATCCCCACCTGCGTCCGAGCAACTGCGCAGTTCGTGGTTCAGCGAAGCGATTTCTGCTCCGTAGGCGAGTTTGGCTGCTGAGGTTGCGACCAGCCCGAGTGGATAGAGAGAGTGCCCGGGAATTCGAAACCAGCAAGCTGGGTGCTGACAAGGTCTGGCTTTGATTTACCCGCGGGATTCTTACCGTGGGGGGGTATATCAGCTTTTTAATTTCCAATGATGAACCACAGGCGTTTAAAATGCGGCCCCTATTTCACTCAGCATCATCACCAAAACAGAAATAAATGCAGCTCCAAACACACATTGGCTGCCGACCCAAAAAAGGGTAATGTAAAACTAAAAATGACTTTGGAATTTTGCAGTCCTGGCTGCCTCTGGGAAAAACACAGCCCAACACCCTCATGCTGTTGCAACACATAGGTAAGGGAGGCTTATTCCTTCTTCAGATTTTATTTTGAGAACCCTCCTAAATGCTAAGATCCAAACTGTATTCAGGCCTCTGCTATGAATCAGGGCTGAGGGAAGAAATATCCTTTAATTAGCAGCATCTCCATGGGATTTCAGCAAGGAAAGAGGTTTTGACATTCAGCAGCGGATGTCGCGTAGCTCAGATCTGCAGAACCACATTGCTCTGTACCTAATGCAGAGCTGCTACTTAGCAGATCTGGAGTGCTGCACCAGGCACAAGGCTTCAGAAGGAGAATGTGTGTCATCAGCTAAGAGAGGGTGTAGCTCTAGTCATGCAGCTTAAATGAAACAACTTGTATACTCTTCAACGGGAGCATTGGAAGCCATCATGACTTACAAGGGAATATACCCAACAGCTGAGACAGAGCAGAGTTAACAAGGTTTGGGAGAAAAAAAAAAAGTGAGAAAAGGATGGAATTTGAATCAAATAAGAGTCTGAAGAGTGAGCTGGGAGACTACTTTTACACAGGGTCACAGTGCTTTGGGGCCATATCTGTTGCCCTTGAGCAGGGATATGCCCCCTGGAAATAGCACACTGAGCTCTCTCTTACAGAAACACTGCGTATCTAATAAAATCTTTAATCTGAAGACCTAAAAGCTTTAAGCACATTGATTTAACCTCAAAACATCAAGTGGTATTAATAGGCTCTTTTTTTCAGGCAAGAAATCTTTGCAGTGGATATTAAGTAGCTGGGACCTCCGCATTGCTGATATAGACCTGACTTTCAGTGCTCTTAGCCCTCACAGTCTTGCTGAGTGTTGTTTCTTCCTTTTCTGATGTTATTTTCTAATTCTGAAGTGGGTTAGTTGGCCAGCATGACCCGACTCCTGTCAGACAGAGCTCCATGGAAAGTTTATGTCTGATGAATCAGCAGTTCTAAAGTATTATTTTAAAACCTTCTTCCAGTGATTTTTAGCAAGCTGTAATGCATGCTTCTTCCACACAGGTGGGAAACATGAATAACCCCCACACTTCACTGGAGTGTTAGCAGTGTCTATTCAGATGAAAGGAGCTCAGATGATGAGCCTGAGCAGTGCCAGACGAGACTGACCTCCTGCCCTGCGACGTGACAATAGCTTCATCTTTGCTGTTTTCTTGTGTTTCTGGAGGTCAAGCTTCAGACTCAGAAATCAAGAGCAAACACTCAATGCGCTAGGCTTGATCCAGCCCAAGGTAGGCCTTCCTCTGGCAGCTGACACACAACCCTATTGTGCACCATGGAAAAGGTCTGGCCTGTCCTCTGCCTGTTTTTTATCTCCTACATTTCACTTACTTAAAAACAGTGTGAGTTTGGGAGGGATAAGGGATATCATGCTTTGCAACTTGCATTGCTTGCCCCTAGTGTACAGACTTTGAACTCCTCATGTCCTGCTGCTCTAGACATGAACTCCATGCATGCCACTTAGTCAGGGACCAGCTCCTCTCCAGTTCAGTGACTACAGAAACCTCCCAACTTGCTACTGCCAGGTCATCCTTTCTTCTTCCATAACCTGTTGTTCCCCAGTCTCCAGTCCCATTCAACTCCCTTCTTCTCCCTCCTTACCACTGTACTGTTGCCTTAACAATAGGAATCTAATCATCTTCTCCTCCAAAGCAATGTACTTCTCACCCTGTACCATATTACAAACTCACAGAATGGCTGAGGCAGGCAGGACCCTCTGGCCCAGTCCCACTGCAGCGAGCCCACCCAGAGCAGGGTGCCTAGGCCCACAGCCCGGTGGCTTACAAAAATCCCCAAGGAGAAGATCCCACAGCCTCTGGACAGCCTGTGCCAGAGCTCCATCACCTGCACAACACAGATGTGCTGCCTGGTGTTCAGAGGGAATGTCATGTGTTCCAAGTTGTGCCCATGGCCTCTTGCTCTGACACTGAGAATGACTGAAAAGAGCCCGTCTCCAACCTCTTTGCAGTCTTCCTTCAGATATGAGCAACAGAGCCACCCAGGAGACTGATGCTAAGCTGAGGAAATCACTAAGACATGTTCTTCCTTTCAATGGACACAGGCAACTTTCTTTCAAAGCCCCACAGGAGGAGGGAAGAAAGAGATCCTGGCATGAAAAGCCAGGGAAGAATAAAGGCAAAGAGAGCTTCTGACACAAAGCAGGCAAATTACAGGTGGAAAAAGGTGCAAATCCACTTTCCCATAGGGTACCAGTCTGAGGAGAGCAGCCATATGGAAAATAGGCCTGTGTAGGCTATTTGGCCACAACAAGGGCTTTTTTATAGAGGGGAATGGGGAGTCACAGGGTCTCTGCCAGGAAAGGATGAATAGGCAACCCTGGAAGAGCTGGGACAAGAATTATTGACCAACTCTGGGAACTGCTGCCCAAAACATTCTTGTGATTCCCTAATTGATTGGCCATGGCATTCAAAATAGCACATTACAGAAGAGCAAGACACAAAAACGCTATCAAACTCTGCAAAGGGCTGTCTCAAGCACAGCCAACAGTGAATTAACTGGGTACAGCACTTTGAAAAATGGGAAGTACCGTAAAAGTAGTAACATTATTACAGAAGTATTAGGAAGATATTTCTCAGCAGACGCGGGCTTGGCACTATCTGTCTAGACGAGTAGATGGTTTTGGAGTCAAACTGATTTTTTTTATTACCGTATCCACTTTATTAAAAGCAAACTGTTCTGTCCATGAGTCATGCAGCTTCGCTTTCTGCATGGCAATGAAACCAAATTCTCATAATTAAGAGTGATCACTGTGATACAGCATCTGAAGGTTAGGTTTGGAAATCAGACCAAACCTTCTATTTCTGTCTTGTCTCACTGCAAATGTTATGCTTGGATACTTCTAATTGGCCACTATTACTATTTGCTTCAAATACAGAAGACGTAAACCTTCAGGTGAAACATGATTCTTCCCTTCGCGCAATTCAAATAACAGAGGCCAAATATATTCACAACACAGCATCATAGAATGGCCTGGGATGAAAAGGACCTCAAGGATCATCTAGTTTCAACCCCCTGCTGTAGGTAGGGTTGCCAACCACTAGACCAGGCTGCCCAGAGCCACCTCCAGCCTGGCTTTGAAACATCCAGCCCTGCCTTCAAGTCTTAGTTGAGATCAAACAGCATGGGTTGGCATACAGATTTACGTGCTTTGTTCTCCAATCCAAGTCTCATTCTGCCAGTCAGTACCAAATCCACCCCATTTTAAAGACTTCTGGGAGCAGTAAATTTTGCCCCAGTGCTTCTACAAGTGAAATCCTGCAAAGATTTACTGCAATTTGTTCAGCCTTGCTCTTTGCCACTTTGTATCTGTAGCTACTTTCTGACTGAGAGAATTAGCTGGGATATTAAGAGATTACTTCCCATTGTACATCTTCTGCCCTCTTCATGAACCAAAGGTAAACAAAGTCTAACAAATTTAAGATGTTTTGGGATGTACTCAATGCTGTACTCAAAACACATGAATTAGTTTTCAAAGTAACTAATTTCAGTTATCTCAAAAAGGCTTTCCATTTCAGTTTACTTTTGCTATGCATAATCATTAATATAATTTAACTGTACTCTAATTCCATATACTTTGAGTCTAGAAAGTGAAAAATACAGAAGATATGCAATATGCAGTGAATACTGATTAATCTAATTAGGGTTCCTAAACACTTTAACAATGAATGAGGCAAGGGCAACTCTTATTTTCCATTGGCCACCCTGTGACTGAGAGCTTCCTAGATGGTGACCATCTCAGTTAAGGTCAACATAAGCCATTCTCACTTACTGAGATCTTTTCTGTTGAGTCCAACTACTTCAGCCCATGAAATGCCAGCTTTTTGTTCTCATTCTCACAGTGCACGCTGTTTCTTTCTGCTTGTGGTGCATTAAACAGGAAAGCAGATACCTTCCCCCCCCCCCCTTTCCATGCCACTAAAATCAGCCTTGCATTTCAGTTACAAAACTATCTGCAGCCCCATCTAATTCGGAGAGGAATTTACCTTGAGCATAAAGTCTTACTGACTCAAAGGAGACTTAATGCACGTATTTATTAAGCACCATCAGAAATAAAAATGACATTCTGAATCATAACGAATCTCTATTTAAGACACCTCTTCCTCAAGACACTTATAATGAAATCACTCTCTGTGGTCAGGTTAATCGGCACGGACTTACACTGCTTTTGTACCATTTATCTTCTTGAGCTGCAAGATTGGCTAGGTAGGGTAGGCACTTTAATGAGTGTTTGTACAGCACCCAACAGAGTTCACCTCTTATCCTGATGAAGGTTAATAACAATTAAGAAAAGTTCTTGTAATACTATTCATTGTACTTTAAATACAAGAAGAATAGTTTAAAAAGCATATTTAAGAAGTTCACATCAAGAGTGAACACATCTAGCCTATGTCCATAGCCCTTTCTCCCTGTGTCCTATCACTGTCCTGAAGCCTTCCATAGTTTCACAGCCAATTTAAAGGTCTGTGACACCAAGAAAAGCTCACATCTTTCCCTCAGTTTCTGACCGTTCCTTCCCACTTCTGTCCTGTCCCCTTCATCCAGTCACTGCAGCATTTACTGAGTCCACGGGAGGAAACAAGCAAATCCATCCAAGCTAAAACTACAAAAAAGAGAACAGACCATAAATCTGATCAATTCCTCACTATGATCACCGTGATTCCCCGTGAGATCTCATCAATATTTCTGTACTGACAGAAACAGGGAGCGACATAAGTAGTGGAGGTGATGGCAGAGTCACACTACCTCTTTTGGCAGTCACCCCAGCCTATGTTGGCATTAGGCTGTGGTGCTGAGCACCAGCCTTTATTTATGTGAGCTCCTCCACATCACACCTGTAGCTTCTTATGCTCTTTGAAAATTCATTAGCTTTTCAAATTATACTCAAATTCAGTATACTATTGAGATCTCCCATTCAGATTCACCTTGGTTGATGGGACATTGTGAACAGTGGTGTGGGTTCAAACAGTACAACTGATCTGAAATTACTGAGAAGAAACCCATCACTTCCTATTACGTGGACACATTTCTCCCCACTGCATCTCACCGTCACTATTAGTACTCAAGGTGAGAAAAATAGGAGCTGTAATCCAGGCTCTTCATATCCTCCCCTTAACAAGATCTATTGGCATACCATGAAGGAAGGGTGTCCTCTCAAAGTGGGGAGGCAGCGGCACAGGCTGCCCAGGGAGGTGGTAGAGTTACAGTCCCTGAAGGTGTTCAAGAAATGTGGAGATGTGGCACTGAGGGATGTGGTTGGTGGGCATGGTGGGGGATCTCAGAAGTCTTTTGCAATAACGATTCTGTGATTGTACATACACATAGCAGATGGTAAGCTATGATAAAAAAATAGCACATTCCACTTGTATCTTTCTAACACAGCTGATGACCAGATTAACACAAACCTCCAGAACAAATCAGGGGATCTGGTTTTGCATCTCTCATTGAGAAGCAAGTCCCTCAAAAGCATAAAAAAGTCACTGTTACATTAAGAGAAGAAAATCCATCATCTTTAACAAACTAAACAAATTATGCTCTCTCAAATGACAGTGATATACATTTGTGTCCTAGGCACCAAGAAGTACTCAAGAAAGGCATCTTATCCTCTCACCCTTTTGAAAAGCCTCTTATGCTTCACAGATAATGACTATCATAGCACCTCCCACTGCAAATGTTTAATTAACCACAGCTGCCCCAAATCAGCACTCTGGGAGCAGGTTTGCTTAGTTGCCCCCAACAGCCTGTATGCAAACATCTGTCTGTCTGCTCCAGCACACAGCGTAGTTGCCCAGCGACAACCTGAATGCCTTAAGCATCACACTGGCTCGCCACTTCTGAAAAGTTAATAGAGGTGAGCCTGATAGAAAAGCACAAGCTTGTATGAGGACCTTCCATTTGTAAGAGCTGCTTGGTTTCTTTTCCATAAAATTTCTGTGTGTAAAACTTGTTCTTGTTAGTAAAATAAATGTAGAAATTCCAGTACTGCCTCTGGATAAAGGAAATAATTTGTGCGCTGGAGTTCCTAAGGTTGAAATGGAAATCTAAACGATGCAGGTTCAAAAAATCAATTTTCTGGGAAGGCGTACTGCTTTCCTGTCCCTTACTCAATGAACACTCAAACATGGATTCAAAATATCTGAAGACCACTGTAGTGCCTCTGGTGACAGCTACAGGCAGGCACTTCTCAGTGGTTACAAACGATATACAAGAATAACATACTAACAGAAAGACAGTAAACAAAAGAGATCCAGGCTATGTTCTCTCTGACATGTGAACTCATTTTGCTCAAATGTCAACCATATTATTTCCTAGGTCCTATTAAACTCCTATGGTCCCAGTAAGAGCAGCCAGACATCCATGACTTTCAAGGTTTTAACACCAGCTCCTCTCCCAAAGCAAGCAAACAAAAGTGGGACTGGAATCTCTGCTGCAAGATAAGATCATGGTAACAGCATCAGGGCTCACAAACAGCACTGGTCATCAGGACTTTGGTGAGATTGAGGTGTTTCATCCACAAGCTAAGCACTGATCACATCTACTTGTACTTCGCTATCCTGACCCACGAAGCTGCTTAGGAAAAGCCTACAATTGCAATTGGACCTGTCAGCAGGTATTAAAAAAATATCAGTGTTTTTAACAGGAGAAAACAGAGCTCACTGTATGTGCAACTTCATTGATACTTGAAGTGCCAGACAAGTGAAATACAGTTGTGAAAGGGTTATTTTCATTTTAAGACATGGTTTTCTCATGAGAAGACACGTAACTGCAGAAATAATGAAAGGTACAAATGTTTTCTCAAAGGAAAAATATGGTCGCACTGATAAAAAGTGTTGCATTTATACAATGTGCAGCACAAAGTTTCCTTTGCAACAACCAGAAAACTCTATTATTGAATTAAGTTTGAAATAAAAAGCACCCAAATCCTTCACTTTTGACTTTCATATTGAATGCACTTCTGAAGGTTTGGGGTTTTTTTACTGCCTTTAATATAGCATCTAATCCACACTTCAGAAGTTATTTTAAGTGGAATTAAAAATTAAAAGGAAAAGTAAGCAAGTCAGATTAACGGAAGCATAAAATAGCCTTCTGAGGGTTTGGATAATTTCAGTGAGTTACTCTCCCATGTTCCTTCATGTTACAGGGAGCCAAACTGGAAAGGTGCTGAGTAGCATGGGAAAAGTTAAGTAATGTGATGGCATTCCTCAGGTTTTACTGCTCCTTGCCCTCTACATTCAGTCCTGACCACCACCAAGCACAGTGCTCCAAATATCCCTTTCACGATTTCTGCCAGACAAGGGCAACCATATGCAGTAGCTATAGGCATGCTGATCAGCAGCTATGCACATGCTGATATGCCTGTGGTAACATACGCTTTGATTAGTCAAACAGGCTAATTGACCAGCTACAGCTAGGCAAGACATTTAACGGCTGAGCACACTTCAAAGCAGAACATTTCCCTTAGAGAGGCAAGACTGGCCTCTAGACTTCTCCAGACCACCACAGCTCCACCACCACCACTACTCTTTCCTATTATTTCTGCTACACCAGGTAGATTTGAATGTGTAACATAAAAGATGTCTTATAGTATGCAGTCTCCATGTCTTTCCTTGCACCACCTATTCTCTGCTTTGCATTAAGTATACAAAGTCTTGCTTCATCTCCACGTTGAGGGATTCTGCCAATCGTTGAAGGAATCTGAAACTGATTATACAGATGAATGATGAAACCTAAACTCTCATTCTCATGTTCTATACAACTGAAAAGTCAGGAGATAAAGAGGCGTATCATTAGAGAAGCAGCCTCAAGCCTCCATCACAACTCCACTGACTTATTTCGAGTTCTACAAAGGATGCCAAAACCCTTTGGACAGTCAAACCATTTCTGTTCAGTATTCTGAAGTGAGTTTTAGAGAGTTTTCATTTAATCAGTAAATTCCTCACAGGCAGTTGTTTGTTTGTTTTATGTGTTAAAAGAAGAACAACATTGCGATTAATAACACTAACCTTATCATGAACATCTCCCAGAATAACATGATAAAAATTCTCCCCTTTCAGAGAAGTTTTCTAAATTCCACAATTCCCATGAAATCAAATAATCTGACACACATCTATTACTTTGATTAAAGTATGAACTTCTGACATTAAACTCCCCGCTGACTAACTTATAAAGCTAAGAAAAAAAAAAAAACAACTGCTTTTTTCAACAATTGATTGGGATCTCAAAATACATTTAGATTATGAGGTCTCTTGCAAAAGCTGCGTCACTGGTGTGGATATTTTACTCGCTTACTTTCATCAAAGCCTCTCTAAAGCTAAAATTGTGTTCCCCGGTGTCCTTTACCGAAGTCTTAGCTGATATAATCAATTTTATTTAGGTCAATCAAGTAAAATTTTCACTTTGCAACTTCACAGGCATCACATCATGTGGTGTCTGAAGTTTGCATAGAATTCATCTGTCAGGGAACTCAGTGAGCTCAGCAGGCAATTAACACATCTGGAAAGCCTGCCTAAAAGAGCAGTTACCACACAGTATATATAAATGTGAACTGAGCAATTATTGTAAGAATACATTTTATCTTCAAAGTTTTCTTGTCTTTTAGGTCCTCAGCACCCTCTGTACCATGAGCAGGTCTCACATATTTGTGCCAGGCAGCCGCCTTCTCTCACACATCCTCACTACAAGACTGTTATGAAATCTTAGTTTCACTGATTGCTCTTAACTATTTCTTGTTAGATTTTTTCATATCTGAAACTTGTAAAACGCTTTCATTGATTAAAGGTGGTATAGAAAAAGATAGGGGGTTGATGGCTGACTTAAAATAGTTGGCTATGTGGAGAAGTGGATGCCATGGGCTTGATGAGCATCTCCAGGTGACATCTTTTGGGCCACCAAGCTGGAAGAGACATGCTGTCTCCACAGCTGCAACAAAAGAGCTGGAGACATGAAGGATGCAGCCAACATGTCAGACACCCAAGAAAACCCACGGCTACACATGACTTCTGGAGGACACCAGTACCAGATGTGGTGAGCTCGGCGCTTTGAGGGCCAAGGTAATGCACCTCATCTGAGAAACACAAGTTCTATGAAACAGATAAATGGTAAATACCAATAAGTAGACAAAACTAAAACCAGCTTAAATTCTCATCACTTGCTCAGCATTGCAATACCATCTTCAACAGCATTGTATACTCCTTTCCTCAGTTTTCCAAAGTTCCTATACTATTTTCTGTTATGTTTCTATAGATATCTATGTACACGTATAATCAATGAACGTACAGATACTATAATTATGAAACATACCAGAGAGTTTGGCTAAGCAAGTTATTATACCAAAAGAGAACAGATAGAATGCTTACCCAGATCCTGGGCTCACTGCAAAACTCCAAAGCAGGGATCTCCAGAAGAGATCCTTCCCCACTGCTAGTCAGCTCTTAAATGGGTCTAGGAGAGGTGGAGCCAAACTCCACCCCTTCCCTTGCCTTCACCTGTGCTCCCAAGGCTGACTCACTGCTTGCCTCAGGTGATCAATCAGAGGTTCAGGCTGTGATTCAGCAGTTCCCATACAGTACATATATTTTATTAAATAAAAGTGACCAGGACCTCGAGTGTTTCAATTTCCCCTTTTTCCTCCTAGATCTTCGCATCTCTTGTTTTTGCACAAGCTTCATGGCTCCCAAGAACAGTACAGCAACTTGTGGAGCGGAAGCAGTGTTACAACAGTCTGCTACTGGAATAAGAAAATTAAACATGGAAAGGAGAGGTGGGATGAATCATGCTGAGTCGTATGACATTTCTTAAAAAAAAAAAAAACAAAAAAAAAACACAAAAAAACTTTAAGTTTTATTTTTAGTTATTAACAGCAATCTAGCATTGTATAACTCAAACGCCCCCATGAAAAACCAGTACAAACTACTTCAACCTACTCTTATCCAGGTTTTAAACTGAGACAGGGGAGGTTTAGGTTAGATATCAGGAGGAAGTTTTTCATACAGAAGGGGGTGACACATTGGAACAGTTGCCCAAGGAGGTTGTGGATGCCCCATCCCTGGGCATTAAAGGCCAGGCTAGATGTGGCTCTGGGCAGCCTGGTCTGGCGGTTGGCAACCCTGCACATAGCAAGGGGGTTGAAACTACATGATCATTGTGGTCCTTTTCAACCCAGGCCATTCTATGATTCTATGATTCTATAATTCTTTGCATCTCTATAGACCATAATATATATTTTTTTATTTTTCCATAATTTTCATTGTATTGTGGTAATGTTTACTTTCTAATATAAAATAAACTTGAACTAATTGTATGTGTGACAATGAAAGAAAACCAGACGTTTGTCCAATGTTTATCATTACGCTGTGAATGCACCAACCTAACTTAAAATCTAGTATGGTTCCTAGTAAGTAATTTTCGGAGGTGTTGTAAGCAATATAGGATCAAAGAAGCATGATCCGGAGGTCAAGGGAGGTGATCCTGTCCCTCTACTCTGCACTGGTGAGACCTCACCTGGAGTACTGTGTCCAGATGTGGAGTCCTCAGTACAGGAAAGACACGGACCAGTTGGAGAGCATCCAGAGAAGGGCCACAAAAACGATCCAAGGGATGGAACACCACCCTACCTGAGAGAGCTGGGGCTGTCCAGCCTGGAGAAGAGGAGGCTCCAGGGAGACCTATGAGTGGCCTTTCAGTATCTAAAGGGGGACTATAAGGAGGAAGGGGACTGATTCTTCTGCAGAGTCTGTTGTGATAGAACAAGGGGAAATTGTTTCAGTCTGAAACAGAGAAGATTTAGATTGCATGTAAGGAAAAAGGTTGTGGTTTTTTTTTTTTTGTTTTTTGTTTTTTGTTTTTTTTTTTAATAATAAGAACAGTGAAGCAGTAGAACAGGTTGCCCACAGAGGTGTGGATGCCCCATCCCTAAAGACACTCAGGCTAGAAGGAGCTCTGAGCAACCTGATCTAGCTGCAGGTGTCCCTGCTCATTGCAGGAGAGTTGGACTAGGTGGCCTTTAAAGGTCATTTCCAACTCAAACAATTCTATGATTCAATGATTTCCACTATCAGAGCTAGACCATGCAGTTTGCTTAAATGAACATGTTTAAAATCTCTTTTGAGAGATGCCCTTTAAAACTGTTTCAGCCAAGAAGTTTAATATCACAAGGTCTTAAATGAGGGGTAGCCAAAATTGACATTAATGCATTTGGCAGGTTTCTACTTCAACGTGGGTTTCCTTGGTAGTTTTTATGTGAAAAGGAAGAGCTAGGGAGTTGAAATGAGAACCTGAGAGTGGGGTGAAAGGCATGGACAAGGGCAAGCAGCAGCTGTGCTCCCTTCTCTATACAGGCTTCCAAATGTACATCCTGCTTTTCAGCAGCCTCTGATGATTATATGAAATTTTGCAGATCTATTCTCTGCCTAAATAGTTGCGTTGTTTATAAAGCTAGGCATTAGAGTAGCTTATCAAATATGCACATAAGGAGCCTCACTGCCTCTGTGCATGTAGGTTATTCTTGGTGCTACTAAACTCCCTTATCTTGAGGCATTCTTTCTCACTTAAAACCAAATCATGAGAAGCAACAGGGGCTTTGTAACCTCTGTTTGAAAAATCTTATCACTCACTCAAGAGCCTGAAAGCCTGGAAGGCTATCAGGAGTCCCAGAGAGCACAGAAGAGCTAGAAAAAAAAAAAAAAATCTGTAACGTGTATAGTATCTGAGTGGTTCAGCATAAGCAAATAGGATTCTCCTTCTGCAAAAGAACAGGTCTAATCTTGGCAGTTCAATGAGTGAACACCTGCACCATCAAAATAGAGGGGGAAACCTGTCAGGTTAATGATACAACAGTGTGCCTGCTTTGTGAGTTCAGATATTCCTGATGGCCAAGCATTAGCCCCATAAATCCAACGGAAATGGTGACAAAGAGGAACAGGGCATCAGTTCACTGCTTTGTTTGGCAAACTAGATGATGACAGTTTTAGTAGCTGTACAGTTGTAAAAATACGTATTATAGGAAATTAAATGTTGACATCCATCTTTTTATTCCTGTTTTAGCCAATACTCATAATGCTACATTCACTGACTTTTTTTTTTTTTAAATAGCCTCTTATTTTTTCCCCTAATAATTTCAAAAAAGGAGAAAAATGTGCTTTTATGCCTAGTAATGAAATAACTGATACATAACACACGCTCCTCCCAGATGTACCTTAGCATACCATTACAGAACATTTTATAATTTGATTCTAAATGCAGTCAATACTTGAAAATTGTACGAGCACGCTCGGGTGCAGAAGATGGCCACCATGTTTAACACAGGCAGTGATTCCAATTACAATAATTTCAAATCCAAGTACAGCACATGTGTTCCCATGCACATCTTGTGTGCAGCTGTCAGCGTTGGACCCACTGCGCTGCCCTCCCAGCAGCACACGAAGGTCAGCTGCTTTTAACACCGGAAATGTAGTGAAACAGCTTGGTTTGTTATTGCATTGGAACTGTTTTTAGCCAGGGCAGCTCGCAGCTAAATTGCAGGCAGAAGAAGCAAATTCAATTAAAATAGCTCTGAGGCAAAAGGGAGAGATGTCTATTAGGAAAATAAAAATGACAATTTTAAATGGGCGCTACTGGAGCACAAGACATAACCCACTTTTCTTTCCATCCTTCATACCCATGTTTTTATTTTAAAACTATGAAAAATATTTTTAAATATGGTGATGCATTTCACATCTGTATCTTCTCTCAGCATACTGCCAACAGATACAGAATAGTCAGTATTTGCACCAAACCTGCCACATCATCTTGTGGAGGAGAACTTGAGAAATGCCCGGTCTGGAGTACTTCTCAGTCCCAAGCTTTATTTTTCTCTCCTTCTGTAGCCAGAGCATTCTTCCTGTGATGCTGGGGCAGGGGGGGCACAGAGTGAAGCCAGTGATGGGAGCGGGGCTGAGCCATAAGCAGCAAAGAAGGAAACCAGGGCACAGCCTGTTCAGCACCAGAGCTGCTCTGCTGGGAATTTCAGAAATGACTGTGCAACTGAAAGCCAGTGAAAGCACTGCCAACATTTACCATTTCACATGAAGGACCACATATTCCATTTCTTGTCTGAAATCACTGTAAGATGTGATCCTGAGCATTATCAAGGATAACGCAGCATTGTTTCTGGAATCACTCACTCAGGATCACAAAGAATCGAAGTGCAGTGGGTTGGTAGAGCCCTCTGAATCTGTTTAGCCTGTGCCCTACTCCAGCAGGGTGCACAGGTCCATCCATGCCCAGGTCCAGTCCATAGCTGGGCCAAGTATTCCAGGTGTAGTCTCTCCAGGGCTGAGGGAAGGATCACCTCCCTCCACCAGCTGGCAATACCTTGCTTAATGCAGCTAATGCCATTAGATAGGATCAGAAGCAGTTTGGGACCTTTTCTCTAGAGGGTGTTTTATTCCAGAGAGTCTGAAAACGTCACCACCTGTCAGCTGCACATCTCTCTGCATTCCCAAGCACTGGGGCCCACTGGACTAAGCCTATCTGTAGTTTGTTTTGCAGTTAAGTAATCAAATTCCTTCCCTTTGTCAATGCTTGTGGCACCACACTTATCTACCAACTGCATAAGATCATCTAGGTGAGGGAGAGTCAACACCTCTGCTCATCACACCAGAAACATTGCAGTCCTACACAGCACAAAGGAGAAGCATTAATAAAATGAATTTTATTATGCTCAACTGTATTTGTCTCTCAGTGAAAGTTTTTTTTTTTGTACTCAACTGTTTAAGTATTTTTGTAACATTTACACATTCTTCTCAACTTAGCAAAAATTAGGTTTTATTAGGATTTTCTGTTAACATAATAGGTGCAACATGTAGCTCCGCCCCTCTGTGCCCACACTGGATCAGAAAGCAGGATGTATCCAAATCACTGCCACTGCTTCTGTGACTCTTGCTCAAGAAAAAAAAAATAATATAGTTTAAGCAACACTTGACAAACATGTTACTGAAGTTCAGTCTTGAAGTATTTATTCTTCAGAACAAATTGCCTGTTTTCGTTCTCTTTGTGAACACCAGCCAACTAGTTTTTTTCCTCCTTTTCTTAGCATAAAAGGAACATCTCAGGCACAAGTTACTGTACATTCTCAGAACATGTCTCATTTTTCTTTGTGATTTGCTAACAGTCTTAATCAGAGAACTTGCAGACTTGGGATGATGACAGACCTCAGAGGACAAGGTGTAAAATCTTCTCTGTCTTTGCGATCATCTGCTATCCGGGCTGCCTATTTCTGTCCTTTCTTTTCTCCACTTTCCATTTCTTTAATCACTCTAGTTATCATTTTCACATCAGTATGAAAATAAGATTTTTTTCCTACTGAAATGCATATGTTATTAATTCTTTTCCTGTACCATCTCAGGGCTCAGACAGTAGTAAGAGCTAAAGCACACTATGCCCAGTACACTTCAACAACAGATAAACTTCGCCTTAGACAGCCAGGATTAAGATTTGCAACACAGAGAACACATTTCACAGCAAATCCAAGTAATTTCCCATTTCTTAGTTGCGATCTTGTTTATGTTGTGTCTAGAGCAAGTGTAACTTGGCAGGAGCAATACTCTACAGACAGATATGGCAGCAGAAGGAAAGAAAGCAACTCTAAAAATAAAGGCAGTATCATACGCAGAAGAAGTATGCACTCACTATCAAGGGGGTGAAAGGGATGGTGGAAACCCATGCAACAAATAGACCGACCAGTCCTTCAAAAGAACATTGCTACTTTTCTTTCAGCAAATGGAGCAGGACGATGATGTTAATGCTGAGCATGCAAACAGACTGATAAGCCACAGGTAGACATATCACAAGGGCCAACATTTAAAAAAGTTAAAAAAAATAAAAAACAAACTGAAATAGCGACGTAAATGCAATTTTGTAGGTAAAATTACACACTAGAATATATTAAATGAGATTTAAGGTTTAGATGTTAGTATTTAAGAAGTGCCAGAATTCAGCTGTTTTCTACCAATGTATTATTTCCATACCCACTTTTTTTCAGGCCAGGAAGGAACTGCTGTCTTACCCAGTGCAAAGAGCAAACGGTATCTTAAAAAGTGATATGAATACAGAACTATCAATTTCCTCACATGCTTTCCTGTATGCTTGACACTGATAAATGAGCACCAGAAGAATAGCCATTAATACTGATAATCACCATTTTCCCAGCCACCATTTTACTCAAGAGATTGAACTGCACACTAAAGTAACTGAACACACTAAAGTAAAAAGCATCCATCAATTTGGAATGTGCAGCTTGTGCCACCCAGGGAAGAGTGCCTGTGCCACTTGGTATCTTCAAGTACAATTCTAATACGCTTCAGCTACAGCTCATCATTTTTGCACTGTGATTCTCAGATCTCCATTCAAACTTCAGAAAAGAGAAAATTTGGATAAAATGACCTAGAATCAACAGGGACCCTGGGGAAAAGTGTAGGACTGAACGATCAGTCAAGTCCAACCTACACTCACCATCACTGGCATTACCTCACCCCCATTCATTACAGCCCTTCTGTGGGTAAGGCTGTAATCCAGAAAGCAGGCAGGAGGCTGTCTGGCTTCCAAACAGACCTACCTGGGATAAGGCAAAGATAGTCCTTTCTGGGATTTTCCTCTGGCTTTTTCTGTTCTGCTTCCTTCCTTCCGTACATTTTGATCCTTGTCATACTTGCTACTCCAAGGCTTTCCCTTCCAGTCAGCTCCAGCCTTCTGAACTTTTTTAAAAGTGTTGCCACTGAAGAACTATATTAAATCTCTGTGAATGTACAAACACAACATTTTCATGTGGTATTTTGTGCAATATGGCCTTGCCATAAAGCAAGGCACCTCACCAGGTTTACAGACTTTGGCTGAAACCATGAGAAAAATAACATCTTTGAGAAAGGACTCGCAAAGTTATTTTATCAGTATTAAAATGTATATTCTCCTCTCCTTTCCGAGAACAAGATTACGTTCATTTTGGAATAGAGAAAAAATAATCTCTCTTCCACTCCAGGTGAGGCACACACTCCTCTTGGATAAATGGAAAAATTATGGGTAAAGAAACACCTTCCATGAGGAAAAAAAAAAAAAAAAAAAAAGTACCAGACACATAGTAAAAATCAACAAACTTTATAAAACAGAATTTTATTTGAATCATTGGATAATTCTGGTTGGAGAAGGCCTTTGCACATCAACAAGTCCTATCTCCTAGATCAAAGTGGGGCTACCTTCAGTTAGATCAGGTTGCTCACATACTTGTTTTTATCAAGCTTTGAGTATCTTCAAGCATGAAAAATATTCATACTTTCTGGGCAACCTGCACTGATACTTGATCACATTTACAGTGAAATTTGTTTACTCTCTCGCTGTGACTTATCTGTTACATACTTTTGCGTTGCACCTACAAGATGAGCCTAATCCATCACCATCCACAAGAAATCCCTTCAATTTCCTCTTCTCTGAGATTAATAAGCCATGTTTCCTTCCTCTCTTGGTCCATCATTCTGTCTGTCAGTCTACTTGCTATTTTGATGATACTCCATTGGACTCATTTAAGGTTTTCAATCTTTTTTCACAAGGTTAATTAACACAGCTTTTTGTTGTTCCTCCTTGCTAATCTCTTAAAAATTCTTTGCTTGACATTCTAATAGAAAATGGGAATAACATTCAAAAGGGAACAAAATGGGCTCTTTGGAGCATGAAGTCACCTGGTGGCTGCAACCACCCAGACATGCATCCTAGCACATCTGTGGATGCCCATCCAATCCCAAGGTCCAAGCCATCTGCTGCTCTGGCAGGGAGCTGATTAGCTTCCACAGCTTTCAGAGGCAGCCCAAGCAACGCAGCTCTAAGAGTTCTCGAAGCCTTCCTTAGAACTCAATATGCTAGTTTCACTACTCCTTTCTAGCAAAATACACAGAAGCCAAGTTACAGCCAAGCTGTCTATGTTACACAAGAAATCCATTCTCTGTGTTTCCTCCAGCATCAATTCAATCAGAACAAGTGCTCAGTGTCTACAACTATTTCTGGGATTGCACTAGGATCCATTCCAACCTCTGGTCAGCTTCACAATTCTCCCACACTGGCATAGGAAACCTGGTTACTTCAACATTATCCAAAACCAGATCCATGACCCCTGCGCTCCCCTGTGCCCAGCAGAGCAGAACAAACAGCAGCAGGTTCTCTGATTGACCTGCACAGCCAGCACAGGTTGCAGAGGTTCACTCTGGATCTTCCTGCAGAAAGAATAGGACACTTTTCTTCCCACAGCGCTTCTGGGAGCATTAACTGACCCGAAGGAAGGTGCATAAAATCAGTACAAGGCAGGAAGTACTAAGCCAGAAAAGGAGGAATGATTGATCTTTTGTGGAATTAGGTGAGGTTCATAGAATTGATAGGTTTCTTTCTTTTTTTTTTTTTTTTCCTCCCCATCTCTGAGGAGATTATGAAGGTAATGGATGATTTTTTGAGGGAATATCCTGTTAAGATGCTGGCAATGCACCACCACCATTATGAGTGTACTTAATGAATGAAAATGACCACATCCGAGAGAACAGAATTAATCAGTGAGGCATGAAAGATGAAGAAAACACAGGATGTTGGGGAAAGGAACAGATCATTATTTTAAAAAAATATTAAGCTGACTCATCCATTTGAGATTCCTGCTTTAACAACACTTTGCCCACAACACAGAAAGAAGTGTTTTTCAGGTAAAAGTTCATGGAAGGTAAATCACTTCAACCATCACCACTGAAGCAAAGTATTGATGTGAGGATGCTAATTGCCATCTAATGTTTTACTGTATTTAATTGAACTGCTAAGTGGTGTGGGTGGTTTTTCCCTCAGAAAGGTTGTGTGCGCTCTACACACCAACAGCTGCTAGTGATCTCAGCTGGGATGCCACCACCTGCCCACATCAAGGCCATTACATATTAGCTCCTCAAACAAAATACCTTAACAACATCCCTGGGTATGTGTTTCATCCACCTTTATTTCTTTCTTTATTTCTTTCCTCCTCTCTCTCCCATAGCATTATAGTTACACATGCTGATGTCTGAGAGTTACTGTCTGTGGACACATGGTATCTAGCCCTCTGCTATGGCACTGTGCAGGAGGCTGCCCAGCATCCCACAGCACAGCACATGAGCCTCATCTGTGTTTGACACGTTTCTACTACGTGAAAATAAAAATTGCTGTTTGCCAGCAATTCAATTATAGCTGCGGTTACTGGCTTGGATGTCAGGGTCAAAAAACAAGCTGCAGAACACAGACCTCATGCTCCCTGTATGGAGCCAGGTTCTCATCTGGCACAAGCTGGCAGGGCTCCACATTGAAAGCCTATAAACATGGTCTTTGCTTCATCTGTAAGATTCAGGTTATCTTAAATTTGACAGCCACTGAATGAAACCCGTACTCTTGGGGGTTCAGAACCAAATGACTGAACTGACTTGTTAAATTATGTTTCATTAGCAGCAGGAACATTAAAATTGCACCCTTTGTTGTTTGAGCTTTCAATTTGATTTTTTCATGACTGTCTCATCATTCAGTTTTCTAAAGCAAATGATTCTAAAAGGTTGTTCAAAGGGCATAAAAAGCAGTAATAATGATATTCTAAGCGATCAGAGTTGGGGGCTGGGATTTGTGGTTAATTTTTCAAGTTTTAGATGAAACTGAAACTTCCCAAAGCTTCTCAGGCCATCTCAATGATTTAATATCCAAACAGCTCAAGTACTCTATCAAAACACACAAGATCATCATAATACCAGAGCTTTGCACACCTATCTTTGAGGAGCCTTGGTAAGCTGCAATTTGATATGCATCACACCAAAAAAAAAAAAAAAAAAAGGCTAGCTGCCAGCAAAAGAGGAAGAGACCAGGAAAACAAAGTTTGAAGTACTGTGACAATTCATCAGTTATGTACTAAGGGGATGGGGAGGAGGGGAAGGAAGAAAAAACGAGTGAAGAATAGCTGACTTAAGCCTGTAAAGAGTCAGTAGGTTTAAATACACTTCCACAGAGATGGAAATCACATCTGGAGCCTGTATTACCTTTTTCCACAGAAGCTGAGCATACTCACTTGTGAAATCTTAAACAGCAAGAAATGAAAGTAACCTAAAATAAAAACCAGACTCACATAAAAGATTCCAAAATATCATCTTTAGGCAACATAAAGAGCGTGGAAGTTGACCTAAGTAACTCTTTGAAAACATTAAAAACCCTGCTTATTAACTTCCTACAGTTATTCTGTGTACTCCCATACATGATCATTTTCTGCTCCCACAGCTGCTCTTGCAAACAGCAGCCCCTAAGATAGATTTACAATGCAGGCACCTAGACTAGCTGATGAACTTCAAGACTAGAGGATCACGTTACATTCTGAGCACAGCAGTAGCTTGTTTTCAGGAACAAAAAGCAACATCCAATTATCATGTGGAGATTCAAGTCTTGCTGTTTATCACCAAAGATAAGAGACTCGTGTTAGTCACTGGGTAGCTTCTGAGAATTATTCAGGATAATAGCCTTAACTGCCCAAAGCAGCATGTTTAGGGATTGTCTTACCAAGAGCTCTTCCCATCCTGTGTCACACACCCATGAAGCCAGAAAAGGTGCTGAAGCTCCAGACCTGTGAGGGGTGCTCAGAGCAGGCTGCTGAGGACACAAGAGCTGCTCTGGGATGGTGATCTGTGTCAATTATGATTGTGCACTGTAGTCCAGTTGAAATTCCCAGGGAAATCAAAGAAGGTATGAAGGTATGCCACCTCTGAGTAGAATATAGTCTCTCCCTTTGTACAGAAAAAAAAATAAAAATCCCCCTCTCTCTTGAAATTTGTTCAGTCCACAACAAAGTAATGAGTCCCACTCTAATGAGTGAAATTAATGGTTTAACTGAGAAATAGAAATTGAGAAATGTCTATAAATGCCAGATAGCTCACCTGCATTCAGGGAGTTCTGGGACAACCCGTTGCTGGAGTTCAGGAGAACATTATGCCTAAATATCACTACAGGCCAGGAAGTGGTGGAAACAAGGTGGTGGTCCGACCCCATACTCGTAGTCACAGGAGAAGTGATTTTGCTATTTTTACCAATTTGTATTTCTCACAGGTGCTGCAGGCGCACGAGACGCAGCCAGAGATGTCACTCAGATTTCAACCACAGAAGTGCCAAGAAGTTCCCTCTGAACAGCAGGCAGCACTTCTGTGCAGGTGACAGAACACTGACACAGATTGCCCAGAGGCTGTGGGGTCTCCTCCCTGGAGGTCTCCAGAAGCTGCCTGGATGTGGGCCTGGGCACCCTGCTCTGGGTGGCCCTGCTGCAGAGAGAAGTGGGCCAGAGGGACCCAGAGAGCCCTGCCATCTTCAATCCATTTATAATCCTGAGAACACATTCCTCCCACAAACTGTGTACTCATTTGCAGCACAGGTTCCAGCACTCTTGGGACCCATTCAAAAGCAGCTGTTGGACAAGCAAGGTGAACATCTGGAGCACACAGCTAGCAGGGATTCCCCTTGCTGCAACTTATCTGTTACATACTTCTGCCATGTATCTTCAAGGTGCTGAATGGCTGCCCTTCATCATGTGCGTTTTATCTGCAGTTACTGCACACAGATCACTCCTCCGGTTCATGGCAGGGAAGCCTTCCTGTGCCGCCAAAACACTGCTGGCTGGTAATCAGCACTAATTGAGGGCAGGAAAAGGGTTATTTGGAAGTAGCGTAGCCTAGAAATTAAGCCCAAGCCTTTTGAATAGGAGACTGCAGGATTATTCACTTCACCAAACCTATCTTTGTTTTGCTGAGTACTTCTTAACCCACAAAGTCTGTAAAATACAGTACCTTTTAATATCATGAGCATGATTTATTCCTTGTCTACGCAAAACCAAACAGGCAACAAACTCTGCAATTGCTAAGAATGGAAAATAACCCAACTCTTCTCATTAGTGGCATTTGTGTCAAAGCACTTTGAATTTTTACACTGTAATTAGAAACTCACGGCTTTCCTCTTTATATGCTTGATATCACACATATTGTACAAAATGCAAAGCCTAGGAAAAATCTATTAACAAGGTGTGAATAAGTCAGAAGTGCAACATCTTATCTAATTTGTCATACACTGTGTTACGAAGTGGGGCAAAAATATTAGTATTTAATAAAACAAGTTGCTTATAAAAGGCGCTTTGAAAAGAACATTCAATAATTATGGCCAGCAGCAGAGCTCCTTCATAACCTCTTTTCTAAATCTCAATAGGAGCCTTTCAGCAAAATGCACTTTTCTATTTTAACTCATCACTAATTTGATGTGTATAACCTGACAAACAAGAACAACTTGACTCTTAACACAGACTACAGAAGAGGACCTCTCCATAGCCTATGCTACTATTTTTGAAGTATGCTGCTCACTTAAATCCTCACACCTCACCACAATTGGCTTCATTTAATTTCCCCACTTCCCTTTCCAGAACTCACATCACTGGGGATGCAACGCATATAGTTCACCAGGATCACTGCAAACACAAGTGCAATGCATTTTCTTTGGGGAAAAAAAAACAAGGAAGCATCTTTAACTTCTCCCCAAAGGAGCACCAGGTTCAGGCAACAGAAGCCATAGCCAGAACTGTCACTGGGGCAGAGAATTTGAGTATCAGCACAGAAACTGTAGGAATGTGAAATCCATGCCCACAGCCAGCTGGCTGTCAATGAGTGATTGATTACTTCCCCCCAGCAAATTACAGGAACAACCAAATTTGAGGTGACTGGTTTCATTTCAAATCTTGATTGTGGTTCTAAGCACCCATCCAACCCAGCAGGTCTCTAAGGGACTTTGTTAGGGTTTCTGTTTCAATAACTTTCTTAAGCCAGAGTAAAAAGCTACTACCCTTTGCCAGGATATGCATAAAACCAAGCCCAAATCCCAGAGCGTTGCTACCTTGATAGGTAAAACAGATTAGAATGCACCAAAAGGAGGAAGAAGAGAAAACCTTCTGCCTCAGATGAAGCATGGCAATGACCCACAGATATTTTTGCTCAGTTCCTCTGGAATGACAGATCCTTGCGCTGCAGCCACAGTGCAGTGGTTGAGGATATGAAGGCCTTTTTTATTACTGTTCCTTAATGTTTATTTTACTGTCTGTCTGTGCAACCATAGCCTCGCAGCATAATGAGCATAATGAGCCAAATTATTCTCTACTACTGTAAATCGGTGAAGGTCCATTGATCTCATTACACAAGAGCAATTACACTTGCAGAGAGTGTGGGTGACTATTTCCAAATGAGGAAATAGAGCAAAACCACTAATACTGGGGAACATAATTGAGGAACAAAACACAAACCGATCGCAGCCTTTTTACTTCATCTGAGCAGATATTCACAGCAAAGAGTTAAATAGTTTTAAGCCACCACCCACACTGACAGCTTTGGAGACTTCCACCACTCCGCAGAGCTGAATAAAGGCAGCTTCCTTCCTCTGTGAAGCTACCAGCTCCTGGACCTCATTTGACATTTTCTAAAGCATTCTTTCTTGGATTCCTTAGTGATCTCCAGTGCCACTAAATACTAACTGCCCTATTCACCATTGGCCACCGTAGTGACATCTGCCAACTGCAGCACAGAAACCTTAGCAATACCTCTGCTAAAATAACAGACTAAGCATCTGGTGGACTTCATGCATGTGTTTTATGATTTTGGGAAGGGGGAAATCAGGAGGGAATAGAAGACTTCAATCTCTCCGTGATGCATTTTCTTATCTACAATTTTAAAAGGAAAAAAAATAAAAGGGGAAGGAACTCTTGGAACATTTTAAAGACTCAATATCTGTTACCTAATTCTAGTATACAGCAGGAAGTTATAGCAAAACATGCATATACACACAAAATGGCTTAAATAGACAAAATGCAGCTTTCTTTTGCAGAAGTACACGTGCAATATTAAAAAAACAAAACAAAAACCTGCTCATACAACTGCTTTGGACTCCCATACTTAGCTCAGAAAGAGGCTGGGGAAATGCTGCAGTCTGCTGATCAGTGACTAGGGGCCCCTCCCAGTGGTCCTCCCAGATGGTTACTATTAAGGAGAGAAAAGTTTGCTCCACAGGGCAAAAGCCACACACATTACCCAGGATCCTATGGATCCCTGAGAACAGGATTTTGGGAAAAATCAGCAGAAAACTCAGGCTGCTTTTTTAAATGCCTTGTGCTGCTATGATGGCCTCCCACAGCTCTGAGCATTGGTCTCAGAACCCCTTCCCCCCCCAAAAAAAAAAGCTTGCATACCTCTCAGGTCAGCACCAGGTACAGACTATCTCAGAGGGACAGAAGGTGAGAAGGACATTTATCTATTTTTAAAAAAATAAATTTAAGCCAAATTAATTGGAATCAAAGTGCACCATCGCAGACAAGGAAAACATATGGAAGAAGCCATGGTGTAAATCCAGTTGTGCAGAAAAGACCAATCTCTGCTCCAAGAAAAAGGTTGAAGAGCCCAACTCCTGATGCTGGAAGTAAGGCTGTTTGGATTTGAGTAGTAAGTGCAAAATGCCACTCATTCTAATGGGAGAGCCCCTTAGTGTTTCATTATTTCCATTACCAGTGGGAGGCACACCGTGGCATGAAGGAACCACAGCTGCAGCCCTCTCAGACGCTGCTTCATGGCAGGGGCCATTCCCCAAATGTGAGGTACTAGTCTTAAAACTTGATAGCTTTTAACATCATTTTTCCAGCTCTGCTTTGTACAGGAGCCAGGGGAAAGGAAAACCTAGCAAAGGGCAGAAAACAAGAACTGTATTTGTTTGTGGGTAAAGAAGAACAAAACCTAGAAGGGAAAAGGGCTGCTCCGGCTGTTCCACTGTCATTCTGTAAGGGACTTATATGTGAATACAGAGGTCATGAGCTGCAGAGCAAACTGAAACAGGGATGGCAGATTGAGGAACTCAGTCAAGGTAAAGACCTGCTCATACTGGAACAGTAGAGCTGTTTGCTGTAAACATGGCATGCTAGGATGTGGAGAGAGTTAATTTATCCCAAATGACAACAAAATGGTCACACGCCTTCTGTCAGACTCATTCAGTAGGATAGTAGAATCTTATATCTCTGTGACAAAATCAAACCTAGGTTATCATCAGGGTGCCTTTTGACCATGGAAGGAATGCAAATGAGGCTTTTAAAAAGGGAGCCAGCACAGAAGTCACAGCAGCACTTTTTGGGGAGGCAGAAGGAAAGGAAGATTTTATCAACAGTTGAGACACATTTATTCAACATGGGAGGATTGCATATGTATGTAATGGCATACAGTGCAACAAAAAGCACTAAGCTTTACTTCACTGTATTCCCATTTAAGACAGAACAAAAAAAAATAATACAGAAGAAATGTGAAGGTCTGGACAGATGAGGATTCTTTTGTGCTCTGACAAAAGAACAAATCTAACTGTCTTAAAATGACATAATTAAGATCTCTTCTGGTAAACACGAACATTTGGATAGTACAAATTAGCAGATAAATATGTAAACCTCATTGCAGTGATTTCTTTCTCCATTTGAGAGGCCATCTGCACATCTGATGTTGGCATTAGGCATTCATTAAAGGCAGGGAATATTCAGCAGAGGCTAAAAACCAAAAGCTGTCTTCAGTGACCACTCTAAATAGTGGTAACAAGCCATGCAATCCTACTGTTAGGATGTTTTAAGGTTAGTTATCAGCCTACAACCATACAGTGTCAAAGGGAAGCTTTCTGGATGCTTAATTTTAAGTCAGTTCATAAGAGCAGTTTGTGTAAGGTATCAGTAATGTCCTTCACAGCATTCCAGGATTCCTTTTGATTTCAAGAGGAGACCTGAGGAGTCTGCACTTCTGACACAAGAGTAATAGAGGGAGGAAAACAAAAAGCACTAATGCAAATGTGGCATTTAAATTGGAAGAGAGATTCAAAGAATGGAACACCTGGAAAACCAGCAATCTATACTGCTCTCAGCATTGTCGGTCCTACACTCCACACAACTTTCCAGGGCAGATGGGTGATGAGAAGGGCTAAAGATGGCAGCACAGCTGCAGAGCCACTTGGGGAATCAGGTGTCAGACAAAGCTGCACAAGGAGTTAGTGCTAAATGGAAGAGAGGGTCCTCATTGCATGAGAGAAGGGTCTGAAGGGACAAGCAAGGTTCCAGGCAAAATGGCAAGTACAGGTCAAGAGCAGATAATCATTTAGAGGGGGGGGCACATCCAAAGGAGACTCTCACATGCAGTGGAGAGAGAAAAGGGGACTAATGTTGAATCAGGAAATGCGTCTGGACAAAGAGGCAAATGCAGGACAATGAGGGGAAAGCATCCTGCTGTACAATTATGGATATACTTGAGTACAGAGACTGCATTTGAAGGTCAAGTGATTTTTCTTTTCTGTCTCAGTGTCTCTTTCTAAGTGGTTCAAAGGTAATCTTTCCTCTTCTCTGCATCACATAGTAGGAATTTACTAGAAGTAGTATTTTTGCAAGACACGCTTGGGACAAAATCCAACAAACAATTATAAATCCGCTTAACTTCAAGCACTTAAGCAGTCCTGTTGACATTAACGAGACTACTTGTACACTGTCTTAGGCAACTGTGGCATGTGTGCATGAATAGTGCCTAATTAAACTTGCAGTTTTATGGCAGCCTCTGTCTCTTCTGTTTTACCTCCACACTATGACCCATCTTTCTGTACACACCCTTCAAACCTTCTAGCTTCTGGCTAACATTATTCAAGAAGTTTTTGTTTGTTTTTAATAAAAACTGGAAATGTTGCAGCCGTTTTGATAATATATGGAACAGTGCTGCTACAACATCAGCTACGCTAAATTTCAAAGGTGAAGCAATCAAATTCACCCTACAACATACATATAAAGTTATCAATCAGGCCGTTCTGAGCACTGAGTTGAAGATTTTACAAGGAACATCCCCTCTGCAAAGTAATAAAAAGATCAGTTTATCTCAACAATAAAATAGCAGATGTTAGGACTTATTGCAGGACAAGAAAAAAAATATGCAATTCCCCACACTAGAAGTCCTCTTAAAATATTTCATGGTGTTCAGCGCTACATTCCTTATGCTGGTATTTCATTTTCTGGAAGAAGGAAAAAAAAGTGTATTTCAGAACCGATGTCAAAACTCTCATTACCAAAAATCCCAGAAGGAATGGTTTATTTCCTATTCAAAAATAAATAACCCATTCAAATACAGCAGGTGAATTAAGCCCAGACGGGGAGGCAACAAGATACTGCTCCCACTCAGAGCTGGCTACTGGCAGCTCTGGGGTGAGAGAGATTTTAATAAACACACTTCTGTGACAGCAATACCTTAAGAATCTCACCCAGAAGTACCATCAGTTATCAATACTGCATTTTTCCTGCTCTGGTTGAGCTAGTTTGACAAAAGTGATCTTTAAATACTCAAGACTTTGTGATTACTGCTTTTTTTTCTGAGAGAAACCCCTTCATTTTCCTAATACTGACAACATTTATATTTTCCTTTGGAAGAAAAAGATTTGTCTTCATCACATCTGTTGGTAGCTTCCTTCATTTTATCCTTTTCAACTTTGAGCACAGCAAGGAAGAAATATTTGCATGCTAATGCAAATCAGAGCATGAAAGCAATCAAACAGAAAGTAAAATTGTCTCTGAAATTACCGAATTCTTTCCTCCACCCATTCATTATTAATTCAGCATTTTCCCCTCACTACCGACCACTGCCAGTTTGTCCTTTAATCAGAATTAAAGTAAGTTCTCAGGAAGTCAACACTGCACCAAAAAAAAGAAGAAAAAAAAGAAAAGGAAAAAAGGCAAGAAGCTATTTTTTGAATATGTAAGAAAACATACAGGCAAATTAAAATAATACCCCAGGTCTTTCAGAATCCAAAATTTCCAGGTAGCTGTTGCCCTTTTCTATCTTGAGGACAAAATTTAAAAGAGGTAGAAGAAATAAAAAAGTGTTATTCTTGCATAGTCCAGTCTCATCTAGTTTTATATCGCTATTTACACAGCAATCAGATCACTGTAACCTACTTTTTTAAGGGCAATAGCTGCAGACATGCTTGGGCTCCAAGCACGAGAAACACCTACTGCAGGAGTAGGTAGGTGGTCTGGCAAAGCACGCTAATAAAACAAGTATGTGTAGCCTGTACAATGCATAGTAGGCAGAGCAGTGTTTTTTTGGCTACTGCATTGATAAGTATTACGTTAAAAGGTATTATGCTTGAATTCTGAAACAAAATGAACCCCTAGTGATTTTAATGGGGGATATTTGGCTTTAATAATGCTACTTAAACTTCAATATCAAGTTATATAACCTGTGTCTTCGAACTGGGCAATTTCATTACTTTCTCCTTTAAAAAGTGGCTGTAATAACTAAGCTTTTAAGTTGTTTTCCCCATAATAAATAAATGAAGCTAAAAGGCACTTGTCAGCACTGAAGAGTTGGATATAGTCCCATAGTGGACATTAAGGATACAGATAGGATCAAGCCAACAAAACACTTACAGAAAGGGTTTTTCCTATTAGCTGAAGCAATTTTGAAATTGAGATTCAGTAATATGATTTTAATGCCAGGTGAATGAGGTCAGGCAAAGAAGAAATTACATCAGCAACAACAGGCAAATTCTTACCAACTTAATGTCTACAAATTAGAGTAAGCTCTCCTTCCAAAACCATTACTGCATCTATAAGTACGGAGGAAACTAACAGCAAATCACTTCACCATGGAGAACATGCGAGAACAGAACTAAATTACAATAATTTTTGTCATTATCTCTTACAGGCACATTAAGAATGAAAGATGTTAGTGGATCCACCTCTTCCCTGAGCAAAAGGATAACTAATGATGAAAGTAAAGCCAATCCTCCCAGTCTGAGGACAGTAAAACTGTCCTCCCAATTTCCCTTCCTGTAGCTTAAATTGGTGTCCTTCTAGCAGCCACTTTCCAGTTCGTAAATTTCCCAAGTCACATGCTTACAGTGGCACAGACCCAACAGGTTGTGCAGCTAAGCTCTGAGATTCAGAATCACTGAAGACTTTGCCCCCCTGCAGAGACGGGAGGTAGAACAGAGTTCAAGTCAGGTAACCAAAACCAGAGCAAAACTTAAGCACTGCCCAGGTTTAGATCCTAAACTATTGGGATCTTGTTTGTGCAGGGAACCGAGAAGAGAGTACAAGAAAGAAAGGTGAACAACTGCTGCTTTGGGTCACAACATGAATGCAACATTTGCTGCGCACAGGAACATTACAAGTAAGGAGCAGACCATATGGTCACCACTGTCTGCCTTCGTGTGGAAAGAAACACTGACCTAAATTAAGGATCTTGTCATCTTAACACCTTTAATCTAGTTAGTTGATGTATTAGTGTACTCTTTCTCTCAAAATAGCCTGCCTAGCCCTTCAATTAGCTGATGTCTACTGACAACTCTTATTTACTTCTACAGTGCACTGCCTGTTACCCTTGTGGTAAAAGAAAGATTATTCCTTAGGCATCTACATGTTAACATCTTAATTATGCTCAGAGATACTGAGTCAAAACAGTTAAGTCCTCTTAATATTTTACCTCTTAATTTCCACCCTTTATTTATGGTTTTTCCCCACCTCCAAGTTAAATAGGCCAGGACTAATTACATCTTCATAACCTGCACTACCTGAAACCATTAATCATTTCTGCTCTTTTCCACTCCCTATCTCAATCTTCGCACTTTTCTCTCTTTAACACAGTGACAGAAGAGAGCAGAAAGCTCCAGATCTGATTTTCATGTGCCAGAACAATCTTTCCAATCTCAAGTTCTCAATACTTTGTTTGCTTTCCTTTCTAATTGCTGCCATAAACTCTACAACAGCTCACCCAAACAAAACATCTCTCACTCTACATTTTCTAAAACTTCCCTGTTTCGCATCACATAGCAACTATTTGGCATTTGGGCCTACCAGATCACCTCCCTTCATTGTGTGACCCCAATAGCAAGAACATTTGCCATGGAAAGCATGAGTGTGACAGAGGTCCCTATCATGGCATGTAGCAGGCAAGGGGCATTCCAGGGATAAGCTGTTCTTCTAGCAGAACCACCTACCCTGTATAAAATACTTCAGTGTTCACAGGAACAGCAATCCTGTTCCTACATGGCCCAAATCTAAAAGAGATACTCTCCTCAGTTCTTTAGATTCTACCTCAAACATTTATTGCAACCGAAAAGACAAACTGAGATAACCTAAGGCAGTAACACCACATCAGCTCTCCAGCTAATGCTGAAGAGACGTGGTTTAGGTCTCTGCCTCACTGCACATCAGTGAGGAAGCAAAAGTGAGGGAAAAAAAGCAAATACTGATGAAAAATTAGTTCCAGCAAATACAAACTGCTATTGGAAAGTCTTTCTTTTCTTTCTTCCTCCCAGGTTGAAGTCTGTCTAAGCAAAACAACCAAAACCTTGTCAGGCCTTTGTGGTCAATCCCAGCCACGGCTACAAGTATGCTGGTGGTTACAACTCAAACCGTAGTGCTTGAATTGGTGACGCTATATTATTAAGCACTCCAAAAATAAATACACTGCCTTGACTTTTCAATCTGTAATTTTTTACAAATAGGTTTTGAAGGCACTGAGAAAGTCTACATTTGGTCTTCTTCTTAAAGCCAGACCAGGCCTTCACAGAATGAGTACAGTGGCAATATTTCCAAGTTTTGTTTTTTTGTTTGGAAACTCCAAAGAAGCCACTGCTTCTAAATAAGCAATTAAAAAAAAAAAAAAAACACCACCACAAAGATACATATTTATCTAATGGATCAGTGTAAGGAAGATTCGGAAGCATCAAGTGTCACAAATTTACATTTGCTTTCATTGCTCATTCACAGGATACATAAAGAAATAAAGCTGGCTTTAATGTTATTTAAGATTTGAAACTTAAAAATCTTTGCAGGTAAAGAAATTAGGGCTTTTTTTTGCCCACAGATGTTGGTATTTAGTCACAAAATATCACCTGTCCAGCAGGCTTAGGTAATCCAAAACAGTGCCATGACTGAGGGATTAAGAAACAAAAGGTTACACCTATATGACATAAAAAAAAAAATAATAATAATCAGAGCTTGCCAACCACACCAGTGTGTTAATGGCAAAACAAACCAACCAACCAAAAAAAAAACCAAAACAACCAAACAACACAAAAACAAGATTTGTCAAGAAATCTGCCTACTACTGCGGGTAGTCTTCCTTAGCCAAGTGAAAGAAGCAGTGCCTGATGGGTCTCCCCCCTTTCACCCATCACTCCTGGTCTTTTCCCTCAACAGCACAGATGCTACTTTTCAAAAGGAAAAGGAAAAATATTCTCCTTTCCATGAATCAGCAAGGGGATGGGCAGGAGGCCCTTTTGGAAAAGCAGGCCATTACTCAAGGTGGAGAAGATGGCAGAACTAGGTGGCAGGGTGCTGAGCAAGGAGGGCTCCTGTGGGTTCTTTGTTTGCTCAGGGTCATGCTCAGTATCACATATCTCATTGCTTCTTCCAGGCACCAGATGGTTCATGTTAGCTTTGTCCATGCTCAGCTAGCAAGTGTCAACTGAAAATCTCAGGCCCCAAATATTTCACAGATGAAACAATAATAGGCTTTTTGCCAGCAGCATGGGACTGAATTCCGGCCCCTACTGCATGCTCCAGTCACAGGCAACAAGCCAAAAGCTGTCTTAGGATCTGACCTGCAGATTTTCTTCACATTCCCAAATTGCAGGCCAAAAAGAGCCTGGATCCAGCACCCATCTCCCTCTTGTCTCATCAGTTTTTTTCAAAGTACAGCTGTAAGGTGTTTAGGGAGCTTGGACTAAAGGCTCATGAGAGTTGCCTCAAAAATCCTTTGAAATGGAAGAAAAAAGGCGAGCAAACAAGCCCCTCATTGTACCAATAATTAATTACAGCCCTCAGGTAGATCAAGTTTTCCTCTACGTTTGCTGCTGCGCCCTCTATACTATAAACATTTAGGAACTCCTGTTTCTGTTCTACAGTTGGAAGTGTAAAAGGTCAGCAGAGAAGACAAATCTATGCTCAGGCTTAAGCATTACAATGTGGTCAGTGTGATCCAGTATCAACAAAAACAGCAGTTACTTGGATGAATTAACACTACCTTGCACATTTAAAAACAGTAATTTCCTCTTCATGCCTTCTGTCTGTTTTACAGCATTATTTATCGCTGGGGATGGGAACAGTAAAGCAATTATAAAAATAATTAGGTCAGAAATATTATATCCTTTTTAATAATGTTAATACAAAATATTAAGTAGCTCTTATCAAAGGACCAAGTACTGTAAATAGTAAGAAAACAGTTAAAATAACAGACAAATACCATATGCTGCTTTAGAGAAGCATTACATAGTGGAAAATCATCCTGTTGAATGGATATTGATATACAGTACATGTTTCAAAATTCATTACTTCTTAAAAGAACCCTCAACTAGTTTTCCAATTCTGATTTTATAGACTAGCATGCTGTTTTCTAACATGCTACATTAAATAGTGTTAAAATATAAATAGTAACCAAACAAAACATTCAGGGATCACACTATTGCCACGGTGTTTTAATTTCTCTAGCTGCACGCTACTTCATATTAGGATTATTTTTGTTTCTCTGAAACAAGTGCTGATGCAAGACAGACACAGTGTTGCAGGTTGCCATTAGTATACTGAGTATATCTAGAATAGTCTCATTCTAGAGGATCATCAATGAAAGCCATGCCTATTGCAATTCCTCCTGCACGTCCTTTATCCTTACTGCAAGGACATTCGAAAAAAGCAACTTGACTTTAATCTTTGAATTAAACACTAGATGGAGCCCACTTCCCAACACTGAAAAAATGAAACTCACTGCAAAATTCTTGCAATCCTGTTGAGATATCTTGTCATGCATAAACATGACCAAACAGCTGCAGTGACTGTCATTACTGCAAAGACATATACTGGCCAGTAATTATATCTCTGCATAAAAAAAGGCAGACTTCAGTAATAGGCAACTGCAAAAGAATTTACATTAGCTTGGAATAAGAGACTTAAAATGCTTTAAAAATTCATTATATGCTTAGTTTAAATTTCCATATAAGAAAAAAAGTGCTGGGTTGAGAGAAGAGAGAAATATGGTAAAGTTCAATATCATTGTATTTTTAATAGTAAATTATACTGATTCTGTCTGTACTGGAATTTGGCAGACACGCACATAAATATAAATTAAATATGAAGAATCCTATTTTGGTTATATTTCATTTGTTCTAGTAAGAAAACTCCTCTGTAATGTTTGATAAAACTCCCTCATACTAGTGATACCATGTGTTGAACTAGTAATAAATAAGAAAAAAAAGATGCAACCATACAAGACGTCACTGCAATTATTCTGGTGGGAAATGAGGAGGGAAAAAAGTTAAGTTGCCAAAACTACAACTTAAGCAGCTTCTCTGTAACTGGATAAATGCAGTTATCTCAGGCTTCACTGCAAGCAACTGCCACTTCTGCAATAATGTGGCCACCCTTCAGGTCAGCTCCACAATGCAAAGGTCTGTCAGTGATTCCTGCCTGCCAACCCTTGACCATTTCTCAGCTTGCCAAAGGACATGCTAGCAGGAACATCTAAAAGCTAAGCAGACAATAACGTTGTGCAAAGCCTCGAATAAGATTCCCAGCAATACAATTTTGCTGACAGCTGAGCTATCGCTGATTGCTTTAACCTTTGCCCAGCCTGGGCCACTGATTTTACCTGACTCTTTTCCTAACAAACCTACGGTAACAGCTTCATCAAGGTTGAGATAAGCATGCAGGCAGTTAGCTTCTTCACAAAAGCCTACTTTTCTCCCCCACGAACAGCAACCTGTCTTGTTCAAACAGAATGAACAACCCAAACTGAGCTCACCTTCACTTGCAGGACATTTTCTGAGCCACTTGGGTAGGCCTCAACTAAGAAAATTATTACAACCCAAGTTCACTAACTTGCATCCTGACTGCAAATTCCAGAAGCAAAAAAAATACAGTGTCTGGGGAAAAAAAAAAAAAAAAGTACTTTTTTTATAATAAAAAGTATATAAAATATTTTTTAAAATAAAAAGTACATAAAAGACCATCCCTGCTGATTTCTGTTTGAGACCCATGTAGCTCATCAATACTGTCCCACATCCCTGCTGATAAAAGCTGGCCTTCAGAATTTGGTGGATCACTGCTGTGACATCAGCATCTAAGGGAAACACTTTGAAACCAACCAAAGCCCCTTCAACATGAGATTTGCTGCCAAGGGGTCACAGACTTACCCTCACATGACTGTCAATGAGCAACTCCATAAGCAGCACAGGCAGGACAACTCTCACTCATGCTGGGGCTGTGTGGAAGACCTGATGCCAGTGAGCATACAGGTCGTTCTGATGTTACTATTATAGTTATGAATATCCTTTTTTAGTCGTATTACATTTTTCGTTCAGGTATACTGAAAAACACAGACACCTGCTCTCAGAGAGTAAGGCTAGCACCTAGTATTTATTTCAAAAAAAAAAAAAAAGAGAGAACAATTAGTGTTTATTTGGCACTTGACTTAAAACCACCTGGGAACACAGGCCCATTTGCTTCCTGAGGCTTTTGATTCAATGAAGTGGTTATGTTATTAGCAGGAAAAGTACCTCAGCGACCCCACAAATTAAGTGCCAGCAAAAGGAGGAGATAATCAAAGTACCAGCCACAGTTGCAGGTTTTACTAAATAGTAATGTTTAACTACTTCCTTATCACAATCTTCCTGTACAGCTATAATTTAGGAACCTTTGCCACTGCAATTTTCTCTGCTTCATTTTCTTTACAGCTATGGCTTTATGTGTCAGGTTAAATGCTTCTTCATCAGCACTATTATCCATGCAACAACTGAAAATGAACAACTATGGTAAAAAAAACAACAACAAACCAACAAAAACCCAAAAAACAGGAAAGAAGAAATAGAGACTTTGCACACATATAAAAGAAACTAAAATAAAGGGAACATTATTCAATGTAGTATTTGAGACTAGAGAAAGAAGTGCATGTTCAGTTACAATAGTTACTTAACATAGCTCTGAAGATAGTTACTGTGCATATGATGGAGCAATAAGGTTAAGGTTGAATCCTTGAAATTTTACTTCCTTGAGGCAACAGTCCTGATGGCATTATGACCATGGGGCTTTCAACCTCTGAATATGGAAGGAGCAACAATCTGTGGCCTCCCTGGGACCTCACCCACTGATTCCATCTGATCAACACTGGGATATGGCAGGTTGGAATGACAGCTCACCTGCTATGTGTGGGAAAGCAGATGGGATAGTAATTTAAAAAAAAAAAAAAGTAAAGCAGTGAAAGCCTTTGAAATCTCATTCAGAGTTACTCAACTGTTGCTATTCATATTCACCTTTATTGCCTCTGAACATAAAGCAGGAAAGTCAATCTATAAATTATACTAACTCGCTTCAGGAAAGAACAATAACAAAAAAATCAAGTTAACAAGACAAGAAATACAACCCCAAAACTGAAATCTGGAAGATTCAAATAATTGTTCACTTGTGTATTCATAAGCCGTACACTGCTAAAAGCTTATTTTGTAATTTTGTGCTTGTTTTCAGTGTTTGCTGGACTAACCCAGCAACTATGGAACTAACTATAACTATGAGAATAGTCATAGCTTGAAAAAAAAAGAAGGCAGCTAAAGAAAGCCTCTCAAGGTCTAGCAGCCTTTCCATGAAGAATCTACTTTGTAAGTTTGCTCCAGTGAGATAAATGAAATTGTTAACTGATTTTAACAAAAGTCAGTTGTTTTTTCTCCCCCAGTGTTTTGGAAACCAGTGCAACTGTTGGAATATAGCAAACACACTGTTTCATCAGAAGAAACAAACTGCTTTGTGCAGTTAAAAACTGAGAGCAACAAACCACTCAGAGAATGCTTGAGGCAGGGATATTCCAGAAGGCTATATGCTGCCTTCCTCTGCACGTTACATCCTCCAGCAGAAGTCACTACCAGCCTTGCTGCCTCTCCCCATGACCTTATTACTTGACTTCTCTTCCAAGCATGAAGGCCATGCTAAATTCAAATGCTTTTTAAAGGATCACAGGATAATTCAGGCCAGGAGGGACCTCAGGAGGTCTCCAGTCCACCCTCCTGCTCCAAGCTGGATCATCTGAAATCAGATCGGGTTGCTCAGGGCTTTGTCCAGCTGGACCATGAAAATCTCCATGAATGGAAGCTCCACAGCCTTCCTGGGCAGCCTGTACTGCTGCCTGGCTGTTCTCATGGTGAAAAAGTATCTCTTTTCAACCTTTCTGAACTTCTCTCATTTCCACTTTTGCCCTCTGTCTCTTGTCCTTCTACTGCAAACACTTGGGAGGAGGCTAGGATTGCATCGTAGAATCATTAAGGTTGGAAATGACCACTAAGATCATCAAGTCTAATCACCAAACTATCATCACCACACCCAGTCAAGTTCTACTCTTTCAGCCCTCGTATCTTTGATATTCACCTGCTCATGCAAGCTACATTTTCCTCTCTGATTTAGATTAATAGACTTCAACTTGGCAAAAAATTCAAATAAAACTAAAACAGAGCTAGAGTGAAAAATTAAACTAAGCACATAATCTGCATGGAAATGCTCATCTATGTAGTCACATCAGTTTTCCTCTGACATGCACTGGTGATGGCAATGTTCACATTACAGCCCTTCCAAATATCAAAATGGCATCTCTTCACATGGGTGCAGCACAAGAGCCAAGTGTATACACACAGTACAAAATAGCATGAAAGGCAAGTGAGTTGCACACTGAAGCAAAACTACAAGGAATGCACTCTGGTAGTTTTCCAACTTAAAGAGTTTCCTGTAGTGCACACGTTACAATAAACATGCATTACTAACATTCCTGTGTACAAGAGCTACTACTGTCTCAGGCTGATCAAGGCTTCTTAGCACATCAAAGAGTGGCAATCTGAAGCAGCATGCTCACAGATCTCACTGATCCAGATACAGAATTACCTTGTGCCAGTCAAGCAGAAGGCTTCCTAACTGCAATCCTAGCTACACTGCTGAGGCATCAAAGATACCTAAAAGCAACCAAGAAAATTGCAACAGTGCAACATATGTTCATCCTGCCTGAAAGGTCACACAACACATGATTAGGGCCATTATACTCTAGGACTCTGAATCTGAATATTGCCTTGAGACCAGAGCTTTCCAGCATAAGCTACAAATTTACAAAAAGGATTATGCAGCAATACTCTGGAAATGCTCACAAGTGGAATATCAGGTTTTATCTCAAATTTCTCCGAAACTGTACCTGAGAAGACAGTCTCATGCTCCAGTCCCATCTTCCAATCTCAGACTCTTTGCACCTGTACAACACACTGGTGTGGCAGAGCACGTACATTCAGAGGACTCAAAAGGAAAACCGAGGGCATACAGAATCTCAACCCAGCTGCAACCTGCTGGCGAGCAGCCCACACCCTGCCCCATGCTCACTCCCACACCTCACCCAGAACAAGGCCACCACAACACAAGGCCACACACGTCTTCTCAGTTTCCTCACTCAAACTTAAGCCTGTACATAAATAAGGCCATTGCCACGCAGGTGAAAGGTGAGGCAAGTTGTTTTCCTTGATTGAGTCCCATAGTAGTAACAAGTCACTCCTACAACGTCTAAGTAGCTCAGAGATAAATCCCAAGGCTTTTAAGCTGCCAACCACCCCCAGCCAGCTCTTGGAGGCAGCTTTCCTTCCATGGACAGTGCTGGCTGAACTCTTGACACTTCCAGTTGCATTTCTGGAGGAGATCTTAAGGCTGATGCATTTGCAACAAATATTTTTGCTGCAGCTGCCTAGTTACCTTTAATTGAAAGACCCAAACACCAGAGTGTCATCCTCAGGGAGCAACAGTGGTTCCTCACATGATCTGCATTCAAGCAAAGAACGTGACCCTGACAGAGCTCCATTTCACACATCTCAATGAAGACTGCTTGGGATGGAAATCTTATTCCATAGGAAATTCTGGTCCAATATTTAATGCAGATGAATCCTCAGCACACCACCTCTAAAAGTTCACACCACAGGCAACACCAGTAGTAGGTACAACACAAAGGACTGTACAGTATTTTTCCAAAAAGCCATCCAATGAATTCATACTTTTCTATCTGAATTGTTTGCAGAAACAACTAAATAAGCCAGGAAAGAAAAATTAAAATGTTCTAAGCCATTGCTTCACAGTATGCCTTACAGAAAAGTCATTTTATAGTTATCTTATAAAATGATGTTATTTCAAATTAATTTACTGCACATTAATTCCTTCACCTTTGCTAACAATAAAATAAGAAAAAAAAATCCACCAAAGAACATGTTGCAATTCAGTAAGCTTTGCCTGTTGCTTCCACAGAATTACACCCCCAAAACAGACCAAGCTTTTGTCAAGTCCAACTAACAATAAATAACATTGCTCCTCTTTCCCTCAAGAAAACACTCCTCTTTCTCTCCAGAAAATGTAAGTTGAACTTATTTTGCAGACTCACCAAAATTGTCCACATCCCAGGAGGCAGCAGCGTGTCATTCATCGAGTCCATGGTTGCAGCATGGTCATAGCAATCAGCACGAAAACAAAGGGGAAAAAGAAGAAAAAAAAAAAAGAGAACGCTTGGGATTAAATGAACACCACAACACTACAGCTTTATGTAAAGGTTGCATTAGAGAATGGATTAAATGGACTGAACACCCCCCAGACTGCAACAAATTCTAGGAAGGGAGAAAATGGACGCAGTAACAATGGCACAATGATAAAAAAAAATAATTACAGTTTAGCAATGATCTGTCAAGGCTGGCATCATACAGGTTTTGAGAATAAAACAACTCTTCTACTGTACATTTTTTTCTCCCCCATCAGTCAGGAAAAGGCAGGCAATATCAGATATCAGATAAGGTATGTTATTCTCTGATGCTGCAGACAATTCTAGATCTTTGACAATCAGATGTAAGATTTGTTGGTAGGAAAAAGAGTCAGAAGTGACCCACCCCACAGTGACTGATAATTTTCAGTAACCTCAGTCAAGGAAAAGGGACTGATAATTTATTCCTTACAATTAAGTGACTTGAAACCTATTCTACAGCTGTGTATCTTTGCTCAGTTATGTTCCTGCAAACCATCAAGAACACCCAAGCCGAAGTGACCACAATCAGCATCAGCTCTTTCCTACTAACAAAAACCCAAAGAACAAATGTTACAGTTTTCCCAGGCTCAGAATTGATTTCCTTTGGTAACAGCTCCAAAACATTCAACTAGGTTAGTTTATTGTTATTATTACCACTGCTATTATCTCAGAGAGGGATTGCTTTGAACACATCTTTACAAAATTCTTATTGCTGTAGGTTGACCTAAGTAAATTGCCTGTACACGTGTAAGAGCACCAAATCGCGTGTCCTTCTTTGGACCGGAGAAACTGATTGCATCTGCAAGTTCAGGAGGAGTAAAAGGTTTTGGGGCAGCTGATAGCAAGGCACTGAAGCCTGCAGCACAGAGGAGGAGGCCAGGAAGGAAATGCCAACTGTGTTATCCCCGCAGCTGTATCAGCATCAGGTTTTGGCCATCGTGCAAACAGTACCAAGGCTGACAAGATGCCAAGGAGGCAATAGCCTTTGCAAATCTCTCACAACAGATTGGGAAATTTTCCCATCTGATAGGCTTGGGCCATCCACACTTTTCAAGCTATCTGTCCTCAGGAAGACACGCACCCTCACAACTCAAAGATTTTTGAAGGGATCATGGCAACATTTTAACCTCCAGAAGCTCCAGACAGGCTACAAAGGCAGTGAACCTCTTGCACTGACCCTGGGATGGTTTTTTTTTTTTTTTGATCACAGCAGAAACCGTGTCATATGAAGGAAACATTCTCTGTTAGTATCAAAAAGGGAAATACAGTTGGCACAGCCAACTCATTTGCAGCCCCCTACTGATAATGGTTGATGAGCTACTTCCTCCTCTGCTTCCACAGCCCATTAGTAAGACAGTAAGGAAGACTGCAGAAGGATGCTGATTGCTCATGTATTTCACTTTGCTGGCCAACAGTTTTTGTTGCTAGTTTTGTAGGAGTGCTTTTACAAAAGAAGCCTTTCCAACTCCTTCACGTGAAACATATGGTCAGGGAGAGGGAAAAGAGGTTGCGAAAGATTTTCCTCTACTTCTGATTTTGTTTGTCAGTCCTGTAAAGAATTGCTCTTCCCCAGAAATGTGACCATGCATCACTATATGTAACTGCAGATGGCTCTCAGGTATTGCTTCTCCCTCCTGCAAGGGAAGTGGAGCTTAATGGAAGAGCAATTTCACTGAAGCCGACATATTCCAAGATACTCCCGATGTCTGTAACGACCACTGAGCAACCAGACTAAATGCAGGACTTCAAACTAAGGAAAGTAAGAATGAGATGGTGACATGAAGCAAGATGAACATTGATGAACTTGCCAAGAAGTCAAGGGATAATGGGAAAGGTGAGTAGCAGAGAAAGCACGGTAACATGCTGTGCAGAAAAAAAAGAAGGAACAAAACAGAAGGGTACTATTGACTTGAAGGTGGCTTGTTTCTTTAGGATGGAGAGGGGAACAGGAGAGTATTGCAGCATCCCATTGACAATATTGCACGTGCATTTCTGCATGAGAACAAGTTGTAATGGGCAGATTTCCATTAGCAGCTCAAAAGTTTTGTGGGAGAGGAAAAAAAAAAAAAGAAGGAAAGAATAAATAATATGCCAGGATGGGATGAATGTTGCCTTGAAGAGTATAGCAGCATCTACTGCCGGCACTACCTGCCAATTACTTGGGTCAGGGTCAAAAGAGATGCATTAGAACAAGATCACAGAGCAACAGAGCCATTTTGCATTCCCCATGCTCCTCTTCAAATGCTATTTTTGCATGACTCTGGTTATGAAATTGAAAACATTGGTTCAGCTTCAGGCAGCAATTTTAGGGTCAATTGCTTTTTCACCAGACACTGAAATCACAATTTGTCAAGCATCAAATTAACTGTGAACATTTTAGGAGATGGTGAGATTTATTTATGCATTATTACTTTGGATTCCTCTCCTCAAAAGCCTGTACTGTAATCCCTCTTTGCCAGGTGCTTTTTTTCTTGCATCACACCTTAAGATGAACTCTGCAATTACACTACTTGCTTCCTACTCCACCAACTCATTTGTGACTGCTATACGCTCTCCAATGTAATCTGTACAAGAGGAGGCATACAGTTTGAAAATCATGTGAAGCATTTCATCTATTTATCACAGAAGTACATCAATACAGATTTTTCAGCTAAAACTTTCGGAAGTTTCCACAAAACTTTTATGGTTCACCTGGATCCGTTCCTAGTCCACAGGCAAGCTGAAACACTCACTGGCAACAGTGCTTCAACAAATAAATGAACAATAAAGCCTTAGTGAGGTCAGCTGTCCAACAAGGAACAGGGCTATGCATCTTGAACTGATTTCACCCTGGATCCACCTGAAGGATATGGCTCTGGAATCAAATTGATGGTTGAGCAGCATTGCAGGCAGAGAAATGGACACTAACGAAACTGGAGAAGCATTGCTGCAAGTATGTTTGAATCAGATTTATGACTTCACCTGGCAGTGGAACTTCTATTAGACAAGAAAAAACTTTGATAATTTACTCCTCTTTGAAAATGTTAGTCAAGTGTGAATGTAAAAAAGCTTTCTTTAAAATGAAAGAAGCTGTCCAGGAATATCCTGCAAATTCTATACGTCTTCATATGATTAAATTAGAAGTTCTTAGAAGCTATTTTGTATCAAAACGAGATGCTCACAAAATGTTATGGAAATAATAGAGTCATCGTGATAAATGATAAAATTGACAGCACTGTGGAGATTTAACATACAAGCAATAAAGCTGAGTTTGGTTTACTCAGTTTCCATTTCAGGTCTCCAGTCCCACCTCCACAGCTTGCCAGACCCAAGTGTGGAGGCAGATCATGACAGCCTGCATCATGAGAAACAAGCTGTACAGCTGGAAGCTTGCCCTTACTTTCAGTTAAGACAAAGGCAACGTTAACCAACAGCAGCATCAACATCTTTCTTCCATCCTTGTAATATAAAACCCAAGTACCATCTGAGTTTCACAAAGCATGGGCTATGGCAGTTCCTCAGAAGGGTGAGGAACTCAGCTCTTGGCAAGGTTTGGTGGGTCCTCTCAAAAACCTAACCATTAAAAAAAAAAAAAAAGCTATACACTCCTCGGTATGCTATTCCATATATTAATGTTTATGTACAAGTTGTATACGTGTGTATGTACACACACACTTCTGTAAAAATAGATATCAATTATATAAGATGTGCTCATCACCCAGCAGGTGGCACTCGTATCCCAAGCTCCTGAGGCCAAAGCACTGGAGGCTTTGAGCAGGTGCTGCCCTCCAGGAGCACCATCTTCCTGACAGGTAAAGCAACCACTATGGGCTTGCAAGAGTTCACAAGTCTTTTGCAAGACCTGTAGTGTCAAGTCCAGCATCCAAACAAATAAGTAAGCAAACATCAAAATAAAACACCGAAAACCAATTAAGAGATTACTGGCCAGAGATGGCCTCCATTACTTGCTTGCCAGCTGCAAGGCTCTCTTCACTCCTGGTAGCGAGGAACTGCATACACATGCTGCTAATCACAAGTGCTCTTGCATCCTTTCTGGAAGAGCTGTATCTGGGGGACCAAAAGGGTTCTGGAGGAAAGCACATGGAATTCTCCCAGAATGGAAGCAATGCATTATGATGTTAAGAAAAATACAATTAAATGTAATGCTTCCTTCAGACTTCATCGCTTCTTTTTTTCATTTAGCACACGCAACTAGCTCTCAAGTAGTCCTACTAATATTTTTGGGCTTTTGAAGAGCTCATGAATGAGCAAATCAGAACTGGCAGAGAACTGAAATGCTGTTTTCCTTCGATTAAAATTGAAGCCTCATTTCCACCCATGACTTAAGTGTCACTATCACATAGGCATTCTCAATATACCTCTTCTCTAGCTGAGTGGTGCTTCAACTTCAGCTGAGTGGGTTTGTTTTTAAAAAAATATTTTCCCTTCCAATTCAATATTCCACCCATCTCCTTCTCCTCTTCAAAGGGGGGAGGGGGGAAGAAAAAAAGATGAATTCAAATGCAGTAGCCTGAAAATATCAGCTCTGCGTGGAGCATTTCTGTTCCCAGTAAGAGAATGCCGTGTGTCAGATTGAACGATGCCTTTCCAAGGTCATTTCATGTTCCAGTAGGTTTGTTATGAAGTTGTGGAACAGCAGATAAGGTTTCATGAGATAGTAAAGTGCCTTCCTAAGCTACTTCTGGGCAGTAATGTGCAACCAATATTTGAGCTGGAGACTTCTATGACAATTACCTCTTAAAGCGACTTCATACACTCAGATAAATGCTGCTTCAGGAAGGGCAAGAGAGCAGTGACATACTGATAGCCTGTTTTCCTGCTCTCTCCAATACAGAAAAAAAAAAAGGGGGGGGGGGGGGAAAAGTCAAAGAAAAGGCCATTTTCCTGACAAACTTGCACTAATAGCACACATTTATGGCACTTGGCAAGGCTGGGAGGAAGGGTACTTTTCTAGGAACATTAATGGGGTGTTTCCTCAGGACATTCTGCTTCAATACCAATCCTTCATAATAATGAGATTCTGATGTTGAAAACGGTTTAATTCAGAATCTACAGGGATCTTTCTGACTTACAAAAATAAGGGTATCAGAGTAACACCCTACGAGGAAAGGGGACCAACAACTCCTAATGTTAAAAAAGAAAAAAAGAAACACCAAGAAGAGTTACATGTAGTACATCTAAAAAGGTTTCTTGGAAAGTCGTGCAGTCACAGTGTGAGGAATGACGACCCGCTGTTTTCAGATTTCCTCTAATATAGCCCCAAAAATGGAGGACACGATGGAACAGCAGCTTCTCAGTATGCACTGCACACTGCCTGAGCCTATCCCAAACTCCGACGGAAGGGCTGCACCTGGCAGCGCACCAAACGGTGTGTTACAGCTTCAGCCACCAGCCAGGGACAGCACCATTCCCTGGAAGGAACAGCTTACAAACTCCAGAGAGAGTGGACAAAACCTTTCTCAGGAACGGCTCACTACATCTTAACGAGGTTCAGAGCTTGCCTAAGAGCCATCGATTACAGCTTCAGAAAAAAAATGCAAACGCTTTGCATTGAAGCAGTCCTACCGAAACATGCGGAGGAGGAATCCATGTATTCTCAAGTCCCAAATAAGCATTTGGGCGTCCAACAGCTTGTCAGGAAAAAATAGAAAAAAAATGGCCACCCGGTGCTGAACTGTGCACAAAATGCAGAGTTTCAGCGCTCCCGCTCCTGCATTGCACCCTGCGCTTCCCGGCACGGCCCCGTGCGCTCCCGCACGCTCCCGGCGCCGCTCCGCGCTCTCAGTCCAGAGCTGCTGATGCACAGCGCTATCCCGCAGCCACTCCGGGGCTCCAACGCTACTTTCAATTCTCGTGTTCCTATCACTTTTCTACCGGAATGCTGTTACTAAAGAAATGCAAATGCGTACAGATCAGTTGTTTTCTTTTTCTTTTTTCTTTTTAATAGGCGATAGGGCAGAAGGATTAAACAACAACAACAACAAAAAACAAACAAAAAATCCCACGGGCGTGCACCTTTTAAATTCCCACTCTCCGATATTTTTAGCGCTACAGACGCACTGACATCGCCGTCCGCGCGCAAAAGCTTGCGGCTCCATCACGAGCCGCTCCGATCCCGCACACACACACACACCCTCCGCCCCCCAAAACGGGCGTCAGCATCCCATCGGCTGCGGCTGGGCTTCCCCCGGGCTGCTCTGCGCTCTACACTGCGCTGCGCAGCGCGCACACTCTGCGCGCCCCCGCAGCCGCCCCCGCCGCGCGGCGAGCAAAAACCGCGCGGGTCTTCCGCGGCGCGGGCACGGGCAGCCGCAGGAAGGGAGCCCGCCTGCGGCATTCCCGCAACGTGGCCGCTCCGCCGCCGCAGAAGTAGCTAGGGCTGCCCGAGGGCATCGGCTGCGAGGGTGGGATGGGGGCAGCGACAACACGGAGGAAAAGATTAAATTAAAAAATAAAAAATAAAAATGGAAAAAGGGTGAGAGCCGCGGAGCAGTCGGGACCAGCGCTCGCCCCTTGGCCTTCCCCATTGACCTCAAGCCAAGGACAGCCCGGCGGCCCCGCCGCGCATCGCGACCCGCCTAGCCGAACCGAGCGGTGCCGCGGGAAGACAGCGCGGGGAGCGGCGCTCAGCGGCGGCTCACCTGAGCCCACGGCCGGGATCTCCTCCTTCCGCCGCTCCTCCTCCCGCTGCCTCTCGGCGCGGGCACAGCCCCGGCCCGCCGAAGTTCCGCGCCGCGCAGCCGGGCTCCCACCTGCAGCGCCCGGCGGACTCCGGCTGCCGGCACGGCGCGGCTCGGCACGGCACCGCACGGCCCGCCCCGCCGCAGCCCCATTGGCCCCGCCGCAGCCCCGCCCCGCCTCCGCCCGCCCGGGACCGGGGCCGGGGCCGCCCCCCTGTGCTGGGCTGCCGGGAGCAGGGGTGGTGATGTGGGGTGCCGATTCTTCCTGCTCTACGCACGCAGCGGTCCCATTCAGGGCTTTTTATTCTGTGTTGCTGGTGTGATACGGGAAGGGAAAGCGATAAAAGCACGTGCATTTCAGACACAGCTGGAATACGGGAGCATCACAAAATCGGCTTCGGTTGGAAGGGACCTCAAAGCCACCCAGTCTCACCCCATGCCGTGGGAAGGGCTGCCCCCCCAGGAGCTCAGCTGCCCAGGGCCCCATCCAACCTGGTCTTGAGACTCTCCAGGGACGGGGCACCACAGCTTCTCTAGGTAGCTGTGCCAGCCAATTTGTCACCTCCAGGGACTACAAATCCTCCTAGAATTTGGGAGTACCTCTGGAGGAGTGCTGTCCCCACGGGCAACCCTCAACCTTTTTGGAGGTGGCACACTGGGAAATGTCCTTGGGAAAATAAGCTCAGGGCCGGCTTATCTCAGTCAGAGCAGCCGCAACGCTCTGCCTGCCGTCCTCAGGCTATGTGTGCCCTGCCCCAGTCACTAACACCAGGATTAAGCCTGACCTGCCGAGGGCTGGGAGTCACGGCATGGCTGACGTGTCCTTGTGGGAGGCAGCCTGCATCACCGTTTTTAGAAAGCATAGCAGCCAAAGGAAAGCTCTCTTTCCCTGTCACCGCTGCCTTAAGTTATAACCTGTGGTGCTAATTATTGCTGAAATCTGTGTGAAGCCCTGGGGTTCAAAGGAGATGCCCCCAAGAGGGGCCATGGAATGCCAGCTGCACATGGTGAAGGTTGAAGTTCCAACAAGGAAATTTTTCTTCGATATGCAAGATAATTTTCCTCGATAAACTGTGCTTAGGTCGGCTGAGTGAGGGATCCTGCAATAAAGGGAGCTGTGTGGCAAGCAGATTTCCTGAATATCTGCATTTTTTTTTTAGTGGGGAACTAGGTACAGTTATCGACTTTTACAGCTTTGCAAATTGATATACAAGGCGCAATGGGTTCTGAGAGCCAGAGGCAGGATCTCATTAAATAGCCTGATTTAATTTTTCTGCTATTTTTGCAAAGCATATCAGGAAACTGAAGTCCCCTTTGTCACGCTGTAGCCATGGCCCTGGCTGGGGACCACTGGCTATCACAGGAGAGTTATGGAATCATAGGAGAAATTTCTTCTCAGGAGGAATGGTGAGGCAGTGGCACAGGCTGCCCAAAGAAATGGTGGAGTCATCATCCCTGAAGGTGTTCAAGAGTCGTGTAGATGTGGCACTGAGGGAAATGGTCATGGACTAGATGATCTATAAGGTCTTTTTCAGCCTTGATGATTCTATGATTCTACCACAGAAAAGACCTTGAAAAGACCTCTGAGATCATCTTCTCCTCTAAGATCAGCTAGTCCAATCATTAGCCCATCACCACCATGCACACTAACCCATGTCCTTTATGGATACATCCCATGCCATAATGGAATTCTTATTTCTGATGGGGGCTTGGGAAAATACAAAACATATAGCAAACATGCTATAAACATGTGCTAAGAGGAGAACTCCTGGGGAAAACTCTCTCTCCGTGTGCAGTGGCAGATGCTGGGCTCAGCCCATTTTATTGGACAAAATGATTGAAGTGCACTGTGTTACTGCTGTGGGAAAAGGCTGTGTGAGTCCCTGTTGGGGAGGCATTAATTAAACAAAGGAACTAATGGCAAGCTCCTAAAATATCTTTTGGAATGATCAGGATGTCTGCTGAGAGAAATCTGACTTTCGGGGCTTCAAGTTGTGCCAAGCCATTGTGTTCATCAGGAAATGAGAGAGTGCTAGGGCAGGTAAAAGATAAATAAATCACACTCACCCTCTTCCAGTACTCCTGCTCATATTTCCAAAGCAACATTTGGGAGGTGGCTTGTATACATTCATTATATATTTACTTAATAGACTGTAACAGCTCTGAGGTAGTTTTTTTGTTTGTTTGTTTGTTGCTTTTTTTTTTTTTTTTGCTTCTATTGTGGTTAATGCTTTTAGCACATTGCATAGGAGTCTTTCTTTACAAAAATTACTGTCCTCAGCATCCCCCTCTGAAATTACTGCGCTAAGGATCCTGCACAGAGGCTGCATTAGGGGGATGTTAACCTGATTTACAGAAACGTGGCCTGACAACTCATAATAATAGGTGACATAAAGTTGAAACCCTGCGATGAGGAGGACATTTGTTCCTCCTGTGACGTGGGAGCTCCAGGGGGCTGGCTCTGCAGGGTGATGGACGAGGGGAAGTATTTACAGCACAGCTCTGTGGGGCCATTTACACCAGAGAGCATCATTATTTCCACACCTATCAGTACTTCTGAACGCAGGCTAGCCTCATATATCCGACTTTTTATGAGCCCTTCATATTATTTGTGTGTCAGCAGCATTTTTTTTTTTCCTTTAAATGAAGCTAATTAATAACTCTTCATCTGCCACTGTTTATTAATGCACCTGGGAGATGGAGCCATAGAAGAGGAGCAGTGCAAGATTGCACTCTGAGGGTGAGCCCAGAGGTGCAGATTTAGAGTTGAAAGAGGGTTCACAACAAAAGGAGGAACGAATGCACCATGCAAACATTTTCTCTGCCAAAAGATTTTCTGAGTTGCCCCAGCACAAGGGCTGTCAGCACAGGATCCTGTTATCCAAGGAAGTGGTGGAGTCCTTGGAGGTGTTCAAGAAATTAGTGGATTTGATGCTGAGCAACATGGTTAGTGGGCATGTGGGGATGATTTGATCTTAGTGTTCTTTTCCAACCTAAATGATTCTATCATTCTGTGGTTCTATATGCTCCTTGCTGCACAGCAAATAAGTCCCTGACAAGTTTTTGACCTGATAGTTTGAATGCTTACAGCTAAATCAAACAGCATTTGTTTGAAATGCTCACTTTCCAGTAAATGAAACTCTCAGCTGCCAAAACAGCTTTGCACATAGCTGGTCACTTTGAATCGATGGGTTTTGTTATACAGACCAGGGCTGCAGTTGTTGTAATTTGCCAGTCACTGAGGATGGCTTTAGAATTGGAGCCCATTATTAGCTGAGATTAGAGCTATGCACCGCCTTATTTTTATACTGTCGTCAATGTGTGTGGTGTTTAAAAAAAGACAAAACGATGGAAAAAGACAGTGTTCCTGCCCCAGTAAATATATGGTTCCTGGTCTGAAACTGATTTATTGAAATCAATGAGCACTTTATCATTGATTTCCTTGTGCAGCGAGGCCTCTCACAATGCTTTAAGTCTTGACATTTTTTTCTTGTAAAGCCAAAATGAGACTAACCTGAAGTACCAACAATGAGTAGTTTGATATGATAGTTCTCTCCAGAGTCTTCGAGACACTACAGAATTACTTTCATTTAAAATATGTTTATCACATTAACTGCACATGTACAGGCTACTTAAAGCAATGCTAAATCCATACTAAGTTCAAAATTCAATTTAGCATTGGCAATGGTCTTGATCAGGTGATATAGCTGGTCATTTAAAACTAGCCATGACTGTAATTGGCCACATCTTACTAACTGGTATTTAACTTGATCCTACACCATCCTTTCATTCAGTGACAGGAATTTACTTCAGTGTCATTCTTTCACCATATCACAGTAAAAATTTTTCACCAATGTCATTTCCTCGTTAAAAATTTGCAAATATTGAAGCCATTGTTATGTTACTGTGATTTCCTTATTTCTTGACTGTCTCCTAATTTAGTGAATAATTTCAATGAATTTCAGAATAATATCAACCTGCCATGTATGTCTATCAAACTGTACACAACAGCGTCCAGGCTCAGGGGGTTATGAGCACTGGCACAGGGTCTGGCTGGAGGTGAATTACTAGTGATGTGCTCCAGGACTCAGTACTGGGGCCAGTGCTGTTCAACACCTTCATTAATGACCTAGATGATGGGGTAGGATGCAACTCTGCAGCCAGCTGCAAAAAACTCAGAACTGGAAGTAGTGGCTGATGCACCAGGAGATTGTATGGCCATTATGGCCATCCAGAGTGACCTGGACAGGCTGAGAAATGGGCTGACAGGAACCTCAACAAAGGGAAGTGCAAAGTCCTGTAGCCTGCAGGGAACAACCCCAGGTACCTCTACAGACTGGTGGCCGATCAGTTAGAAATCAGCTCTGTGTAGAAGGACAGTGGTGGACAATAAGCTGACAATCAGCAAGCAGTGTGCCCTAATAGCAAAGAAGGGCAAAAAGTACCCTTGCTGCATTAGAAAAGAGTCACCAGCAAGTGGAGGAAAGTGAGCCTTCCCTTCTACTCAGACCTGATGAGGCCACACCTGGAGTGCTTCCCAGTATAGGAGATATATGGACATACTGGATAGAGTCCAGAGAAGAGCCCTGAAGATCATTAAGGGATATAAGCTTCTGAGGTATAAAGAGATGGGGTTGTTCAGCTTGGAGAAGAAACAGCTAAGAGGGATTTCATCAATGTATATAAATATCCGAAGGGAAAAAATGAAGATGAGGGAACCAGGCTCTTTTCAGTAGTGCCCAATGCCAGGATAAAAGGAAATGAACACAACTTAAAACACATGAAATTCTATCTATCTGAACACAGAAAAAAAGAAAGAAAAAAAAAACCATCACTTTTTACAGTGCTAATGGTCAAACACTGGCACTGGTTGCTTAGTTTCCTCTCTGAAGATATTCAAATGCTATTTGGACATGGTCCTGGGCACCCTGCTCTGAATGCCCCTGCTTAAGTAGGGGTTGGACCAGAGATGCCTTCCAACTTCACCTATTCTGGGATTATCTGACTAATTCAGATGCCCCAGAGTGCAGCACTGTTCTCTCTTCTCAAGGAGAAAAATGCAAAGTACTCCACTGACATTTTGCTTTCTGACTTTGATGGAAGAAAATACGTTACACATCATTAACGACATGCCATTATATTAAAACCATATTATGCTTGTAACATAGAGAATATCTTGTCATCTGTTGCATCAAATTTATGCCTGTGTTAATCGAAAAGATTAAATAAATCCGCATGGATCTCCCAGTTAGTGATGTCAAGTAGGTATATTTTTTAGTTTAAGACAAAAAAAAAATTCTGTTCCAGTGTTGGGATGAAACACATACACCACCATTAAAAACAATCAGACAATTTCAAATCAGAAAGCTATGTCAAGGTGAAGGAGATGGCAGTAGCACAGATTGACCATTTTGTCATTTAAAGTCTCATCATTCCCTACTGAAAATGCAGTGAAAGCAGGGAAACATCTGTCCTTAGTCTAGTTGGCCTGAATATGCAAGAGGCCTTTGCTGCAGTTTGTTTCATTGGACAATGCTGGTGGCTGTCTGCATGTGTGAAGTCTAGATGAATGCAGACCACACTGAAATGGAAGGGCATGCTGATTGTCTCTCAAACAAAATGAAAGAGAAATTAAAGATGCATTTGCTTAGTGGTAATTGAAACAATACGAGCCACCGCCCAAGGTAAAACACAATAATATGAAGTCTGGGTATGGAGCTCAGCTATGTGACTAGAGGGGTTTTGCTGGAAATTGGTTGCAAAAACAGGAAACAGGGCATTGATTTGGTTGAAGTTCTGCATTAGAGCTGGAAAGAAGCATAAAGTGAGCAGACAGCCAGATGGACAGAGTGTGTGTGGCCCCAAAAAAAGGTAGCCAAGAATATACAGCTCTTTTGCTTTCAACCCTGAAAAGCAGGGAAAGATCTCACAAAGAAGACAGCTTCTAGCTCTATGGTCCTTCTTTGTTTGGAGCAGAAAAACATTTTTTTTTAATTTTTTTTATTTTAACAACAAGATTTTGTCTGACTTGTAAGAACAATTTCTACTTGAAGCAGCACTAGAACTCTCTGAAGCTCAGCTTCCTTCAAGGAGTGCTCTCATTTAACTGTAACATCATATAACCTACAGTTCTTAAATCATTCATCCATAAGGCTGTGCAGAGCCCCATCCTGCCACCAATTAGAACACTTCTTGCAAAACAGTATGAAAAAGATGTCTATAACAGCCTTGGAGCTATCCAGCTTCTCCCACAAAGTTATGAAACCTTTCTTCCTTTAGGGATAAACAGTAAAGCAACATCAAATTTGTATGAATAACTCTTTCAGCTGCTTAAATTCCAACCTGATGAATTCTTTAAGCTGCTCTCATTTCTTTGAATGTACCAATCTTCCATACCTGTTATTTCAGTGCAAACAGTAGGCCATGCCATGCTACAATTGTTTCTCGTTTCCTGCCATGTATTTTGAAGATTCCTAATGCAATAGCTCTTTCCAAATGGTAAGACGTTAATCAGCTGTCTTTTACATTGTTCTCCAGGAGAGGTTTTACTTCTGGTACTTTGTGGTGTGAAAGAAATGTGCTGACAAAAAGCCTTCTTACCTAACTTAAGTGCTCAGTCTACTCACGGTTCTTGTTGAACTGAGAATTTGTAGCAATGGGTAATCTTTCACGGACTACTGCTTTTTTCTTGCCAACTCCTCATCTTTAAATGTGATGCTATTTGAGTACAGAGCTATCCAGATGTGTGTCACAGCTTGATTTCCTGGGGCTGTCTGTAGAAATGCTTCAAGAGAAGCTTCAATGCATTCTACCCCTGTGACATGATAAATTCCTTCAGGATGCTGTGCCGTAATGTAGCAGCAAAGCTAGCTATTGCATTTTCCTTAAATATGCCCATTTTAAGTCTGAGGAAGAGCTATCATCCCTTGTGAACATGTTTATGAAGCTCAAAGAAAATGTTATTCGTAAAGTTTAACAGAATATTTTTTAATTTGATCACACAAATTGCAATTCTGTCATCTGAGCTGTTTATAATCTGTTCTTTTCCACTGATACAGCAGAATTAGCTCCAACCTGAAGGTGAAAATCCTTGCACGCATTTCTGTGCCAACACTCATAGAAGTCTAGCAATACAAAGAAACTGAAATGTACACTGTAATCCTCTGAATGAACAGGTGCCTCACAGTTAAACATATGAATATTTATTCAGAATATCTATGTGGAGTATCCCCTATCACTAACCCATTGCAATGCTAAGGCATGGATATCCAAAGACTCTTTGAATTGTTTGAATTGGAAGGGACCCTAAAAGGTCATCTAGTCCAACCCCACTGCATTGAACAGGGACACTTACAGCAGATCAGGTTGCTCAGAGCCCCTTTAGCCTGACCTTGAGTGTCTCCAGGGATGAAGTATCCACCACCTGTCTGGGAAACCTGTTCCAGTTTCTCACTAATCTTATAATAAAAAGTTCGTTCTTTATATCCAACCTAAATCTCTTTTAGTTCAAAATCACTTCCCCTTGTCCTATCACAACAGACCCTGATGAAGAGTCTGTCCCCTTCTTTCTTAAAGCTCCCCTTTAGATACAAAAAGGTCACTATCAGGTCACACCAGAGCCTTCTCTTCTCCAGGCTGAACAGCCCCAGCTCTTTCAGCCCATCTGGGTAGAAAAGCGTTCCATCCCTTGGATCATTTTTGTGGCCCTTCTCTGGATGCACTCCAACAGTGCACCAGTGTGCCTCCCCCATTTCTCAAGCACCCGATGTGAGGACTCAGTGGAAAAGCTTGTGGAAAAGCTGAGGTGGGAAGCATTCCCAGACCTCAGATGTGAGAGGTAAGCCTTGAATATTTTGCTTTTCCTTCTTTTTTTTTTCCTTTTTTTTTTTTTCATCAATGTGCCATGGTGAGGCTTACAATTGCACCTCCCTATAGCCTCTGTAGATGTGTTTTAGCTCTGCTGCAGGAACTCAAACCTCAGTGAAGAACTCACACCTTTCCTTGCTCTGGGACAGATCGCCCACTGATGAGCTGGGCCAGGGGTCAACACTCAGCTTGGCCCTGCCTCAGTCAGGGTTAGGACTGCACTGTGGGTACTGGGAATGTCTGCTGCCAGGGCTGCCTTGGGGTTGGTTTGCCCTGGTTTGGGTACATGGAAATCAGAGCTGCCTTCTTTCTTTTAAAGCTTAGGTTTTAGTAGTGTGGAAAATAAAGATGACCGGAACAAAAACATTCTGAGGATCAGAAAAGAAGCTTCTTGATAGTCATTATATTTTGCGTATATCATTTCCCTATGGCACTTACTGCTACAGCTACTGTAACAACCCTTCAGGATCCTCTATGTGTTTTTACAGCACTTATCATGAATGAGTTACAAAAGGAGCATTGCTTATACTGGAGATTGATAGCCTGCTGAATGTACTGTACTGCAAAACAAAAAATGCTTGAAGCACAGGTGTTATCTCCCATCTAAAAGATTTACACGTGTTTTTGGACAACACTGTTCTTAACTGCCCCACTGATTTCATATTCTGGGGAGGAAAGGATAGATCTCCTGACAGCTGAAAACATTTTTACAAAAGCGAGTGGTTTAAGTGTCAGTAAAAAAAATCCAGAAAATGAGTCCAGCCCCTTCACGTTAATAGCTGAAAGACAGAAGGTAATAACTCCTTACTGAAGTAATGTTTGTCTCATGTGAGCATCGATGTGGAAACTTCTTAAAATTTAATTTTAAATTCTAAGTAAAGGGATCAAAACTAATGATTAAAACAGGGCAAATAAGCTTCTTACACATTATGAAAAGAAAGAGATTATTAACATTCATGAGAGCCCTACTTAGAAAACAAAAGACTTCAAGTGAACTGAAGGAGGAAGTAGGTCCTGCAAATAATAGGGAACTCATTAGGAAATACAGAACAGTATCAATTAGGCTCAATGACTACAAATATATTTATGTATCTGACAAGTTTTATATGATTTATTAACCTCACATACTAAAATCATGCATTTACAGAAGCAATAAACTGGATGGATCTAAGTTCAGTTCTTCTATGACACCAGAAGCACCTACATTACTCATCTGATGAAAAAATTTTCTGCAACTGATACCATAAACTATCAAGTGTTTCTAAAAAGACAGTGGGTCCATAAGCAAAAGGTACAGCTTTTGAAACTTGGCTCTACAGAAGACAAGCTTTTACTTTATGAATGATTTCTAACTGGAGCATTAATATAGAGATTAGGTGTAAATAAAAAACAAGCATGCAGCAACACTGCCTGTAACTAGCATGCTTCTTGTGAGTGAAGCTGAATGATTATCACTTATGACTGTCCATATGAAGAGCAATAGGATTGTATCCTAGGATATTAACAGTGCAGGAAGGATCTTAAAAGGACCTTATAAACAGGGAGACCGACACAAGTAGTGTGATAGTGATCGGACAACAGGGAATGTTTTGAAACTAAAACAGGACAGATTTAGTTTAAATATACGGCAGAAATTCTTGTCACAGGCTGGCACAGCTGCCCAGAGAAGCTGTGGTGCCCAATCCTTGCTGGCACTCAAGGCCAGGTTGGATGAGACCCTGGGCAGCTGAGCTGCTGGGTGGCAGCCCTGCCTGTGGCACAGGATGGGACTGGGTGGGCTTTAAGGTCCCTTCCAGTCCAAAACATTCTGTGATTCTATGATTCCTTGCTTCAGAGTGGTATTAATATAAAGACTAAAAAAATATGTGAAGTTCTTAACGGATAAAAATTAATGTACATTTTCATGTAAGTATTATTTTAGTTAAAGTTGTAACCCTTCCTATGACTTATGTACAGTATTTTGTCCCACCATACTATACCTTGGCCTACAGGACATGTAATCTAGCATACCATCTTTTATTTGCAGTGGTTAAGATCTGTTTTATCAGTCTGTTTTTCACAAAATAATTTGTGTATTAAAGGTTGTTCAAAACTGCTTCCCACCACACCTATTCACACTTACCATATGTAACATATGATGGAGTCTTAGGTCATGGAGAACCTCAGATTTGTCTTGGTCCATCTGGAAAAATAGATATAAAATCTTATAAGTGTGATAAGCACTTTCAGAAGGTCAGCCGTGTGTTTTATGAGTTACCATTTCTTTGATAAATCTGCAGCTGTGCCAGTTCAGTGGAATCTCTGTGCCTTCAAAATTGATATTACTGTTGGATTTGTCACTTGGCATTTATACTTTGTCCTTTTAGCTCGATAAGAGAATCGTTCACATTTTTGTTATTTACAAAACTGTTTTTACTATGTATCACATTCTTTAGAAATATTGCATGCAGTTTTAGTCCTTGAGCACCCTGCCTAGTAAGGCATCTAAAAGAACAGAATCACTTTGGAACATAATCATTAAGTGCTCCTCTGAATAAGAATTTTATTGACTAAAATTTCATTATTTATAAAGCTAATGAAGCGGGTTACTGGAGTAAGATTGTGATTTTCATTCAAATTAATCACAAGATAGAATGAAAATGGCTGATGAGTATTGACTACCAAAGGTTACCATGATGAAAGATGATGGCTGAGAAACATTTCAATCAGTGTGATAGTGCTGAGGAACTTTTTCTCACACTGAAGATGGATTGATGATACTATGAATTGCTCTATCCAAGAGAGGATAACTTTGCCCAAGTGTGGTGCACAAACTTTCAATTTGTATTACATTAAAACATCCTTCACCCATTCCAGAAGCTTGTAGGAATTGCATCACTTTTATTCATTATCCCTTCTGAATTAAACCTCTATACAGAGAACAAACCCAATGAAATACCTTTGTCATGGAACAGCAAGGATATTGCAGTAGAAGCACAAGCAAAAGTTCAACTTTAAAACAAGTTTTGCTGTTGCAGAAACGTCTTCTTCTGACAAATGAAAATACTTTTGACTGAACTCCATAATGGAAAAAAAAATCAATAGCATTCATTGGCAAAGCCTTTCCGTCTATTAACAGGGAAGAAATGACTCAGAATTAAAGATTTGACAGTATAAACTCAACATTCTCAATATCAGAATTCTATAATCAAAATCCTAGATTTATATTTATAACCTCAATCCTACAAACATTTCTATAGCAAATGCTATCAAAAGACAATATGATTAAAAACTAGAAGTTTACTATCCATTTTTGTCTGTTCCTTGGTTTAAAACCATATTCTGGCCTAGAAAGTATTACCATTCCAGAATGAAAAAAGTGCTCTGGGACTGCAGATATAATCTGTTTCATCTTGCTTACAGGCAAGAAACCATCAGGTAATCTAAAATATATTTCAAATTTTGTTCCAGTCTGTGCCTGGCTGATGTGGCTGATACAGATGCTAACGGCCCAGCTCAGACTTGAGAGAGGTGGATACAATACTGTCAGTTCCAACACAATTTCACCCATTGTACCCCAAGCCCAAATACGCGTCTCGTGAATATTAATCCTGATGAGAACCATAAAGCCTCCAAGCTATCAGATGAAGGTGCTTTTTTTTTTTCCATAGGGGTGCAGTTTGTTTGGATGACGCATTACGGCCTTTTAAGATTTTTCTCAATGTTGCAGGAATTGTTAGGCAAAAACTAAATATATGCTTCAGACCATCTCCCATATGGGCATTACAGGAGGGAAAATTTCTGTGTTCCCACATAAGCATTTTGGACATACAGAGATAAGCAATGTTTTCAAAAACTGTGTGCACCTCCAGCAAAATTGAAAATTCTATCTTCTACAGTTAATAAGCAAACAGCATCGGGGTAACTCTTACCAGAATGGCGATGACTCCTATGTTTGTTTCTTATCTAAATATATTTTCTGAAAAGAAATAGGACCATTCTTCCTAGCTGAGATTAATTCTACCTTGCAAAAATGATAATAAAATAGGGCTTCATAGGAAATAAGAATGAATTAATGTGAAGAAAATGCATGTGAATTCTCTTTGTAAGCTGTTCAGGCACATAGCATGAGGTAGAGGATAGGTTTCTGTTTCTTAGCTGCTACAAAGGCTACTGTTTTTTCCTTTTTCAAAATGGCTTTCTATGAATACTGCGCAACAGTTACCAAAGAATGTTATTTCCTTAAGAAATCCTACCATTGAACTTTTGTACTGTCTAGAAACACAGCCACGACGTTTTCAAAACCCAAACACGTTAAATTACCTAACAAACAGCCATTGAATTTCCTCATTTTTCCTCTCTTTTATTTACCTTTCCTTTTGGTAAAGTCTGTCTCAATCAATTGAACCCTTGCAGGCAGACCTTTTGCACTGCACTGTTGGCCTCAGCATACCTCTAGAATCTGCAGTTATCTTTAAGTGGCTTCAGCTAACAGGCCAGCACTTAAAAGAGGTAAACATGACATAACTACTTTTTGGCCAGCATTTTTGGCTTCTTGCAAGATAAATGATGCAGATACCATCCTAATTACTCTATTTTCTACAACTAAGCAATTAAAAGAACCCAAACAAATCTATTTTAAACAACTTTGCAAATAGGCATTATATATCCTTCCTATTTTATATAAATGTTTATTCACATGGAAAGAAAGAAAAGTTGGCAAAAAAAGAAATATCTTTTTAAATTGCTGAACCAAATAGAATTACGATAATGTGCATAGAGGGGAAAGAACACATCCATTCTGTGTTTTAATGAATTAACTATCTGCAGAAATACTTTATTTGAACAAAAGACGCACCAAATAACTCAAGCTTTGTTGCTTATAAAACTTCACATGCTTTTCAGTGAAAATAGTTTTCAAAATAGAAGCATTCTTGTGCTACATATGCAAACTTTCTAGCTTAGCAAAGGAACTCTTGAAGTCTACAAGCACTTTTGACTTTAGCAAAGACCTCTACCATTGATTTCATACCCTTTTTATGGATGAAAACTTAATTCAAAATGGAGAAATATTTTCATTGAAATCTCTTCTCAAATGATAAGCCATTCATTTGTTTTCTTTGCAAGGAAGATGATTCCAAATAAGGAACTTTTACTATAAGTCAGATATGCTAGCACTGAGACCCTTGGATGTTGTTTTTAAGTGTTTTGTCGAATCTACAGCACAGCAGCTTCTACCACTGAGGACTTCTAAGATTCTGGCTCATCAAAATGTATTTATTCAACTCAGCTCATCCATTCAGCTCCAGTTCAGGCCTCTTCTTCACAGAAGGAGAACTTCACTGAAGAGTCAGAGGATACAGGAACAAAGAGAGGAGTTTTATTTGTTTATTTGTAGTTCTCCTTTGTGAGATTCCCCCAGGACTAAAAAAGGGAATAGTTTACAGTCTGGTAAGAACAGAACAGCAAAAATATGTGCAGCATGGCACACAAAGTATTACTGACTTGGAAAACCAGGAATATTGTACTCCCAACCAGCATCATCCTCTAAGAGCCACGACTGGCTCCAGAGACTAAAGATTCCCCTCAGGTCTAGATATTTTTCTTCCCTGAAGAGCTCTGATAGGCTGATGCAAAACAGATCTGGTGCTCTACGGGATATATGGTTATTTTTCCAATTTCTTCCTTTATAGCTTGGTAGGCTTTCAATACTACTTCAAAACACATCCCAGTGACAACGTTCATATCCCAGTCAATTTGTATTTATTTTACAAGCATGTTTTCTTTAATCAGGGCAAGGAGCAGACAGCTAATTCTGTCTTTCTGGATGGCTATGGCGAGACCACACATACTCTCAGTTCTGAGCTGTGGCATGCTAGAAAGAGATCAGAAGGAAGAGCAAGAACAAAATATCATTAGAAACCCTATGAGATTCCAATTTGAATTCTTCTTATATGGTTTCTCCCCAGGCTTTCAAATCTCAGGATCTACAGGCTCTGTAGATCTATCAGTTCTTATTTTCACTAATTTATTGTCCCCAAAGTTATGACAAAGCTACACCCCAAAGAGCTCTCAGAAAGCTACTGGATGTGGCCCAAAGTAATCAGTAGCACTGCACAATCAATGAATGCACAGATGTTATAGTTATGAGATGTACCAGAGAGCTTAGCCACACAATTATTATACCAAAGCAAAAAAGATAGGATGCTTACCCATATCCTAGGCTCACTTATGAAACTCCAGCAGAGTGAATCTCTAGAAGAGATCCTTCCCCACTGGCAGTCAGCTCTTAAATGGGTCTAGGAGAGGTGGAACCAGGCTCCACCCCTTCCAGCAGCACAGGTGAATTGCCTTCACCTGTGCTCCCGTGGCTGACTCATTGCTTGCCTCAGGTGATCAATCAGAAGTTCAGGCTGTGATTCAGCAGTTCCCCTACAAGCACACACTATAATTCTTGGTTAAGAATCATTAAAATGAAAAAGAACATCTTGATCTGATAAGCTTAAGTCAATAAAAGGCCTCTATGGAGGGTGTAGCAAGAAAAGTACAGTATGCCAGTTTTATTAGGGGATAACACTGATGGGAAATAATCTCTCTGTTAAAGTGCTCATTGATTTGTTATTTCTAAAACCACAACTAGGATCTACTTGGAATGCAAAGTGGGTACTTGTCCAAACTACACTTTTCCTATTTCAAACAAATTGGCAAGCTGGTGAAGTTTGGCAGTGCTATACAGATGTACTATCTTCCATTTTAAAGGGAATTTGAATTGTAATCTTATACAGAAAGGATCTTGTGAAGAAACTTGAGTTTTCTAACTTGAAACTACAAAGCATTCAGTTTGATTCCGACAGTAGTGATATTGTCTAAAGGAAAAACAGATTGTGGTAAGTACTCCTGCCTTGACATCAAAAGTTCTCTTTTATCTGCTTTTCCAAGATGGCATTACTGTTGAGCCATATATTTCACTAACATGGGTCTCATCTCAACATGCAGAAATAAAACATGTTGGGAGATGTTGTTCAGTTTCCACCACCAGCAGTCTTGCCTGCTCCCTTTAGGTCTGCCTCTCCTATTGACCGACATTATATTTAGCAGCAAAAGTGCCTGGGACTGAGTTCCACTCGTGGCACGGCCAGAACTGCTCAGCCCCTGGTCACGGGCATGTTCAGAAGCTGTTTGGGTGCTTGGCCTCAGCCACAAGACTTGGTTTGGCACAGGAGCTGCTATGCATGGTTCATGCTTTGGTCACTGCAGCAGAGCCCAGAGCCATGCACTACAGGATTTGCAGGGGAATCCAGCCATTCAGTGGTTGGAAGCCATGCTATGGACCTGCTTTATAATCGTGTCTCTTGAACTTTATATGTCCAAACTTGCATCATGTGTGCATTGTGCATGTTGTGATCATCATTTTTGCCCAAGTATCAAGCACAATACCCTAGTCCTCACCAGACCCACTGATTCTGTTAATACTGTATATCTTTACTGTATTTGGGCATTTCTTACTCTCCCTGTTCCCCTTCCCACAATATCTCTGGTGGCATTTCCAGTTGCCTATTAAGTTCTGCTGGTCTTTTGATGGACTTCAGGCCTCCAGCTTGTTGTACTACTCTCAAGCTGCCAGTCTGTCATGTTCTCAAGCTTTCATTTACTTCAATTGCTTAATCATAGCAATGCAATTTCTTCTTTGGGCCTTCCTAGCTTTCCTTAAGCTGTCATTAAGAAAAAAAATATCGTCTGTTTTTTACTACATTTCTCCTCATAGGATTGCTTATTGGGAGATTATTCAATGCAATTTTTTCCTTGTATATCTGTAACTGAAAGTGTTTAAGTTTATTACTCCTGCTGATCAAGAGTAAGTCAGAAAGTTCAACCTTTATTTGAAAGGACCAATTGATTCTGGTATTCAAGGAAAGCTTCTTTAGCCTCAGCTCGGAAAGGCTTTGGATAGATGGTGAAATAAATCACAAGGTTATTTGCTAGTTTTTAACAGGCCATTTACTTCAGGTGAAATGACACAGCATATGTGACAGTCAGGGAAAAGTGCTTACACCGAGGAACTGACAGCTACTGTCTGCTATTCTTCTAACAAATATTTACCTTTATGTCTTGCATGATATTTGCAGCCAACATCTTTTTTACCAGCTCCTCAATAAACTAGAATGACACTGTCTGAAACACCATGGCAGATCCAGGTAAGTGTGATCAAGAATGTCTTATTGTATCAAATAGAATATGAAAATGAATATTAAAATCATTATTATATTGAATTAAATGAATGTTAGTCCCTACAAAGAATTCCTTGTGAATATTTTTCACGACTAAATTTCATGTACTTTCTCCCAGACTGTTCCTTTCCAAGATGCATTCCAAATTGTTGGACTGACAAGACGGAATTACTTTATAACCTAAGAATTTTGGGAAGCAATCTGGAGGTTTCAGTGTCTGAGCAGAGGACAAGCAATGCATCTGGATCACAGTGAAAACTGTGGGAGGTGGTTTGGGAATGTAATAAGAACACATTAGCTGGATGTTTCTGCTTGAGTATTCAGTAACAAAATATTTAATGATGCTGACATTTAAATTGTGATAATTAGATTTCCTAGTTAGCATCACATTGAGAAGAATGGGAGCAGCATATATTGCTCAGAGCTGCTATTTCTGACTGTCTGCAAACTCTGATTGGCAACAATGACCTGCTTCATAATCTATTTATATATGGGTTTTATTTTGTTTTTAATGAAAGCTTAGTGTCTGGATCACAGTTCTGTAGCATTATGTGGCTCTGTGAGGATGAGAATCACAAAATGCCTGTTTTCAATAAAGCTCAGAGCTCCACTGCTGAAGTAGCCCCAGAACTCACTTTCTCTGCAATACTGGTCTGCAAACATGGCCATGAAGCCATTCATTTAGAGTGAAGGCTCATCTAAACGTCTTAGAAAATACACCGGAGATTTGAGCAGAAAACATTTTCTTTGCAAAAAGATTGCAGGAGGAGCCAAGCAAGTTCTTGCCTTTACTGTTTCTCCAAGATGTTTGTTCCTTGCCCACACCAGATTCACTTCATCAGGCAGCATGGAGAGCAGCACCCACCATGGCACAGACCAGCAGTTTCCAGCTGACAGTCGGTTTTGCTGACTGTTTCAGTAAATGCAGGGAAATTATCCACGTGAACGTCTTCTGCTAGATGAGCTTTTTCCCCTGTTGTTTTGGTGACAGAATAGCTTTTGAGGGTGCGATTAGGAAAGAACTTATCATCCTCTCCACTTTCAGAAGTACTGCCACTTTCTCACCTTCTTCTTTCTCCTTTTGGCAGGAACTGGCTGCACCATTAACGGTTTCTTTTGGCCCACATCATGAATGATTTCAGTTTGGCTGTTTTCAGTGGGATTTTGGGGAAGGCAGCTCATCCTCTGAAGTTCTGCCTGTGGCTGGCTTGCTCCACAGCACTGGGAGGAGCCCATCACCCTGGTACATGTGTGATAAAGGTTGGATTGCAGGGTTGGGTGAAGGAGGAAAACAGATGTCAAAGACCAACAATAAGGTAGGAAAAAAGGGAAGTTGAAAGAGGAAGCACAGAGACAAAGGGTCTCTAACCACTGTTTCTGTCCAGATCCCAGGAGCATATCCACCCTTCTACTGTCAGGCAGTATCTAAGAAATTCAATACTAACGTGTGAATCTCACCTTCCCTCATTGTCAAACAGCTGGATCACAGTCTGGTGCTACCCCCCACTGCTCCTGTAGCAAAAGAGATCAGAAAGCAAAGATGTATGCTGCACTTGTGAGGATAAACAATAATGTTGCTTAGTATTGAAGTTCAAATGATGCGTTCCTCTTTTTTGAAAGAGTCATGAATCCCTCTAGAAAAACCCCAAATTATCTTTTTATTAAAGAGGAGAGGAGAAGGATATAAAAGAAAGAAAGGAGAAAGAAAGAAGAAAAAAAGAGAAAAGAAATAAAAGAAATAAAAGAAGAAATTTAAAAAAAAAAAAAAAGAAGAAATGAAAAAAAGAAGAAAAAAAAAGAAATAAAAACAAAAAAGGCTGTGGAATAAGCACTCAAAGTTTAGGAAATATATCCAGAGTTGACAGAGATTCTGTACACTCCTTCAGTGTGTGCTCAGTGCAAGTCTTTAATTAAATGATCATGTGATATTTTATCCACCAGACCTAAGGCTGATTCCATGCACAGGGTGAATATAGCTCTTGGAATGAGTCTTGACAATTTTTGCAGCTCTTGTAAAGCGTATTTCTGTAGCAGGCATTTTATTTTGCTCCACAGTAATTAAATGGATTTACTGAGCTGTAGTAAGTTAACAGGGAAACTGTGAGGAAGAGCAGAAGGGAGGAATGAATTGAATAGTAACCGATCATTCATAAAATTCTTACAGTGACAGCCTGTACTGGATTTCTGGATGAGGCCAAACGGCCTCATCTCTGCTTTATTGTTACTGTGTAATTCAGACATTTATGTGGACTATCTGGCTTATGTATAGTTAGAGATGAATGCTTCCTTGGAGGAGGCATTAAGATGGTATTTTGATCTATATTACTGTCTGTTTTCATGAAATTTTCAAGACCTTAATAATGCATAATTTTTGATTTGCTGTCAAACATGGCCACTGGGAAGTATGAGAGACAAGAGACCAACTTACCCAGCCCATATGCTCACTCCCACCCTCAGTCACTCGTGTGTGAGCACTCAAACCCCATTTTGTCTGGCCAAACAGATTCACTTCATATGTGGGAGCTTACCAAGATCCTAAGCAGTTTTCTTTCCATCACCCACAGCACTGTGCTGCACAGAAGGGTTTGCCCCCTGCATTCATGAAGCCTGATCCTCAGCACCACAGCATGGAGTGCTTCTCCAAATGGAAAGCACCCAGCCAGGTCTGCAAGGAAGGGAGGCACCAGCAGGCAGCCTGCAAAGCCATGGTGGACGAGCTTCATCAGCTAGCCAGACTTTAAAACCCAATGCACTGCTTCATCAGAAAGGATGCCTCTGACCATCCACATACCCTCCAGCTTAAAGTATCTGCAAACAGTCAATTTGTTCACAGTATGGAAGCTTATCATCAAGCAACTAATTCAGCTTTCCTCCACTGGGAGAATAAATTCTATTTACTTACCTGTTATCAGTAACAATAGCTGCCTTATAAGAATGAAACAGAACATGATTGATTAGTTCGTTCCGCAGCTCTTAGAAGATCCAAGGTTATTTTTGTCATTCATCATGCCACATCCATACAAGCATGATTTTTTTCAAAGTACCAGTGCAGCTATCATGGTAACAGAGTGGATTATTCAGTGATGTGTTAGGCATTAGTAGCTGTTTTTCTCCCATCCTCACTGTAATATGCAATAAGATTTCTAAGACTACCATATGCCTTGCAGCTTTTCTCCCATACCTTATTTAGACAGAAAAACCTGTTGCTTTCTGTATAAATTTCAGTGTCTAGAAATAAGCTGCAATGCTCTGAGCTAAAACTGGAGCTCAGATATATTTCTTTGCTAGAAAGAAAGATGTTAAGTAGAGTCTTTATTTATTTATCTATGTATTTATTTATTTCCTTGTTGTTTATCTGCGTGAGTAAGCAGTGGATTTTCTCTTCACTTTTACCGAAAAGCCTCTTGCCATGGCTTAGGCATTTTCTTCTCCCCTTCGCCTTCTCTTATACGAGATGCAGTTGGTCAAGACAGAGCCAACAGAGCTGCAGTCCTGCCCTTGCTTATTTACTTGCTATTACAGTCTGTCTGTGGTTCTACAGCAGGTGGTGTAATTTCACATTTGCAACAGGTGGCAAAACAAATGCAACCCAGACAGACACTCACCCGACACAGCAGCTGTGGCTCTGCCTCGTTTGGGACGCTCCATGAAAACATCAATACACTGCCAAGTCATGATTTTTTTTCTAAAACCTCCCTATAAGCTTGGACAAGACATCCATCTCCCTTGCCCTGACTCCAACCTTTCTTCTCATCCACTTGGCATTTTCACACACTCCTATGAGATTTGAAGCCAAGGCTTCACTCTTAGGATTTGAGAGGTTGCACTCACTGCTGAAGATAATGGTAGCCTCTCCTTCAGCAGGATGGAAGTGATTTCTTTTTCCCTATGCAAAACTTATGGGGGTAGTGGGCTCTATGGGAGTTATTTTTAGCATGATCATGTCCATGCTGTGTGGTATCTCATGTAGAGAAGGAAGACTCATGGGGACTGTTCTTTCCTTGCATGAAGAACAACTATTGCTATTGTAGAGGAGAGGTGGGTGCACTATGCGACTGTCACATTAAGAAAAACAAAAGGCAGAGAGAGAAATGAATATATGAATATGAATGAACTTCACTGAAATGAAATGAGGCCCAGCCCAGTTTTCAGTTGAACTAATGTTAAAATCATTTTTAAATGGCTTAATTTTATTGAGAGAAAGAAGAAACTGGAAGGTCTAAGGGGAAAATGAATGAAATGCAACATAGGAGAAAACTTACCACAGAACTGGATCCAGCACACTTTGCCACAGTTCATCCACACAACCCTACAACTGTCAGGTCAGAACTTCTGAGTACCAGGAGCAGCCCTGTTCAAGGACATGCATTGCACACCAGTGTCTGCACCTGTGCTGCCCTCAGCGGTGCATGTAACATAAAACATGTGTTGTATTTTCAGAACTGAGCCCTTAGTCGGTCTTCCCTAATGAAATGATTTGCTTTTTGCAGCACTGACGGTCCCTGAGCCAAGGGAAACCTCTGTTTTGAAGGGACTCCAGGGTATTGCTCTGACATAATAAAATAATTGGCTGTAATGGGAAAAGCTGAAGGAGATTATGCCTAAAGGACTGTCAAGAGCACAGAATAAATACTCTGAAGAAAAATAGAAAATACTCCTTTAATTACTTTTCACAGTCAGAATTTTTGGCATTTCTGTTTGAATTTGTAAGCAGACATATTTTAAAGGAAACTTTTATTATCTTCCTTCTTTAAAAAAATCCTTTCTTTTAAGCCTATAACAATGTAGGAAGATATATTAGGTCATCTAAGAAAAATTAAATAATTTGTCCTGCAACTGCTTGACTTACAAGAAAATACAATAAATCTCAGTGTGGAAATTTTGTCCCAGCCTTATGCTGCCTGAGCAGCTTATACTGGAGATACAACATGTTTTTGCTTTGAGTAACAAAAGACCATTGGCACTGTCATGTTGGTGATCCTTTACTGCGGAAAAATCAGCCCTTAGCTTTTAGTAACGATTAACATTTTGCTGTGATGTTTTTTTAGCAGTGTCTCTAGTTCTGAGTCACACTTGTGGAGAAAGATGAATGAAATTTTCACTGCTTTACTGTTTAGGGTTTTTTTTGCTTATTTTCTATAAACAAAAGTGACCTAGCATCTCTCATACAAATCCTGCTGTGCATGTTCCTGGATCTGTGGCTTTAGTACCATGATGATGAAAAGTAGCTACAAAAGCAAAGCTAATACTACAATGTAAAGGGCTGTCCCAACTGATGTTAAAGGTGTTTAAATGTTCACTTTGGAAAGGCAGCCCTAACAGGATTTTCTTTTCAATGGATTAAGAGCATACATGAGAATAAAGTGAGCAAAAACCAGGAGTTAGATTATACCATTTTCATAAATCCATAAGTAACAGAGACCCCTCCACCTGTACCTACATTTGGCTCCAGTTGCCAAACTGCGTATGCTAGGGGCTTTACCTTCTGGAAGTTGCAATCCTTTTTTGCCAAATTTATGCTTTATGGCTATGTTTTTATGAAATCATTTATTAGAGGGTTTTGGGCTAAAATCCAGAGCATTTCCAGATTGGTGTGGATTGCCAAGAACAATTGGAGATAAAAATAGATTGGATAACACTTTCATGCAGGGGGAACTAAAATCTGTAAACTCATAAGGTCCTTGATCAGAGAGATGAGTGATATATATTCCAATTCTAATTAACTCTTAGCTTTTTTGTCTGCTTTATTCATTCCTGAACAGATTTCTATCATTCGCCTGTGCTGTTTAATATAATGGGCCTGATTCTCACAAATAATAGGTTTTTGTCCCCTTCTGACAGTGAGAAAAATTGGCAAGAAGAGGTTACACTCCATTTTCATGCTCCTTTCGGAGCAAGGCCTGAGTCCATTATATGTGGACTCCATTATGTGATAATAAGAGCAGCTTTGCAGTTTAAGAGGAAACAGACATATTCCTTGTAAGCACAGCTTGGACTCTTGCACCAGTTTGGCTACAGTAAGCAAGACAGATAAACAGTGTCTACAAAGAGAATCATTAGAAGACTGTGTTTATCCTCCTGGCTTAGTTAGCTTCTGCCAGCAGTCAGTATATCCTAACACATTTCCAAGTCTCCCAAGAGGAGAGCTGTATCCTTTTTCTATTATTTCCATGCTAGTAGCAATGGCCTGAAATACGAAGGTCACTGACTCTCCAAATATTCTCACTTCAGTGTGACTATTCACATTAGGCTGATTCAAGTGTGTAACCACAACATCATAAACGAGGGTCACCTTTGAGACAAAATTAGACCCTCTTGATTACTTCTTAAATGACCCTCTGGATTCTCAATTCATTTATACAGAATAAAGGGAGGTTAAACTTAGGCTTTGGGGTTAATGATGTATTCCTTGGAGTATGCTCAGGCCAGTCACTATCAGTGTCATTATAACAACAGATGCTGAAGCTTTGTCTTATAGAACATCTATTCGCATGTTCTCAGATTTTCTTGAAGGGGAGCTTGGATTCAGATTGCAGATTTAAGTTGGCATCTAATTTGATGCCAATATAATATGAATCTCTGCACATCATCAATTCAGGGATAAAGGATACCACTGAAATGAGTCTTTAGAGACACGCACAAGTATGGATGCTGAGATAATCCACTGCCTAAAAATCTCTCTCAAATCAATTGAGTTGACATGTTCCCAAACTTAAAAAAATGATTTATTTTATACCTTGCTTATTAACCAGCTCCATTCCATTGTGGCCTGCTAATAATCATCAGTAAGGGAAACAAATTCAGAGGATGAAGAAAATGATGAAGTATATGAAGAGCATATAATGTATGCTGTTCTATGTTAGCACAGTCTATCGACAGACTATCCATAGCAGTTCAAATAGACAGAGTTAATAGAAGCATTGGCTCTGGTGTCTGTGCATCATTTACTGGTGGAGAGAACTTCCTTGCTGTTGTTTGTAGTGAAATGCATAAGGCAAAGTGCTACATCGAATGGGGAACTGGAGATAAGCTAAGAGAAGGCTTGTTGCCTGCAACTAATCTGTGGGATGGCAGTGTCTAAAGCATGGATAAATGCTAACTGAGCAGGGAAAAGTATGCAGTATCAGAAAAGACATTGCATATTTTCTCATTAGCCATAGAATATATGTTTCACAGTATTCAGTACAGTGGCTGTCATAATCATATTCAGTACAGCACGTGATTGTTTTATATGTTTGATTTTCTGTTATCTTTAATTAGCAGCAATTCTCTCTTTTTGTACATTAAATGAGTTCAGTTTAAGAATTCTAATTCTGAAAGTCTCTCAAAAATTAACAGAAAGGGGAAAATACATTCATAATTAACTAATTTTTTAGATTACAATAAGCTATTATGCAGAACAGAACAAATGTGTGAAGGCAAGTGATTAAACTGCATAGTGTTCCCCACACTGCACCACTTTACCCTGTCTTTTCTGTTTCAGAAAGACATATATCTTGTCTCTTTCATGTGCACAGCTTTCCTTTCCTTCAGCCACGGTCATTTTGTTTCAGTGAAGATGCTTCCAGAGCTTCAGCCACCCAATCAGAGGAAGAACAGGAGCACAGTCACTCATGCTTCAGATCATCATTTTCAAAAGCTACAGTGACTGGAAGATTTTCTGTCACTAATATAGCAATGGGTGTAATCTTCCAGGAGACATTTCACTCTTCCACAGCCTCGCCTGGAATCCTCTGTGAAAGGAAACAGGCTTATATATATTGCTAAAACATCTTGAGCAGCTTTTGACACTTCAAAGTGTCAGTGTACTCGGTGCAATGTGGACTAGCTAGCACTTTGAAAGCTACTGTACACTGAGAATCATGCCAGTTGGGAGACAGGAGCAATTCTTCCAAAACAGATGTCAAAACTGACACAGCAACTGATCTCTCAGACACTTCTGCTGTGTATATTCACTGCTGAATTTCGTCAACTCGCCACAGGGCAATGATCAGCATACTTGCAATTCAATACGTGTGTTTGCAGCTCTTTCATGATATATTACAAAACTACTGCCATGAAGCCAAAAGGACACGTGAATGTAATTTCTTTTTCCACAAAGCATTTGCTATGTTCTTAGAAAGGTTAACCCGTCTTAGTAAACTGTACAAACATTATTTCATTTTTATTGACATTCTTTTCAGACCATGAAATGACTTGAGTTTTAATCTATTTTTTTTTATATACTGAAAGGAGCAGACTAATTTAATAAGCTCCTCACACTCAGGTAGCTCAAAAGCATATTTTCCAAAGCTCTTTCTTGAAGTTGCAAAGAGGGAATGGAAAATGGTGGGTAACACAGAAGAAGTTATTGTTGAGATAAAAACAGTTATATATAGGTGGATATTAGAGCTTTTTTAGTTTTTATTCCAAATTATGCTTAGAGTCTGTGGCATGGCTCTGACATATGTCTCTTAGAAAGTGAACAGTAGGCTTCCATTGCTTGATTAGCTTCTCTTGCTATGTTTTTTCACAAAAATGTGTATGGCGGCTGAAGGTTTGGTTTCAGGTGCCATGTGATGTTTCCCTAAAGGATGTATCCTCCCACAGGAACATCTTGTGCCAAACCAGTGCAGTGGGCTGTGTTCTCCGCCCATGAGTAGCAGTGAACTACTGGCACACTGGTCTGTACCAGGGCACCACTACTGAATACTCCAATCTCTGACAACAAAAATATTGCAGAAACGGGGGGCACTGTGATCCAGCTCATAGGAACATAACATTTACTGATGGTTTCACCCTGCATTTTCTGATGAGGGAATGATTCAGGGGTGGCCAGGCCAAAAGTGCTGCTTTCTAATTCAGTAAACTATTTGAACATATGTGTAAGTAATGCTGTTTTGCCCCACAGGAGTAGATTTGGCTGTGTTTGTGTACTTGGGTTTCACAGTTCATGAAATTGCTTCACAGAACAAAATTATAAAGAACTCATATTGATTATAAAGGGTATGTAGATTAAGAAAACAATGGCACACAGTATTAAACAGCTGATGCCTGGTATTAAAAGGAAAAAATGTCTGCAGTTCAGACTGCCCTACTGTGAGCCTATAGAGACTTCAGCTTGTAAAAATGGGCTGAAAAGTCTCTTCAACATCAAACTCATCAGAGTGATCAGAGTAATAATTTCAATCTGTATTAAAAAGCCTTCAAAGTGCAACTGAGAAAACAAGGTTTTATTATTTACAGAACAGCCCTGCCAATGCCAAAATCTGCAGCCCTTTTGCTTTCTTCTCCCAAACTTTTGGGCTGAGCATTTGGGCGTTACTAATCCTGAGATTCACAGTGGAAAACGAACTTTCCAGTAAGAGGAAAGACTGCACTAGGATTGCTGTTTATGAAGTTTCTGCCATAAAGTCTGTACTGAAGTGATGAGCAATGGTGAGACCACCAGTGGTGTTGGGTCTTGTACTGGGATCCCCAGCACAAAGGAGATGTGCAAACACTGGAGAGAGTCCAACAGAGACCCACAAAGATGATGAAGTTGCTGGAGCTCCTCTCCTACTAGGAAATGCTGAGAGAGGTGGGACTGTTTAGCCTGGAGGTCGAGGGGGATCGCATCAATGTCCATAAGTACCTGAAAGGAGAGTGCAGAAAGAATGGAGCCGGATTCTTTTTATTGGTGCCCAGTGACAGGACATGAGGAAATTGGCTCAGACTGGAATACTGAGGTTTCCTCTAAACATCAGGAAAGATTTCTGTACTGTGCAGATAATAGAGCACTGAGGTACCAGCTGTAGGAGCCATATCCCAGATCAGCATTCAGTTTGGGTCTACAAACAGGAAAAATTATGTCTCTCAGTCAGCTTTAAAAAAAAATAAAACAAGTGCTAATTTTCTTACATTCAGCTGTTCATTCATGGTGCTCAGTTAACATATAAGACTTTAAGCACCACTAGAGAAGATCAAATAAAAGGTATCATACAATCATAGAGTCATAGATCATTCCAAGTTGGAAGGGACCCACAACGATCATCGAGTCCAACTCCTGGCTCCACATAGGAAAATTGAAACGCTATGTCTCAGAGCATTGTCCAAATGCTGCTGGAATGGGCATGGGGTTATGCCCACCGCCCTGTGGTGCAGCAGCTGTCCCTAACCCCCAGCTGCCCTCCCCTGACACAGCTCCATGCCGTTCCCTCAGGCCCCGTCGCTGTCACACAGAGCAGAGCTCAGCGCTGCCCCTCCGCTCCCTGTGAGGAGCTGCAGCCTCCATCAAGCCTCCCCTCAGCTCCTCTGCTCTGGGCTGAGCAAACACAGGGACCACAGCTGCCCTTCACGTCTTGCCCTCTAGATCCTTTCCTGACTAAGTAGCCCTCCTTGGGATGCTCTCTAATAGCTTTATGTTCTTATATTGTATTGCCCAAAACTGCACAAAGGGCTCAAGATATGGCTATATAAGCGTAGAGTATATTTCACAATGCTGCAGTAAGCTAATGGCCAGAGCGTACCATCCACCACAAGGTCTGTTCTGTCAGGCAGTAGGAAACACCACACCCATTCAAGCACAGAAATTGTACAGTAGATGCTTCCAGATGGGCACTGTATTTAATATGAGATGGTATTTTCTAACAGCATTTTTTACTGATTTGTTACATTTGAAGAACAAGTTATTTTAAAGAGAAGAGCTTTAACGATATGCCCTATCTATACTATATAACCTCTAAATTTGATATGATGCTTTTGAGATGAGGCATTTTTAAAACTGAAAATAAATCTAAGATTTTCCCACTTTGACGTAAAGTAAAAATTTTAAAACTTAAGTGTTTTTTTTTTTTAAATAGAAAAAAATTTGAAGTTTATTTTCCAGCCTTTGAAGGGTGTTTTATATACCATTTATTTCTGCAACTAATTAATAATTCTGCTTAAAATCTGCTGCCTACATTTTCTGATATTATGTTAGGAACCTGCTTTTTTCTTATCACAGAATCACAGAAACGCCAAGGTTGGAAAAGACCTACAAGATCATCCAGTCCAACCATCCACCTATCACCAATAGTTCTCACTAATTACTTGAAATCTCTCACCTTCCCAGGTGAAAGTTAGAAGAAAGTCTCTAGTCTCTTCACCCACTTTTAATCCCAGGCACAGATCTTAGACAACACAGTCATCTTTTCTTCTTTCATTACTTTAGACTAGTCATGGGCTGCTTGAGACTCCACTTTTTTCTCTTATAGCATCTTCTCAGCACTTTCTGGAACCCAGATTCATGTGCGAAAAGTAAAATCCCAACACACTACGACATCCTGGTTTCTATCACCAAAACACAGTGCTCCATAAAATCAGCTCCCTAAGCACTTTATAAAATTCCATTTCTTCCCAAGTGGGATAGCATTGCAAATATCCTGAAAAATATACACAAATGTGAGAGAATAATGTACTCAAATGTAAAACTTTAATGACAGTTGTAATTCTTCAGTTGATGATTTTTGACAACATCTGGTTATGAGCATATAACTCAGGAGAGGCATTTCAGATGGTTGCAGTAGCTCCTGTTGTTGTTCCAATTAAGTTATGAAAGTATACATTAAACTTCTGTAGTTGAAAGAACCATGATATGGAGAAGAGCTGAACATTTAGCAGCTGAGGTCATAGCAAGCAAAAGGGTAAAGAAGAGGAGATATCATATATGTTGATTTTCAGAAATCTTTTTTCATTTTGGTTTGCTGAGCATTTCAAAACATAATCTATGATAAATATCTAAGTATACTGGTGCAATACTAAAATTGAAAGTCTCTTTATATACTCATGTTCAGCAGCAAAAAATAATGAAATTATACTTAGATTCCAAATTTATGTAATGTAAATTGATTTTTCTAAAATAACAAGGACAAGGACATTTTGCTAAATCTAAATTTTGAAACTTTTTTTTTTAAATTCAGAGAAATAAATATTTATAATCTCATTAAAAATACCTTTGTGATGTATCATCTCAAGTTTCTATGAAATTGAAAATTATGGCATTGTACAAGCTCTGCATGTCATACTAGTTCCACTTTTACAGAATCTGCAGATACTCTTCTGAGGGTTTTTTCATTAGTTCCTGACACCCAAAGACTAAGCAAAGACTTTCACAAGTAGCAAATAAAACAATTTAGGGATTTAATGGACTATTACTTGGAAGGAAAAGTATCCAAACACAGTCAGCTATTAGGTTTCACTCTGAGCATCCTGTTCTCAGCGCTTTCCATTACCCTAATCTTTTGCACCATGGTTAAAATACATTAGCAAGAATGCGAATGTGGCTGAAGTGGTAATTTAACCTGGCAGATTCAGGGCCATGTAAAGTAAATTTTATTAGAAAGTCTTGTTAAGATGGACAGAAGTAATTTGGTTCCATCCTTCTGTTCTATTTAACTGTATCTGAAGAAGAGCAGCAGTTCAATTTGCATAGGAGCTTACATTCCTACCAATAAAGAGAACAAAATTGGCACAAACTGCAGTCAGGAATTCAATTTCCTTTTTTATAAGGGACTGGCCATTTGCCCTCTACTTAAAATACATAGTTGTAATATGGGAAATATCCCTATTTATTGTTGCAATCAGTGCATGAGAGCTGGTGAAGAAATTTTCTGTTTACCTTTTCTCTTTAGAAATCAAATGAGATGTGTGAAATTTAGCAAGAGAATGTTAAAGCTTCATTGTAAATTCAGTATATTTTTAGAGATGTACTATCTGCTTTAAATACTTTCTAATTTGGATCTGAGCAAACAAAATCTGCTAGCTGAGATAAATACCTATGTAGGATGGAGATTTTGGCTGGTATATATGCAATCATCCATATTAAAACCTTTAATAAAGCACTGAAAATCTTTGTGCTGCTTTCTCAACACATAATAAAATATAATTTTTAAGATTCAAATTTTCACAGATCAGAACAAAAATATTCCTCGCTTGGGAAGTTGTGAATGTGGACATGGATTCTCACCACTGCTTCAGTGACCATCTTCTCCCACACAACACAGTGCAGAAGTCTTCAGTGACGTCTGGGGCAGGACGATCAGCACACTGTTTAGACACCTATGGATCTGCAGCAAATGCTACCTCTCGAAAAAAGTGATTTGTATGCCTTGACATGAACACCTGGAGCCATTTTATTGGCATAGGTTGTCCTGCTCAGCTGTCTTTTTCTAACAGAGTACGAGATCCCTGCATATAGTGTATTGCATCTGCCTGCAGTGTGCAGACATTTTGGGTACACTGAGCATCAGAAAAAGCACTGGACACCTGTGCTTGGGCAATTGAATCTCAACCCCAGTCTGTTCTCATAGGAGTGAATATCTAAATGGCTTCAAATATATAGGTTCCAGAGACTACATTTTTTGGTGGCACGAAAATCATCATAGAATGCTACACTAAAAAAAGTAGAAGTATTCCGGTAGCTATTTTTAAATGTATTTTGAAAAAAGGTGTCTCCAAATTTGCATATTCTTCACCTCTAAATCTCCTTTTTTTTGACTTAATTGGATAATTTTTTGCTTGTGTAAAAGATGGTGTATTTGGCTACAGAAAAGCTTTTTTGAGATTCATAGAGCACATTAAACAACATACTCTAACAATACTCCCTTAGGCCAGGCAAGCAGTAAGCATTTTTGAGAGTCCTATCACACAACTGCAGGAGGATGTCTTCTTTAAGGCTTCTAGACTTATGTAGTGAGGAGAAAAAAAAAAACCCACAAAAATATGTACTCCAGTCCATTTGTCCAACTCAATCTGCTGTGCAAAGGGGTGAGCAATGACCTTTTTTCCTCTCTTTCTGAATCAGCCTGCTCTCACAGGCCACAGTTCACTTTCCAAACTGCATCTCCAGTGAGGTGTAGGCCCCCACAGTCTGGTCTCTGATGAGGGTCTCTCCCATGCTTCTATGACAGTCCAGCAGAAAACAGCCCTGCAAAAACAGAATTTGCCTACTCTAAGCTATGCACCTAGGCTAAGAAAAGTGGAGTCAGCTTCCTCAACATCTCCCTTCTGGTTCAGTGAATCTTGTCCTGCTCCAATACAGCTTGTATGGCTCTTACCGGCACGTAGCCTCTAAAAAGATCAGAGTCCAGACTTCACTGATTTACTTATCCTTTCCATGAGCTGTCTGGAAGGAGCTCTTTGCTCAGGGAATGGCTTTAAATCATCTCCCTCAGTCCTCGGGTTTCGTTGTGGTCAGCATGTGTCTAGAATGAGGAATTGCAGCATCCTAGTTATAAGCACCCAAGGCTTTTATTAGTTATGGTCCTAAGAGACTAATTCCATGGTTTAATCATTAGATAGCTCTTCCTGCTAAAGATCAAACTTCAAAGTCAGTCTTAGTTCAAGTTAACATTGTTTAATAAACATTCCCCAATAGCAAATTCTGCACTGTCAAAAGGTTAGTGATCACCACCACACCACTTGCCTTTTGCACCTCTGAAGTCAATTGGCTTCAGATAAAATCACAGCTGAGAAAAGATTTTTCTATTGTTTAAGAACAAATTTCATCTATTGAAAGTTACAAGTCATCAGTAAGATGTAACAAATAAAGCAATGAACCTTGTCTCAGCTGTGAATGAGACTCATTCATCTCTATTACATCAACACTGAGAATATGAGATTTGTAAAATCAGTTAAGGAAAAGGCACTCATTATATAAACAAAATAGCTTTCCTTCAAATTTCTGGGAGGAATAAAGAGCTTGACAGCAGTTACCTTTAATGAACCCCTTCATTTTTGTGCATATTCAGCACACAAAGGTTTCATGTATTGAATAAAAGACCCACTTAGAAACTGAGTATTTCTCTCATTTTATGAAATACCCAAATTGAAGGAATGTTACTGCAGGGCAATACAACCAGAAAAGCTACAGCCACCTGACAGACAGCACCCAGGTTTTCAAGAGATTTTTGAAGTGACCAAAGAGAACTGGAAAAAGTCTGTCCGTAGAGTTTAGTCTTGAACTTTTGGCTACCAGTATTCTTCACAATAGGAGGGAGATTTGCCAAAGAAATTTGGATCAGGTCTCTACATTTATTCTAGGCTTTGAAATGTGTTTGCAACCCATGGAGAGAAAAATAAGGAGAAATTAAAACTGTGAGTCAGAACCATCCCTAGAAGGTGTAAATTAAAGGGTTAGAAGACATCTCACTTTTAAATGTTATTCACATTCAATAGAGAAAAGCAGCCCCTTGATGTTGCACTGACTTTCTGATTTGGAGCTCAGTAATTAAAAGCAGCTATTTTTAAAATTGATGTTTGTTAATCCAAGATGCTGTTACTTTGCATTTCATTCCAGGCAGCAATTTCATAAATCTGCTCAAAAAAAAAGCACCCCCAAAATGAGAAGTTTTACATCAAAAATCCTGTGAATATTTATCTACTGGATTTAAGCTGTAATGAATTTAAGAAGCTTAGGAAAATGCCAGGAAAAGTCCACCAGCTTTCTAGTACGCAACTGATGTGACAAAAAAATTGGAAATGAATTTCTTCCAGAAGAAAGTGGTAACACTGAAAATTGTACGCTCTCAGTGGGGCACCAAAGTGTGAGAGAAAAATGTGATTCTTCCTTGTTGGATCTCTCCATCACTTATCATCTCATTAGAGGGAACTGGACTGAAGGACAAAAATCCAAAATTGTTACCTGATTAGATATATGTAAATTGGTTAGATTTGAACCCCAAATGTGCTGAGTCACTGAAAGAAAGTGGTCACAGGTAGGTATTTCAGAGCAGCTATGAGGAGGAGTGTCTGGAATTGTAGTAGGGTAGATTTCATTCAGCTAGGCAGAAAAGATCCTGGAGTTAAAGTTAGATGTGAGATTTTGGGTGGCTGGTTACAGATTTTAAAAGGACATCTAATCCCTATTTTTGGTAATACGGTTAACTTACTCAGTATTATTTCATTTTTCCATTTTATACCACTTGTCTTTAGGTTTCACATTCTTCTTCCTGTAGAACTGAGCTCTTGTATTTTCAATCCTGCCTATAAAATACTAGAGTGAAGGCTTAAAATGAGAAGGTAGACAGAGCATGCCAATATTCTGGTCACCAGTTTCCCAATTAATGGGTGTGACTTAAATTTTCATGATAATACCTTTCTCCAGGTGTGAAATCTGATGAAAATTTTCATCTTCTTTGAATAGATCAGCAAAAGGATGCAGGAGATCTGTTTCCATAGAAAAAAATTGCACAAAAAACATCTCTATATTTAAGGAAAATTCCTAATTTGAATCATATCACAGAATGCCTTGGGTTGAAAAGGACCACAATGATCATCTAGTTTCAACCCCTCTGCTATTTCTGGGTCAACAACCACCAGACCACGCTGCCCAGAGCCACATCCAGCCTGGCCTTGAATGCCTCCAGGCATGGGGCATCCACAACCTCCTTGGGCAACCTGTTCCAGTGCGTCACCAACCTCTGTGTGGAAAACTTTCCCCTAATATCTAACCTAAGCCTCCCCTGTCTTCATTTAAAACCATTCTCCCTTCCCCTATCACTATTCACCCTTGTAAACAGTTGTATAATTTTTCACTGAGTATGAACCACAGTCATATTTCCAACCAAACCTCTTACAAGAGAAAGAAGTTTTCTGCCGCAGATGCAATGTAGATATCATGGTTTGGGATTGAACACAGCTAATTTTCTTCATAGCAGCTGGTATGGTGCCATGTTTTGGATTTCTGATAAAAATAACAGTGATAACTCACTGATGTTTTTAGCTGTTGCTTAACAGTGCTTGCAGAGTCAAGGATTCTTCTATTCCTTATGCTGCTCCATCAGAGGGCAGACTGGGGGTGTAAAAAGAGCTGGGAGGGGACACTACCAAGACAGTCAACCCAGAGTAACCAAAGGGATGTCCCATGCCATGTTGCATTATGCTCACTAATGAAAGCTGTGATAAAGGTAGAGGAAGGGGAACATTCAGAACGATGGTGCTTGTCTTACCAGTAGCCACTACATGTGAAGAGTTATGCTTTCCTGGAAGTGGCTGAACATCTGCCGGCCAACAGGAAGAAGTGAATGAATTCCTTCTTTTGCTTCACTGGCATATGCAGATTCTGCTCTACTTAATAAACTGCCTTTATCTCAACCCATGTGTTCTCTCTCTTTTCCTTTTCTGATTCTCTTTCCCATCACACTTAGAGGGGAATAAATAAGCTGTGTGTTGCTAGTTGCCTACTGAGGTTAAACCACAACACTGGGTTATAGATATTACCCTGAAATTTTCTTGGTAGCTAATTTTATTTATAGATACATATTTTTTAAATTCTCCAGTTTCTTATAGACAACTGAGACATTTGGGATGCCAGAAATCAAGAGCTATATTTCCCTCCCTGCAGTAATCTACATAATGTCCCTGCAATGGTATGGGACAGGCAACAGAAACAGGTCCCTGAGCCCTATTTAATTTGGCAGTGCAGAATCAATGCAGAGCGTAAGTTTGGTAAACACTGTTTCTCAGGGAGATACACTGGGGATCACAGGATGCTAGGCTGGAACTTAAGTGGCATTAGTCCACAGATACATTTGCTCAATTAAACTTGAGTGCGGGAACATCATTACATTTGATCTGAGAACTTCAGTAGGCAAACAGGACTCCATTCAGATAAGTTAATATACTTCAAATGCTTCCTTTTTTTTGCGAGCTTGTATTTTATCTGGTTTGGACCAATATCTTAGCTCATTTGTCAATAAAAATGAGAGAGACGTAAGCTCAGAAGCATGTCAACACCTTCTGTTTTGTCATCAACTATGATAAGGTTAGCCCTGAATATTTTTGAATCTATTTGGTAAAGAAGAAAAATGACATCTGTTTTGTAACCTCACATCTTCCTACACTTTCTGACAGCATGTAGCTTTTCCACTGAACTGTAAGATTTGCTTGTGAAAGCTGAGCTAATCAGAGTGGCTATCCAAAGTTCAGTCAATAAATAGCTCAGCCTTCTATCTTGTGACAATAGAAAGGGAGATCAATAAGAATTACAAAGATTATTTCTCCACTTCTTTCTGCTTCCCATGAAAGATAGGCTGCTTCCCTTCTATCCATATTTTTCTCCGTAACTATTGTGCTGTCCCTGCTCAGTGGAAAAAGGGAAGTGTTGATTGTAACATAGCCTCTGAATATCTGCCTTAAGTAATACATTCCTAAGCAATACCTGTGTATAGATTTTTTGAATTTATACCATCAAACCATAATATTTAATAACTACTGTAGTTCCTAGAATATCCATTGATTTTTCTTATTGTTCCTATAGGGTGCAGTTATGAATATTTAAACCAAATTCCTGTCTTGTTTTGTTGTTGTTGTTATTTTGTTTGGGTTTTTTTGTTTGTTTTTTTAAGGAAAAATTCCTATCAATACAAAGCAACATTTTGTTCTGAAAAAAAGTGCATAGTTTCTACCTTAACAACAGGGAGCGCAGTCTCCATCCTGGCAGCCTACAAAAAACTTGTAAAATATCCGTTACTCCAGATTACCTTTCAGAGATAGTTGCAGCAAACTCTGTACCAAAATAATGAGAAAGTGTCCAATTTGAATATCAATGTGAAGATTAAGCATTGATCAATGTGAAGAGAAATATACTTCTGAGACAAAAATTGAAGAAGCTAAGGCGAGTGAAAACAACACCATTTACATATTTAATGTAGGCTGTAGAGAGGAAAATACAAGAAGAATCTAAGAAAACCAATTCAGTTTTAAGTGTTTACCTGAAGGCCAATTATCAGCAAAAACAGTAGCTCTCTGTGTTGGGATTTTTTTTTTCCAAGCATTTAAGTTAATGTATACTTTATTAGATATCTGTTCTACACTTAGGGTTATTTTTAACCAGATAGCTAATACAATTTTATACATAGGTCTAGGAAACAGATCAGAATCTGGAAGAAAATGATTAATATTCATAGAGTTAAAGGTATTTTAATTGTTAGGATGGATAAATTTTCAAGAAAGAGTCTAGGGAAATAAGCCAAAATCATCTTGAAACAAGTCTCTTAGAATATTCACTGGGAACAAAGAAGGTCTGAAATTATATCTAAAAAATAAAATCAGTGAAGAAAACAGAAAGCTCAACTTCAGTACAATGAAGAACAAGTTATAAACTAGCAATTACTTAAAGGCAAAAAATAAAAATAAAAAAAATTGCCTATCTGCTCTCTAGGATGATGACAAATATTCAGTCATGGTGTTCATCACAGATTTAAAGCAGATGCCAAAAGACCAATCTGGATTTGGTCAGCGGAGGTTTAACACTTTCCTGGAGATCGCTCAGCCCCTCCAGGCAGCCTTTTCCTGAGCTTAATCACTTGTATTTGCCTGGGCTGCACTGCTGCCTCTTGCCCTGTCATTACATGCTGACAAGTCCGTCCCTGTCCTGTCTTTTAATTAACCTCCATGTAAGAGGTAGGCAGCAATTCAATCTTCTTTATTCTTTGCTTTTTAAAGATGAACAAGTTTGTGCTCTAACCCCAAGCCATTTTTGTGGCATGCTCCAGCATGTCTGTATATTAAGAAATTACACAGCTTAGGGCCCAAAATAGGCCACAGGTCTCCAGATGTGATTTCAGAAGAGCTGAGAAGAAAGGAAGAAACACTTTGCTCAGCCTCTTCTCTATCCATATGATGGATATTATGCAGATGATTCCTACTGACATAAAAGTACATTGCTGACTTGCGTTAAATTCTTCCATCAAGATTCCCTGCTCACCAGCCAGCAGGGCCCAGTGCAGGCACCGATTACCCCATCCTAACTGCAAGACTTCACTATTGTCTTTGCTGAGCATGAAAAGATTTGTCAGCTCACTATTTCAGTGTCCCGAGGCTCCTCATCTTGCTGAGAGTTCACTGCATCCCCTCATCCAGATGATCAGTAAAGTCATGAAACGATATAACCCCTGTCAAATACCGATTTTATATGGTTGCCAGAAATTTCAACTACTGACCACTACTGTTTTACTCCTACAACACAGACAGTTATTTATTCACCTTACAGTACATCCACACAATCTATTTGTGTGCCTGTTTGCCTGCAAGTTTACTATGGGAGATCTTGTCAAGGCAGAAGATTAATTAAAGGTATTACATCAGGCACTGTTCTCCTTTTATCCCCAAAGCCCATCACTTCTACTGCAGAATGTAATCACGCTGGTCAGCCTCCATTTGCTCATGGTAAAGCTGTTTCCAAACACTTCTTTGTTCTTCGTGTACCTGGAAATGACTTCTGCAACTATTTGCTCCCTGACATTCCCACCTGCTGAGGTGAGACTGACCAGCTGACAGTTTTTCACTTCATTACTTCTTTGGAAGTGGATAGAATATTTGCCTTCTATCAGTCATAGCAAAGCTTGCCTGATTGAAGAAAATTTTGCATGACAAATCTCCTCTATCATGGCTTGTCTCCCCTCTACTTCACTTTTCTAGATGTTGTCACTAAGAATAGAGACTGGGAGGTATGAGGAAAACCTTGCCAACAGAGGCTGAAGAAAGAGGCCTTGAAAATCTCACCCTCTCTGATGTACTTTGTCACTACATTGTCTGCTCTATACTGTTATAAAGTCAACACTTCCCTTGGCATTTCTTTTCTCTCCAAAGTACCTATATCTTATTGCCTTTCACATCTCTCCAGTGTTGAACCCAACTGTGCTTTGGGCTTTCTCCTTAGAATAATTCTGGGTGATAATTCTGTGTAACCTATTCCTGTCTTCATCTTTCTCCTCTGTGTTTGAAGATCAGTTGTCAACTACGTGCTTAACCCAGCTAGCATGCATCCTGGTATATGCTTTGTTTTATTGAGCATTAAAACAGGCTCTTTTTTACCCTTTTAGAACTTTGCATATTCAAGCAGAACTTCTGAAGCTCCCTGCCTCTCAGAGCAGTATCACCCAAGATTCCAGTTGCAATTTCCCTGGTCAAGCTAAGTCTGCTCAAGTCTACAGACTATTTTCCTACTTGTCTTTCTCAGTGCCTGAAAGATCTTAAACATTACAGCTTCAAGGTTGTGGTAATCAAGTCTGTCACTGACTGTCACATCCTTCACTAATTCTTCCTTACTTATTAGCAGCTGGTCCTCAATCAGATTAAGTATCTCTGATACATTCCAGGAATCTTCTAGAACTGTTTTCTCTTTGCCATGTTGGCCTTCCAGCAAATATAAGCATGGTTCAAGTAAACTATGAAAACAAGGGTCTACTATGGTGAGCAGATATTAAGCTTCATCTAATTATTTTTCTTGATCCCATTCTGCAGTAGACATTCACCAGTATTTCCTCTGTTCCCTACTTATAAGCTCTAGACAGACCTGTTACTTATTTCATGGCAATACTCTGTGCGTTTGAGATACTTCTCTGCAGAGAGTACAGATTTTCCCCCCTGCATTCCCAAGCACTGATTCTTAAAGATCCTTTATCTACCTGTTACAGTGTTGTAGCCATACAAAATATCTCATCTCTCTAGCCCTAACGACATGATAGCTCTGAGGATGCTCGTAGACTCCTAGTACTTCTTTCTTCATGGTATTTATGTTTAGGTCTTTGTCACATTCAGTTTATTAAAGGAAAGATATTCCATAAAACCTGAACGTAGACTCAAAAATTTAAGAGGCTATCTCAGAGTAGGCACACATCCAGGTACAAGACTCTATACGTTCATCCCAAGCCAAATAACATCTTTGTAGGTGACTGGACAATGGGATCAAGTGCACCCTCAGCAAATTTGCAGGTGACACCAAGATTAGTGGTGCAGTTGACACACTAGAGGGAAGGAATGCCATTCAGATGGACATGGACAGGCTTTAGAGGTGGTCCATGCCAACTTTGTGAAGTTCAGCAAGGCCAAGTGCGTGGTCCTGCATCTCAGCTGGGGCAATCCCAAGCACAGATACAGATTGGCTTGAGAGCAGCCCTGAGGAGAAGGATTTGGGAGTGGTGGTTGATGAAAGATTCAACATGAGGCAGCAGTGTGTGCTTGCAGCCCAGAAAGCCAACTGTATCCTGGGTTGCACTGAGAAGCACGACCAGCAAATTGAGGGAGTTGATTCTGCCCCTCTACTCTGCTCTTGTGAGACCCCACCTGGAATACTGCATCCAGATCTGGGGCCCACAACATAAGGAGGACGTGGAACTGTTGGAGCAGGTCCAGAGGATGGCTGCAAAAATGATTAGAAGGCTGGAACACTTCCTCTGTGAGGACAGGCTGAGAGAAGAGAAGGCCCCAGGGACTTTATAGCAGCCTTCCAGTACCTGAAGGGAACCTACAGGAAAGCTGGGGAGGGACTTTTTATAAAGGCATATAGCAACAGAACAAGGGGAAATGGCTTTAAACTGGGAAAGGGTAGATTTAGACTAGATATTGGGAAGAAATTCTTCACTGTGAGGGTGGTGAGACACTGAAATAGGTTGTCCTGTAAATGCCCCCTCCCTGAAAGCATTCAAAGCTGGGCTGGATGGGGCTTTGAGCAACCATGTCCCCATGTATTGCAGGGAGGTTGGAATTAGACAATCTTAAAGGTCCCTTCCAACCCAAACCATTTTAATTGTAAGTCAATTCTAAGTCAAAGGCACAGATGCAGTATTTGTTAGTCAAACTTCAGGCAAGTGAGTCCTATCTTGTCAACATGGGTAGAATACCATGGACCACCATGACCATGTCATGTTTGTACCCTACACACCCAGCAGTACAGGGCACTGTCTGTCCAGCAGAGAATTGCTAGTCTTCTGAGACCGATAGTTAAGCTAAATAGTTAAACATGCAGTTAATCTCTGCAGATTCATGGGGAATGGCTCCAACAGCAATGGACAAGTTCCTAAACGGTTTGAGCGATTCCAACCTCTCTGGATGGAAACCACTGTTGGCACTTCTTTGGAGATTTCTTTACAATGAGCTTCTTTATATAGGCCTGTCTTTGGCCATACTGAGACAGGAAACATTGCATTCTTTAGTAAGGAACTTGATAAAGGCACTGTAGAAACTAGGTAACATCTTCCAGTTTCAGATTGCCAAGGAACACAGTGTTCTAAGCTCTCTGTTAATCTTTATTGTAATGCAGTATCCCCAAACCAATGCTTCCCAAACATCCTTCCCTAACAGTTTAACATCTACAGCAAGTTTGACTCATTCCTGTCTGCAATGTGAAGAACTGCAAACTTCACCATATGATACACAACTTAAAGCACATGACGTTAAGCTGACTTTGACATTAAGAGCGCCTTTTCACATGGTATAGTCCACCTGTTAAAAATAGAAACACACTAAAGTCTTTCTGAGGAGGAATTTCTCTCTTTCTCCCACCAACACATAAAGCAGTTCAGACCCATAATTTAACTGTTTGTCTCACCGTAGAAGTGTTCAAGAATTCGTGAAAAGACTTCAGCTACCAAGTCTGCAATTTAGCTTGAAAAGTTTGTTTCTTCCCATTCGTCCTACACTTTGAATCAAGAGATAAGAGGGATAATGCCTGCTTGCCATGGTAGGTGCATGAGCTATAATTTGCAATGAAATATCATGAACTGTGCCACACTACAGAAGCTTTAATTAGAGTAATTTAAACACATTGTAACTTACCAGTGATTTTGCATTCAGTATATTTTAAACAGCTGAGCCCTGAAAAAAATGCAATGATTTGCTCACCACCACATATCAATGGGCTTCTGCAGCTGTGGTATCACACTCAAATCGAGCTTGCACAGGCAGCCAAATTATCCTTCAGGAACTGGAGAAAATCAGAGAACAATATTCCTAGAGACAGAAAGTTAAAGAAAAATTAACTGTTAGATCTCCTACATGATTTCTAGCTATTCATTTGGAAGTCAGACTTGAGAGGTTCTTTTAAAAAGCGATTTAATACAGCAGTTCCTAGGTATTTCACTTGTAGCCTCACACATTTTCTGCTCTCTACTAGGGCATGAGGTGGCTGGCGAGTTAGCACACAGGGTCATCGACATGTTTCTCCAGTCAGCCAAAATAGAACCATGCTCCAAGAGCATATATTGTTGTCTGAAGAGTGCTGTGAGTGTGGTCTAAGGCCAGGCAGACAGAAAGGGAAGATCCTAGATACTGCAAGTTGACGGTTTTAGAACGATAGTTTCACAAGACGCTACTTAAGATCAGAATTCTGAGGGGAAGAATGGGGTTAGAAATCTCTTTTTCCTAGCTCTTTCTTGTCAATTACATTAGCATTGTGAATATCCCTAGTGTACTCTATAATAAATGGCCTCACCACTTCTAGAAGCTAGAAAATAATTATTTCATCCGTCATGCAGCTGTTTAAATAACTGCCAGCTATGAGTAGAGGATATCTAACTTGTATGCACTTTTATACATGTTCACAAGGATTTAGTGGGAAAATGTGCAGAAAATTTAGCACTGCAGAATGACTGATGAGAAAGGGCCCTCTGGTCCCTCTAGCCATGTTCCAGGAGGGCTACCCAGAGCAGGGTGCCCAGGCAGCTTCTGAAGATCCTCACAGAGGATACTCCACAGCCTCTGGGCAGCCTGTGCCAGTCCTCCATCACCTGTACAGCACAGAAGTGCTGTCTGGTGTTTAGAAGGAAACTCCTGTGCACCAATTTATTCCCATTGCCTCTGGTCCTAGCACTGGCACCATTGAAAAGATCCTAGCTCCATTTTTTCCACATTTTTCATTTAGTTATTTATATACATTGATAAGATCCCACTGATGCTCCACCAGGAAGAACAAGCCCAGCTCTCTCAGCATCTCCTCAAGGTAAAATTAACTGTTGATCCTCTCTCTGATACATAAAAAAAGAGGACTATTGGGTCACAGCTACTTGCCTGCCAGCCATTAGTTGGTTTTACGTAACTGACACAAAGATTGAAGAGAGTCACTGGGGCTGTTCTGCCCACAAAGAAGCAAAACTATTTCTGACAGGTTCTTGGTTATACCAGATGAAGAATTCACAGATAGACCAATAATCGTATACAGAAAGAAGAGCCAAACCCACTCCCACTGGTGAAGGAGGCTTACTGGCTACACATCACTCCTTCTGAGGAAGCAACCTAGGACCAAGAGCTGCTCTCCTTTCTGTGGCTGGCCCTTGTATTAGCCCAGCATGGTTCTGCCCTGGACCCACTCCTTAAGGGAACATGGGTGCAAACAATTTGCCTATGCTCTCAGGGCCAGGCACCCCTTCACCAAGTGCTCCATCACCAGCTCAAGCTGTGACCTAATAGTGCCCCAGAGGGGGCTCACATAAGCTAAGGTACTCCTCCTGGCTGGAACACATGAGAGCCTGATTTGGACAGAAATGCAAGCTCAGGCACCAGATGTACAAGATCTTAAAGATTTCCTTATGCAGAGCCCAGACATAGAAGATTTTTATACTTTAAAGTGCAAAAAAGGTAACATCTCTGAGATTAAACATTCACCACACCATCTGTAAATGGTAGAGAAAGGTATCAAATCTGTAAAGGGAATGCAGTTTCCACACAAGAGTGGTATTTCTCTGATAACTTTTTTAAAAGGCAGAACAACAAAACAGCTAATCATTTTAGACTCCTGGAAGAGTCCCTATGTAGTTAATCCAAACTTAAAACAGGAAAGAAGAACAATACTTTAACACCATTGCTTTTTTCAAGACTACCTTTCTGAAAGTGTAATCAAGTCAGCTATTCAAGTGACAGCATTCACCATGGGGAAAGGATGAGTCTTCAGTGAGTGATTAAATTCTAAGCAATGCATTTTGATTACCATGAAAATATTTTATTGCTGGTCTAGACCAAAGTCAGGAATGTATTTATGCCATAGAACAAAAGAAATAAAAAAGATTTTCTCCTTCTGTGGTAGCATTTGAAATCTCTAGATTATTTCAGAGAAGAAAATCCATCACAGGGCAGCCACTCACTGACTGCCAGGTTATCCCACCATACCTTTCATAACCATGAGTACCTTCTGCCCACATAGTAAACATCGAATTTCATTAATTTTTATCCAACAGGAGACCTATTAAAAGGGCTGTGACTGCACTAAGGATAAAGACGAACCTTTGCTTAGTTCAAATACTCATTCTGTATACTAAATTAACAGAGAAATAATAAAAGTTCATAAAGCAATAATAGTAATAAAAAAAAAAATCTGACTTCAATATCCACTGGTAGCTCTAGAAGCCCACAGCAGATTCATCTAGTTCAAACACAAACCATTACAGTTACTGCCCATGTATGTTCCCATGGAGGTCAGGATCCCCATACGTTGCTTTGACAGGGAGCTAGGTGAGAACAGCCTGTTTGGCTGAAGTTACCAGTGGGAATGAGGTCATACCAACTACAGTCCAAACCACACTACAAAGCATAGTTATCTGCATCCCAGATCCCACAATGAGGATGAGGATTTGATGTTTTCTTCCAGAAGGTCTCCAGAAAATACCTCCTCCATATAATATAATACTTCTTCATTTGTGTTCACCCGTTCCTACGACAAACATTAAATAAATCACCCACTTGCTTTGGATGTTATCCAGTTGTTAGCCCTTGCCTGTGTCAGGTATACAGTGAAAGCAGACAGCACAAACAATCCCTCCACAAGAAGCATCCTTTACATTGACATTTTAGGCAGAGAGAAAGCTAGCTAAGAGAAAACAACCTAGCTCTAGGCCTCCCTAAGTCAGCTGGGCATACTGCTGCGGATGAATGCTTGTGCTATATTTACTTAGGAAAAGATAGCCTTGGCCTCTGGATATATTGTGTAAGATTTCCAGATCTTCCTGCTTTACTAGCCAATTCATCTTTCAGTTGACCTTTAATAAGGCTCAAATGAAGTGTTCTCCATAAAACATACACTACCACTATATAAAAATAGTATTAGTTACTGTGACCTAGTGTGATACAATTTATTTCTCATGATTAAAAAAAAAGTTCCATAACATACTTGGAAGAGAATTATCAATAAGAATTATAAAGCAAGGTATCATAGTTCCTGCAGTATAATCTACACTATTCCTTTGGACTACAATTAGAGAAAGCAACATTCTGAAGTACCAGCAATTTACCCGAAACTGTTATTTACTGCCCCAGCATTCTTACCTTCTTAAAGGTCAATCTAGTCTTGTAAAAACCACTTCCTGAACTCCTGCTATTCTAACTAATCTTTTTGCTTACAAAAGGGTGCACATTTAATATTTGCAAATATATTAATATCAGAATGCTAGACTAAGCCTTAAAGCAAATCGCTTTGACTTTCCTCACTTTGCAATGCAATAAAGACCTCCCATTTTCTGTAAAGCTTTATTACATATAACTTTTCAATTTGACTTTGTCTTTAAACACCACCAAGAATTGCTTTCTAACAAATTTCAAAGAACATAAAGGACAAAAGTGAAAAAGAAAGCACGTGGAAAGAGAAACTCTTATACAAGTAGGCTGTAACCAGCCCCTAGGCATTTATTCATTAACGCTTACCTGGGAGTATCCAAGAGCCCCAGGTGCTCTGAATAAGAAAAACAGTCTGAAGCAGTCAATCTCTGGAGGAAATACTCATTTCAGCTATGTCAGTGTTTGTCCTATTGCCTCCCTAGTTTATCAGATATATTTTAACTTTCAGTAGTTCAGCTTCAGTGTTTTTCTCCTGAATGATTGCTTTATTCACCACAGGTGCAGGTAGTTCACATTCATGAGGAAGGCTGTCGTGTGAATTGGACCTGGTATAAAAATTCATGTCAGGAGCACAGTTTTGCCTATAGTTGGCATAAGTTGTAAAAGCTTTGGAGGAAGTGTAGCCTGAAGGGTGTTACGAGCAAAAAAATGTTTGTCTTGTTTTAAGGAATTCATGAACAAGCGACTAGTATTGCTTTTCCTGGTAAGTAGGTGGTTAGTTCAGTTTTATATGTATGTATTTATATATATATATATTACTTATATATATGTATGTATTTTAGTGCAGTAGCTTGTTATGTTTATCTGTTGCCCTTAGAGTAATGGCCTGTTCTTGTGTATTTAGGAAATAGTTAAGGGTGATAAGACTTCATGTGCTAGGAAGCAGAAAATAGAATGGTGTAGCTTGAAAGTAAAGTGTGTAACTTACATACAGAAAACCTAATTGCTAATTATATTTGTACTGTGGCTTATGATCCTGCTTATGTTTTAAGGGAATTTTTCTTAAAAATATGTTCCTTGAAGTATTAGCTGGACTTTGTTACTGTCCATTAGCACTTACTTAAAATATAGTATTCCAGTTTACTATGAATCTAGACAATGAATTGTTTACATCTTTCCTATTTTAAGTCCTTGCTCTTAATATTTTTGACTGTATCTACTTCCAAAGTGATTAGAGAAGTTGAAAGGAGCAGAAACTGCCTATTTGAGCTGAGTACTTGGCACCTTTTTTAAGGAGGGGGGGAAGATAACAATAAATATTGTGTTAATATTTCACTAATATCTGTTTTTAAAATAAATTAGCTTCAAACACAAAGTTACTGGCTAATGTATGTTTCTGGAAGCATCAACGTCCAAGGTGGAGCTACTTAATAGGCTGGGGTACTTTGTTGTTGGCTGTACTTGGTCTTTAAAGATACAGACCTTGAATAATAGCCAGTAAGTAAAATCATCAAATTTAGGTAATAGACCTAATAAGCCATCACTTCTGGGAATAGTAATGACGGTGTCCCACTTGCTTGTGATTTATGTGTGCTATTTTTGTTAATATTTCAGTATTTGCTTTCATGAAACTTTCCTGAAAAAAAAAAAAATAACACAAACAATAGTATAGTTCCTATTAGCCTTAAGATTGTTCTTCAGGTTTGTCATGTGATTTTGATAACAACTTCAAGTTGAACTTTGTATTTGTTGGCTAAATGCCAGATCAGTAGCTTTGAAGTGTAAATGTCCTGTTTTGTTTTCCCAAGAAGTGCAGATGAGCACTGGTAATGCAGGTCTACCTTGCCCCTGGAGTACTTCATAGCATATCTCAGGGGAGGGTGGCCTGTAGATGAAAGCATTTAATAATCTCCAGAGTGATGCTTTGTGGATTAACAATATTGCTGCTGGATGGGGGAATGCTGGCTGAGTATAAAATGAGGTGATCTCTTTACCCTTGTCCCTCTCTTTTTCTACGGCAGCCTATTTTGCATTGCTGCCTGTCTGAATCTGTTTCCCTTTTATTTATGGAATAACTGTCTTGCTTGTAATCTGCCACTTTCTCACTTGGCTATGCAGGAAGTCTGCAGTGATTTTCCTTAGGCTTTCTAACTGCTTCCATACCAGCATGACCCTAGGAGGCAACTTAATCTGGCAGCCAAAAAGAGGATACTGGGAGGTGAGAAGTGCTCTGAAGCTTCTTGATCTGATCTGTTAGGGTGAAATTGTGGGTCCTCAGCAACCTGCTGATGGGAATGAGCTTTCTGGTCTCTGCAAGTCTCTGATGTCTTTTGGGATCCTTTTCATTCTGAAAGAAACATACGAACATGGGACATAGAAGATTTCCACAGTGTAAATGAGTTGATTTGTACTGTAGAAAACACATCAATAATCTGCATGAGTAAAACTCATGTTTAGGTTATATGTGTATATGAATGCATAAGCACACACAAATACTGTTTGTATATGCATACAATATGTAATTTAAGACTCCTATTGCAGTATTCTTAATTCTGAGAAATGACCATCTTTCAACCTAGAGCATTTTTAAGTAATTAATGTTCACTAATTGCTAGGTTTGTAGTGTTCTATATTTCACATACTGATGTTGCATGTAATGGCATCAGGCTGCACTGAGATGTTGAAAAGACTCAAAAAAAGATACATTTTCTGCAAGGCTTAATTCAAACAGTTTTATATTCCTGCAGCTCTTTTCTGTGTTTCCAAATATGATCTCATGAATTTAAATAGATCAACTACATTGATGTCTCGATCTATTTAAATTGCTTCTAAAGCTACTGATCATATGCTTTTGTCTCCTCCATGCTGATGGTGCAGCTGCTTGTTCATTTGAAGCCTGACTTCTGAGGTTCTGGGATTATTCCATGCCTCTAAAGCAGCTCTGTAACTGGTAGTTCTTGCAAGTAACCAGGGCTAGTTCCTTCTTGGCAAAGATGTAATCCACCCCAGAATTCTGATGAAAAAGTTCACTTACTCTTTCTTTTAAAAATCTTTGTCAGAAACTGAAGGAATAAAGATGGGACAGTTTCCATAACTCCTAATGGCATTATGCCTTACTCTGTATTTATACTGTAATGTAATCTCTCTTGTCTCCTTCATATAGAAAGGTAAATTACTACTTCTTAAAAGTCCATAATAAAGACAAAACTCCTATAAATAACATTTTATTGTGTGTTTGAACTGGTAATTGAGTAGTATCATTTTTGAACTGGTAGTATTGTTTCTCTTTTCAGTGACTGAGCAAAACTCAAAGCTGTTTCTGAAGAAAGCATGAGTCTATATGCATGCTGGATGTGTGTTCTACAAATGTATAGTAATTGCTCATCTTGAAGCATTAAGTAATATTTTTCCTTTCCTCTGAATGTTTGAGTAATATCTTTCAATTTCTATAAAAGTGATCTTGTCATTTCAAAAGCGCTTATTTATTTGTTTATTGGGGTATCTAATCTAGAAAGTGCTGTAACTTCCTTTTCTGCCTGTTTTACCATCCTTTTGTGCACTGAACATTGTGTATGTAGCACCATGCACTGAGGTAGAGGTGGCTGATCTACGAAAACCCCTTCTTTCTGCCCAGTACCAGGTTGAATTTAAGTAACGAACTTTAATTTTCTGGAGACAACTTGCTAGGAGATGGTTGGAGGTAACCTTCCAAACTTATCCTTTATTCATCTGTTCTGAAAAAAGTGATGTGAGTGCTGTGTTACTTCTCCCTGTGTGCACTGAGGGTTTACTTCTTTGCAATGTGTCCTGCAGCAGTGGAAATCCAAGAAAGCAGTATAACTTTTCCTTATTATACTTGACATATAAGTAAATACTTCAATGATGGGAACTGGAAATAGGCTGCTCTTCACCCTTTCCTTGTAAGTGAAAGAAATGCCTTTTTTGCTCCCAGATGAAAAGAAGAGCACTGACAGGAGCATGTTACAGGATGCACTCAGTGAGATAAGAGCAGCAGTTCTTGACTCTCTCTGTTGGACATATTGCAGTAATGCAAGTGGAAATGTTTCAAAGAAAATTGAAACAGAAAAGTGCAAGGGAAACTTGGAAAACTTAATGGGCATTGTTCACAGTGAATAGAGAGAAAGGAACTTCAAGGATAACTATTTTCTTTATACTCAATAACTGTTTTTCAATTTGAGAAGGAAATTACTTTCCTGATAACAGTCAAGAATCCCAAATACTCCTTGCTCTGTTCAATTACCCTGCCATGCGTTTTTGCAGGACATAAAGGTGGTGTCATGGTTGGACTCGATGATCTTTAAGTTCTTTCCCAACCTGAGCAATTCTATAAATTGAGTTGCCAACTGATACTTGCACAGCTGTGATATTCCACTACAGAGCAGTGAACTTACATGATAGTTATGATTTCTGGCTTTAATCCGAAGCGCATATTACCAATGCGGCATTACTAATTTGCTAAGGAAGGCTTATTATTGCTGTACAGGGACATGTCTGTAAAAGCATGTTTCTTTGAAGAATGGGGAAAAAACAACCAAAACACTCTCTTCTGGTGTTGGAGTGTTAGGTATACTCTTTATGTCTAAATGTGGTGAGCATATGAATGTGAAATGTAAGAGGAGATTTGCCAAGTGCTGATATCTTTATTTCTCTACCTCCATATGGCATTGCACTAGCTGCCTCTTGCATTATAGTTTCCACCCTTCTGCTTTTATATCACATTTGAAAGAAGGATCTGTGTTGCTCTAACAGAACGTATGCATAATATGAGCTGCTTAATGAATCAGCAGCATTTCCGTGCACTAAATCTGTGCACTCATTTTATTGGGGTCCTGTTGAATAGAGAGACTGGAAAGACAAGCATTTGCTTTCCTATCTAAATAGGTCTGCAGTGCAGGGTAAACTGCAACGGGAGTGACTCTGCAGAAGCTTTTGTTTACACAGCAGAAGAATCATCCAAGTTGCAACTCAATGGTTAGTTATATTTACACCAGTACACAAGATTGGTTTTTATTATTCAAGCCTATCATATCCCAAGGAGATATGTAAAAACACAGATTGTTATCCGTTATTGAAAAATATTCTGAGTTACTCTGCCCGGTAGAGACTGATGCATTGTTCCAACTGAAGAATAAAAAATACGGTTTCAAATGCCTCAATACAGAAGTGGAGTGTGTTTAACAGGAGTCTTTTTGCAAAGCAATACTTAACTGACACAAAACCTCTGTGTATATACCACAATGTAATGTTCTCAGAACTGCTTGAATGCTGCATAATTTTCAGTTACTTCCTGGTGATACAGAAGCTGTGAAACAGGCCTTATGTATAAAGTACTTGGTCAAATGGTGACTCTTACCACCTCTTTCAGGCAATTAGAAACTTACCAACTGAGCTTGAACTAAAAGAAGTTAGTAAAGTAAATCCATCTCAAGTGTAACTTGCAAAATTGATGCAGTTTGGTTTTTTCCAAAAAAATCAACTCTGGTTCCTGGATAAGTGAAAACAAATAAGATAGGGTAGTTTTTAAATTCAGCTTGAGAGTTGGTTTGTCCAGTCTGTGTTCTGCCATGTGCATTTCTAGCCTAAAGAACACTGAAGACTGAGTGCTTTGCTCTTGTTACACAAACTGCTAGTCTGATTAGTGAGGCTATTGGCAGGCATGAACTTGGTACCTGATGGCAAGTGGCCTGGATGCTTATGCTGAGTTTGGAAATGTGCATAAGTTAAAATGGGAAATGAAGGCTTAGCTGTACTGTTTCTACAGAGTTTGGTACTAAATCATTTATGATGAGGCTTCCAGGTATTGCAGTATGTTTGGAGAATATTTTTTTTAAGGAGCAAATAATCAATATTGGCTTTTCAAAGTGGATATGAGGTATTTAAGAAGAGTCGTTAGTCTGAGTAAATCCTTAAGGTTGCAGGCAATAAAATCTTTAAGGTTGTGGCTGGTTATCACTACAGACTATTATAAGTAGAGGCAGGAGTGATGTGATGAACTGTATTTCTGATTAAAGATGATCTCCATAATTGACAGCTGGAAAGCAAACACCTAGAATAATGTTTTGGCTTGTGAGATATTGCTGAGATGATGAGATCTGTAGGACTGCAGTGAGAAATTTTCTGTAATGAAGTAATGATGGGACAGTATCCGGACAGCACTTTCTCAGAGCTGCAGTTACAGGTTTTTATGTAAAATTGGTAGTGTTGCTTTTGCATGGCTTTGAAAGAAAAAGAAGCAGGTAGGAAGGGGGAAGGAGGTAACTACTGCATGGAGCTGGCTTGGTGATGGGGAAGCTGCTTCATGGGTTCTATAGGAGTTCTGGTGTCACATGGAAATGGTCATGGCATTGCTGGGTCTGGCTGAGCTGGTGGCAGGTGGGGTTGACCAGATGTAGAGGAAAACTTGCTTATAGTGTTGGGAGGTGCTTCCAAACTGGCCATGGGTGATTCCCATCTGTCTTAGGAGCCCTCCTTGTGAAGGAGCAACACAGGACAGGCCTGAAAGGTCTGCTGATGAGCAACTAATTGTGTGTAACTGTATCTTCTTTAATTATTACTTTGATCATGGTATTTCTGATTCTTGTGCATTAGAACTAATTGAATCTTCTTTTTCTAAAGAATGATCTTTGTTTGCATAAATGATATGCCTACTAAAATCAGAGTAATCTCAAGTGTGTGCTAACTGATTATCTTATGCAAATAACATTAAGTTAATCTTGGGTAACAACCTAGTTTCATTCTAGGGAGTACAGAGATGCAGTTTGAAATGCAGACTAAATGAATTACACCTTAATAAAGTTTTGCTTCACATAGGGCATGGGGAATTGCAGTTTAAACCAGATAAGAAAGTACAGAATTTCACCTTCTGTTGTACATTAAAGATCAGTACAGTATCAAAGATAATTGGTGTTTAATATCTGCTCAGATCTTAATAGAAGGAATAATGATTAAGAGACTTTTCTTGGGTGTACCAATTTTGCTGGAATAGGATAGTGGTGCAATTGTATGATTTCAGTCATAAAGACGTTTCTACAAACTTCTTAATACAGTATGTGTAATCACTACAACTTACAAGGAAATGTGTATATTAGAGGGAAGATAGTTTATCTTGCATATTTAACATCTTTTCTAATTATAGTGTTTAAAGGGTAGATAATAAAGCAAGCTACCCACAGTTGTTTAAAAGCTAATAACCTCAACTTCTGGGAAAAACTTTCTTTCCTTTTCAGTTAGGTAGTGGTGATCACCATGGTGAGACACCATGATCACTACTATATGCGTACTGCAAACAAAAAGCTGAAACTCTACCCACATACAGATATGGTAATGGTGGATCATTAAATACGAATCAAGTCTTCCTTATCTTTCATCTGTTCTCTGGGAATAATTCATTCAGTGTGGTCTGACAATGTGTTGAATTGTAATGAGTCACTAAGGGGAAAAAATGTCTCCGTAAGATGTGTGTTGCCTTTATGAACAGTGGGTGTATCACTCAAATGTCTTTCTATTAACCATACATATTATTCATTTCATAGCTTCTGTTGTATTTTCATCCTATACCCCTTTGTGTTCACCTTTGGAAGTCAACAAATTCTGAATTTATGTCTTGGTAAGGAGTTAGTAGTCTTCTGTTAAATAAACTTGGAATGACCTACGTCTTTACTTGGATTATTGAGAGGTGAAGGTAGATATCATCAAATGTGCATCAGTTTTGACAGAAAGGTGTGAGTTGTCAGATTTTTCTGCTTTTGTACTGGGGAGATGGAGCTAGAATTTATGTCAAGAATCTCTAACACCTCAGTGCTTCTTGATTAACAGATAACAAGAAGGCAGCAGCTGAATTTTCTCCAGCTGAAATGAATTTGGTTTAAAGCATTAAGAAACTGCATGCAGGGTTGGGATTGTGGAGTTCTTTGCTCACACAGTCCCTTCTAGTGTTATTTAACTGGAGCTCTCTTTTCCCCCTTGCTCTTCTACCCTTTCTCTTCCCATTATTTTAGACCTCTACTAAAATAAGATAAAACAGGATAAAATTCTTCAGAGTAAACAAGTTCTGTGCAATTTGATTTTAGCTAGAGATGACTTATTTAAACTTAGTTCCTTACTCCTTGTATTATTTCTTGTCAGCTGTGACAGAATTTCACACTTAGGAAAGTGCAATAAATAGTAAGAATGAGAAACTCAGCTGCAATAAACTCTGTACTTCTCCTGATCTAGATTAATTTAGATTTAATAGATATAAAATGAGCAGATTTTGGGGAATGTCACTTCTGTAACTATAGTCTTATTATGGTTGGATGAGTTAAATGTTCTAGGTGAATGTTGCTAGCAAGTGAGATAGCAAAAATTTTCCTGCTGCACTCAGGTCTTGTTTCAAGTTCCTTCTACCTCATGCACATCAGAATATTTCAATAAACTGACAGCTTTATTGAGAAGAGCAATGTAGGGAGAGTGCTATGGCCTCAGGTGGCATTTCATATTAAGGGGAGGGCATGAGAGGTGGACAGATGTCTCTGCTTGAGCAGGATCTTGGTGAATTTGCCCTTTATCCCAGACAGCTTCTTGGGACTTTGGAGGCAATCCCGTCATAGGTTTATGGATTGCATTAGCATCCTGCTCTGCTGCAAGACATTAACAAGGGGGATGATTTGGGGAAGAAAGCAAGGCCCATTAAGAGACTTCTATTTTGAATTTCCTGGACCAGAACCAGAAAATCTGCATGTCAATATCTTTCAAACAATTCAGGAGTTTCTGAACTACGTGATGAAGCAGAACTTTGTAAAAGCTCACTATGACTTATAGTCTGCTCAATGAGGCATTTTGCATGAGGCAAGGTGGCTGCAGCAGATCTTGGTGTCATACTTCAGAGATACTGGAGCAGTGTATCCTCCTCTCCAGTTTCCAGTGAGTTTCCAGTGGTAATTCTCTGGAGTGCGAGAAATTTGTTTCTGGTTGGAAACAAATGTTGTGTGGCTGCTGGAGTTTCTCTTTTGTGTGGTAGTTTAACAACGCAATTGTGGCAGTGCAATCAATTGATCCAAGGAGAATTGTCTCTCACTTTAAGAATTAAAGCTTAAAGCAGTGGAGTTTAATTACGTATTGTCAACTGCATTGAGCATTTGATTTCCATAACTTGATGATGTGAGAAGTAAAGAGTAGACTAAGGTCTTAGCCAAGTAAGGTCTACAGCAGTGTGGGACATATCAGATTTTCTTTCTGGGTATTTCTGGGTTGGGTTACTTTGAGAATTACAGAAGTCAAAAAATGCTGTTTTGGGTGTGGAACTTGGGGGTAGAGAGATCTTCTCTTGGAGCTTGTGCATTTACTGTTTCAAGGCTGCAGATGTCTGAGGCTAAAATCTGTGACTCTGGTAGTATTTGAAAGAGCTGTCCTCAGTTCACGTATTATGGATGTGGTTGGATGGTCTTCCAGTTTTATTCAGGTGCCCCTAAGAGCATATTTCAAGGCTTCTGATGTAATACAGGAGCAGGAACTTTTACTTGTGAGCCAACTGCTGAAGACTATGTAATCTACACAACTATTTGACTCACTCAGGAGAAGACAACTGTTTGGTGTTGTCACCTGGGCTAAATGGGTCTGCAGGGGAGTTGGGCAACTTAAAACCTTTAGGAATGCTGCTATCACTCAGGATCTCCAGCAACTGTTTTTGTTTGTTTTAATCACCGGTGCTAAACTGTTTGAAGGATACTACTACTACATCAGCCTCTGAGGAGCTCAGGTTGTACTAAGCAGAGGCAGAAAATTTTCTTGAAAGATGTATGGAAATGTTAGGGCATGGGTGTAATACATGTCTGCCACTGTTCTTCTCACAAGTCTTCTATATGTCCTGCATAATATGGGATGGCGCAGCATGTTGGTTGATGCTAATACGAAGGCTTAACTTTTGTGACATCTTCCCTCCCCCTGAGCCCTTAATTCTAGGCTTGTTGACAGCATGGGATATCTTTAAGGCCTATGAGCTTGTGAATAATGTTGGCTGAATAACAGGTGCTGCTCTTACTCTTTTTAGGTGGTAAAGATATCAACAAAAATTTTTGTAGTTTTGTGTATGAAAAAATACAGTTTTAAGAGCAAAATAGTTCAGGACAGGTACTGTAAAACTGATACTAGTTGGATGTTAATATTGAAAAGTTTAAGTTTCCATTATGCTGTGAAGTTCATGCCTATGTACTCCTTTTATCCTCAGTCTGAGTAATTCTTCATCACAAATATAACAACCTGAAGAATCCCCTCTGAATCCCTACTGTGGGCACAAACACAGAACTAACGTGATTGTTCTGTGTTTCTGAGGAGTAGGGAAGCTTGTGAAGCCTCACTTTCAGTCTAGTGCAGAATATTTTTTTTCAAATAGTGGGAGAGCCATATTACCTGTGGCTTGAGTTGCCTAATACCAAAATATTTAGCTACTGTATGAATTTTCCAGACTTTGCATATTTAGTTTTCTTTTTTTTTTTGGATGTGGGTTTTGTGGGGTTGCAGTTTCTGGTCTTCCTGCAAACTTTGAACAAATGCTTAGATTGTACTGGAGAGCAGGTTTGTAAAAAAAAAAATATATATATATATATATCTGCCCATGCTTTTATAGGTTCAGGGGGAAAATGAGTGTTGTCATGACTTGAAAGGATTCTGAAGTTTAGGAAGGTTATAATTTATTTGCTCAGATGTCTTCCTTCCTCTCTTTAATGAGGTCTTTGTTTATATACTTCCATGTGCTGTGAAATATTATATTCCTATCTTACAGTATGTGAAACAAAAATTGAGCAGAAGTGAAGAGAGAATGCAGTATTCTAGAGGTAGCAATCTAATCTAGAAGTAGGCTCTTCTTGGTTGAGTGGTTTGTTCTTGTTGGGTTTTTTGTTTGAACTATCTGGCATAATTGCAGCTTCTTGTAGTGAGTTTTGAGTTCAACAGACCTGAATCCAGACTGAACTAATCTAAGCCATCTTTTCTTGTTAGCTGATGGACTCTTTTCTTTATTTTTCCAGTTCCTTAAAAAAATCAAATCCTGAGGAAAGAACAAGATGTCAGTGAAGATCTGAACTGGGAGGAGAAAGCTTTGGCATTGTAGGATTAATATGATAAAAAGAGAGTTAGTCCAGGAGCAGGCTCAAGTGGATGGCAGTCCAGAGGGATTTCAGCAAGTGTGCTTTCCAGTACAGCAGGGCCAAGGAGAAGGCTATCTCCCAGCAGCACAGCCACGGACATTGACCCATGGTCAGCAGCCTCAGGGGGTAGGCACAGAGCATATCCAGCAGCAGAATCAAACAGTCCAAGGAGGCATGGCCCTAAACATGAAACCACAGCAAGTAGATAAGGGGCGAGAGGCCCTGGAAATGACTGTACAGGTGAGGCTTCAGAAGTTGGGCGAGGGATGGGAAGCCCCAGAGATGACAGTACAGATACAGCCTCAGAAGCTGAGCCCAAGGTGGGAGATGCCAGATGTGACTGTGCAGTTGCAGCTAGAGCAGCAGGGCAAAGGAACAGCTCTCCCACAAGTTACTGTGCAGGTACAGCCAAAGTTGCAGGGACGAGGAATGACTGATCTCAAGGTCACTGTACAGATGCACTTTGGCTGTGAGCTGAAAGAGGTGAGCTGTATGCAGAACCAAGGTGAGGAAATACTAGAGAATGAAGAGCAGCAGACAATAAATGAAAATCAAGGAGAGTCGATAGCAAGATCTGAAGGTAAGAGAGAACTGGCTGTGATGAAGCTGGTCCCACAGGGAGCTCATAGCCAAAAGCAGGATCAAGAAGGAGAGGTGTTAAAATTCCAGCATGGACAAAGCCAAGAAGACGGGAGAGAAGTAAAGGAGATGCAGGCTGAAAACAAAGCAGGCCTGCATGGTGAGGTGACAGATCAGCTATGTGACCAAAATCAAAAGAGGGAAGAGCTGAAAGCAGACCTATCACTGCAGCAGGAAGGTCAAAGAGATACAGAGATGGAACAGGGCCAAGGTGATGGCCAAGAAGGGCTCAAGGGGCTGACTGAATATCAACAAGAAGGCCAGGAGCAAGAAGTGCTTAAGAAGCGCCCACGGGAGACTCCCAATTACTTTGTCTCTATACCAATAACAAATGACCAGGTATTTTTAATTAGTTGTTCCAACAAACTGTAAAAGCCTTAAATAAGAAATGTTGTTTCTAAACTTGTTAAGAAGCATAGAAGAGCAAGACTTTGCTACACTATCAGTGCAATAAAAAAGATTGTCATTTTATTCTCACAAGGTCTGATTGGTAAGTCTCTGCAATAGTATCATCTATTGTATTTTTTCTAAAAGAAAGCAGTGGCTTTCACTGTCTTGAGTTGTTCCTTCCTACCTTGTTTTAGAGCTGTATTTAGTGCAGAGAAGACCAGAATTAATTTGTTCACCTCCTTCCCCACTGAATTGGAGAATCATCATAAAATCAAAGTTTTAGGCTGGAAGGGATCTCAAGGCCCACCCAGTCCCACCCCATGCTGTGGGCAGGGCTGTCGCCCAGCGGCTCAACTGACTGGTTCCCCATCCACCCTGGCCTTGAGCACTTCCAGGGATGGGGCTTCTCTGGGCAACTGTGTCTGGGCCCCACTGCCCTCTGAATAGAAACTTTCTTCCTAACATCCAACTGAAATCTCCCTTCTTTTAGTTTAAAAGCATTCCCCTTTGTCCTATAACTGTCTGCCCGTATAAGCATCTGCAGGGCTGTTCTCAGTCAGTTCTTCTCCCAGTCTGTACTTACATCTGGGATTGCCTTGACTGAAGTGCAACGCCTTGCACTTGGCCTTGTTGAACTTAGGTAAGTGCAGAATGAGTTTTCTTCTATTACAGAAAGGGAGATGTTGATCTATTCTCCTCTCTTGCCCTCAAACTTACCCTGAAACTTTAGGTAGACAGTTAATTCCAGGAAGCTACAAGGTAGAGTGTGCAAGCTTGTATTTCATCCATGTATATTCTGTGATTTCAATGTTTCTGAGATGTTGAGAAAGCAACACTTTTTTTAACCATCATATTGTTAAACAGCAACAAACAGCAGAAATAAGCGTAGTAATTTTTTTCTAGAAGTTTTGTGAGGGTTCTGAAACATTCCAGTTAACACAGATGGTATTTCTGAAATTTGTCAAGCTAGCCTTGACATGTCATGAAATGTCTTATGATACAAAGATACTGTGAGAGCTGGAGTAAGGTTTCACACTTTGCTCTGTAACTACTTATGTATTAATGATTTGGAGCCTCTAACATAGGGGATTGGACTAGATGTTCTCCAGAGGTGTCTTCCAACCCCTACGATTCTGTGAACTTATGTATATTAACATGCATTTTTCCCTTTTTAATATAAGGGAGAAGACTTGGCTTCCTTTGAGTTCCTCATTCCTTTTCAGCTGATTTGTTTTGAAGTTCATGTAATCTTCTGAAAGACAGAAATAGAATGCTTCAGTTCCCCATTTGGTACCTTTATTGGGAAGTCTTATGCCATTCAGCCTTCCCTAGACAGTTGACTTGCTGACAGTATTATCTTAGTTTTTCAGTGTGCAAAAGCAGACAGGGAAGTTATGATTTGAATCACTGACTGCTGTGTCCTGGCATGAGTGGAGCTAAAACAGCGTTACTAGTGTGAACTTTAATATTAATATTCATAATGACTATGCATCTTGAGATTTTTTCCCACAAAACATATGAAATGCAAAATCTGACTGTTAACTTTGTAGATGTGAAAATATACTGTTTGGCCACCAGCTCCTGCATTAGCTTATAGTGTTCTTTTCAATGAACAAATTAATATTGTTTGTTGCAAATCTTTTTTTTAGCCTAGGCTTCTATACAGTATTTGGGGCAACTGTATTTACAATTCTGAAATGCAACTATTAAATAGGATGGCTGTTTCTATTGTACATATTTTGTAATTTTTTCCCCCAGTCTGAGAAGTTGTAGTGGCTTGCTTTGTAAGGCTTTTGAGTTTGTTTTTTGACCATAATTAAATGTAGAAACTCTCATGTATGTGTTAGGGGAGATGTTAAAGGTGCCTTCCTCTTCATAGGCAATTATTTTCTTTGGCTTTGTCTTGAGTGAAATAATTGCTGAAGGTTATCTGGGAGATGGACCCATATAACTTTCAGTTATTCCTACATATGACTCTTTTGAGAGGTGAACGAAAGTGCAGAGCACATCGGGAAGATAAATTCCAGGAAGAAAAAAACTGTGTAAGCTGGAAGACAATGCTGGCAGAGGAACACATGGGTATACAGTGGGCAAAGAATAAACAGAGGCAGGAAACTAGAAATGAATCTGCGTGGAATCTGAGGAGTGAGATCATGAAAAAAAACAGAGAGCTTGAAAAAACATGAATGTTTAATTTATTCTGCTATTTTAATGAGATTTGAGTGTCCTAAAATATAGCCTGTGACTGCATCCTGTATAATTCTGAGTGTTACTTCTGCCTTTCTCCTTTTCTGTCAATCCTGTTCTTCCAGATTTCCTTGGTTTTTACAGCGGCTCTGGTAATCTGGCAGCTCTGATGTCTCTGGCTAGTTACTCTGCCCAAGATATTCCAAGTTTATGCTCCTTTTAGGGCCACCTTCAACAGTAGCAGTGACTGACAGACCTGGGTAAGGGTCTGTGCCAGGGAACACTGAAGGATAAAAAAACTATTGCAAGTGCTGTATGTAGGCCTGGTATTTTCATATGAGAAGTGTGTGAATGTATACGTATGTATATCTAATATTTGTCAACAATTTTAGTTGCTTTTGTCTCTAAAGTAGAGGTTTCTAACCTCAGTGTAAAGAAACGTAAGGCATGCTTTTCTAATATACTGTAGTTCTTGCAGTTGTCTACATAAGAGATTTAAATATGCTATTAGTTAATTCTACCCCAAATGCTTCCTCTAATGATTTTGAGAGCTCCCCTGATGACAGGGCTGAGGGCTTGTCTGCGTTTTCTTCCTTTTCAACAGAACAAAGGGAAAAACCCTGCTAAAATCCTGGTGGATGCATCAGCCCTTTCCTTTCATGTGTTTCAGGAGGCAGGATGCCAGCTTCCAGCAATGGGTTGGGGTGGATCTTACTTTGTAGTCTGAAACCTTCAATATTTTTACCAGTGTTCTTCCTGTCTCCCACTCTAAATAAATAAAAAAATTCCATTAAAAGCACAGTATTACAGGAAAATGTTACAAACTGATTCACCAAACCAGCACAAAGGTATAAGAATACTTCACATTTTCTACTAGAGAAGAGGCAGAAAGCTCTGAACATGCTTTTGTAATGCCCACTGACAAAACGTGGTAAGAAAATAATGGAAACTGCTTTGCAACCATCAGATATCTCTGTGAAGGAGTTTCATTCAAGTTTGACTTCTCAGTTGTCTGAGCCTCAAACTGAAGAGGCAGAAAGGTCATCTTTCAAGAGTATTCTTGGAAAGATTGTAGAAGGGGGAAGTGTGAGACTGTCTTGTGGAACTTCTGACAGTGCTCATCCTATTCTGTTGAAGTAAAGGTTTCTAGCTTGTGTGATCAGATATCTTGATTCCTGCTGTTTTCAGGATCTAGGCAAATATGCTGCAAGTAGCAGGCAATAATAAATTGTTTTCAGTTACAGTAGGAAATGTCTTAAGAGTCTTTTCAATTGTTTTTATCATAGTAATAAATGTACTATCAGTCTAGATTGAAAGAGCTCACTGTTCATATCTTCAGATGAGTTGTCTTAATTGTATCTGGCTTTGTCCTGGTATTTATCAGTAAATTACACTCATTCTACTGTCCAGGTTGTGATGTTGTTTACTGGTCTGCCCAACAACTGCCAAAGCTTTATGTAAAAACACTGGGGGGAAAAAAAACATTGACCCAGCTGTTTCAGCCTATGCAAGAATGAAGAGCTCTACCATATGTGGGCATCTAGGCATGTAAGCCAGCATATGCTCACTGAAATAATCTGAAAATCCACAAATAGCTGTAATGATGGCTTCTACCAGGTGCTTAGTCCTTGAGTGACTGAATTCTTTTCCCACCTGCCTTTTCTATGATTTGCTTATTTGCTTCTAAAACTTAACAGGCTGCAACAAAAAAAAGCCTTTCTTTGCAACCTCTGGTTGGAGCCACTTGAGGAAAAGGCATGGATAGACTCATAAGAACCATGCAGTTCTGGAAAACATCAACTTGGACAGCAGCATGTTTACCAAACTGATCTACTTTATTTGCTGTTAGCTTCCTTTTGGGAAGAGACATCAGTTTAATCTGTGATCAAACTTGTAATCAGAAAATGGTGTAAGATTAATTATGAGAATGCTATTCAATTTCTTAGTCTATTAAGAACTGACTACTGCATGATGATAGCATTAATATTTACACACTGCTGTGAGTTTTATTCAAATGTGCTTAGGGTCAGATCCAGACCTAGTTTAAGATCTAGGGTGCTGGCTCACATGAGAGCTATGAATTTAGCCTGTGGGCTTAAAAAGGGAAAACAGATCAATCCATTGGTGGAAAAGCTAACTTAAGAGCTGAATCTGAATGTTATGCAATAGATCTTGGGAGCATGGGGATAGATTTTGTTTTGCAGTTGGACTCAAACTGGGTTGGTGTTTTTGTGGGTGAGATGCTTCAGCTTTCTCTGTTACATATATATTTTTTCCCCTGCAATACCTGGGCGCTCCAGAATGACATTTTACTTTGCTGTTTCCTATTTACTGCATTGCAGATTTTGGATAGAATTGAAGATGTCCAAGAGCTCATATTCACAAAGGAGCCTGACTTGTTGAGAGCTTTTCTTCCTGTTCAGACTATGCACCTAACTGTAATTGTTGCTCACCTGGGAACAGAAGAAGAAGTAAAAAAGTAAGAATTCTGCCAAATTCTAGTATAGCTAATTAATCTGTAAATGTGATAACCTTATTTCTGTTGTGAATAATAATTTTAATGGGGCATACCCAGTTTCTTTCTTAGGATTTTCTGATCAATTTCTGGCTTTTTTTTGACACTTCATGACGAAAAGCTAGATGGGATGCTTCAGGATCTGAAATCTTGTGCATCTATCATGGAGTGGGGGAGAAAGCAGCATGGCTGTGAATGGTATTATTGCTATGTTTTTACTATAAATTAACTCAACAAATGTAAATTTTCTTAAGTGCTGACTATTGAGAAGCCACAGTGTTTCAGATCAGCCATGCTTGTTTCAGCTGGAAAACATTAACTGATAGATCATGTTGCAATAAGGAAAACAAAAGTCTGTCTAGTTCCTTTTCAATATGTACTCACTTAATTCAAGCTGGGGGCTGTCAGTGGGGTCCTCTGAGTTATGATGGGCATAGTGGAAGAGGACTTAGGAAAACAACCCCATGGTCAGAAAGCTGCTAATATGGATGTCAAAGTAGGTAAAGTGCTGGAGCTTCTTCTCTAAGCCCTTTGCACTGGGCATGAGAAAAAAGTGAAGGGAGGTCCTTTGGCACTGTGGAAGGTATTGCTTGGTAGAGATGCAGAGAGCATCTTTCTCCAGGGGCCTTTACCCATGTTGTGGATGACAACCCTGCCCATGGCAGGGGGATGGAACTAGATGATCTTTAAGGTTTATTCTAACCTAAGTCATTCCATGATAAGCAAGGAAGTGGCAAAAAAAAAAAAAATTAAGGCCTTTGTATCATGCCAGTGTGACACAGAACAGAAAGCAGGATGCCTGGACATAAAGCAAAATTGTTATAAGGAAGTTGTTTTCTTTTTTTTTTTTTAAACAATGAACAACCAACGAAAAGATTAAACAGAAAAAAAAAAAAAGCCAAAAGGTAGAGATGGCTAAGCAGGACTAAGATGGAAATGCAAATGACAGATTTGTATGTGCTTTGTTTTAAATTGACCTGGTTTACTGTTCATTCAAGAAGCTTTTGGGAGGGCCTGAGGGAAAGTAGAGGAGAACCTTTATATAGGCTGAGGAGCCTGTGTGTGAAAGTCACTATGTACAGTAATTTGGTAATAAAAATCCCTGCCAGTGCTGCTGACTGAGCAGGCTGTCATCCAGGAGGATAGGAAACCAGAGGAGAGCAGTGATCAAAATGGGAATGAATCAGTTGGAGAGGTGAATGAAGCAAGTGGTGTTAATGAACTTAAGAGTGAATGTGTGCCTGTAATACAGAAATAATAGGCATACCTAATGAGAAGCAGATCTTACTTGCCCAGTGCTTTTCGTCCTTTATCTTTTACCTACCTGCAGCCCTACTAAAGCTGCAGTTCAGTGGCTATGGCTCTACATTGTCATGTGAAAGAAGAGATTGCCTTAGTTGTTAAGCCAACTATTTATTTACTCATGCTAATAGCACTGCTGAAACTTACAGCAGGAAGAAAGCATCTTCAGATCTCATGACACAAGCTTTTCCAGCAGTGTTTAATGGTAGTTCTGACATTACAGCCTTAAGTGAGGGGCCAGGTTATCCCTGCTTGTCAAATTGGAGGAAGCAAAATTCTCCGCAGAGAATTCATTCCTTTTCCACCTTAAGTGCTGTCCTCGGCAAATTTTCATTTGCACAATTTCCAGGAGTCTCAAGAAGCAGCAGCTCTGATGTAACAATAATATCAATACAGTACTCAGAACTGGTCATAATGCTGACTGTTGTAGGCTAAAATGACCTTCATATGCGTGAAATACTTTCCTAAGAAGATCAGGGCTCAGAACTTGTGCCATCTGGGTTGCAATGCTGTTTTCCTGTTTGGATAATGTAATACAATAGTAAGGTAATTTTTTTAAATAATGAAGCAATGTAGTTCAAACTTCTAGGTGTAATGATAAAGTGAACTCGGAAAGCAGCAGCCCACAGACTGGTTTCCTGTGATTCTCAGTTGCAAAGTATTTTTTTATATGCATAAGGCATTATTGGAAGGCCTCTGCTCAGATCACGGGCCTGTAGTCTGACAGTATACCTTCTCCAGAGGCACCTATAGCACTTCAGTGGGTATTATATAACTGAAAGACATGACATTCACTTTTCAGGAACTAGTTAGTTAAATTCTGTTAGAATGTTTAAGTAAAATGGTTGAAGTATTGTCTTTTGGTAATCCACTTCTTCAAAGATTTATGTGCACAGTAAGGTGTGCATCAAAACTTTGTTATGGTGGGAGTTCTAGGTCCCACTTCAACCATCAGTTTATTTTAAGAACTGTCCTTGAGTACTGAAATACAATGGAGATGAATGTTAAATGTGCTGCAGCTGGAAACATGGGTTTATTTAAGTTTTAGAATAAAACTAGTGAACTGGTTGAAAATTGCAGTGACAGAGGTTTAAATTTCATGACAAGTAAGTTCAATTTTATCCCTTTGACTGCTTAGCAGTAACATTTGCACAGACATTTGTGGCATGTTAATGACTTGAACATTCACTTTTCAGCGAAACTCACTTCTACTGTATAAACTGAAATTGAAGGTATTAAAAGACATAATTTACTTAATGCCTGTTCAGAGGTATTTACCCTGGAATATAGTGTGTTTGTTACATCTTATGTAGTGCTACAGAGTGGCCAAAACCAGGTATATTATCTGATATTAAAAAAAGTAATTCCACATTAAGTCAGACTTCTTTCAAAATACAATGGGTTTCTTAATTTTTTAAGGGCTGTTTTGGCACTGAAGAAAAGCAAGACCAAAGTGGAAGCCATTTTGCAGGGTAAAGATCTTCTTATGACATTTCATGGGATTGGACAGTTTAACAATCAAGTGATATATGTGAAAATGTCAGAAGAAAACCGGAAAATGCTTTGCAGAATTGCAGGTATGTGTTTAATCCGACTGTTTACTACTTGTGGTAAACTAATTTGCAGAGTCAACTTCTCTAAGTGCTGGCCCGAGCTGTTGTGCTTGCTTTATGCTGTCTTTCCTTTGTCTCTTTCTTAAGCATTTAATATGAAGCTGACAGCTGCAGAAGAAGATAAAAGCAAATTCTGTGTACTAATTGGGACAGGTGAGAAGCAAAGGCATTTGTCTTGTCAAGACACAACAGCAAGGCTACTCCAGCAGGCCCTGCAGACTGGATCTCACAGCCTGGTGATGTACATAGGTTTTCAAAGTGAAACCTCAACTTTAGGGCCCTATCAATTCTAGTGAGCTAGAAGCCTTGAGAATGTTGACTTAACTTGAGTTTCAAAGTACTTCCTCTAAATTAAGGCATGCATGGAATGGTTATTACTGCTTGGACAGGATGTTACAAACAGCAGTGTTTGCATGTACATGTGTACCACCAGCAGATGAATTTTTGCTTCCATTGTAGAGGGTGGAACCAAAGTACAGGAGTGGCTTCTCTCCCCTATTCTAAAATCCCAAAGCAGCAATGGGTTCACAGATGTTCTGGTTCTTAACTGTTTACCTTCACCCGAACATGTCATCTGAAGGGTTTGATGCTTCCCCCCTTTCCCTCACCCTTTTCTGTTTTTTAGTTGCTTGTTTAGCCTGCAATGCAGAACCTATTCTGTGTCTGGGCTTCAACTTCCAACAGAGCAGAAATAATCAATATATGCTTTTTGTTTGCAAAAGGAGGCAGAGTTCAACTATAATGTTTCTCAAAAAGGCATACAGCAAAAGACACTGTGATCTTCAAAGGATATTTTGCTTTTTTTCAGAATAGTCTGTTTTCTCTTTAAGGCTGCTTTATTCCCTACTCCAGTTCCTAGCTTTGACAATTAGTCTTGTTCCCTTCTCCTTCTATTTATTTTTCTCTTAGTAACCAGTGTTGCAACTAGACAGAAAATGCCTCTCAACATCACCAGGTTCTTTGCATCAGCTAAATGAACCACTTCACTGCCCATTACTTTCAACTTCAGCATTCTTTTCCCTTACTGTTCCCTTCGTGGTAGGGGGTAATGTTAACTCAAAACAGCTGTGCTTCTGTTAAAAGTAGTCTGCCATTGTGCATACTTACTAGGTTAGGTCCTCAACAAACTTCTCAATGCCCAGACTGTTTCTTCAAAAGCTGACCCAAAATAATCTTGACTGAAAGACGGCTAAGTGGAATGTGTGTGATGTAGCTTCCTCTGAGACCAGTTTTTGCCCAGGCCATGAGATATATGCTTCAATACCACTGAAAAAAGGGACTGTTTAATGGTTTTGGAGCCCCATCCTAGTTCTCTCCTTGCTTTCTTCTGAAAGATGAAGTGAATGCCTCCTCTTTTCTCTTGACTATTGCTGTTTTTCCCCCTGCTCCATATTGCTTTACTGAGAACTTTATTCCTAATGAATCAAAACACACATGATCAATCTTTATCATGCTATTTTAGCAACAGCAAAAATGTTTAAATTTTGTTCTGCAGAATGTGTGCTATGTTTTTCTTACTATTTTTAAAAGCTATTGGAGCTGCATTAACACTGAAAATCTTTACAGTAGTGAGTGTCTTGATTACTTCCTTATTCCTTTCTGTTCCCTGCCTGGGTCACCTCCATCTCTAGGATTCTGTAAACCTAGGGTCCACCCTCTGATTTGAACCCCTCTCCAAATAAACTGGAGAAGAATAATTTTGATTCTAAACAACAGGAATACTTAATCAGTACTTGCATCTGTTTAATGTAATATGATTGTTCACTGATTACCTGAAATACTTCCTTGGCTGAGAGACAAGCTGCCAGCTTTCAAGCTGTTACTCTGTCACCAATGGCTTTGCTATTCAGAGTGCTGTAACTTCCAGTGTTTTTCTTTCTGCATAGTTTCTGTCCATTTCTAGAACTTAATGAATCTGGGGATTATGCAAATATATAGCAAATTACATCATTTTAAATACATCTGCAAATGCTTGTCTGGTTTCCCTTCTCCTTTCCTCCTTCAGCGTAGAGTTAATAGTTATATAATGAGTAGGAATTTTCTTTTCTTAACATTCCATCAGTATTTCTAGTTGCTTGTGAGATAGGTATGGATTTCCAAATATTGCCTTGTAAAGAAGCTTGATGGCAAACAATTTGACTGGCAAAGGTCAAGCCACTCCTGCCAGCTGCCTCTGCCTCATTGTGCCCTTATCAAATTGTTGAAATTATCAATAACTTGTCAACAGTTCAGCCTGTTCTAATGGAGTTTTCAACCTCTGAAGTGTTCCTGGGTTTAAGAAAAAAAATAAAAATGTTTGGCTATTTGTTAGTTCTCCAACTTTAATGATTCTATGTCTATGATATGAGAAGACCTCTGAGGTCATCTGGTTGAACCATCCACCTACCACCAATATTGCACACTAAACCATGTCCTTTAGTACCACATATGTCATAGACTTCAGTTTTAAAGTGGAAATTCATCCTGCCTCTTGATTAATTCACTGCAGTTAATTGGTATATTCTTCTTGTCACAGTGACATTGTCTGCTGTGAGGGAGGTAATGTTTAATTTGTCATAGGATTTTCTTATGTTATTAAAAAAATGAGCTAGAGAAGATGTTGCCTGGAAAACTGAGTGGTAAGCTTTGTTCTTAAACTGACTTCTTGAGGATGCTTACCAGCCTTGACTTTCCTTTCATCATCAGCCTTTTTTATAAGGCTGACAGGAAGACCTTCACTCTGCAGTAATAACTTACTGTTGCTTGGTGGGACTGGTTTTGAGTGAAGGTAAGGAGACACTGGTCTGATATTGTTAAGCTACAATTTACTAACTTCTGTGCATCCTAAGGATGATGTTTCTCCAGATGTGTGGAGAAAAACAGCTCTTCTCTAGAAAAGAGGAGTTCATATTGGGCTTGTTGTGCTTTGGCCTAATGGTATAGGTGCTAGAGGAATTAGCACATTTTTGTGTAAACATTCTTTTTGATAAAGTACCAGAGATGCTGTAGAGGTAGTTTGGTATGTCACCATAATCACCTAGTACAATTTTCAGATGGCCTAAAGTATCTATGTTCATACTAGACCTACAAGACTGTATCCTTTTGCAGCAGAAATTGAGAGGGGCAGGTGGGCATCCTTTAAGGTATCTGAAGTGGCATGAAGTGCTTGTTCAGGTAATTGGAGACTATTTATATATTTTCTAGCTGGAAGACAAAGCAATTGCCTTGGCAAAGTGACGAGACAGCCCCAGCTGCTGTTTCATTGCAAATACTGAAAAGAAACATTTTAATGTATTAATTAGATAAGCTAAAGGCCTGCCTTGATATGAATGCTTATTACAAACTAGTAAATAAACATGCAGTTTCTGAAAGATGGAAACAAAAAAAATGGAAGTAGGGTGCTTTCAGACAGTGTACTCATCAAAATATGATATGCTATTTGTAACACATGCTACTATGCCAAACCTACTTCTTCCACTGCTTAAGTGATTTAGGAGTAACAGATTGGTGTAATGTTGTAGGCTCTGGCAAGAAGAACCATATAAATGTTGCAGTTTTCCAGAGCAGGTGTTGATCTTTGTGTTTTTGTTTCATTTATAGATTCAAGCTATAAGGACTCCTGTCAATAAGAAAAATTGCAAAATAGTCCAGCTTCATCCAAAGCTTTCAGTATTTTTGGAGTTATTGTTCACTGTTGAGTGTTTCTTGTTCTGCAATAGCTGTGTTTAATTTTCTATGTTTGTAAGATTTGCAGAGGTCTGCCTGCTGGCTTCACCTTGCTGTCCTTGTAAGGCTGCATCCCACCCTTTGACACTGATGAAAACCAATGCATAGATCAACTTGATTTAATTTGGTTGGTCATTACAGTCCTTGGCTGAAAGACCTTGAATATAAATTTTGGAGTCGCTCACAGTCACTTCTTTCAATGGGGGAATAAGGTCTTACTGCTTTAAACTGTGGCCAGAGTTTTTTAACTGACATCTCTGTAAATGATTCCTATCTTATCTGGAAAGGAATTCTATGTTTGTGACTTCTTTCTCAATTTCTGTTTTGACTGTGGAGTTGTACTTGCTTTGTGGATCTTGACATTACTTTTTGGTAGTATTTTGCCTACTGTGTTTCTTATTTTGTCTGTTGCCCATGATGATATGACAACGGTTTCTCTCATGCTGTGTTTTAACTGTGTGTCTTGCTCAAGAAAGGAATGGTGAGAGTCTTATCTAACTCTTAACGTTCTAAATATTTTTCTTCATCTCCTGATTATTAGTTTTTCTTTTTCTTTACCAGAAGCTGTGGAAAAATCTTTCAATGAAATGAATCTCGACATTTCAGGGAGCAAAGATTTCAAACCACATCTTACTTTTTTAAAGCTCTCCAAGGCACCAAGACTGAAAAGAAAGGTAACTACATTTAAAACACTTCTTACTAGGAACTGTTCAAGAGATTTTCTTTCTAATGACTTCTTTTGGGGGCTTGGGGGTATATGGTTAAGTGACTTATATGGCAGTTAAAAGAAAATAAATATTCTATTGCTTAGCAAAGCTTGTAGATAGACTGGCCAAAACAGTTAAATTTCTTCATATCCAATAGGAAGAGTTGGTGCCTCTTCCCCATATTGTATTAAGGCTGTAATGGTAGAGTACAGAGCACTTTCCTTCTTCTGTGTAGAATCTGCATGAAAATACCATGTCAAGCTGATTCCATTGAGTGGGATGGCTTCTAAACAATATTTATGAGAACAAGATTAATGTCATGTTGGAAGCCAGGCTGGTGCTTTGATTTATGCTAGAAATGTGTGACATGCTTTTCTAACCTTTACTGCAGCATTGTATGGTTTATCACATACAATTAAAATAAAAAACAACTCTGATTAGATTGTTCATTTCCCAGTGGAATATGGTCCTGCTTGTTTCCAGGAATAGTTCTTGTATTTATGAGGCCAATATATTGCAAACCTGAAACAGTAAAGGAGTATGCACAAAGAAAACAGAGAATGTTATAATAGCTGGGGAAAATGACCTTGTATTTGTGCACTTCAGTACTTCATATTGACTTGATAGCTGCCTTCTGTGTACATGTACAATCAAAGTTGGATAGTACTGATAGTTCTGTGCTGAAGGCTTTTTTCTTTTATACTGCCCATAGGGAATTTAATGAGCACATGCATCAGCAATATCTAATGCAAAAAAAAAAAAAAGGAAAGTAAGAATTACTGATTTTTATCTAAAGCATAATCACACTTCCTTCTATTATCCAAGACTTAAAGTTTTGGGCACCACTGAAAAGCACTTGACTGCATTCTCTCTGCACTCTTCCTTCAGGTATTTCTATACTTTGAGATTACCCTGAATGCTCTGCAGATTTAACAGCCCCAGCTTTATTAGCCTTTCCTCATAGAGGAAAAGCTCTAGTCCCTTCACTGTCATGGTCTTTTACTGGAGTTTCTCCAGTAGTTCCATGTGTCTTACATGGGGCAATCTAGAAATGGATGCAGCACTTCAGGTGTAGCCTTGCCAGTGCTAAATAATGGGAGGGATCACCTCTCTTCACCTGCTGGCAATACTTTGGCAATATAGCTAGCCATCTTTGTGTGACAAAGGCACACTGACTCATGTTCAACATGGTGTCCACTAGGTTCTTTTCTACGCAGCTGCCTACCAGTGGGTGCAGAGCTGCACTTCCTCTCACTGAGCTTCATGAGGTTCCTGTCAGCCCATCTCTCAGCCTTTCCTTCTGGATGGCAGCACAACCCCCGGGTGCATCATTCACCCCTCCCTGTTTTGTATTATCTGCAAACTTATTGAGGGTGCACTTTCCTCCATTGTCCAGATAGCAAAAAAGATGCTAAACAGGACTGGACTCAATACTGTCTCCTGGGGTGCTCTGCCAGTTACTGGCCCTGTAGTACTAGACTTCACCAATGACCACCACTCTATATCTTGCCACTCAGTGAGTTTTCAGTCCAGCACGTGCATCAGCAGATACTCTGAAGTTCTTGAATCAGTGTCAAAAGCATTACTGAAGCCTACATAAATATCTGCTGCTCTCCTCTCACCTTCCAGTTATATTGCTCATTTCTGTCCTCATATTCATATGCATCTTAATGCTCTTGCTCCTAAAATACTGTTCCACTCACTGGGGCCATGATGTATAAGCAGAGTAAGGTTATGTATTAAGTTAGTTTTTAGGGCACGTATGACTGCTGAATGCCCACATCTATAGGGCTTAACCATAGATAAAGGTTTTAATCTCAAAGAGCAAACTGGAATATTACCACATATGGCTTTTGAGATCTGACATACCAGACTGAAAATACTAACAACTTGATTTGTCTCTTCTCAAGTCCAAATCTAAGGGCTAGGGAAGGAAAGCTGCATATTTTTCTAATAGCCCCTTCCTGAAGACTGTTGGAAAGAAACAAATCTTCACCTTCTTAAGCACTAGAAGATGCCAAGATATAAGTGAGCCAAAATATTTTTTTCATGCTAGTATGGCATCACAGTTATTATGATGCCATCTACTGGCTGTAATTACTTTATAACATAAATGTGTCCGTGTAATTTGAATGCTATTTACATATTTCATACAACTTCAATGCTTTTTATATAAAGCTTGAGAAATGATGAACATACTTTTTTTTACATCTCAAGAATGCTTTTTCCTAATAAGGTGTGTGATATGATACAGCTCTTGCAGCCTTTGTTTCTCTTTATGGGAGAAGAGGATTTAGTCCTCTTTAAAACTTCTACAAGTTCAAACTTTGATCTCAGGAAATTGTGCATCTTTGACTTCGAGTCTGAATGTCCCAAGAGGTCTGAGAGGACTTTGCTTGTGTGCCATTTAGCTTGAATTACTACCAAAGGAGCAGTATATGCTGCTTGTTGATGACATTCAAAATGTGTACCACATCGCTAGCATAAATATAAAATATGGGCTCTGCAGGTTTTTCTCACCTCAGTTTACAATGAGCCAAAAGGGAGTAACTCACATCTTCAGAGAATCCCCTACAGTATCTGCTGCTGAAGAGCCTTTGCCAGTGCAATAAGTCAGTCTCCAGCTGGGCACTGTCTTGCTCACCTGTGTCAGATCAAGGCCAAGTGCCACCACTCAAAAGTGGGCGAATGCTTGCTCTTGCTTTCAAGCTGCATCACGCTGCTTGATGTAGATTCAGTTGGTGCAAGTCTGCAAACAATGTTACCCAGCCTGGAGATACAAGCCTATGGCATCCCTTATATTAAAATATTCTGGTTTTGATGAAAAAGGCTACTTGATAAGCTGTCTTTGATGTGATCTTACAAGAGTTTCCATTGTCCTCCTAAATGTGCGGTGTAGTTATAGCTAGTAGTGTTGAGGTGACTGACGTACCTGGGTACCTGACTGCCTGGCTCTGACTGATACAAGGATGCACTTGCTCAGTTACACTTTGAAGCTCTCTGGCCATCTGGGTTATGCTGAGGGGCAGCAGTTCCTGAATGGTTTGCAGTGTTTGTTATTGGAGCTGCTTGCATCTGGTTTTGTCTGGGTGCCCCTGGCTGTCTTTTGCCATTTCCACATGGTGCATGCCTGCTCATGCAGAGACTTGCCAAAAGGGCTGTTACAAAGAGGCCTGTAAGGAGATCTCTTGCTCTTTATGGATGTACACCCCTGAGCATTTAAGAACTAAACAAAATGATTGAGACTTCTTTGAAGGGATGTGTTGCAAAGGGTTCCTCAGAGTCTTACTAGTGTGCTTTCAGTTAGGTTCATCCTCCTCCTTCACTCCTTTATTTAAATTGGCAGCCTGTTGCTGGCAGGGATTGTGTCACCAGCCCTGATGATCTCTGCACAGACTAGCTAGTGCTGCTGTGCTTGAGTTTTTTGGGAGGGAGGACTGCAAGGAAACTGTGTGGACTACAAATCAGAGTATGGGGGACCACTGACTTAGGAACTATTTCAATCTCAGCAGTCCTAAGTTATGATGCTTTGATAGGCTTTGATTACGGTAGAGGAAGCTGTTTTTTCTTTGTCTGTGAAACAAATGTATCAGCTTTCAAAACACCTTTGTAAGAGTAAGTGCTTCCATTCACACACTGTCTACAGTAGCATTTGATTGTTGAGATACTAACAGTGCCTGGCAGCTACATCAGTGTGGCAGTGATGTTTTTTCCCCTTTTTTTACTGGCTTGCTTAAATGAGCTTGTTTTCACAATCATAGAATTGTTAAGGTCAGAAAAAACCTTTAAGATCATAAGTCACAGAGTTAAATTTCTTTTGAATACTTCTCTGCTGACAGAAGTAGCTGCACCAGCTGTATTTTGAACTTGTGACTTAAATACTACTGTGAAATGTGCCCATCAAGAAGGATAAATCTTTCAGTCTGTAAAGGTATCGGTGGGTTGAGAAACTAAACAGATTCAGCTTTAAGTGAAGTAAAAAAAATCCTCCTGAAGCAATTCAGGACTCTAGGGAATAGTTTGCCTGTGTTGTTGTGACTGCTAACTTGCTTGCAATATCTGAAATTCCATGGATGTGTTTGAGTAATTGTAATGGAATTAAACCTATCTGTTTCTGTATCACTGTCTCTGTTGGTATGTTCTGGCTTGTGGGGGATTCAGCAGAAGATAAACTTCTTATAAATCAGCTATTAGTACTGTTACATCACTATCAATTTCAGCACTACATATGAAGTAAATATCATTATCCTAATGGGGATGTGGGGGGGGTGTTTAAGCTATACTTAAAGTACATGATGTGTGTAACTTATTCGTGCATGTGTAAATGTCACAATGCTCTCTCAACATTTAGGGATTCAGAAAAATTTGTTTGGATCTGTACAAAGAATATGAAGACAGTTATTTTGGCACAGAGGTCTTCAGTCGAATTGATCTCTGTGCCATGCGTAAGAAGAAACAGGAATCTGGTTACTATTACTGTGAGTGTTCAATTCATGTGGGCTCCAGAGGTGCAGAAGAGAGCAAAGAACAAGGAATGCAGACAGAAGGTGTGAAAGCAACAACCAGTAAAGCCCCTTCAAGTGCTGCAGGGGCTGAAACAGAAGTGACTGCTGTGAGCTGTAACCTTGCCTTGCGTTCAGTAGTAGCTGACGATAAACCATCTGAAAACATTGCTGAGGCTTTAATTGCGAGTGAAGAGAAAGAAATCAATGAGATGAATGGACAGCCTGAAGGCACAGATGAGACTTCTCTTGCATCTGATGAGGTCTGCTCAAAGTTGGTACATGACCTGTTGCTGAGTGTGGAAGAAGGACAAGAAAAAGCCAACATTATAGATGGTAGTCTGCAGGAAACCAAAGCAGTGGGATCTGCACCCGATGTGCCAACAAGTTCAGGATGAAGTTATCATAGCTCTTTATGATCTGGATCCACCTTTGGTGATGGTGAAGGAAGGCAAGTGGTGTGGCATAGGGCTGGGGAAGGAGATAGGGATAGTGAATTTTTGACAGAAAAAAGACTTTCTTGGAGACTGACAGAACCAGAAGTAGAAAAAACTCAGAAAATATCGTGGAATACTGTGTCCAAATGATGAAATGCCTGGATCTGAAGAAAAGCAAACTGCAGGTGTCTGTGTTTGTACCAAAAAGATAAATTTGTTTGGAGCATGTAGGGCAAAGCAGAAGATATGCACTGATGCCAAAGCAGATGTCAGAAATGTGTGTTTCAGAAGTAGAGGTTTCTGCCTTGGTCATATCTCTTCCCCCTGCCCCCTCTGCCTTTACCTTCTCTGTGCTGGCAGCCCCTGGCTCTGCCCTCTCCCAGGGAGTGCACACAGCTGCTATGGGTTAAGGTTCTGTGCTGTTCCTGTACCACATGCCTGCAAGTGGTAGGGCTTCAATTGTTAATGTGCTTGTGTGAAATATGTGCTTTGGTTCTGATAGTAGCTACTTAATGCAAAAATTTTGTCTGACTTATGGAAATGGATTATTTTATCCCACCACAAGATACTGTAATACTAAGTATTTTTCCTTACAGGTGAGCTGTTAAGGAAGGACAGGAAGGGTGATTCATAATGAACTGATTTTGTAAAAAGCCTTGGGGCAGGTGAGGCACCACAACCTTTCTCTAACCCTCTGTAATGTCGTAGTCCTAGGACAGGACAAAACAGAACTCCATTCACTTCTGGCAGGATGAGATTTAAGGGCTTTGTGCCGCTGCTGGGGCTGAAGCCTCTTTGCTTTTTTGCATGTTACCCTCCGAAGCCGTAGATTCGTGCTGGCGGCTCCCGGGCATAGCAGGACAGGGCCGGCAGGTGGCACTGCGGGAGAGCTGCGGCACCGGGAGCGGAGGGACAAGCTGCCCTGCTACGTACATGGGATTTGGGCAGCTCCGGAGGGGCAGCGGAGGTGGGAAAGGTAGTCAAGAGCCTGGAAAATGCTGTGCATCCCGTTCTGCTCTACCTGATTATTTAAAAATGATGCTTGGTCTTGAAAAGCCTTATTTTTTCAGAAAAATGTGTGCGTTGTGGGGGGAGAAGTGTAATAGTTCTTCAGAAGAGAAGTATCAAGCACTTGGTGTTTGGCTTCCATACACGGTGCACGGGAATATTGCTCTGGGCAGAGCATCCAGTGTGCACTCTGTTAAACTAACATTGTGAAATGAAGCTGTCCAGCTGGTTACTGGCTGTGTGAGCCTGGATGTGTGCCCTGGTTGTGGGGAGCGGAGGGCAGCCAGGTTTGGGGGTTGGTGTTGAGTGGGAGGACAGGGCTGGCTCTGCATGCAATAACCGCTTTGTGTTCTGCACTGAGGTTTGGAGCAGTGCTTGGCACAGTGTTTATTTGTCACTCTGTTGAAGGTTGTGCACTTCTGAAAGCCTATCCTCCAGTGGTCTTCTAAATGCAAATCTGAGAATGGCTATTCACTGCTGCTCTGAGGTCTTCAAAATGCGGCTCAACTGCACAATGCTAGAGGGAAGGCTTTGAGATTAATTTCAGAGGGTAGTTACCAGCAAGGCTCGTAATTCCCTGCATCAGCACACTGGGGACAAAACTGTTTTCCAGAAAACTTTGTCATAAACACTGTTTCCTCAGTGTATTTAATGATTCCCTAATTGGGCAGAGGATCAGTAGAGTCATTCATCTTTATAAACCTAAGTGGATTCAATGGCCTAGGACCGAGCACACTTTACAGTGAGCTGTATTTGTTCTTGTTGAAAATGTTAATTATCTTTTTATAGACAGATGGCACTGGAGTGTAGCAAATGTGTAGTGAACCTGTGTTCAGAAACGTCTGGGTGTTAAATGCCTACGGATTCCAATTTAAGTTTAATTCTGTTTTAGAAATATTGTGATTCTTGTAGGGTAATTAATTTCACTTATCTTAAGAGTATAGTAGCCTTGTTTTGGTACATTAAGTTAAAGTAAACACTTAAGTTATATTGCTACAATTAATCTTCATAATTTAAAATAGTGCTTAAAACAAAATGTCTACCAAATACAGTGTTCAGTGTTTAATGACAACTAATTCAAAACAAGCTTCTGTAATGTTATTCAAGTTATAACATTGCATATGCATAATAGCATATAAAAGCATACTTACATATTTTCATGATGGAGAGTGTAAGTTGGGAATTCTGTTGCTCTGCTTTAGGCATAGGAATTCCTGTTTTAGTCCCCTGGTGTGTAATTTATTCAAAATTAATTGAAATATGTTTGGTTATTAGTGGGTGAGATATAGCTTATAAAATAATTGCACTGAATAAGTAGATTAATTGTCCTCTGTGATTTCTATGGGTAAATAATACTTAAAATCTAGGTCTAGATGCAAGCTTGATTCATTTTTATATACTTCTGCACTTACTGTTATTTTATGATACTGTTTTCCCCTTTGTGGTCTCTAACTTGCCAATTTTTTTTAAGTAATTTCTTGTATAAGCACCAATGTTTTCTATAGAAGATGGATGTAATCTGACTTTTTTTTCTAATTGGGTTTAGTTTGATGTAACTTGAGTTACTGAAACAATGGTTCAACTTCAGAGTGAGAGAGAACTTGCATTAAATATTACCCACTGTCTGTGTTTAAGATCTATATGTGGAACTGAATTACCATGATAATTGTTTTCAAAGTAAGTTAAGGAAACTTTGAGACCAGCATTTCCCCCATTCTTGGCTGATTTACTTTATTTGAATATATGTAAATTGTTCTAAAAAACAGGATGCAAAAGCTGAAATGTTCTGTAGATACCTCTCTGGGTGCTGCTAGACAAACACCAGGCTACTTGCCATCTGAACAGCTGGGGTAGTTTGTAGTTCTGGACATTATACTTTTTTTGGGTGTTAAAAGCAACTGAGCAAGAGCCCAGTATATGTTATCTTGAAATAAATAAAGGTCTTGGCTAGTCCAGTTGGATTTCCCTTCCTGTAGTCCTGTATTTTCTGCATGTGCAAATCCTTCACATCAGGAAGATGTTATGTTCTTTTGTTGCTGGCATAGCAGAGCCACGAGAAAAGCAGTAGCTTTGACTTGGTGCCTTGTGGTCTTCTAGCTGTGGGTGTGTTAGATGCCTGATCCCGTTTTAGAGGGGATGAGTAGTGATTGGATCTTTTCACTTGCTGGCTCTCTGCTTCTTGCTGGGTTCATCTTGACAGGCGTATTCTGCTATTATTAGCCAAGACTTCTGTCTTTGCAGTATGCTATATAACTACAGCCCTATTTTTCCTCTACTTATGCAGTTAGAATGGAATACCCATTTTTTGGTAGATGGGTGCAACCACATCTCAAAACTTCCCCACTCCTGACATTTTTCTGAGCTTTTGCCCTCCTTAGACTAATCTTGGCCTTGAAGTGGTTTCTTGCACAGTCCCATTCTTGTATGGTTGCCCTGAACCCCAGCTGAAGGGCTACAATCACATAGCTTAGAGTGTGGCCTGCTTGCAGTACTCAAGAGCCTTGATGAGATGAATCCAAGCCAGAATTACAGGTTTTCCTGTAAAGTAAGTGGAAGATATCCACTTATTACACTGCAGTGAAACTACAGACATAGGACTGAAAGACACGGCTTGACAAGTACCTTTGGTCAAAAAGCATTATTCTGGGGCATACTTACTCTGCTGAATATTCTTTGTGGAAGTGGCTAATCAGACATATAGACAGAAAGGCACACATCTGTGAGCTGGTTAAAAAACCTGAGCAATTTTATGTGATTGTGTTGTACAGTTTCCTCCTCAAAACCACTCCCAGATCGGCTAAAGTGTAAGTGCTGTGTAAGATAACACATCCAAAGCTGGCTTCCCAATGCAGATTTCAGCCATTAGCCTGTGCAATAAAAATATGGGGCAAGCCTCATAAATAGTCTTTAAAAATCATAGATGATTTGGGTTGGAAGAGGGACCTCAAAGATCACCTAGTTCCAGCACCCTGCTATGGCAAGGTTGCTGATTGCTAGATCAGGTTGTCCATCAGTCTGGAGATTCAGGCACAGAAGGGATGTAACTTAGAATGGTATCATCGTACCATTCTAGTCAACATAAATAAGGAAGCAGATAAGTTTAAATGATTTCACTTTGAAGTTGTAAGTCACTAATGGAAGGAAGGTACTAAAAAATCATGTCATTTCCTAGATTTGAAAGAGAGTGAAGTGCTTTCTAAGAAATAAATACTTTAGGTATTCAGTGCACAGCTTATCTCCTGGTTATTGCATACCACCCATCCTGTTGGCTGCAGGACTTGCAGTGATTCCATACTGATTTTTAAGAAGTGCACGTGAGAGCCATTGCTTAGCTGACCATTATTTTTCTACATATAAAGCAGTTACCAGCACTTCTAAAAGTGATTCTTAAAATCAGCTCTTCTCAGCTCCTCTATACCCAGGAGATGCACAGTCCTCAACTGGCCATTTAGAACAATGAAAGCACGTCTGCTTTTCCCACTGCTGAGAGCAAGTCTTTGTAGAGACTGTGAAGCTGCTGCTTTCATGGCCTGTGGGATGGGATCCTTGCCTGTACCTTCAGTTACTACTTTTGCAGGTTGAATCTCCCCTTCTGTTTTGAACAGCTCTAATTAGCATACTTATGGCTTTATATCATTGCTGTGATGAGATCAGCCATTTCCTAGTTACCTTCTCTGCCTGGGACACCTGTTTTACCCTGAGTGCATATGTTATTCCATGTGTTGCACCAGAATTTCAGCTTTTCATTATTTGGCTCACTTTTCAAGGCTCTGTAAAAGTGATGTATTTTAGTTGTGCATAAACATGATGATTTATATATGCTGTGCTGATGCAGTTATGCAGATCTGAGGCCTTGTAACATAATTGCTTACAATCTGTGCTGTAAGAGAATTATTCGTTTAAGCAAAAGCTGATGAGGTTGTAGCCCTTGATAGAGGAGAAGCAGAACCAAGCAAGTCTAAGGGCTGTCCTTGGCAGGACCTGCTACCACTCCTGTATTTTAATATGCTAAGTGTATACTGACTGCTGTCGTGGAGTCATGAAGATGAAGTATTTTCATTGTTCATCAACCATAGAATTTGCAAGAGAAGGCTGCATATTTGATATTGTGCCCACTTACTATGTATAATAACAATTTATTACCTCATGTGGTTGGAAAGAGTGAAAAAGATTAAACAGTCCCATGATGTCAAACATCTGTCAGTATGTATTCAAAATGAGTATATTCCTTGCTGCCATCACCCAGGACTCCTGAAACTCCTGCTGACAAAGCCTTCCCTGCTCCTGATGTTGTTAGTTACACCCCACTTCTTTGTTAAAGGAGAAATGTTTTAGGAATGCCTAAAAATATTTTGGGGTAATCTTTGTTTTTCCTGCAACTGATAAGCATTCCAGCTGCTCAGAGGAATCTGCTATTCATTTTAAGATAATTCCAGTAACTTATTCCTTACATTTCCTAATGTTTTGACATCTTTGATTTACTGAAGTAGCTGGGGATTTCTGTACTCTGGTGGAGTGGAAATGCTGCTTCCAGCTTGGTAAATCCAGTGTGGTAAAACTCAATGAAAGAGATCCTGGAAAATGGCATTGCTGAGTACAGAAACCAAACTCTATTCCTATCTCCTAATCTGCTCTTACTTAGGGAGAAACTGGACCAAATAATTGGTTGGGTTTGATGGGAAAAAAGTTCTATTCCTACCCCCCCCTTTTTTTTATGGTGGCGGCATTACCTAGATTTGTCTAAACTACAAATGAGATTGTTTTATCCATATTTGTAAAATAAACTGATACTCTACTGTATGTTTTGGATACCTACTGCAGCTTATTGGAAAACACTGCTGTTGAAATCTCTGCCCATGTGAGAATTAGTTCAACCTGCAGGTGAAATATTAGGCAGTACATTGTTTGCTTAAGTGGAGGACTGGACCAATTTGTGAAGTTAAAGGTACAGTAAACACTAATAGCATAATTACTTTGAATGCATGAGCTTCCTTTGCCTCATCCCCTCAGTACAGCACCAGAGATCCCAAAACTGGGCTGTGCCTTTCATTTGGGGCTACAGCCCTCCATAGCAGAACAAGGAAGAGAGGGTCCTTGCAAAGAGTGTTACTAGGAAGGCGGTCTCACCACTCCTGCATGTTTGTTCTGAACAGTTCCTTAAAAAGCTCTGTTGCTTTGTTATGGGGGGGATGGACCAAAGCTCTACTTAAAGGCTCTAAGACAGATAACCAGCCTCTACATCTTTCTGTGGGTTGGTCTCTGATCAGAGGGTGAGAGATGCAGCGTTAGTACATGACCCTGTTTCAGTGCTGCTTGCCCAGGTGTGATACAAGTTGCAAAGACAGGCAAAAGGCTGCACCAGCAGGTGGATTTAAGTCTCCAAACCTGAAAGAGCTTCTATCATCACCTTCTGTGCCACCACACTGGTGCCAAGCTTCACCTGTTTCTATTTAATTTGCCACCTGAAACAAAATGGCATCAGCTGCCCAGTATTCACTCTGTCCTTAACCATTCTGTAGAGATGTTTTAGGACAGTCGTTAGCTAAGTTATTTCCTGTAATTTGTGTACAACAAATCTAGAAGATAGTGAAAGACATCAGTGCTTCAGTGTCTTGCCTGCAGGAGGAGGATGCCTCAAAGATAAGAGTTCACTGTCCTGGTTGAAGAAAGGCACTCAAAAGGCTCTGTTTCACAGCAAACTAGTTGAGTGGTTCAGAAAAGTTACTCAGAGACAGTGCTATCATCGTGTACAGGTGCCTTCTTTCTTCTCTACTTAAATAATATAGATCTGGTCTTTCTCCATTTCATCTGTGGCTGTATCTCTATATGGCTGGTTTTACAGAAGAAAATAATTGCTGGGGATGGTGAGGTGAGCTGATGCTAATTTTATAGAATCCCTGTTAGCATTTTAAATAGGTTCTGTCAGATGAAGAGGCCAAACTGCATGTCCTTAAAGTATATTTTCATTGTAAAGTCAGTGAAGTTAAAAAAAAAAAAAAAAAAAAAACAAACATGCTACAGCCCTCAGGGAGAGACCTAAAGTACACTTCAGGAATGAAGGAAGAAGGCACTTCTATGGTGTGTTGAGGAAGTACCACATTAGTTCATGGGGAGTTTATCCTGATGGAGCTGCCTCTGGTGACTTCTGGTACGTGGCAGCAACATCGGTTTGCCAGGTGCCTGTGCTGGTGCTGTGCAGTTCTGCTCTTTTAAAATGGCTGATTTGGCTTGTGGCAGCTTGGAAGCTTTGCATGCATGCGTGCGCACACAAAAAAAAAAAAAGCTGTGTGGCTTGGCCTTCTTTTACTCCCAGACAGGTCAGGGAAGATGTGTCAGCACCATGCCAAATGTTACTCACAGAGATGAGCACTCCCAGGTTGCGTGGTGGCTCTCACTTCAGGGATTCATAAACTGGCGGCTTCTTGGGGTGAGGAAGGATGATCTGCTGTGTGCACAGTGAGAAAGTCTTGGCTACAGAATCAGGGTTACACATTTTGGGGTTGGACAGAAAATATGGCAATAGGTTTCAGTCGCTTATACTTCAGTAAGTATTTACCTATGTTCTAAGCTTTTTTCATGTGTGTTTTACTGATTTTTACCTGACATCTAAATTCCCTGTTCATATACAATTTTAAAAATGCATGTATTAGAAAAGAAAAAAAGAGTGCTGCAAGATCTTTTTTTTCTTTTCAGTTCCTAGAAAATTAAAAGCAACAAGACCCACCAAGGTTTGTCTGAATGTAGCTGGATATTTCAGAAAATAGTGTAATGTGGCTTCCATGTGCCAGGTGGCAATTATCCTCTGGCCTTGTAGGTTATTTTCTTCAAAACTGGAGCTCACTCATACCACTGTGAATAGGATATATTAGACAAAAACTTTAAACATTATTTGATGTTTTTGACATTGGCTGTAAAGCTCAGTTTGCAATCAGCTGTTTCTCTGAATCCAAATAATCTTTTCTAACTTCTAAATTCAGTCTGAGAGCATCTCACCACTTATGGGGAGGAAGTAGAAAGGAAAAAAGAAAAAGCAGCTTGTAAGATCTTAGCCCAAATCACCTGTGTGCAGATGAGGGCAAAGAGAAACAGAAAACAAAATCTCATGGACCAAGATCTTAAAAGTGAGCAATCGTCTTTCTTTTGATCTTTGCTATGAGGTGAGTTCAAGTGTTCTAACCTCTGCTCTTTGCTGCTCTCTGAAGCTCAAGCTACTTTTTAAAACTTCTTCCCTGAATATAGAAAAAAACATGAGGAATTGTTGGCAGATGTTGCTGGCACGTGGACTGCACTAACTTAGGGTGACTCAAGAGTCAGCATAATTCAAGTAGTATGGGAAGAGTGGGCCTCTCCCTCCAGGAGGGCTTGATTGATCACTCCTCTGCTAGAAGGAATCACAGAAAGGCTTGGGTTGGAAGGCACCTTCAAACTTACCCAGTTTAACTCTATGGCATGGGCAGAGCTGCCATTCCCCAGCTCAGCTGCCCAGGGCCCCATCCAACCTGGCCTTGAGTGCCTGCAGGGATGGGGCAAAATTTAAAACTTCCCACTGGTGACTCCCATGTGTCACTGTCTCTAAGTAAATTTGTAAATAAACAACTAACTAGTAGATAAATGCATGCTTCTCCAGTGTCTGAATTGTACTGTCATCTACTGCTCTTAGAGGGAAAGCTAAACAGTGGAAGATGTTTTTCTTATGCACTTGCTTAGATGTTTCTGCTTTGGATATCAGTAAATAGGAAGGCTAGCTCTGAAAAGGAAGACATAATAGCATACTCTTCTGCAGCAGATTTTCTTCTGTGGCTGTGAGGCCCTATTTATTCTCTCTATTCATGTCTGCACATACTGTGCATCTTCTTCGCTATTTGCAGGCCCAAACTGGATCTTTGACTCATCCTTGGAAGAGAAAAATAATAATTAAGCAGACTAGATAAAGCATTCTGTTATTGCTTGCGACACTTCGAAAAGAGAGGAATAAAGTTGGTTTTTCTGAGGGAATTTTGATGTACTTGCTCCACAAGAAAAAAAAAAGTACTACCTAACTACTTTAAGACTGTAATTGCAGCTTCCACTGAGAGCTTCTGTTCTTTTTGTGTACAGTGATTTCTTGCTTGGTTATGGCCAGGGTTTGAGTGGTGTTTTCTTGTTTCTTTTTCTCATCCCATTTCCTGATGAAGAGAGAACTGAGAGACTGAAATATTAATGCAAGGCATCAATGGGTGATCTACTGAAATTAGTAACAACTTACATTTTTCCCTTAGATACAGTGCTTTTGTTTTTGTTGTTGTTCTAAGCAAGGATATATTCACATGGATGCAACACCTGTTACATTTGATCAGACTATCCTCACGTTAAAATCTGACAACCCTTATCATCATGCCACTTCCATTATTTTTAGTTTATAAAACACATAATATATACACATATTTAACTGAAGTAGCGTTGCTACTTCTGTGTAAATCTTGGAACAGTTTTGGCCGTTATGGAAGTACATACACTACTGCAGACTGACAACTAGGTTACTAGCTACCTAATTAGATGTTTCTATTGGCACTATTACATGGACAGCATGATTTCTTGAAAGGGCTGTTAAAAATGTACCTAAAGAATATGGTGCAATAAATCTGGACTACTGCATTTTGTAGTAGTACAGCTGCTATGCCAACAGTTGGATATGAAGGTTAGAGTTTACAAATACATTTCCTAATGCACTTCAGTGTATTAACACTTGCACTGAATGTGTTCTATGAAGGATGCCTTCCTAGATGCCTATGTGTCTCCTAAACACATTTACACCTTTCCTTTTCCTCTTATATGCAGTTTGGAAATAAACAGTAGAACATCTGAAGCACAATTAGGGCATTTACCTATGATCTCAGTCTTGTCCAAGAAGCAGCCATACTCATAATGCAGAGATGCTGCCTTGTACTGAGTGAGGAGAGTACTCTGAGAGTTCAGGCAGAAAATAGCTTTTCCTTGAGAAATTTTATATAACTATCATAGCATTTCTTCTACGCTAAAATAAATATCTCTGGAAAAGAAAACAGATTTTGGAACACACTAAGATTTTATGCAGGGGTATAGCAGCTTAATCATTCCATCTTCAAAAGTATTTTGTGTGCAAGCCCATCTTTCTCTGCAACACGTAGGCAGGCAGATACAACAGAAGCAACTCCTCAGCTCTTGACAAGGACTGCGGAGGAAGCACTTGATGGCAGGATAATGGGGAAGAAGGTTAACAGGGGAAGACAAGATGGGAGGAAAACACACAAACAAGAGACAAAGAAAAGCAAACAATAGCCAAGAGGCAGTCTGGTAGTTTAAAGAAACAGTCAGAGTCATCTGGAGAAAATCAAGAGGTCAATGCACAAAACTGAACACTTGTGGCAGCTGCTGGTGTTATCAGGAAAGGTTCTGTTCTGGACCAGTCACTGTTTCTCTCTGTACTGCTAATGGTGCTATGAGCAGTCGCATCTGATGCACAAAGGTTGAATTTCTCATCCACTTTCCAGTGTCAGTCAAACTAATTTGCTCATCTTTAATTTTAAACAAAACTTTCTGACGTCAAATCCACCGTTGCATGTGTTGTTCAACAAACAATTTGATGAATACATTCACAAAAAATGACAGATTTTTTTTTAATACTTAAAGGCTTTATCTGCCTATTAATGCATGTGTTACGAATCACTTCTAGCGGCTGTTCTAAAAATCCAGCTTGAATGATGAGACTTCATGTTTCAAATCTTTTTTTGGCACACAGGAAAAGGCTATAAATTTACTTATTGAAAAACAACTTCACTGTAATTTTGTTATTAAGAAAGCTTTGCAGAAAACTAATCAGCAGAATTACTGGAATGCTTTATTTTAATTGATCTATCTAAGGAGCATCCAGAGGCTTTTTAAAGGCTTTTTTTTTCTTTTTTTTTTAAGAGCACACTGCAAATTTAGAGGACTAAAGAAGTATTTACTAAGAATACAAATACAGAAATACATTTGTCTCCCTTTCAGAATGAATAAAAACCTGTCACGCTTTCATGAGAACCTCATCCTCCAGGAAGCAGCACCCACAACCCACCTCTTTCCCTGTGCCCCTACAAAGTTTTCACATAGATAGTAACAAATGAGGTATCTTCATCAACGCAAACAACCAGCATCTCTGTCAGCACCAGGTAACGCTGCTCAGATACAGCTCATAAATCTTGCTGGAAATCACAAGAGAAGCAGAAACACTGGTTTACTAATGACTTGGAACTGGGAGAACTGTGTGATCGTCATTTCCAGCTGAGCTGCCTTCTCCTGAGGAAGGCTAGCCACTTCTTGCAGGGTCTCATCAATCCCCCTTCCAGCTCAGACAGTTCTGCAACATATTTTTTGCCAGCTGTGTGCTAGCAGTTTGATAGCAAAAAATGTCATGCTGATGTTCATGTTGCTGTTTTTTCTGGTTGCCACTGACAAGAGAAGAGACATTGCCATCTGGATACTCTCAGTTGCTCAAAAGAATTGTTTCCACAAATTCAGAATTCTGACGTGGCAAATTCTTTGTGTGTTTTTTTTTTTTTTTTTTTTAAATTAGCCTTATTTAATATAGGACTTTGCCAGATTACTCTTTACAATTGCATTTCGTGACTGTTATATTCAATTTTGCAATGCACTGCAATATAACTAGATATTTTAAAGCATGAAACCATAACAAAAATTTTAATTGCAACAGAAAAACAATTTTCCCCTCTACACCATGTATGTTTAATGTCAGTTTCCCTTTGTGTATGACGAAATGACACATCCATATTCAAAACCTGAAATATTGATGAAATCTCCTGAGCATCTAAAGCTGCAGAGCTGCTTTAACAAAATAAAAGAACTGTCATGTTGCAGGTTCGAAAATAAAACAACTCATCAATCTACTAAAAATCTGCCCACGGATTATAACACATAAACCAGCCATAAGGAAACCTGATGCTTTTCTCACTCAAGAAGAAACTCTCGCCACACCAAAGTCACTGAGAACCTTCCACTGATTTCAACAGGGTGAGCAGCTCAGAGATATTCAGGACTATAATTATGCTTTAAAATTAAAATTATGCACATACTTTCATGAATATGAAAACCTAACAGGGGAAAAGCTTAAAGCAACAATTGCAAATGAAGACTCCTAAAAGAAAAGAACACGCTACAGTTTGAGATCGATATGTTACTCAGGGAAAAATCTAATTTTAACAGGCCAAACCTATAATTTTTTTTTTTCCATAGCATGTCAAAATCTCACATACCTGCAGATGTCACAAAGCACTGTTAGAAATGGAGACAGATTTTGCTGACTGAACCAAAGCATAGTTTCTCAGAGTCAGAACCACTGTTTATTTTGAAATTACTCCTACGTGATTATTATCCATTTAAAAGCATAAGCAAACCTTTGGCCTTGTAGCATCTCTCTAATCATTCACAGTACAAAAACAGAGGTTTATGGCATCCGTAAATACTTACCAAAATAAAAGACGTTTCATCTCTCAGTTTTGTTTGCAAATGTTTTATTTAAAAAAAAAAAAACCTTTTAATGCTATTACTCAATACATGTGTAATAATACTTGATAAAATATCACACCGTAGTAGGTATTTTGGATTGAAGAACATTATGGTTTTAACTAAATTATCAACACTCTGTTCTGCTCTATTCTGTTCTAAATCGTCATTTTCCCAAAATTTAAGCAAACTCCTTCTTTGTCAAGGTACGTCATCCTTAAGGCCTTGCAAACTTTTTAGTGATTGAACCAAAACAAAGAGAGAGCTCAGCTTTCTTAATCTAAAGACCACTGTGCTCTTGAGCTTAAAAAAAGTGCCTGTGGTTTTCAAGCAGTTAGTGGCAAATCAGCAAGAAAGAAACTGGAGGAGAAGGAGCACTTGGAAATCAAGACAATTAAAGTGCACGGTTATACTGTCCGAAATTGTATTAAGCTGATCCCAAAAACTTGCTGGACTGTGGATATTTAATACAATTTGGCTTGCATGGAACATACAATCGGACAGAAGGATTTTCTTCCTGAAGTCATCTACAGGATTTACTGAATTCAGATTTTCAAGGGTAGCATACTGCAGCTCTTTGGATATAGACTGGTTTCCTAAGTCCACAAAAAGATAGAGAAGGGGGAAAGGTGTGGAGGGTTGCAAGGTGTCCTTGCACCTTCTTGGTTTTTCAGATGCCAGTACTTTCCAGCTCCCCATCCTCCAGCCCTAATGCAGCGTGCGACCTAGAAATCATAAAGAGTTTCTCTTTCTTTGTGTACTGTCTTTGAATTTGCTGAGATTGCTCCCCTGTTTGTTCTGTGCTGGTAGCCTTGAGGGGGTCCATTTTCTCAACTGGTTCCTCCTCACAGTCCTGGATTTTACTGGCTGGGGTGTTGGCAACTGACTCCAAGGAGGTGCCGGCCTCCTCCAGGTGACTGTAGCCCTTATTGCTGCTGGAAGGCTCAGACTGTGAGCTCTGGGAGTCCATCCTGGTGATGGCGGGGGGAGTTGAGGGAGGTGATTCCCCCAGGTCCAGAGATCTGGAGTGGCTAGAAGACACCAAGAGGCTGGAGTCCAGGCCTCCCCTGACAGCTGAAGACCGAGGTGGCTCAGGGGAAAGGGGACGCCTAGCATCAGGCAAGCAGCTGGTACTCTGCCGCCTGAGAACCAGCTTGTGCCTCCTTGTCCTGTAGCCTCCCTCGACGTGGCTGAGGTCAGTCAGGCTCAGTTCAAACTCTCCCCGTGGGATTTCCTGGGCTCCCCGCTCACCAGGAGGCCTCCGCCAGCCTCCCCCTCTGCCACTCTGTGCCAAGGGCAGAAGAGTGAAAGCACTCAGTGAGGATCCAACAATGGAGCTGGCTGTGCTGCGCTGGCCCCAGCTCTCTGGTGGGCTGCAGGGTGGGCTGGTGAAGGTGCGGCCAGTATGGGCAGCACGCTCCTGGTAGATGCTGTACACAGCCTCAGCCAAGCTGGGAGGCTGTGGCAAGGTGCAGAAGGAGGAACGCCGTGGTGAGGATGCTAGGTCAGGTGGGGAAAAGGAGGCAGCCAGCCCTGGCGGCCAAGAGCTCTTGGCCAGCATAGCCGCAGCACCCAGGCCTTCACCACCAGGCTTTAGCTCCAGGCCCCGCGACTGCACATAATTGACAAAGCCATTAAGAGGAGCTGAGGCACCCCCGTCCTTTGCCCGCAAGCTGTGGGCATCAATAACAGTGGAATAGAGGTCACGCAGGTTGATGATCTTGGTCTTCTTGTCACGGTTCTCATGCAGTACTGCATTGGCGCAGATGAAGAGGAAGATGCCAATACCCATGATGAGGGGGCCCAACACCTTCAGCTTGTCTGAATGCAAGTAGCTTGAGAAAAGACGGAAAAGGAAACCCACTGAAGCCTGGGGGGATGAGGAAGTGGGATGGGACTGCGGGAACTCCTGGCTGGTAGCAGCGGTGGAGTTGGCTCTGGGAGGTGACTCCAGGTAGATCTCAGCTTGTGCCCCTTCCTGGTTCTGGGAGCGGTTCTTCGGGGTGCCACCCTTAGGGGCCAGGTGCCTGCCCCCACCAACTTCTCTGTATACCTGGCTGGGTTTGGGCCAGTAGCCCACAACAGCCAAGGCGATGCCCACTAGCAATACTAGAATGCCACAGAGGGCGATGAGCCCTGAGATGGAGCACAGCTTGAGCTTGCCTTTCACAACCACAACATCATTTTTGCGTTTCTTCTTGGCCTTACGTTTGCGTTTGGGGATTTGGCTTTGTGGTCGCAAGGGATCCTGTTTCCTAGCTGAGATCCTCAGGAGGCCTCCAGTGGCGATCATGGCTGGCTACCCAGGGCACTGCTCCCTATAGCCACTCCAGCTCCTGCAGGGAAAAAGAGAAGAGGGTGAGGATCAATGACAGACCTATAGCACAACGGGTGTCTCTGTTTCTTGTTCGTCCTTCATTCTCCCATTAATTAAACCCCTCAACAAGTGGGTTAACACCAACAGGCTGATCTCTCTCGTCCGTACAGCTTCTGTATGTGAGAAAGACAGGCAGACTGATGAGACAGATGATTAGGCAGTTCTGCGAAGAGAAGCAGCCATGTGCCCCACTAGACCCTTGGCACACAGCTAATTAATTTCTTTATACTCCAGATAGATGGGGTAGTACCTGCTAGCATAAACAGAAAATGATCACGCTAGTCTCAGACAGTGCTTGCAAAACACTACGCTTTAGAGGAGGCTGACAGCTTCCCTACCTTGAAGCCCCATTCCCACAGGTCTGGGGTTATGCTACACAGCAACTTAACCACACTGTGGTTAATGATGTAATGCAGGAACTAGATGTGAGGGTAAGAAGAAAATAAAAGCAGGAAGGATTACATTTGATCTATAGACACCATTCATTTTACTACACTATTTGTACATTAGTGGGGGAGAGTTAAGCATATTACCTTTCCTAAATGAGTGGAAAACAAATTACTGTGAAACATGCAAGGGAAACCAGAATAATAGAAAGCAGTACCCCGTGAAAGTTTCTTCCAAGCCACTTCCTTAGAATTCTATCTGCAATATTTAAAAAAAAAATTCATCACTTGCCTGTGGTCAGGGAGTGTCAGCTGGACAGCCTCCTGCTTTGGGAACATGTATGATGTTCAGGGCAACTGTTATGCAACCATGGCCACATCCCCCCACCTCCAGAGAGGGGAGATGGTGGCTGGTAGGTAGCATGTCACATCTTATTAAAGGAGGAGCAAACCCCTGAAAATCACCTGGGGAAAAGGCAAGGATTTGCTTGTAGAGAAACTGGCAAGTGACTGAACAGCTATCATTTATGGCTTTTATTTCACCAACAGTCAGGTCTCATATGTGTGTTCCAGTGACTGGAGCCACAAAATGCACCATGTAGGAACAATTCCTGCGCTGTTGCAATTTTTTTTTTTTTTTTCCTGGACTCTACCCCTCATGTTTCTGAGAAGAAGGCTCCCAACCCCCTTTCTAACTGTCCAATTTGGGGTGGTTTAGCTTTGTTTTTTCAAGGGAGCAAAAAGATGACAGCACCGAATATAATCTGGTTTATAAAGTTCAATTAATTGCACTGAAAGATGATTAAGCAAGCACCTAGGAAAAAAACAAAAACAACAAAATACTTCTCATCCTTTCCCTGTTTAGCTTTTAGATCTCATTTTTCCCCTCCTCTATTCCCAGATTTTACATGTAGGTGAGGATTCTGTGCCCCATTTACTCCTTTTGAATTTTTTGCTGCGAGCGAGGATGTCGTTAAATTACTCTCCGAGGTACGGCGTACTCAAAACAAAGGGCAGGAACGAGAAGTCTCTATCACCAAACTACTTACTTTAAAAGCAAAACAAAAATGCAGAAGAAGAAAAAAAAAAAAAAAAAAAAAAAAAGCATTTTTTGTCGGTGCAAAAGTGTAATTACCGAGGCAGGATTTGCTGTAATCGCCGCTCGCTGATCTCATTCCTTCTCCTGCCCCCCCGACAGGACCCGGTCTCCTCCACGACGACGAAAACAGATGGCAATCATTTCGGAGCTGCCTTCCTGAGCCAGTACCGCCCGGCGCTGAGTTTTTCCCGTTTAGAAAGGAGTGCAGAGCACGTGAAGGAGGGGACCGCCACGAGAGCACCAGCGACGGCAACGGAGCAAAGCAACGCAGAGGCTCGGGGACACTTCCAAAGGCTGCGGAGCGAATCCACGAGCCGATGGCGGTGCGCAGACAGCTGCCGCCCCTCACCGAGCGCCGCCGGGCGCCCCGAGTCGCAGTTCTCACACCGTTCTGACGGACGGACGGGGAACCGAAGAGGAGAGAAGCCGGGCTTCGCGCCCGCCCCTCGGGTACCGCTCGCGGAGCGAATAAGCGGCTTTCGGGAGCCGGGCGGCCGGGCTGCTGGACGCTGCTCCCGGCGACAGGGGCCGGGGTCTCCCGAGCGCCGCGCAAAATGGCAGCGGCGCCGCCGAAGGCTCCGCGCCCACTTACCGAGTAAGAGCGGCGAGAGGTCCGCGGCCGAGCCACAGCGGGGAAGAAACTTTCCGGCCCGAGCGGGCATCCCCGCGCGGCGCCCGCCCCGCCGCCGCCTCGCCGCCCCTCACGGCCCCGGGCGGGCGGGCGGCGGGGCTGGGCCGAGCGCCGGGCTCTCCCTCGGCCCCGCCGCCGCCGGCCGCCTCAGGTCGCTCGGCGGGAGCGCTGCTCCCGCGCCGTGCCGCATCCTTCCCGCCGCGGGGCCGCCCCTCGGCAGCGCCCGCCCGGCGGAGCCGCTGTCTCTGCCGCTTAGGGCGGTGCGCGGCTGCCGCGACTGGCGGCCGGACTCGGAGCCGTTGCTAGGAGACCGAGCCGTGACACAGGGAAATGGCTGCAGGACGGCCACCGCCGCCCCCCCAACCCGCGCACCTGCGCCCGCCCGCCGCGGCCCTGCCCTCACACGGCCCGCCCCCGGCCGCCCGGCCCCGCCCCGGCCGCCACGCCCTGCCCCGCCTCGGCCCGCCATGTCGTGCGTGCTGAGCCAGTGGGGTCGGGTGCGGCGTTCCTTGTCCCTTTGCTTTGGGCGGCTGACCGTGCTCCTTGTGGGAGATTGGAGATGTGCAGCTCTTTCTCGTGCCTGCCGCACAGCCACCCCTCACTTCTTGTGAGAGGAATAGGGCACTCCCGAGCACAGGTCTAGTAGTAGGGCTTGGAGTCCTGTCTTGTGCTCAGCTGTGGTTGTTTTCCTGGTCCAACAAGCAGCTGGCCACGGGAGAGGTATAGTGTCTCTTCCTCTCCCTTCCTCTTGGCCTATCATTTAGCATCATGGACTCTCCCAGGTTGCCCAAGGGTTTGTTTCACCAGGTGTCCTCTGCCAGCTTTCCGATTTAGGAACTCACCAGCTGTGTGAAATCATAGAATGATGGTATTACCGAGGCTGGAAAAGACCTGCAAGAGGATCCAGTCCACCTGGCCATCTACCACCAACATTTCCCCACTAAATCACATTCCTTAGTACAACAGCTACGTGTTTTTTGAACACCTCCAGGGAATCTTCCATCAGTGATGTCCCTCACAGCCAGTTGTCTCTGCACCTATTTTAAAAATGCTCATCTTGAACGCAGATCTCAAATGACAGTACAGAGGATTTAAAAGAGAGAATGGCACATGCAGCAAGATCAAGATATTTTTTCCCTTGAGTTTGCAGAATGATGAGGAAGACAGCCAAGAAGCAGATGAGAAGATGAAGAAAGCAATAAAGGAAGGAAGATGAAAGTCAGAACTGAGATATGTCAACGTGGTCACGCTGGATCTCACATTTTCTGCAGAGACCAGGAAACAGCATTCTCATCTGGGCATCTTTGTGGAAATTTTGATTAAATGGAAGCCACATCAAGCTGTCGCACAAGTGAGATATAATCTAGCACATCCCATCATACTGCTTGTCTTATTTATTACAAGAGACTGCAGTTCATTGCTTTAGTACAGCCTTCTTAGAGGTTCACTGTGAGCTGGGAAGGGAAATCTTAGGCAGGTATCCCAAAATGTACTGAAAACTTGACCTGTGAAACTTGGGCTTCCTACAAACATGTTTTGTGTGGTTTGCTGGGGTGGATGAACGGAACCCACCTTTAAGTGGTCTTGGATAACTACTGAAGATGGAGTGTGACCTAGACCAGGCCAAAACAGCCCTCTTCTACCTCTGCTTGACCTCTTTTTGTATGCTTTGTGTAACAACCTGCCAGGAACCATAAAGCAATAAATATAATTGTTATGGTTCCAAATTGTGATGTTTTGTTTTGTTTTTTTTTAAAGATCCAACACAGGGTGACAAAATTGTAGGAGAGATGATGAATATTCATTTAAGTTTTATATATTCCAGCCTCACTGATTCTGTAGTTCTATGAATTTTCATCCAGACTGCTGGTGCACGCTGTTTACACCCAACTATCAATGCCTGATTTGAGAACAAACAAATCCTAAATCTGTACATATGCATTTTGATCTCAGTTGCAGTCTGTCTACAGAATCACTTGGGGCACATTTCTTTTAGCACATATATAACTTTTGGTTATGCAACAGGCTTGAAATTTAAGATTTATTATTTAAGAACTTCTTATAAAAGTCTGCTTTGAACACTCTCACTGAACCTGAGCCTTCCGACATTCGATAATTTGCTTTGTGTTCAGCCCAGACTATCACAGAAATCCAAACATATCACATCTGTTTCCACTAGAGACCTGTATCACATCAATAATGCAGCATCATTAGACTCTCCCTGAAAAGCTCCTGTGTTAGAGGGAGAACAAGAGTGAGTTTTTAAAGGGCAAAGAGCTCTTTTCCCTATCTGAGTCACATTTTCTATTTCTGTCAAACTAAACCATTCTATTTAGCTATCGTTTTATACAACAGCCTTTCCATATTTTCATTGCTAAAGTTTTGAGTGATTAGGCTATCATCACATTCACAGTTTTCAAATTACTCCTTCCAAAATTTGATGTAGGTGAGTCCAAATCCTGGAAAATATGTTCTTGGATGAAAAGCTACTGAAGATGTTATGCAGTAGCAAGCAATGCAGTCATAATTGACTGTGCATGGTAAGGACTTTGTAAGCCTACAAAGGCAGGCTGAATCCTTAGAGAAAGTTACCATGCTGAGTTACACATCCTTATGCATCCTACAAATTCTTCTTGTTCTTTAACAAATACATTGGGAGCTTTAATGAAACATTTATTTTATTTTTAATTGACATGGATTGTGTGTTCCCAGAAGTGGAATGGTTGCAAAAGACAGCTTTCCTATTAGTCTGATTTACTAGTTGCTTGAGTTAATCTGTTACTCTGTAATGTTTGAGCACTACTGAGCACTGCTGGCAGTTTCAGAATAAGCCTTACCTTTCTATAACTTAATGCATGATGATATTTATCATTAAACTGTGGTGAACTTAAATATTTATTAGGAATTGCAGAAAAGCGATTAGACCTGGGTTTCCTTTCTCCTCTCCTCTCCTCTCCTCTCCTCTCCTCTCCTCTCCTCTCCTCTCCTCTCCTCTCCTCTCCTCTCCTCTCCTCTCCTCTCCTCTCCTCTCCTCTCCTCTCCTCTCCTCTCCTCTCCTCTCCTCTCCTCTCCTCTCCTCTCCTCTCCTCTCCTCTCCTCTCCTCTCCTCTCCTCTCCTCTCTTCTCCTCCACTAGTTTTTAAGAATATAGTTGTTTTCTTTATATTGTTTGTGCATAAGATGATAACCTTCATGTGGTCCTTCTTGGAAAATGCTTCAGTACAACCACACCATCAATTTTAGTATATCCACTTGAATAAGTTCCACTCCAGGTTGGCTGAATATGTCAGCTCAAATCCAGGAGATGTGTAGCCAAGTTAATATATCTCAGCTCTCAGCAGGCCCAAGGTCCAAAAATGATTCAAAGGACAACCTGAAGTACTTGGTGTACTTACAGAAAATATTGCAGGGTCTATGTAATCCAGCCATGGACCAGGAGTAGAGACCCAGGGTAGAGAGAGACCTTACAAAACAAAACAGAGAACAGGCCCTTACTAGATATACTTGCAGACTGGGCACAAGATGAAAAAAGATTCTTCGACAAGTGCTATTAAAAGCATAAGAGAGAGACATACTGCACAGACTTTAGGTTTTCCTCAGTGATTTATCTTCACAATTTCTCAGACACAGAGTAACAGAAGACTTGAAGGGTCATTTCCATCTCAAACTACATCCTGCTACTGAGCAGAATGGCTTCCAGTCATAACAGTGGCTCTAGACTGAAAGCATGTTTTAATTTTAAATTTAGCCTTAGCTAATTTATTACAATTATAAAAATAAGAGCTAATGTACATTTTGTACGTGTGCTTCCCAAGTATACTGTGCTGCATGCTAAGATTTACTGAGTCTTTCTTGCTGGACTTCATAGTCTCATCTTATTCAATAGCTTAAGAAGTTGTAAGAGCATCACCCTCAGCCTGAGCACTGGTCTCATAGTGTATGCTCTGCCCCATGTGAGCCCCATGTACATTTTTTTTTGTTAATATGTTTCCCATATCAGTGGAGATTCTGATTTGATTAATGACAGAGACTCTGTTATGATTAATGATGATTTGACAAGCAGTGCAAAGTAGCACTGTGAATGCGTTATAAGAAATCACTGAGAAAATTTATGTTTGAAATCCTTACAGGCCTACAAGAAACAGTGCTTCCTTATTGTTTATTAGATTTATCTGGCTTATTTGATACAAGGTAGAATCAGAGGCAACCTTTCATTACGCAGCAAACCTGAGTCTAGAAAATCCACTGAGAGTGAATGGCAATTTGCATGTCTGCTCTTCTTTCAAAATTAATTACAGCAGAGATACACATTGCTGGGAACATTTGTCAGGGTGAAGGATCTCACAGCTATGAGATCTGGTGACTGAAAGGTAAAGGGTAAGATGGTGTAAGATGTAAGATGAACAATTTTTAGAGAAAAAAAATGAACTGCTTGTTAATCTCACTTCTTAGTGACAGTCAGTTCTTCCTGACAATCTCTGTGAATAAATTTTTATTTTTATTTTTGAGACATTAATGAGACTTGTCAATTAAAAATGTACATATTTATAGAGTCGCGTCTTGCAGAAAGTCTGAAAGTAGAGGAGACAATGTTAAATGCTCCTGAGTCAGTTGTGACATGTTGCAGGAAGTCTGTGATGGTTGGGCCCTCTGGTTATGAACCATGCTCAGGGCATATGTCACTCAATTGCTTTTAAATGTTCTGTGCATGACTTCTCAGCTGTCTTAAAAAGAAGTAGGAACCATTCAGCCATGTTATTTGCTTTCACTTTTGGTTTGTTGCTACTAGACAGCTGCAAATACATATACTTTTGTGCTATTATTTGTGGACATAAAAAAAACATGAAGGCTAGTCATGAATACTTCCCAAACTATTGTCTGGGAAGGAAAGATCAGTGCAGTACTTCCCCCAGATCACTGCAATAAATATATATTTTCTAATGTTGTTCCCCTTTTGCCTAATCCCTTTCTCTACCATGTAAGCTCTTTCAGCTGGGGTCCATCCCAAACAACTTGATCTTAATTGCAATGACATTTCTGTGTACAGCCCTTTCATGATTACTATCTCCTTATTGTTTGAACATTTTTGCTGACAATTTGAAGGTCTACAACAAATGCACTGGCAGAAATGAGTAAGTATTTTCTAGGATGAGTTTATAAAATAACTAATTCTGTCTTCAAGCCTTAGAAATAGTATTTTGAGTCAGCAGAAGCACATTTGTCTATGAGATAATGACAACGTATAAAGGATGGAAGGTTGGTAAATGTTTCTATTGTAAGTGATATTAAAAATAAGTTAGTTACATGCCAAAGCACTTGTTGTAGGAGGTGAACATTAGAATATACCAGTAACATATGGCTCCACTGTCTTTTTTTTTTTCTTCCCAGGGCAGTAACTGCTAAAGAAATTTTTACCCTTGGTAATTTAAAATTGTAGATGTTCAAAAATAAACGTGATACCAGCATTTTTGCAGCTCTGTGCAGGGATTTTTTAACGAGGAGAGAGATGCTTGTGCTTTTTGTCTGCATTGCTCATTGCAAGTTCTGACATCAGAGAGTTCTGGTGGTATGAAGATTGCTGAGAGGGAGGAATTGCGGACATTTTGCCTCCTCCACACAGGGCCAGAACATGCATGAAGTGATGAAAGAGCTGAACTGCTCAGCCACAATGAGCTACAGTCACAGCAAGCAGGACTAGTTAGCAGATATTCTACAAATGTAATCATTTCACCATTTCCCCATCTGTTTCTTGTATGCACCTGCTGCTTCCCAGCATATCCTCAGGCTGCTGGGAAGCAGGGCTGTCTTTTCATTACATAAAATGCACAATGACTATGCCAGTTGGGGGAATTCCTCACTGGTCTGGTGAGACGCTAGAACAATGCAATCAAGCATAATCATACTTATAATTAATAATAAGATGATTTGCAGCAATTTTCACGAAAGCACAGTCTATCAGTCAGGAGAATAAGGCAATGATTGTATATTTCCTTTTTAAGAGTAGGGTTGTCTCAGATCAGTACTCACTACATACTTGTATACTCGTGCAGCTTGATAGGTGTCTTTGCCCTACATTATTAAGGGATTAACTTAGCATTTAATAAATGGAAACTATTACAGTATAATTTTTATATGCTGTCAAAGAGATTAACCCAAATTTTTGACCTGTTTTTTTTTTTTTTTTTTTTTTTTCCCCATGCCATTTCCCTTCCTCCACGACCTGCGATCAGGTTTTACTCTACAATGGACATCTAATTGTCACTGAAAGAAGACCGCAAGGTAACACAGAGTACTTATTCATTACCAATAGTTTTTTTAATACTGTTAACACAAATTGTCACAACTCTGATGAACTGTGAAAGCCCTTAAATCTCCATGCTTCAGGGCTACAACCTTCAGAGTGATATGATACAAGATCAACTCAGATTTGAGGGTCAGATTTGCCCAAGACTTAATGGCACATTTTGGCAACAAACAGGAAATCAGAAAACACATCAAAACTCTCATGGAGGAAGACTTGGGTTGCCAGAAGATGATAGTCATCTTGTTTCTGACAGTTCTTCACAGTTTCTCTCTGGAGAAAGGAAGTCAGGGTAAAGTCAAGAATGTATCTTAAATATTCTAGATACTGTTGCTAAGCAGCATAGGTGGATTTCTTAGTTGAGACAGGAACTAAACCCTTCTCAGGCTGAGAGTAGCACAAATGTGAAATGTAGACTTATTTGAGATGTGCCATGCTCTGGTCCCAAATGCCAGGATCGATATGCTCATATATTTTCTCATCAGTCACATTTGTCTTTTTGTTGTTGTTGTTATTCTTTATGACAAACATAGCAAAGAATATTTTATAACACTGATAAAACTCTGAAAGCAGTTTAACAGTGAACTGTAGGTACTAAATCCTATAAAGATACAGAAAGAAGTCATATTCACAATTAGAACATGATCTCTGTACTTAATGACACGTAAACACTCAGACCACAGGACATTGCTTACTGAATGTAATTAATAACTATTTAGAAGTATTTGACTACTATCAATTTATTATTGAATACACATTATAGCTCTCCTTAGATTTTGAATGGCAGTGTTGCAGTGTTGAAGTATATCAATCAAATGCCAGATATTCCACTAATCATTCGCAATCCATTTTGTAGCTTTAAAGGCATCAAATTATGTAATAAAAAAACCCCACAGCTTGCTAAACTTCTTTTCTACTCTGACAGAAGTGAGCTGAATCTTCAGAATGACTTGGATCTACAGGAAGCATCCAATATTTTGCCCATATTGGAAGATATTCTCAGCAGAGACCTGGGAAGGCTGGATAGTTGGGTGGAGAGGAATTTTATGAGGTTCAACAAGAGCAAGTGTAAAGTCTTAAACCTGGAGAGGAGTAACACGTTAGCGGTTGACCTGCTGAAAGGGGCTCTGTAGAGAAAGACTTCAGTGTGCTGGTGGACAACAGGTTGGCAGTGAGCCAGCAGTGTAACCTGGTGGCCAAGAAGTCCAATGGGATCCTGGGGGGCATTAAAAAGAGTGTGGCCAGCAGGCTGAAGGAGGTGATCCTCCCCCTCTACTCTGCCCTGGTGAGGCCTCATCTGGAATACTGTATCCAGTTCTAGGATCCTCTGTTCAAGAAAGGAATTTCCAGAGAGAGTCTAACAGAGGGCTACAAAGATAACTAGGTGCATGAAGAATCTCCCTTATGAGGAAAGGCTGTGAGAGTTGGGATTGTTTAGCCTGGAGAAGACTGAAGGGGGGTCTTATCAATGCTTATAAATACTTAATGGCTAGGAGTCAAGTATATGGGACCAGGCTCTTTTCAGCAGTGCCCAATAACAGGACAAGGAGCACAAACTGAAACACAGGAAGTTCCACCTGAGCATGAGAAAGATCTTTACTTTGAAGGTGACAGAGCACTGAAACAAGTTGCTCAGAAAGGTTCTGGATTCTCCTCTTCTGTAGATATTCAAAACCCATGGAGATGCTTTCCTTTGCAACCTGCAGTAGGAAACCTGCCTTAGCAGGGGGTTAGACTGGGTGATTTCCAGAGGTCTCTTCCAACCCCTACAATTGTGTGACTCTGTGATTCTGTGAAAGCCAACAGGTACATTCTTTTCTTTACTATAAGAAACATTTCCCTGAAAAATTGAAACAGAATAAATTAAAAGGGATTAGCAATGTCACATAGCTTGCAGTTTCTTTGCCTTCATTACCAAATAATATTATCTTCTTAACTTTAAGAAGAAAACACTAACCGAAATATGTTCATATTACAAAGATGTTGCTTGCTCTAATCTTTTCAACACTCCCAGTGGGGTAGGCTATGACCTGGTTAATGTGTACATCTGAACCAAAGTCAATTAACTTGCAATAAAATTTTGCCAGAGACAATAAAAGGGAAATCTGGCCTGCAGTTGCACTGGGATTAGAGATGCAAATAAAGCAACTAAGTTTCAGTCCCAAATCTTGAGCACTAACTCTACTGTTTTTGAAGTCAAGTCAGAACTTTGGGAGTCTATAGGTTTGGGCACAACTGAAAAATGGGGATATCTTTGATAGAAGGAAAATGCATTTCTCATTCTGTGATGCAGAACATAGACAATTTATAGCCTATGTTCATTTCTTTAGTTATTGTTTTGGAAATCATTTTGCTGAGTTTTATTTGTAGATATTAATGGTAGAGAGAAGGTAATTGTGCACTATGGCACTCCAAAAAACAGAACCTGAAATAATTTTTGGTTTTGATTAAATTTCTTTGTGATTAGATTGGCTTATATTCCACAGAAGGATGGAAATGGCCTTTTCATGCTCTTTTTTTCTCTTTGTATTTTGGCAGTGAAATTATCCTTTTTATGTACACTGGTTAGGAAGCCTCAACTCTGTCATTTATTACACATACTTTTTTTTTGTGCATGCTTCTTACTCATGCATAGCCAGGGATATGAGGATCACGGTTGCATTAAGAGCTATTTATTTAAATTTAAATATAACCAATCAGAGGTCATGAAAATATTAAACAGGCATTTACAAGTAAAAAACTGAAGATGTAAATCAGGCTATGGCTAAATAACTGCCTTCTGGTAAGGATTCAACTGCAGTCTGAGGACACACTTACACTCTTGGTTATCTTTACTGTTCCTAGATGTCTTTGCCACGAAAGGCTGTCTTAGTTCCTGAGGATATACTGCAACACAAGTAGGTGGAATTTATCTCACCTAACTCTGGAAGTTTGTAACATGCCTGCATCATTTCCAGAGTATGACAGATCTGCTCTTCTGTAGGAGTGACTGTTTGAATTATTTTCTGCAATTATCTTTTTCCTCCTATTGATTATGGTAGAAACCTGAACTCTAGATTGCTGTGTTGAAGATTTTCACATTACAGACTTTACCCTCTGTTTTCCCTCTGGTATAGTATTTACATGGCTTCTCATGAATCATTTTTGCATAGCATCATGAGAACTCAGCACAGTGACAGATCTCACAGAATCACAGAATCACAGAATCACAGAATTGCCAGGGTTGGAAGGGACCTCAAGGATCATGAATCTCCAACCCCCCTGCCACATGCAGGGCCACCAATCATCCCACCTAATGCTAGACCAGGCTGCCCAGGGCCCCATCCAATCTGGCCTTGAACACCTCCAGGGATGGGGCATCCACAACCTCTCTGGGCAGTCTGTTCCAGTGCCTCACCACTCTCTCTGTAAAGAATTTCCCCCTGACGTTCAACCTAAATCTCCCTTCCCTCAACTTAAAACCATTTCCCCTTGTCCTGCTGTCACTCACCCTTTCAAAGAGTTGATTCCCCTCCTGTTTGTAGGCTCCCTTTAGGTACTGGAAGGCTGCAATGAGGTCACCCCGCAGCCTTCTTTTCTCCAGGCTGAACAAGCCCAGCTCCTTCAGCCTGTCCTCATAGGGGAGGTGCTCCAGTCCCCTGATCATCTTTGTGGCCCTCCTCTGGACCCTCTCCAACAGCTCCCTGTCCTTCTTGTACTGCGGGCTCCAGACTTGGACGCAGTACTCCAGATGGGGCCTCACAAGAGCAGAGTAGAGGGGAACTATCACCTCCCTGTCCCTGCTGGCTACCCCTCTCTTGATGGAGCCCAGGATCCCATTTGCCTTCCGAGCCGCAAGGGCACACTGCTGGCTCATATTAAGTTTTTCATCTATCAGAACCCCCAGGTCCTTCTCCCCAGGGCTGCTCTCAAGGACCGCTCCTCCCAGTCTGTATGGATGCCTGGGATTCCTCCGGCCCAAGTGCAAAACTCTGCACTTTGCCGTGTTGAACCTCATCAGGTTCACCCGGGCCCACCTTTCTAGCCTCTCGAGGTCCCTCTGAATGGCATCCCTTCCGCAAAAACCCATTCTGCATCCTTTTATATCACAAACTTTAATTACTACATCACAATATCTAGTTATGTATATACATCAGTGTCTTCACACATCTCTTTTTAGTTCTAGTATGAGCATGGGTCCTTGAAAGAATTCTGCATTTGTCTTGTAGTTTGGCTATCTTTCCCTGTATCTGTATTAAGAATTTATTTTTTCTTGAGAGAGAATTGAATGAATAGGACAAACACTTCAGAATAATTATATTTCAGAACTTGTTGTATTTCACTGAGCAGCATTTCTGGGAATAGCAAACTCCCGATTGGCAGGATCACATTGTAATGGCAACTTAAATAACCAGAAGCAGTCACAGAACTTTTGATGTGGAAAGACATTACTGAAGTTGTATAGTGTTTGCTCCAGCCTTTCATAAAAGATAAGAGAATGAGAGATGGTTTGGTAATAAGTGCTTCCTGAAAAGCCATGAAGGAGGTCATAGATAACCACATATTTGAGACCACTAAGCATATGCCTATTCACAAAATTGTGATCCTGGAACGCGCATCTGTAATAATGGAGGATTTGGGAGCTTTGGTAGAAGTGTGGCCTACAAACACTTACTCCAGTTCTAACATTTCTCATTTCTTATCTCATTTATTCATTTATTCATTCAATCATTAGCATATGCTACTATATAACTTGAGATTATTCTCTGACTAGAAGACTACATAAAGAAGGCTCATAAAGTTCATTTTAGCAATAAAGATACAGGCAGTGTTATTCTTTCCTGATTGTCATAATCAACATGCTGGCGACTCAAATGCCTGTAGAGATTCTAACAATAAAAGAAAAAAAAGAAATACTGATATATCTGCTAAAAAGTGTATTTGTAGGATTTAATAAAGCAGGAGTTAAGTCGTACTCGCCTCAAATGAAGGACATCATCTTGATTATGAACTCTGGATGACTAAACTTTGGATAAACAATCAATAGTATCTGAAAAGACTATTGAATATAGGTTTAAGTATTTTAACTTTCGCTTTTGTTGCTCTTTTTTCATGACTTTGTGTATACCCTTTCTCAGCATGAAGTTAGATAACACCAACCTTAGTTAAGTGAATCTTGAAAAAGATCTGTTACTTTGGTTAAAGGAATACCTGTCACTTGGGACCTTCTGGGGACAGGATCTTTGCCTCAGCACTAGTCTTCCACGGTCACGTTGGCTCCTGAGGCTCTCACAACTCCTTCAGAGGAGGTACCCCATTAGCAAGGTTACAGCAAGTATTAACTTCTGTAGACCAAGGAAAGTCATTCCACATGCAGAGATAAAACCCTGTCTCCCTTTTGTGGTCCTTTTCAGGTTCTTTCTCAAATATAGTGGAGTTATGTTTTTTATGTTTCTTCCTTTTTTTTTTTTTTTTTTTAAAGAGTTTCTCAGCTCTTCCGGTAGGGAAAAGACTGACTAAGAATCATGGGGGATCAGATAAAATATTGATTCATTGAGGTCAGTGTTTTCACTCTCATAATAGCCTGAAAAAAACAGAGGAAAAAACAAACAAACAAACAAACCTCACTGTAGAACTGTGCTGTCTTGTTTTCTTCTCCTTCCAGCTATTAAAAAAGGTAAAAAAATATCAGTCTGAAAATAAGTGAGCTAATAAATGTCTGAAACAAGATGAAACACTTTGTTGTTGTTTGAGCATTAATAAATATTTTGTTTGCAATGGAAGATCAGTTTTTTCTTGAGATAGTTAAAAGAACATTCTTGCCTAAAATAGTGGAGTTTTTGTTGTTGTTGTTGTTGATGTTTTTATTAATTTGATTCTGGAGAATGTACTGCTTTTACTGAGTGCTCATGCAGCTGATCAGGACCAGAACTTACCCCATCCCTCATGTATGTGAGTGAGTGACTGAGGCAAAGATATAGAATTCTCTTTGAAGAAAAAAGAGTCTTAGAAGGGACAGACACTCTAATTTGAAGTCTAGGTATTTCAACTAAATTCCCATTTAATTGAAATAGAGAATAACGAAGGGAGGCTGATATGGATAGATTTTACTCATGGCTTGTAGAATCATAGAATTGCCAAGGTTGGAAAAGACCTCCGAGATCATCCAGTCCAATTATCCACCTATCACCAATATTTTTTACTACACCATGTCCCTTAGTACCACATCTACACGTTTCTTGAACACCTCTAGGGTCAGTGACTCTGCCACTGCTCTGGGAAGCCTTTTCCAGCACCTCTCACCTGACCTCTCTTGGAGGAAAAGTATTTCCTAACATCCAGCCAGGATTCTGGAAATGGAATTATGCTACTTCATCAAATTTAGACATGTTACAAGCAAATTAGTGGGAGTAAAGACAAATATTCTTCCTGTTTATATAGAATGCAAAAATATTATCTGAGCAAGGAAAGCACATCACAGAGTGTTAAATTTTGTGGTGACAAGATACTGTGATGGATTCCTACCCTCCAGAGCTTTGTGCAGATATTTTACAGTTAGTGACAAAATAAATTGGATGCTTGGCATTTACATAAATGTGATCTGGAAACCAGTGGAATAGATAAGAAATTTCTTCTATTGACTTTTCACTAATTGATGTGAAAAACCAGGGGACAGATTTTGTTCCTAGACGTATCCATATAAATCTTCAGTAATGCTGATCTCAATAAATGATGAAATTGATGTAACAGAAGTTGGCCTTTGCGTTTCAGATAAGTGAATCTTCACATCTGTGCACTATTAGTTTTACTTCTCACAGCACCTGCTTTTGCAATTTATTTTACCTAGAATATAGCTTAAAATGCTGCATGCCAATTAACACATCACTGTAAACTCACAGTTGAGGTGTACAAAGTTTAAATTTGGAACAAAACAAACAGAGTTTACTTTTAGTGCACTGTTATATCATTGAATATAAATGAAACTAACTCCTCTCCAGACAACAGTCACCCAACAGACTAGAAACTTTAAGATCCAACTCTAGGAGACCCATCTATAATTTATGGCTTCCATGTAACCGACTCTGGGGATGTCCGAAAGCCTTTCACACCTTAACATTCGCAGACCTTGGCAGGCTACATTCATCTGCAGAAAGGCCATGGTGTTATGACACACTCAGTATTCCATGATCCTGGGATGCTGCAGTCCCCCAAAACGTCCTGCCACTGCAATGTGATACAAAGTTTGTGTTAATGTAAGCCATGATGCTCTGTTGAAATGTTGTTAGTGAAGTAACTGGCAATTTATGAAACAGAAAATGACCAACTTCTGGCTTATTTTTCCATAGCCAATCCACTTATTTCAGAACATCACACTTGAAGAATGTCATACATAGATACAAGGATATCCTAGAGCTGAATTTATAATTCCACTCTTGCACTTGTCTAGAACTGTTGTTGTTAGCTCCCACTCATAGACAAGTGTCCAACACTTCGTTTGTATCCAACATCAAAAAAGCTGCAAACACAGAGCTGAAACCTGTCTGGGCTTGCAACTTAATTTGAAGCAATTTATCAGCTACACAGCCTACAGAGAGAAACCCAGTAAGCAGGGATAGAAAGCCAGTAGAAATTAGCAGCAGTGTTCTGCAACACTGGGTAAGACACCGCTATTTATTTTTTGCAAAACAACATTTTGTTTAATCCATCATAAGATGTACAAAATGTTCTTAAATCATTCTCTTGAAAAACAGATTTTTAAAATTTTCCATAACTTTCCAATGTTTTTCCTTAAGTCTTTAATGAAAATATAGTAGTGTTGTACATTTTGTCATTATATACTTTGGCTTCATTAAAGCATGATTTTACAAAGTGTTTGGATGACTAATTGTCTACCATTAGACAAAGAGTTTAAAAACTGGAGTAAAGTCATCAGTTTCTAAAGCATCCAGACCTACCACTGAACAAATAAGTTTTTTTATAACATATTTTGTGTACCAATATCAATTATCAGTTCAGTTAGCCTTCATTGAAGAAAATATAACATTGCTGATAAACATAAGAAACTGTCAGGCTTCTTTTGAATCCATTAAACCAAACTGTTAGCAGCCTCCAACTTCAACATAAGCATCCATAACCACTTACATAAATGGGATTTTTCTGACTATTGTTCAGTGTTTTTAAGAAAATTTATTTGTCTGGCAAAGCAGAAGAAACAGAATATGCTACAGAGAAGAAAAAAGGGAACAACCAGAGCCAAGGGACATGGTCTGAATAAACATTGAGAATGTGACTCTGAGATGAATGCAAAGCCTTAGGATTAATGTCAGCCGGAAAACAGTCTGGAAATAAGGCCAAAGTGCTAGCTTTCTTCTTTCAAGTATGCTTCATGCTTTCCAGTGTAATGGGTTGGAGTCAGGGAAGGTAATGTTCGCTTATTAAAATAGAGGAGTTTTTATTATGAGGAAAGGAAAACCTAAGAATTGCTAGAATTGATAGAAAAAATTACCTTTAAGCAAATGTTTTACCCTCCTGAAAATGGTGTAATAATATGAGATTTTGTTATTTAATTTGGTCCATCCACAATTATGAACTCAATTCACCTTACATGTTTTCTGAATAGTGCAAAAATCATTTGTCTTCAGAGGCTATCTGGAAAGTAATTATTGCTCCGGCTCTGAAATTACCCTTCCAGTTTTTGCCTTACTATGGCTATGTGCTTGAATAGATAGGCTCAAGATACATCAGAGAAATGAATGCAAAATATTATTACTAACATTGTTTGTTTGCACCTATTTCTTAAAGCATGGGTGAGTCAAAATTAGATAGCTCACAACAGAGCTAAATATAACTCAGTTTTTGAAATGGAATGCATGGTATCAATATTCAAGGTCAGAGCTTGAATAAAAGTTCAACTGGCAGGGCATGACTTTTAAAATTCCAACTTGTATTGACACTGGCGTATTAATAAGATAGAAACTAATAAACATGTGGGCAACAATGACCATGCTATCCATATATCAGGTATGACATCAGTTGATATATGTGGGTGATACTGGTGAAAGGACAATAAGTCCAGTCCAAAAATCTATTTGCCTTTCAATCTCTTTATTATTCTGTTTGGCTGATGCCTTGAGTGATGACAAACGTATTCTTTTCCTTTAGCAGTTACTAAAACTATTCTATGGGACTACTCTTTTATAACAAATTATGACTCCAATTTTGTGCTAGGCTGAAAATGAGCAATTAATCATGGTAGTCATTAGTCACAGGCTCTGTAACTGGAGAAACAAACTTCCATATTCACAGATGCATAGAGTCTATTCATACATTAGCATTTTCTGCTTATTTACTGCTTATATTTTTTAAAAATATGATACCTTTTTTTTTTTTCTTTCATGACTTGAAGAGCACTGGGAATCAAAGGGTGAGGTAAGTTCTGTTCTAGGTGCTTTCAATAATTACTGTAGTAATGAAAAGAAACCCTTATCTTCCTCTCCATGTTACAAAGTGCTTTAAAACATGGTGAGAAAGAGTCACGGATGCAGGAATTTGCAGTTAAAAGAACGACTCTTTAAATGTGCTAAATTTGATTTACTATAAATAATTGTTCCAGAATTAATCTCTCTCTGAAGATCTGAATCAAATGCTATTCCCTATTTGGTAAATATTTTCAGGAGCTTGTTACTTTCAGACAGCAAGGAATTGAAAACAAGAAGGAAAAAGAGCTGGGAATCTTGTAAGAAATCTTGACAATAACTTTCTTTTGTTATCCTGCACAAGTGCTTTTCAAAAGCACATAGGGGAATACTGGAGTTTAGTGAATAGGGACTTAACTGGGATTGAACTGAAAGGAAAGGGAAACAACTGCAATTTATTCTGCTCTCACATGCTTTTGTTGCAGTCATAACTGCACTGTGTCAAATATAAATTTATCTTGATGTAAATGAGAGAAGGCGTAGGTGCTAGGCTTGGACGTTTTGGAAATCAACAGCAGACTGAAGTTGCTATAAAATACAGGTGCTGAAGCACTGGGAGCTCAGAGCCTGTTTTATTGGAATGGACCTCTTAACTGACAAAACCAAGACTGCTCAAAGGCTGGTCTTGAGTTTTCTTTCTTCAGGCTCAGTTTTTTATATTAAATACCACATCTGTTTCTAAGCACTGCACTCCCTGGAGAAGAGCTCCTTCACTGAACATGGGTTTGGCCCTGCTCTGAGTGGGAGCTGAACCCAATAAGTCTCATGCAGCTCCATTTGTTCCATAATCCTATGGGCTTAGGGAACTGCTTTATATAGGAAAATGGTGCAGTTTGGTGTCAATTTTGATGTAAGCTGTAGAATTATTTTTACTGAATGGATAAAAAAAAAATGTGCTTGTTTTCCTCTTTTTTGATTAGTTTACATTGTGATATAGAAAGTTTGTGTGTCTTCTGCACTTTTTGGCTTTCAAAATTTGAACTTTCAAACCTTCTTTGGGACAGCAGCGCTATCACTACTGTCAGTCCAAATATAACCATACCTAAATTATTATTTTTACTTTAGTATTTCAGTACTAAATTTGGCCTGACCCATTTAAGTCATTTTTAGAGACAGATTTGCATTTGAGCTGGTTATGTGAATGCCAAGTTTCAGCCTACAATGGCTGAAAACAGCTGAATAGTGAAATAGAGAGTGACACTGTTTATAAAGGAAACAGCTCCTGACCCTTGATGACAGCTCCGTGAATGTGATGATACAGTTCTTTGAGGATGTTCAATCTTGCTCACTGTTATTACTATGTAGTTTCCTAATTTGTTGACTTCCTTCATCCTCAGAATATATTCTGTACCTCACATTACTGATTTTTTTTTCTATCTGTTTCCCTTGAGTGATATCTTGTGAAGGTCCACAGTATTTACAATATCATCTATATTTATTTTTGTAGCTCTGCATTCTGCCTTCAGGCATAGCCTTCAGACAGAGATATTGTAATGTTATGCAATAGCATATTTTTCCTCGACCTTGCTTTCATCCAGATGGTAAGTTGCTATTAACCTATGTATCAATGAACATGACTAGTCCTTAAACTAGCCCAGCAGTGCTAATCAAGGCATATATGTGTATAAGTATATGGGATGAACACAAGTGCTTCACAGGGGGGGTAATATTATTTTTTCTTCCTTTAAAAAAAAATTATTTCTTACCCTCTCCAGCTCTATACATTCTCATTCACTACTGTGGAAGTAAATCTAAGCTCTGCAGAAAGCAGGCTCAAGGTCAGGTTCACAGTCCCTGTACCGCTGCCTAAGTGTCCATCTAACACTGCAGCTCTAATTCACAGGGAACAGTGCAGTCAGATTCAAGAATTCTGATGAAAACCTGTAATGGTAAAGTATGAATGTCACCTACGTGTTGAACAAAAGAAATGGTCTATCATTTTTCATGAAACATAATTTTTGTATTTGGAGCATACCCATTCACTATTTCAAAAACAAAGAAAGACAAAGAGGTATTTTGGTGGATAATTGTATTATTTCTTTAAACAGAGTCTAAATGCTCACCTACCCATTCGTGTATGCATGGGTGAAGGGATTTAAAGGATAGAATTTTGAAAGGCTTCAGATAAAATATACATCCACTCACCCATGTCTCTGAATGTGCAGCATTATGCAATGTTCATGTTTGTCAGTGGAAGTGAGTACAGAGCTAAAGAGAAGGAAGGGCCTCTGTTCTCTATACAGTGTTGAGTAAATGTCTATTAATATATTAAAGTTATGTGAGGAAGATGTTTTGGAGAAAGTAACTATCTTTATACTATGTCAATGTCTATTTATGAGATTTGATTCATTTTTTTAAGTATTGCTTCTTCTCTTCATGCTTCATATTGAGAGAGGCTATTTCTTCTGTAACAACTCTGTGAGACCCTTCAAGATTATTTTTGATCAAGAACAATTCAAAGACCGAGATGAGCAATGCAGTAAAGAATAGTGCTGGAAATTCAGCAGATATTTCAGTCAGGGAAAAAAAGGGAGAGAAAGTAAACAAGATGCAGAAAAAAACATAGAAATTTACATAAACTCAGGCTTTCTACATTTCTGGAGTTTTACCCATCAATACATGTTGCCTTATTATTGGGACTATACTGAATCTCCCAATACAACAGATTGATGTTTGAGAATATGTTTGAATGTATGAAATTAAGTAAGAGATTTTTTTGTTTTGTCTAAATATTATCTTTAATATTATCTTCTGATTTACTGAGGTAATATGTCATTTTAGCTAAGAAATCCTGTCTTGTTTGTTGTTGGATGAGATAGGATGGCACTCAACCAATTGGTTCTTCTGTAGCTTTTACAAAGCTTTTGGTTTAGCCTTGTTAGACATTTTGTGACTCAGAATTTATACACTGTTTGAAGTGTCTCTTTATACATTATTCATGTCCCCATCAGCACAATATTGAATTTTGATTTCCTTCCAAGGCTTCGAAAGGAAATGAGGGAGAAAAAGATGGTATATCTCTCTCTCTCTCTTTTTTTTTTTTTTTTTGCTCAGACTTATCTGACCACTGACCTACTTTATTTACTTAAATAACATGAGTGATACAAGTGGACCAATGACATCATTTCTACAGATATCTGCATACAAGCAAAAATAAATAGGAGCGAATACAATCTGAAAGAGACAGACAAATTCACCCTTGGAATTATGCCAGAAGTATAGACTGTACTGCATTTTTTTTTATGGAAGAAAACGAACAAGTAAATTTATGTTAGTAAAAAACTGCTATGATCTTTCAAGAACTACGGCTTGGGCAGTGCTGCAAAGAGCTAAGGAAATTTGAAAAGATTTTTTTTTTTCCCTGCAATGCCACAGATTTTTTTTAAACACATTCCTTCAGGAACTTTTACATTAAGCCATGAATGCAGTAAATTCTGATGTTAACAGAAAGCTAATCCTTCTCTTCAAGAAGAAACTGTGGAGGAATATAAATACCAGTGCCTTCTTTCCATGAGGATAACATGTCCATGGCTTTCACTTTTCTTCCTTTACCTCCTCCTGTAGCTTTTTAGATAGGATGCCTCAGAGCATTGTTTCTTTTATCTCATCGTAACTTTAAAATTAGTTCTTCTCCACTGATTTGACAGTATTCATTGATGCAATCTCTTTGATTTAAGCTTTTCATGTGTACATACATATATATATTTATTTATTTGAAAATCAGGGAAAAGTAATAGGTCACATTAAAGCAGATAGAAAGTTATTGTTGCACTGGTTGAATTACTTTCTGTGGAGAAGATTCCTGCGCCTTTTTATGATGTTTAGTAAAACAAAACATGAAATATTTGCTTGGATTTTGATGCAATGGGAAACCAGTAGTAAGTAGGAGGGAGGGTGAAGAAAAATTGACAGTTTACTCAAAAGCAAGAACTGTATGCATACAAGTGCAAATTATCAGATGAGCTGTCAAATACATTGCTTACTCTCTAAGTTTTCCTTTTGCCGGTGGGACAACCTCATCACAACTGCTCATAGCACTGAAAGGAAGCATGATCTGTGCTCACCACCACCTGAAGGTAAAAAAACTGTCCTGAAATTGCCAAAACCAGTGCTACAGAACAACAGGGAGCTGAGTGCTCTTCTTCCGATTCCTTAGCAGAATCTGCTGAAGTTTGAGATATAGATAAGGGTAAGGAATAGAAACTCCTATAATTACATGAGGATGTAAAATTACATGAGGATGTAAACTGCAATGTAATAGAATGGCATAGCAATGACAGCAAAACAGCAAGGTCTTAGGCTGGAGCAAGGAAGATTTGCTCAAACATAACAGCTGTAGGCACATATATAAAGGAAAGAAGCTGCTGACTTTTAGAAGACTTCAGGTAGGTAATGATCTTCAGCAAGGTATGCTTGTCTTTACTGCCAACCCTTAAATTAGGTCTGGGATAATTCAGGTCACTAAGGGCATTGCTTGCAACTGAGTTCCCCTGTGTTGGCCCTGCCTTCCCCCAGGTGCTCAATCATGGGTTCAAGCTGTGACTTACTATTTCTCCTACAAAACAAATTTATGAGACCTTGGAATCCAAGCCAAACTGGGTAATGTATTATGTATTATAATATATTTTCTATTCATTTCACATTATTAAAGTTATAGCTTTTCCTCCAAAGCATACAAGATTAGCTGGTCTTAGAATTGGGCTGCTTAATAAGGGGTCCGACTGATTTGGTGCTACTTTCTAATGCATTTTTCTTCTGTTTGTCCACTGATAGGTGAGAATTTGTTGAGAAAAAGCGTCATCAGTTATCATCAGAAAAGATGACTCACAATTTGGTTACTCAGAATTACCACTGCAATGGATTGCAGGAAGAACCAACAAAATCATAAATTTTCTCTTCTTAGTGATGGTGACTTGAGATCAGAAGAAAACTGTTCTTTTTTGCTTCTATGGTAGGAAATTCTTGGCAATTAAATTTCTAATCACCTTCTATGTGTAAGAGACTGCCTAAAACAGATGATAAAACTATCTGGCTGATCCCCATTAAGGATCACTTTCTCCCTCACACCAAGAGTATAGCTTAAATTTAAGGCATAACTTAAATACAAGTTCCTCTCTGTGACTACGCACACATTCAAGAGCATCATGTTGGGCATTTAGGTGAATGACTTGAATATTCTTTGTGATCATCATCTCATTCACTGCAGAACATATACATAGATATCATGCTGAAAAGGGCCTTTGAATGCTTCTCTCTATGCGCTATCCTTGACTTTCATACTCCTGAAGATGTTTTGGTGCATTTTCTAGAGATTTTTTTTAGCCTGTCTTTTTAACTTTCAAAGCTTCTCTTTCCTCAAGGCTCACTGGGAAGACTGGGTTGAGATGAACATCTTTCAGCTTCTTTTTCCTCATGATGACTGCTGAATATTTATGGGCTGAATTGTATGAGCTGTCTTTCCTGTATTGCATATTACTGGGTATTTTAATTCATGTGATGGGATTCAGAGCAGAGAGGTGCTTCTGGAAATACTTACAGCTCTAAATAAATCAATGAAAGTTACTGTTCCTTTGACAAATTTGTGGAGTTGTTCTTTTTTTTTTTTTTTTTATTCATCTGCTTCTTAGGAAGTGCGTTTCATTATCTGCTCTTTCTTTTGTTCTTCTGTGAAGTCTAGCTACCTTAGTGTGAAGCACCATGTGAACTGAAACAGGGAATCACAGTTTTGATATTCTCTCTTCTGATATAAAAATTAAAAAACTATTCTCCTTTTTTATTTATTTTCTGTGCGAGCCTGGAAAGCAAACAGTTTTACTAAGATTATTTGGACAATCTTTCTCGGCTGTCCTCAAAATACCTGCTAAGAATTTCTACCTCCTTGGTTTCTGTATGTCCTGCTTTCTTTCCATAACGTGAGCATGAGACAGACTCTTAAAAATGTATCACAGTAACAAGATTTTTGCCTTTTGATTTGTGTCTCCTCCCATTCCTAATCTCTTATGATTTTCACTGACCTCAAATATTTGATTTTTGTGAAAACAAGGAAAATCAGAAATGTTTAGAAAATATGGTTGGTTTAAGCTTCCCATTATTAATGTACTGTGCAATAAAGGCTGTAATATCAGTTCAGTAATCATGGAATTTGTTTTGTGTCTAAGGGTTTCCTTCTGCAAAGATATGACAACCTGGCACAGGCACATTCCACTGATAATGCCCATCACTTCAATCAGTAGGATAGAACTAGCAAATGAGTTGGTCAAATGTTAGCAAAATTCTTATTAAGTAACCGAAGATATCAGTCTAACATTCATTGTATGCTTTAAAAGTGCAGTGAAAAATGTGTGACTTTTTAACTTATTTAGCTTTTCTAGTGATTGTGTGTTGTAGTTTCCATTTTACTCTTCCTTCTCTTTTTTCAATGTTGCTTATGAGAAGAGTAGGGAGAGGGCATGGAAATTGTTTAATTTCAAATTCCTTAACAATTGACACTTTTTTCTTTATTAAATGATTATTTTAATAAAAGCATAGTGTTTGAACCATTACTGTTCCTGAAACTTGTCAGGACTGATCCTTAAGATACTTGAGAACAGAGGAAAAAATTACCTCGTGACCAAGCCATACATCTAAGCTCACTGTGTAGTCTTGAGAAAGTTATACTGTTTGCCTGATGGCCTACTGCTAAGGGATACCAGCACTTCTCAGAACCACAGGGGCTGTGTGATGTGCAGTGCATTCATGTTTAAAAAGCTCTTCTGAACTCCTTAGATGGAAAGGTACATAGCAGTGGGAAGCATGATACATTTCTTAAGGTTATGTGCAAATGAGCCCAAGGGACAAATCTTACGGTAGATTAGAAAACAACTAAAAATTAAGGTCAGTTCCCTGAGTTATTTAACCACCAATTTGCTTCTCTATTATTTCAACAATTACAAAATGATATAAATTTAATTCTACCACAGGGAACTTCAAGCTTTCGTACCAAAGAATCTTTATTCATATCTTTTTGAAAGTAGACAGTCAGGGAATATAATGTGTTAGGAGCACAAAATCACTGCGCGTAGTACTGGCAAAAGCTCTGCTGTAGTTACATCCTTTTTTGTGATGGATAAGTTCAAATTACTAGGGCACTGAGTGGAGGATAACAAGCCCTGGGTACTGCCATACACTAATTGTTCTTTAGAAATTCTGATTCTATTGCAAACATTTTACTAATGCACTGATACCTGTGTTTTGGTAGAGCGTGGTTTTCCTTCTTCAAGGAAGTAAGGTTTTTTGAAAAAAAAATCTACATTTATGTTAGCTACAGAAAGAAAAGTGCCCTCCTTCTTCTTAAACAAACAAGTTTTAAAAATTGTGAATTGGGAAAACTCAGAATTTCTTGCTTTATTTTTTTGACTAAACATAAGGAATGAGATCCAATAGGGTCTTAAGTAGAAGTAAATACCCAGCTAGAGGTGATACAGTCTAGAGTTTATTGGACAAGGCACTGTTTCATCAAGAGTAGTATCAGGAAGAGAAATGTTATTTGATATATACGTGTTAGGAATTTAGAGGTAGGGCTTATAATCAGTCATTTGCTATGGGTAGTAAAAAAAACCCTTCTATTTTAAGATATTTTACTTAAAACAGTATACAATAATATCAGAGAAACAAATCAGTTTGGAAGCCTTAGGGAAGTGAATGAGAAGTGTGGCTGGGTTGACAGAGTAAGGTAACATGATGTCTCCAGATATCTGAGTGCTTCTTTCTCTGACAGTGCTTAGTTCAGCCTGAGAAGAATATGTTTAATAAACTTCTGTGTGTACAGTGAGACATTAAGGCACATATTTCTTCAATAAAGTTTGCTGAGTTGCCAAAGGGGTCTTATATTTAGGATTAACTCATCCCAATTTTATACAGCCTATAGTTTTGTTGAGGGCAAACCATTTAAATTAGAAATACAACATGCCTTCATTATCACAAAGCTACTAAGGGGAAAGATTTTTAATGACTTGAACATTGTTTGGAGCTGAAGCACTGCAGACTTAGATTTTCATATGGCTATGCCACAGACTAAAATATTGCACCGAGTGAAGAGAAACAGAAAGACCATTTTCTCTGCCTCATCCCCTGGGAACAGTGAGAGGCTGTATGGCTTTTTCTTTCTGTTTCTCTCCCTTATCAGCATGTATTTTTGGGAGAATGGTCGTGTTTTCTCCTTACTTCAAACATTTAATAGGTGGTCTAAATAAAATAAAAAGCAATGAATTTTGTAATAGCATCATTTAGTGGAAGCTGGAAGCAAAACAGAACTGTTTTGGTTCTTGAAGTCCAAACTATACAAGGAAAGTCTGGTGATTAGCATTCAGAGTGTCTGAGGAGGGGAGAAAGGGATATTTCTGGTTTGCAGGATCAATTCTGACAAACGTGACCACCCTCAAGATGTGGGATTGCAAGAAATACTAGAGAAAGAAGTTCAGTGAGTATATGTGCCAAGTTTATGCTGCTGCTAAGAACTGGCTGAAGTGCAGGAGAATATACTAGTTTTAGGTACAGAAACAAAGATTTCAAAAGGGCTACATCAGTCTACTGGTTTCCCAACACTGTGTGGGGCAACCTGGAGCTCTGAATTATAAGAATTTTCAGTGAATCAGTAATATAAAATATATAAGTGCTGGGGAGAAAAACATTTAATTCATTTTCATAAGATGGATATCTGATCTCCTCTTAATTGTCACCTGATGCCAGTAAGACATGAGTATGTCTGTGTATATCTATATATAAACATATGTATGTATATATATGTGTATATATATATGCCTACATAATCTATTTGGGAACAATTTTATAATCATTCCAAACTTACTGTTCTAGTCCTGTAGCAAGTAATAACAAGATGTTCTGTTTACTTCATTACATTGTGTTGAAGCTGGACATCAGAAAATGGAGTGCATCTATTGTCATCTCTCTGCTCTGATGAACTCAGATGCTTAAGTCTGATGAGAAACTGATAGTTTCATGTCCCAAGACTCACCACCTGGAGACTCTGTGAGCATTGTTCTTTTGGATTTTGGCTGTGTGCAAGCTATGTTTATTTGTACTTCGCTTTGAAATGTGTACTTTATGCTCAGTAATCTCCCCTTTTGACATATATTATGTGTTAAATAATAAAAGCAAATAGGTCTTTTACTAATAATTATATTTTTCTAATCAAGAGGTGTAAACAAAAAAACATTTGTTTACACCTCTTGATTAGAAAAATATAATTTGTTTTTTCCTTTGGTCATGGTGAATGGTTTCTTTTTGCATCAGCTCTTCATAAATCTTAGTTCCATATTTATCCTCAGTAAAAAATGACAGGGCTCTGACTGACTAGTGACAACTACTTGATAAAAAAAAATCCTTACTATGCTTCTGGAATAAGACAGAGTGCACCATGTTTCCTATCTTCAAGTACCTGCTGTTTGCATCATAAACATGACAAATCTTGTCAGAAAATTAAAAAAAAAAAAAATCATGATTTGAAAATGCAAACTTTGAAGCAGCAGGGCTGGCTTTTACCCATGCATTTTGCATTGTGCGTGTCAGGTGCATGCACTGGGGTATGTCACACTTAGGAGTCCCTCAGTCCCTGAACCTTCTGCACTTGGCCATTGGTTGCTGGTGTGAGGGCTTCACCTTTCATGGTGGACACAGGGGTATACATGCTGGTGTGGCAGCATGATGGCATCCCATGCTGAGGATGGTGTCCCTATTAAGCTCTTAGTAACGCAGGAGGCCCAAAAGCAGATTGTTTAGTCACTTTTTGGGCTCCACAAATGTGGTAGATATCTATGGCAGTGTCTTATCAGGCTGAGTGTCTGGGAAATGCCAGCTGTGTGCCCACTCTTACTGCAGTTCATCCTGGGTGCTGCTGTAGGAGGCCTGGGATCTGCTGCAGGTGTTTTCCTCAGCCGAGCTCTCTAAAGAGCAAGGAGGGAGGCAGAGCTAGGGAGTGAATCAGATGCTTGAAATTTGTTGCTGCAAAACCCCTTCTTGCTTAATCCCTCCCTCAAAGGATATCTTAAAGGCCAGGCTGCAGTCACAAGAAAGGCAGTAACAGTCAGTGTTATACTCTTATATAGGCTTTCTGGGCTTTACATCTGCAAGAAAATTCTCCATACTGCTCTTGCCCTGCCTCCTGTCTCCCCAAAGCAGCTGACACCAAGTGTATGTGGCACTGGATGGCACTTAGTCATCGAGGGGAACAAGACTGACAGCAGAGGTTGATGCCTGCAGAGAGAAAACAGTAACAGCTGATGCTTCAAACAGCAGCTGCAGCATCCTCAGATTCACCGACTCCCACTCAGAGACCTTGCCCGGATCCATCAACACGCAGCAGATAGGGCACATGCATCCATGGATAAGTCTCCTCTAGGCAGAGAGAGAACTGACCATGGGTATGAGGAGGTCTTTGTCCCACTGAGACCGACAAGGATGGAGGTGAGAGAGCTCTGTGGGGGTGGAGAGGGAACAGAATCTTTGCTGTGTGGATAATGCCCATAATACTTTGATGGGGAAGGAAGGGCAGAGCAGTGAAAAATACTGCTCTTGGGAGTGGGGGAGTCTGAAGCACAAATTAGTGCTAATGAAGCAGAAAATCAGGGGTTGTACCCCAAGACCTGCAGCTTGGTCAGTCAGGAGTTGAAGATCTCAGGTTCACATCAGGAGTCACAAATTGAGCTAGGATCCCTTCATTAGACCTGCTGCATCTTTGGCTTTACCATTTGTATATAGTAGGAAAATACTGGCATTGATCTTCCTATCTATAGAATTTCAAAACGTCTACAAAACATAACAAAATACAGTGTGTGCTCTACAATACTGTGTGTTCATAACCATGTCTGTTTTTCAGTATTTATGTTATACCTATATATAAATTAAGAGAGAAAAAAAAGGGAATATATGACATACGGATAAGATATGGGACTATGGTCAAGTGGCTGTAATGAACAGCAGGGAGGTTTGGAATAGATAAGGGCAATATTTTCTGTGACTGAGATGCACCATTATCATTTTAAAAGACTCTTTAATATTGTGTTGTTTGGCCATTACTTTCCAGAAGAGTATACATGATATATGACTGAATGCCACAAGCAACTTCTGGAAGTATATTCTAGATGTCAGCAGGCAGGCAATGTAACAGAGAGGAGAATTTCATCCTGCTTCCTCCAGATTGCCTGGCTTGCAGCCTCGGCTCACCTCCCGATGGCCCTCTGCTCTGCTGCTCTGGCAGTATTTAATGTTCAGCCTGAGAGACAAGGGAGGATTGTCCTTTCAAAATGTACCTACATCAGCATTGCCTAAAAGAGAAATACGGCAGGAAACACTGGTTCCAAATTACTGTTTAAAGTACAGGGTTTCTTCTGAAAGGCAGATGAAACAGAAAGGAAAAAGAAAATCAAAGTGCTGATTTTTGTTCAAGAAGAGAAAGGAGTTCCTTTTGGCACCTTTTCTAAGGCATGAACTATACGCAAAGAGCAGCTGAAATGGGGTGAGAAGAAAATGGTGTAAACACTCCTGGTGTAAACAGTGAGGCTTGCTAAAGCAACAGCTACTCCTTTAGATACAGGTTTCTGCTGAACTGGAAATATGGGAGGTAGAAACTGCTTATCATTCCTGCTGGTAAATCTGCCAGGCTAAATCTGAAAATAAAAGGTCCAAATTTTCCAGGCAAAGCTTGCCAATTCTGAATAATCCTGCTAAACATGTCAGCTGGAGACTGATACAAGGGCTGCTGCGAATACACTGTGTAGGATTAGGCCAGCCCCTTATGCAAGGCCCCAGCACAAAACACTGAGGTTTTGGGGCCGAGAAGTGGGTCTGATTCTGCTCCACTGGTGAGTTTGGGGAGAATGATCATCACAGACAAGGTGCACAATACAAGGCTGCTGTGTATGATGTTCTTGTTCACTAGTTGAGGGGTTCACAGACCAGACAGGAGAATAGAATCTGTGTGGGACAGTTTCTGGACTAAGATCACTTGATGTATGAGATGGATCTGAATTTTCACATTTAAGCCAACCAAGTTGTGCTGGTTGAGGATGCAGTCCAGTTTTAAGTTTGTGGTGAGACAGAGGAAATCTTTGAGGTACCTGAATTCAGTGAAGTAAAGTAGCATAACCCCTATATTATTCTGGTCCTTTAAGAAGGAATCCTTTAATAAAATTCATACTCCGAGTACATTTCATGATCCTCTTGATCCAGCATTGCTGTTCATCCCCAATGTTTAGAAAGGAAGAAATATTATTTGACATAAAAGAATGAAATAAATTAACATTATCTTTAGAAGTTTCTTAACCAAGTTTTTTCATATATGTTCATACTGCTTGCTGTGGCAGGGAAAGGTGTTAGCTCATTACTCTTGATGTTAAAAATGAATCAGCCCCCTGTTGTGCTGCTCCTCACAGGTTCTTTTGTTTCACTCCTGAAATGATAGTAGATATGAATGATACCCTAAAATCTCAAACTTTCCCAGGGCTTAGTGCCAAAATTTACTGTGTTGAAAAATAAGATTAGGGGTATCCTTTTTATACTAAGAGAAGCTTTGGTGGGGTTACAAGACAGTGTCCAATTCTAGTAGAGATGTAGTAGGACTGCCATCTGCTATGCTGAGACTCTCTGTTTCTGACTCTAGTCCAATGCCAATTAAGTCTAGCATACAGAAAGCTGAGGTGAAGTGTCCAGAACAATCAAGAGAATAAGAAAATCACAGAAGGAGGTTAATACTCGTTCATATGTCAGTAGGAATCTATGCACTAGTAATGGATTTAAAAGATAGAGCAGAACAAGCAGTGTAGCAATAATGGTAGTGACTACATGAAAAGTGTCACTGCAGTGACATTCCTGAAGAACTTCAAACTTTTCATTTTCCTGAAGTAAGCAATAACTGCACTATCTCACAGCACTGGTATAAGCAAGAGTTGGCTTTTTAAGGACGCTATCTTTTGTGTGTACTGAAAAGATGAGCTTGAAAATTGAAATGTTTTTTCAGAACAGACCTGGTAATTCATACCATTTGTTTTGCTCTTTTTACTGCTACAAAGCTCTGACCTGATGTTTTTCATGGACCTATATATCAGAACAAGCAGGTCTTGCTCCTAGGTGGTAATGATCAGCTCAGAGTTCTTTTTGTGTGAAACTAAAATTGCTTTTCCCATGTGCATCACTTTGCATTCATCTGCACTGTACACTAATTTGTTGTCCAGTCACTTGGCCCCTTAAGGAAAAAATAAAATAAAATCATGGTTAATTCTTGCCCCTAGTGCCTGAGGTAGCTGTGTATCAGCTGCAAATTTTGTTATTTCACTTCTCATTCTTTTCTTTAAGTGATATTCTAATGTGATAAACAAAACAGGTTCCAGCACAAATCCATATTGATTTTGACTAGTTATTGCACTGAGAAGTGATGACTACGCTAACATTTTGTTTCCAGTTTTGTGTGCAGTTTAATTTTCTATACACATTTTATTTCTTTATGTCTTTGATAAAGTGTTGGAAACATCTTGGAATTCCATGTGTATCAACTAGATCACATTTATCTACATATTTGTTGACCTTTCTTACACTGCAAAGAAGCTATGTTGACTGTTCTCTAATCAGATACTCCCTGGGGATAGCAGGGCCCTGATAATGAATCCTATTCCCTCCTAACATGTGGCTGATGCTGCGCTTCTGTAAGTGACTCATTTTGACAGGCAATTATTTTAGCTAGGCTCCCATTTCCAATCCTCTACAATAGCTCAAGAATGAGCATTCATCGGTTCCTGGAAGCTGGCCATGGCAATCTCATGCAGATAGATGTCAAGTCAAATTCACCTATAAATACACTTGCTGCGAAGGTCTGTGAGACACAGTCCAGCTGATTTACCCTCATAAACATCCACAATGTCTAAAGCATTCTGTGGGTGTTCAGAATGTGTCAGTAGTACCAAAGACAGGGTGTTCATTCCCGGTCATAAATAGGATACACAGTAATACACATCAAAAGACCCAGAATTGTTATAACTGTAAAAGAGTCCTCAGCAGTGACTTCACTGCTTCTGTCTTCAGGTCAGCTGTTTTCCAGTACTGTCAGTAACACTATAAGAGTATGGCTTGTTTGAAGCTTTTCCATGTGCCTCCCAGCACCAGCAGCATTCTGTTTGCCCCACAAAATATCGACTTTCATATCATGAAGGCACCCGCCTGCATGCATCTTTGCATAACAAATTGCCAACTACTGGCTTGATGCCCTACTATCTGAACTCTGATTCTTATGGTGAACTGTGTGTGTGCATTACCGCTCAAGTAATTGCTTCTATCAAGTAACCACTGGGTGTATTTTCAGGGCAAGTTAAAGGTCATTAGGACTGCCAGTAAGATTGACTGCATCTTAGTACAGAGAACATGGTGACATCTAATATATCTCAGGCCCTATGGGAAGCTGTTCCAGCTCCCTAAAGAGTAAATGTTCTGGACATGCAGCTCCCTGAGGCTTCTGGGTTTCTGTCAACCAGGAGAAACCAGGAATTGCCCTGTTTGAAAATACACTGGTACAGTATGTAGAGCCATAAGACTTAATTTGTCTGTCCTCCAGTCTATCTCATGGGCTAAAGTCTCCTCCTTTCAAACACCCACTTCAATATATTTAATCTTGGAGGGTTTGTTTTGTGTTTGTGGGTTTTTTTTTTTTCATTGCTAGAAGACTGAAAAGCAATTGTAATTATTTACATGCAAAGTAAGTGCCTTATTGTGGTTTGTGTATATTAATCAGACTTCATATATTTTTATATATCTGTAAAAGAGTGAGAGCACAGCCCCAGGCTGATCACAGAGAGATGACACACAGGTTGTTTCTGACTCACTGGGACCATCTGGCATTCCTTCAAATCACTTTAGATAAAACCCACTGAGATTTCCCTCTATACATCATTCTGGGCATGTTCATTACGGAAGGACAGCACACAGGCGAAATTCAAGTGTCTATAAACACATTCAGTGCTAGTGGGTGCCTGGAGAAGCATGTATGAAAAATAAGCAATAAACCTGTTTTAGAAGGAGGAGAAAGCCTGCTGCTTGAGGATGGTGCCTTAAAACCATGCATAGAAAACTCAGGCCAGCTGCTGGATGGTGCCTTCTGGCTCCATAGCCTTCTTTGAAATGCTGGTGAAATACTTACAAATGACAGCTTTCATCTTAGTTTTTGCTGTGACTGCAGATAGCAGCAGACATTGATAACCATGTGGCTTATCTAAAGTGAATGGAAATTAAAGCGGGATTATTATGATAAGTATTTGGTTGTTATTTGCAGTGGAATATTCTAGTAGTGTGGGTTGGCACCTCCTGAAAAGTAATAGAAATCCCTCCGTGATAAAAACAAAAGGACTTTTTCAAAAGTTTGAGAGTGAAGCAGGAAAAAAAGCCACACAAAGGTACTGGTATTCAAACATTTTTGCTAGACTTACATGAGGTCTACCATGTGGGTGTGAAGAAGCTTCTTTTGGGGTGGAAATGTTTGTTATGAAGAAGGATGAAGGGGATGAATGAGCTGCTGAGATCTGTAAGAGAGGGTTGTTGATGGGATACAATATGAACATACTTCGGAAGAATCTCTCCTAGGTAAGAGACTAGGCTTGAACTAGGCCTGAAGGTATGGAGTGATCTGCTTTGTGTTGTTCCACTTACATCTATTGTTTGGGACTGTACCATTTGAGTTGCTCTCAAGATTCCTCAGAGGTAGCCTGAAGGTGCAAATTGTAAGAAGGGACAAGGAGGCAATGTGGGAGAAATTTTACAGAGTAAGATAGCTGTAGCCTGGATACCCACTAGTCAACCTTTGCCTCTATTTCGTACCAGATGACTGGGATAAGGTGGTTATGGGGACAATATGAGAGAAGTCAAGAGCTTAAAATGGTGGTTTTATCTATAGTTACAACAAAACAAGTCTATGATATCTTCAGGTAACTATCTCCAAATTTTTCCATTAAAATAATGGAAAATTTAAAAGAAAATGTCTCCTCTGTATACCATTTTGTTCTGCCTAGTTTGAATATGCCTATTGTGTAAAAGTACTCTGAGTCATGATCTTCAGTGAAAAACATCCACATGGTTTCACATTTGGAGGTGTCAAACTTTCCATTCAGTTTCCAGGCTGGACAGTTCTTGTGTGTGACAGAAATGATAACTGGAACAAAGAAGAGGAGTTAAAATGAGAACATATGATTTATTTATGAGATATGAAATAAACGCTTTCCACTGTTCTAAGCACATACACATATCTCACCTCAATTATTTCTAAAGCACTGAGCTCTCCTACCTTTTACAGTGTGTAAGTGAAAATTCCTTCCAGTCCAGATGGAAAAACATCTGAGAATCAGCATGTTTTGCTGATTAAAACAAAAACAAAAACAAAACAACAGCAACAACAAAAAACCTTAGAAAATATCTATGAAAACTACTTTTACTACTCATTCAGCTTAGGATTTTCTTGTAAAAAATATGAAATCTCTTTCTAGCAGATCTTATTATGCTATGACTTTTCACAATGATGCATCACAGCTAAAAAATGTTTATGAAAGACTGCAAGTATTTACATGTGTAGGCCTAAGTTGTTTTTGGCTCATGGTCATTAGAATCACTCAAAAGAATAGAAACTTTGCCTAGTCACTACAGAATAGTCAAGGAATAAAATCTGGGAAATTCCTGAGGTTCAGATGATAACCAAATTATGTGTGTACAAATACAGGTGCGTGTCCACAAATATACGCACAAATTTAAATCTTGAATGCTGGATGCTTGTACATGAAACTAACTAGTATTTTTTAGTGTTGGATCAATTGTAACATCTTTTCTCACTATCCCGTTGGACCCATATTCTGGGCCATAGCTATTTCCAACTCATATGACAAAACTCTTTCCAAAAGATTTCCCTTGTAAGTCACTACCTAAGTGTAGAGTAATAAGTGCTCCTTTATGTCTATTCTTCTAATACAAATCTGGTAAAACAAGCAATCTAATTTCAGAGTTACTCCAATTAATTATTTAATTGTCCACTCAGTCACTTTTTACTTCCTTTTTTTTTTTTTCCCCCTCAATTTTCACATTTGATGAGAAATCTTCCTTAGGATTGTTTTCATTGTTGTTTTATTGTTATTGGTTTTTTTTGTTGTTCCTAAATATAATACAGGGTGATCTCAGACATCTTTCCTGTAGTAGTCTAGACATCAGAACCACTTTCTAATAGAGGTTGTTTGTTGGTTTTGTTTTTTTTTAACTTCTTTCTGTATTTTGTTATTGTCTTTTAAAAGCACTGCAAATAAATAAATCTGAGTTGATTTTGTTTCTTTTTATGTGCATGTTTATGAGGTAATTTATCTATTTCTTCTTCAATTCATTCTTGCTGTGTCTTTCATGAAAGTGGTTCTGGGTTTTTAACATGGAGTTTTCCTCACTTTGTCCACATTCTGTTCTATATTGTTCTGTTACGTACTTCTGCCACTTGGCATGACAGTGCATGACTTGGGCACATGGCACCCAAGTCTGCACAGGGCAGGCACACCAGTCTTTTCTATGAGAAGATGCAATTCCCAAGAACAACATGGCTCTATTTATTATAATGCCTCACTAAACTATGTAATAGGAACCGCCTAGCACAAAATCTCAAAAGTAGTATAAAACTGACTTGCTTTCATATAAATTTCAAAGTCTCGAGCCTTTCTGCATATCATTTGGCATATATACGCTCACAGACAGGTTTTCTTTGAGTACTCTTATTTTTATATGCCTGCTAGTTTGCTAATTCTGTTAGCAATGCTAAACTCATTGCTAATTCTTCAAATACATGTGTTTTACTTGGTTAATTTAGTGACATGTTTATCTGAGATGTGCAGCTATAATGCTTAAATTCCTTTTCTAGTTGCTCCATGTTCTCAGGAACCCATAATCAAAACTGAACATCATTGATTCCTAGTAAACAATGAATGGGGAACTGTAGCTACTAATTCCTTTAACTGACATGTTGAATTTTATTAGGAGCTGCAAACACTATCTGAAATAAAAGAACGGATTTCTAAGCAAAAGATCAATATGCTACAGTTACCTTTCAGCAGTACCATGAAACTCCCTTGGGAGTTTCCAGGAAAACTTTAGACCTGGTGAATTCTGTTACGTAGAATTCTGTCATGTAGAATTCTGTCACGTAGACAGGGGCAGATTTCTGAGTCTAGGAAAAGTCCAGTATAGTAACAGAAGCAGGTAAAACTGTAGGAAACAAAAGCTGTTTCATCTGATTGGAGTATATAAGTTAATGAAGAAATCTGTCAGTTAATGAGGGACTCTGCTCCAAGTTTTTCTAAGCCAGATGTTTTTCTGTCCAATGGACAGTTTATATGATATAAGCAAAATTCAAGGACTGACCTAGCATCACTTGTTTAACAACTACTTATCTAAGTATTTATTCAGAGAACGAAGAATCTAAAATGCAGTCTGGGTCAGTATTTGTTACAGATAAAGCAAAGCTAATCCTTGGGAAGCAATGGAACAAGGTTGTTCTGACCTCCATGCTTTCCAAAGCAAGAAGTTGTGGAGATTCATTTAGATGCAGAAAGGAAAAAAACAGAATTTAATCTCTTAAAATAAAAGTGCATTGCATACAGTAATGTATTTATCATTCCATTTGAAGGATTTTAGGTATTGGTACAGAAATGTCTTGTTTCTCATTGACAGAGAGGATTATCTATTTATGAAAAAGAGCAGATATTTAGACTAGATCTGGACAGCTAAAACTTACTTGTGGAAACTTGGGTTTCCTTGGAAATACTGCAAATATTTCCCTAAGTACAGAATTCAGTTCCATTGGAAAATAACAATGTGAAACAATGACTAATGCAACTGGACAGTGTGGGGGAAAAAAAGAAATGCCCTGCGTTAGACTATGTGTCTGCTAATGTTTATTTCCAGGTTGCATAAAGAGAGCATCATATTAAAAATTTTTGCTTGGATAAAATAGTCCACGTTCTAGCCGGCTGTAATAGGTACAAATAATTTAAGAGGAGGAATCACAGCACATACTTAGAATATCATAATATTGAATTATTATGTCACATATAATCCATTTCCAGCTATAGAGAAAAACAGAGGTTTTGCTTTTCTTTTGTTTCCACTTCTACCTGCCAAGGTCACAGGGTGCAATTCAATCCACTAAAGTAAATGGAAAAGCTTCTTTTTGTATTTTACTTTTGATAGATAGTATTTTGCTGAATTCACTCTGGATTTATCTTTGCAATTAAAACAGAGATGAAAATACTGTAAATTTAAGAGTTGCATTTCTAAGAAAGAGAACATTAATTGTTGTTACTTAATGAAAATGCTGAATTATAAACACTCTCAATCACAGTAGATGTAAGCATAAGCACACAGGCAGAATTGATGTTTCAAGTGTCTTTCTCCTTGTGTGAATCTGCTTTAATCACTTTTAAAATTACATCAATTATAATATACTTTTAATAAGTTCAGTAAACTTGCGAGAATGACAAAGATATGGCAATCAAGCTTCTTAACTTTGAGTATTAACCTCTACAGTGAAACAAAGATTTTAAGAGTGTAATCACATAAGTAATTATGTGATTAATTGACTCATCATAACACTGAAAAATGGATTTATTTTGGTAAACCAAAGTAAAAAACATTATGAATCTCTGAAGCAGATAACTCTTTCCAACAGCACACAGGAATTATATCCCAAATATTTCACTTTATCTGGTGAAGAAAAGAGCCATCTGGGAAGGCAATATTTCATAGGAGGATATCATATTCTACAGTGGCAAATAGATAAACTTGAAAAAAAAATGGAAGAAATGGAAGCTGAAAGATGATGTAATACATCCCCTGACATTATAAGACCGAATAACCTAAATGTAGGACTAAAAGATAACTGCTCTCAATGAGTTAGCTTCTTCTAATAATTTCATGACATAAAGCTTTTGCTGTTCTTAAAATGATGAAAGGAAAATAAGAATACCAGGAATTCTGTTCTTTAGTGGCATTGTATGGATAAAGACTATTGTGATGATGCTGAATCGCTGTTTATTACAGGTGTAATGTTACTTCTTTAGGGTATAAGGAGTATAAGGACATAGCTCTTTCTTTATATGCATCTCCATGAAACCACACAACTCTTGTAAAGAATATACTCTAGGCATGAATGCATTTCCCTTTAAAGCCTTCAGTGCTTATGTTCATGGGCTACAACCCTTGAAATGCTGGAATGACTCATCTTGGAAATACTGACACGAGGGTATAGGCCATTATGTAACAAATGATATCCAATGAATGAAGACAAAACAAATTTCAACTTTCCTAATTGATATTCAGTCCAAGAATTAAGCTCTGTAAATACATATTTTATTCTGTATATTTACTAGGGCACAACCTTTTCTAATTTCATCAGAGAATCACAGTGCTGTACAAATACTCTTGTTCAAGACTAAAAGCTTATGTAATAAAAAATGCTTGTGGATATTTGCAGCTGAAGCATATTGGCATCTGATTATGCTGTGTGCTCCCTCCTGCTAGCAATTACAAGATGCTTCACATAGGATGCCAGGTTTTATTCAGTGTTCTTTATTTGTGGCAAATTAGGGAGATGTTCTGAAGCACTGAGACTGCTGAATGTATTTACCAAATGCCAGGTGACTGCAGTTATCATTTTATAGGTGAACAAAACAAGAACTATTCAATTGTGCTTTGAATGTACACAGCAACAGCAGTTCAAATTACACCAGCAGTAGTGCTACTATTTATACAGGTGGTAATGGCACTCTAGAAAATACCACCCACATGGGAATAAGAAACTGTAGTAAAAGTCCTTATTTATCTGCCTATCAAAATCCTCTAAGGCTCAATATAAAGGGTAGTGTTTATAGGTAATATCAGTGGAAGAAAACTGTACCTGTCCCCTTATGCGTTGAAACTGTTTTACAAGCTTTTCTTCAGCAGTGAAAAGGAAATTCATTGCCAAAACATTCTGAACTTGGTTGGGAGCAGGTAGAGGCTTGAATGTGTTTCTTATGGGGAACAGGTTTTAAGCAAATAAAGGTCTATAAAAATGCATTTGTATTCTTACTCTTTCATGAATGCATACTCTGGCCTACAATTGTATAGGGATAGCATTGTTTAGCACATGGATTACTCTTCAATCCTTGGACATGCTTAAGAAGTGTATAAGGCAATACATGACTTTTTTGAGAGAGTAGTGCTGTTTATCCTGCTCAGTGGAATGCTGCTGAGACCTCAAGGCAGTTAGTGCATACCACCAAGCATCTCTACATGCAGTGTTTCCCATGGGATGGGGAGGCTTGGCATGCTCTGTTTGTGCAGCGTGTAGTTTGTAGCTGCAGTGTGCTACCATACAGTCCCAGCTCTGATGAGACCCAGGGGAAACAGAAGTTGCTGCAGAGCACTTCTGGGAGCCTCCAGATACAGCGTGAGTGCGTGCAGGAGTCCTCAAGGGCCTCACCACTCTCTTCAGTGTTAACACAGAGCATCTCTGTTTTATGAGAATACTTAACTGCTATTTAGCTGGATGAAGATGAGAAATGCTGTAGTCATAATAATTGTATGATATCACTGCCCATAAAACTTCTGAGAGAGAGACAAGATCTGAGAGAGAGACAAGAGGTGGAAAAAACAGTCAAGCTTATAGATGAGTAAACCATGTGCATTCAGGCATATATATTTGTTTTGCTGAACTCTGGTCTTTAAGAAGTCTTTCAAGGGTTGGCTAACATTGGCAGTCTTTTAAGAAATTCTTCAGTTCCATAAACAATATTGTATTAGCTACTGTTAACATAGCTGTATGATTTAACAGTACTTTCCAGACAGTCCACCTCTGCTCACCTCAGGTCACCACTGAGTGAACAGTTCTATACTAATATTTGCAGTAAGTTAGTATTGCTCACATGATTTCAGCTTACATAACTCTCCAGTGTAGGTCCCCAAGAGTCTTCAAGAGTGAATTTAATGTTAATATCTTGATAATTGCAAAAGCTGAGTAGGACCGGGGGGGCTAATCCATCAAAGTATATACTGAACATTTTTTTCTAATAACTATTATATTTTCTAAGTGGGCTATTATGGATTTTTTATCTTCACTGATAAAATGTACTTCCTTGTAAACGGTTTTGGATTAAGATGGAGACAGGACTTTAAATGGTATACGCAGTACTTTCACACTAAATACATGTGATTACTTTGGCCTCGTGCCGAAGATAAGAATTCTTTTTTGCCATTGGCTTTAGCATTAGTACTTTTTGAATTCTAAAAATTTGCCAGAAATCTAGATGCCTCTTCTCTCTCTTTCTATGTACTCTGGGTTCTATAAGTTTGGGATGCACTCTGCTATCAGTTTTGGTGATTCTAAATATTTTAATGCTAGAAATGGGATTAATTTAAATATGTACAGATGGCTAAAGGATAAGCTAGGTCAAGCTATTTGCCTTTAAAAAACAACTACTTTTTATCTTGGCCATTGCAAGCACTGAATCAAAATCTTGTCCAGGGTACTTACAGTTCTCCCTGACCAGATTTTCATACATCTAAATTGAATTTATTCATGAATATGGATGAAATTCTGGACACTTGAATTTCTTTCCAACTGTTGTCAGCCATCCGTGGACCTTCAGCCCTCCCACCTTCCTCAAAAGACTGTCACATATTTCTTACTTAGGTGACCCACAATGATGCCTGTAGGAACCTTACACAGGAAGATGTGATCAAAATAATGTGTATTCTTAAAGATAAATGTTAGGGGTGAAAGTTAGAGAGATAATCAGTTGTTGGCATTTTAATTTGGATTAAATTTGAAATTTTAAAGTTAATTAGCTTAGAGAAAAGCACTGGTTTAACATCTAGGATTTAGAAATAGCTAGCTCATGACAGGCTTTTATCAGAGATGGGATGAGTCAGTGACACTTGGGGGAGGAACTAAGCTAAAAGGCACGTGTGTGGAAGGGCACTGGGGAGAGACTAGGAGCTGCGCATGATGCTGTTCCAATTGCCTGTGTGAGGCCTGGAGGAGCAAATGATGTTAAGAAACAGTTTGCATGCCAGCTCTGTCCCTTCCAAATGCCAGCTGTGTTCCTTGGTGTCTGTGCACCTCCGTGTTAACAGAAGACCCAACTTTCCTGTGACAGACATAGCCAATCCAGACATGTCAGGAAAGCATGCTGAAGGCTCATTGCAAAACAAACAAGCTGCCATCACCTCACTTGGTGAATGTAGTAGTAATATTTGTAATGCCCCACCTTGGCCTAGGCCTTGACAACCCACAGTTTTCAGGGTTTAGTTGAAATGATTCAAATACTTGGCAATGTAAAGACATACTGCTCAAGGAGAAACCCTGCTGTACTTCAGCCATCTCAGAGCCAATGCTGCAAATACAGCAGTGATTTGCAGTGGGTTTATTTGAGTCACTATAGTTTATACTAAATACCCTGGTTTCTGTGACAATGCAAATCTCTGAGTTGTGCCTGATTACACTCAGATTTTGTATGGCAGCATTGGGTTCCTTAAGTGTTTCTTGCAAAAGGACTGTGCTACTGCCTTTTCTTCATACTTAACTAAGTTCTGATGAGACTGCACACTTGTGACAAAATTGGCACTTGCTTCTCTCTCTGACATGGCTTTATGTATTTTTATTTCTCCTCCCCAGGTCCCTTTTCAGAGAACAACACTTACTTCAATGTGATTTATTTGGAACACTTAGGCCTAATGTACAGTGGAAGGATGGCATCACAAGGTATACAAACGCACATGAGTTGCATTAGGAACAGTGGGAATGTCTGCATCACTTCAAGTGTACTGTCTGTACACTGTATTACAGAAAGTGAATTTTATTCACCAATGTATCTTTGTGGTGGAGATTAATATCCTAGTGGGTAACCTCACTGATCCTTCACAGACTAGATTTGAACAGCTCAAGAATAACTTTTGATGGTTGGATTTATGCTTACGTTGCCTGATCCACACTGGGAAAGTAGGGCCATAATGGAAGGCTCAAGAGGGAAAAATTCAGGAGAAAGCAGGGAAGGAGTTCAAATTTCTTTTCACCAGTTCTCGAGGTATGATGATTTTTCCCACCTACAGGTCTGTGCCATGTTTTTAAGCACTGAGGGTTCGTGCAGGTGCGGGCTTTTCAATGAGCTGATAAAATAGGAACAGATGGCACAGGCCTAACAACATTCTGGAACCAAGCCATTTCAGAGCAGTGAGGGTGAGTCATTTGAAGCCACCATGATTCATGGTAAAACTAATGGTGGGAGTGTCTGCTGGATCAGCCAGCCCTGACTGCTCAAATTAACTGTGCTCGTAATTGATGTTACAAGTTTCAAGTCTGTTGTGACACATGGCGACTAAAGTTCTCAGCATTGTTGGCTTTTCCATTTTAAGCAACAGACCAAGGATTGCCTTAAAATAGTTATGACTGATTAACAGAATGAGAAGGTGACTGAGAACCTAATACTTAAGTAGTCTGGCAGAGGCAGGGAAAAAAGTGTCAAGGGCCGTTGCGTGCCAAACTTGCAGTTACTTAGTATGCTTAAACACCATATACTGACTATAATAGGGACACTGTGCTGCTGTGCTGAATGCCGCTTTGGATATTCCCAGCCAACTGCTAGGCAGATTCTTGTCTGGCTGTTTTATTTTTGGTCTCTAAGAGTATCCCTCACAGTTTTGACCAAGTTGCATAGAATACTGTGAATTTTTTTTTATTTTTATTTTTTGTTACAGAGAGATAGATATGCATCACAGACAGTTTTGTACTTAGCTAGATATATGGTATCTCTTTTGATAGAGACTAACACACCAACATTTTATTTTAGCTACTGGTATACATAGGGTGTATCTCTTAGGCTCTCAGGCTTTTATCTCCCCTGAGTGCATCTGGTACTTTCTAAGGTCCACATGTAGTGGCAGACATTACAAAACTCAACCAAAAGTATGCACAGTGCTTTCTGTGAGAGGCACCTACAGTACCGAAGCATAGCCAGCGTGAGTAAGAGGACCATGGACTTTTCACTGTGTCTTAGCAATCTGAGGAAGCATTCTGAAGCAGCCCTGCAACTTCCAAATCATTGGAGCTGCTGAGAGGAGAAAAAAGACACTTAGGGTGATGGCTGTTACTCAGGGTTGTGTGATTATCCCAGAAACATGAGTCCTTATTCCTAATTTGTCACCCTTTTGTCAGTAGCAAGAGAGGCAATCTTACTTCTTAGCACCACACAGTTCCCCTCCATGCTCTCCTTGTTATGTCTGAAGAGCCCTGGACACAAGGTTCTCCTTAGGCTGGCAAAATCAATACTGCAATTGTTTATGAGAAACTGCAAGGTGAAATGGCCACTCAAGGGAGCTAGCTTAAGGGCAGCTTGGTAATGTCTGCAAAATTTCTGGTAACAGCAGTGTTGTAGACAATTTTTCAGATACATACATTTTCCTCAACTAAAACAGATTTGAATGTATTTCTTCTTTTGTTATAATCCAATTACTGTGTGTGGACCTATTCTGGCACTGGAACACTATAAAATAAGGTTATAATAGTTTTAGCTATATGTCTGAGTAACAGTGTCGGCTTGAGATCTTGTTGTGGAGTTTACATCAGGAATAAAGGTACATAGGCATCTGTGAATATTCTTCTACTTTATGCTCCCTAACTTCTCTCCTGGAGCATCTCACCGAATGGCTCTTAAATGGTGTGGTTAAAATTTACCTTTGTGAAAGTAAGAGCGTTCTGTTTAATAATTTTCTAGAGAAAGTGGAAAACAAAAGCCTAATCTCTCTCTATTTTGTTCACTTTCCTTCTTTATCTTCAGTTTTTCTCCCATCTTGGAAAGTTGGCTGGAAAGAGATTCTTATGTTTCTTTCTAATGATTAATAAGTTTGCAGTTACAAACAATTGTCCTCATGCAATGCCCAAAGGATCCAATATAACAAACTGTAGTAGTTCAGATAGCTTAGGTGTGATCAAATCAATTTCCCTGATTTGGTATTGTTGCCTACTTGTTCAATTTTGTTTTTTGTTGAAACAAAAAGAAAGAGGAAACTAGAACACTCTGGATTTCTGAAATTTCCCTTACCAAAATTGCATCTCAGTAAGAGAGAGATCAAAAGTAGCTTTGGTACTGAGATATACATTGGGGAAAAAAAAAAAAAAAAAAAAAAAAAAAGCCTGAAGACTATACAGCTGACTGTGCTGCAAAACCTCAAGAAAGGTGCCCAGAGTTCTCAGAATGCAGCCCCTCCTACATCAAGAGACAAAATACTCAGCAGGCACCAAACTGAGCTGAGATACACCATGACATGGTGTATGGGAACTGTTGATCACAGCCTGAACCTCTGATTGACCATATGAGACAAGCAATGAGTCTGTGGGAGATAGGTGAAGGCAGTTGATTGGAAGGGGTGGAGCCTGGCTCCATCTCTCCTAGATCTCATTTAAGTGCTGACTGTCACTGAGGAAGGGTCTCTGTCAGGAGATTGCTCCTTTTGCAGTTTATTGCAAGCCTGTGATACTAGTGAGCATTTCCATTTATTTTGATTATCTTTCCACTGTGATGATCGTACTGAATCTAACCTCTGTATACCTTTGATTGTATACATGGGAAGTTGTGTGTCAGACTTCCATCCTCATAAGAATGGATGCCTTTGAAAGACAGTCTACCCAGAAGAATCTCATTTTACCTCTCCCGTATTACTGGAGAGCACCCATTTGTTTAACATTTCTACCCTTTTCATCCTCCATGGATGTAACCAGCTCCTCACATTTGCTGTAGAGTGAACCACTATACCCAAGTCAGGTATACAAACCTCACCCCAGTGTCAGGTCAGGAAGAACACTGATCAGTATGAGTCTCAGCAATTTACGTATTACTGTTTCAGCACTAGTTATTGTAAATGTATGCATGTATCACTGTAGTTTTGTGTAGAAGATGAAATTGATAATGTTATACCTCATTAATTTAGAATGTTACGTTTGAAAACTTACATTTTATTGAACTTTTGTTTTCATCTTTTTAAATGTTTTTTCAATGTGGATACAGGTATATTAAAGCCACAGATGACATTGCTAATCCAGTATAATAAAGGAAGAATACATAAAGTAGAGAGCTTTTTCAAAGTTATTATTCAGAATTTCCTTATAGAGAAATGAGTGAGCCAGTAATATCATAAAAACCAAAAAAACAACAACAGCAAAAAGAAATACCTGCTTGCTAGCTTGGAAGGATCTGTGAAGGAAATGCAGGTTAATTTCTTCAGTCAGTCTTAGTCCTGAAAAGAAAAACCACTGGAACTTTTAAAAATAGCTTTACTCTAAATGTTCACTCTGAATTTAAAGAAAACTAAAGGAATAATTCACATGGCAGAACACAGACTTGATCTACTTTTAAGCACTTTAATTGCATGTGAAATTGAGAAACATGTTTTGTAAGTTATATATGTGTACATATATATATATACTTGTCTTAAATGATTTGTAATCTTTTTAGAAGAGCACAGTGAAAGGATGAGGAGCAAAGGACACAGCTCAGAATGAGTGAATTTCTGTTTAGTTATCAGGATATTTTTTTCTCTATGACATTGTCCAAACATTACCAGGCTGCCCAGAGACTTACAGTGTCTCCATCTTGGGAGATATTCACAACTCTAATGAATACTTACGTAGGTCTTCTAAATGGGCTCTGATTTTCACAGTGTTTGAGCCAGCTGATACACAAAGGCCCATTTGTATCTGTATCTTTTTATGATTGTGTAAAATTCAAAGGATTTCAGGTGCATAAAATGCAAAGGAATGAAAATCAAAGTTAGTTTAGGAAAATATTCTCTAACAAACCTTGGATCTTGGCCTTTCATTGCAAGGCATACATTACTTGAATGAAAAATGAAGCAAACTATGATGTAGCTATGAATCTAATTCAAGCAGCAGTTAGTGGATTGCTATCAAAAAGCATACTTTGAGTGCAGGAGATATTATTTTTTTTAAAAGGCCACGAAGTAATACAAAACTGAAGAACTAGATATTCTGCATAAAAAGAAAATCTAACATGAGTATTTCTGCCTGAACTGTTCCATACTGTTGAAATTCCTGGAAAACAGAAGTGATTTATTGGATGGAACTAAAAGAATCAGCAGTAACATTAAAAATGTTCATTACAGTGTCAGGCTTTACTCCTCACATTTTAGGTGCTGAGTGAATGAGAGCTGAGGGTGTTTGTCCCAATCAAAATTGATGCAACTGGAGGAGGTACTCAACAGGGTCAGATCTTGGTGATAATGGGCTTCATACTTACACAAGGAATCAGACAAGTATCATGTACCCTTAGTAGGGAGTACTGTTTGATAGAACGATGCAGTGTGGTCATTAGCCTGTCCTTGAATTGACCTGATTCTTCAAGAAGGTCTGACCTGGATGTTACCAAGCAGAGTGGAAGCTCTGGAAGCAGAGTGAGGAGGGAGCATGCCTCTGAGTTATCAGATGACATTCTTTCCTGGCTTGTTTGAAACGCTGCTGCCTTCTTCCTTCAGATTGAGTCTTAAAGATATTGACATTACCTAATGGCTGGAAGAACCGTTGCCTTTGTTAATATTATTAACTGATTTGAAAAGCATCCCACAGAGAATGGGCACAGAATGATGTTTTTTGACAGAAAGACAAAAGTCTATCAGGCAAAGCAAAACTTAATTAAAAAATTAATTATAACACAGACTTCTGTGTTACATTTTGTATAGCCTCAGGCAATTCAGATGTGCCCAACATAATTTTTTTTGTGTGTGTTTTTGTGTGTTGTTGTTTGTCATTTTTTTCCACTCTATGCACAGAACATAAGCAACAAGTGTGTTTCAGGTACTGATTCTTTCCTTTTCTAAGGAAGTGCCTAGTTCATATGAGATACTACTGAGGGTAAATAATAGTATATCTACCTCCTTTGGGTGAGTTCTAAGCAAACACAGGAGTGGATTACTGTTCTGTTTGATGACGAATGGAAGGTTTGAGGAAGAGCAAGGCTCTATCTGAACAGGCAGGGAGGCAAATGGATGAGATGAATGCTATGTTCCCTATAGATGGAAATTATGAAGAAGATAGGACTGGAGAGATACTTTTCCTCTGCAGACAATGCCTCTTCCTGGAATTGTTCTGCCTTTTCCAAGCCCTATTACGTGGTCTCTGTCAGTAAAGGAAAGATAGTTATTTCTCCAGAACTATGGAAGATGTTTATTTTCTTTAATATTAGTACTAATTTGTTACATAGGACTCTGTCTGACATTAGCTGGCCATTATTGTCATCTGTGCAAAAACAGAATTCAGAAAGAAAAGAAATTATAAATGAAACAAAACAAAATGATGCAATAAGAAATAATTAAATTTGGGATTAATGGAAGTACAAAAAAAAAGTGAGTGACAGAGTCAGTGAGAGAATCAGAGGATGAAAATAGACAGTACTTAGCAAAAAAGAAAACCAAAAGTTATCTTCTCAATAAATTTAAGTGATGTCCATAAGTTACTTAATGCATGTGTGGAAGATGTGGGATAGAGTTTATGAAAAAGGCTGGATATTTTCCACAAAAGTAGCAGTAATCTGATTTTTATTTTAAATCACAACCTTTGTATTTTTTGCCACAGCTGACCAAACAGTACATGATATAACAGGAGAAATATGCCAGAGTCGCATCATCCTTGCAGAGTTTGTAACTTCAGATGAAGGATACAACATGGGCTGCATTTATACTTTAATCAGTATGGACTTTATGCTAATTTAGGCCAACAGAAGAGTATTTTAGGATAATCTAACTTATTTGAATGCATAATTATAAATGTTTTTAGCAGTCTGTGTTCTAGTTGCATTATTGAATTCAGTAAATTAAACAAAGCAGTGTTGTAATTCAAAGCCTATTATGATGGTTTGTATACTGTTAACTGGGTCTGAAATTATGAAGCAGCTATTATGCAAATGTCACATCCTTGAATTAATTGAAAATTTTAGACGATGGGCCTGACCCATACTTTGCGTAAGGCTCTCCACTTTTTTTGTGCCCATTAGTAATCACAAAGTTTTATAATATGAATATGCTTGCCAGTCGTCATGGAATAATGGAACTGTTTGAGTTGGAAGGGACTCTTAAGGGCCATGTAGTCCAACCTCCCAGCAGTGAACAGGGACACCTACAACAGATCAGGTTGCTCAGAGCCCTTCCAGACTGGCCTTGGAAGTCTCAAAGAATGCGGCATCCACCACCTCTCTTGGCAACCTGTTCAGTGCCTCACCACCCTTATTTTAAAAAACCTTTTCCTATTCAATCTCTTCTAGTTTGAAACCATTTCTCCTTGTCCTGTCACAGCAGACACTACCAAAGAGTCTGTCCCTTCCTTATTTTAGATATCGAAAGGCTACTATCGGGTCTCATCTAACATATTAAAACACTGCATAATGTCTTCACATAGATATTTCCTGTGTATGTACATGAAATGAAAAGGCAACAAAATTGCTGGGTTCATGCAGTTTCACGTACAGTTTATACTGCATGCAGAAACAATGGAGCCTTAATACTGATTTGCCCAATATTGATTGTTTTATTATGTGAATAGATTATCTCTCTGTACAAGGATTTGATAACGAGATATAGGATGATGGATTCAGAAAAGGAAATTGCTGTGAAAACGTCAAGTAAATGCTTTTATACAGAAGCTGGCAGGTAGAGAAGAGTAAAATATAAGTACAATGTGTTCATGAAGCATGCGGACTTGTTACTGTAATCTGTGGCTACAGAGAATATCTGAAGTGAAATGGCAGGTCAGTTTCTGTGATTGTTCAAAGTGCTTTTTTTTTTTTTTTTTTTGAAAAGAAAGGCAGTTAAGGCAGATGGTAAACAATACAAACCAGATGATAAGTAAATGTCTCTATATTTTATAGATAAATTTACTGTGCCAGACTGGTGAGGTACTATTCTTTCAGAAACAAAAGGTTTCCATAATGAAAGCCAGAAATAACACAAACATAGGTATTCATAATTTACTGTAAAAAAAAAAAAAAAAAAAAATCCTAGTCTTGTAATATGCAGATCCCTGGATTCATGCAGTTCATGAAGCCTTTATTTGTCTTTGTCAAGGCAGTCTCAAAACCCTTATAAATTGGGTCTGCATATGAAGCCTTTATTTGTCCTTGTCACGTCAGTCTCAAAACCATTATAAATTGGGTCTGCATACCAAGGAGCCATGTTCAACTTCTGCAGCATTGTTGCTGTAGGATAAGGTGGGAAAATGTCACTGAAATTTTGGTAGGCTGCAAAATATCTTGTTCCTGATGAGTTCCTGCCACTTGGAGTGCTTTGACAGCAGCTGGTGTTAGAGGGGTGTACTGTTGGAGAAACATGCCTTATACCCTATGATACTTATGAGATTAAAAGCGTTTAGATACTGGGGGAATAAGGATAAACATAAACCTACAAATTGTTAGTATTTACCTGATCACAGATATCACCTCAGGAAAAAATAAAACAGAACAAAACAAAAACCTTGAATAATAAAAGGAGATTCAATTTCTCAAAAGCTGGAGCTCCAAACCCTGGCTGTAGCTGCTCTGAGAAGTCAGGTAGGTGGTCACAATGCTGGTGTCCCTTATGGGAGCCCTTGTTTTAGACAGAAACGTCACCTGGAGCTACCACAAAGAATAGTGTTCTACTTGAGCAAAGTGGGGCAATTTGCTAGACATGTCAGATAAAAAATGTATTCATTCCTAATGGTAAGGCTGTTCATTCCTGCTGTACATTTCCTACTGGAAATTAAAAGTTCCCTGTCTGCTCAGACATTGTGGTGCCCATCTCTGACCTTGCATGTAGAGGGTCTGAATATCTGGCAGGCAAGATATGTTGGAGGCAGTACTCTTAACATCTTTTGCTGCTGACACCTCATGTCACCGTTGCATAACTTTATGCTTTTTGTCCATTTTGTCAGGAATGAAAATAGGAACGCTGAATTTGATCAAGCAGTGCTAAAGAAAATGAAGAGCTATTCATAAAAGTGCAGCCACAAATGATTTGACTGCAATAGCTTTTAAAATACTTTATTTTCATTTGTTAATAATTGTATGGTGAGCACTTCTCCGAAATTAGGAATAAGATATATAATATGTCACCGGGTATTTAATTAGAAGATTTTTAATAGCACCTGTGCGAATAGCTTTGGACAAAATGCAGTAGAGTTGTTCTTAATTTGGTCACTGGAGAAATGCCATTTCTTTATTTTTTTTAGTTACAACAATAGAAAGAGTGAAGAAAAGGATTACAAAAGCTGCTGGTCTAGGATCTCAGTGATTGCTAAACAGCATACAGAACAGCTTGAGAATGACAGTGTGTAGGCATATAAATATAGACTTTTCTCTCCTGTGGATGTGTATGCCAGGATGGTATCTATATTTTGCAACCTGTGTCTTTCTTGTAGCAGTTAGTGGATGTTTAAGCTCACCAAAATATGGGGAAAAAATGGAGAATGAAATAAAACTATGTCAAACTAAAAACAAAAGACAGGCACCTTCTTCATTCCAGCAGTAGCAAATAGGACATAAGATTCCTGTTGCTCTCTAGGAGGCCAGTGGGGTACCTGTAATGAGCTTGGCTGCATATTTTGTGTAATTTACAATGGAGCATGACTGTAGGCTGGAAACAGCAAAAAATCCAGATGCACAGCATTGTATGATATATGAGTCAAATTCTTTAGTATAGCAAGATGCATTGTGAAGGCAGAAAGAAATTAACCCATATGTATTGTACTCTTAAAAGGGATGGTACAGCAATAAAACACAAGTTTCTAAACTATAATTCTCTAAATTAGCTCTATTGAAATGCCTTAAATTAGGACTTATCACAGAGGTTTCATCTATCTCCCCCGGCAAAATGCTTCCATTGGAGAATGAGCAATCTTTCCCCAGAGGGACCAATTCTGGTTTGCAGTATCAAAAGACACCACACACATCTAAGGACAGACCTAGACAATTTCTATAGTCACAAAGGACTTCATAGCTTTGGGAAATGGTATGTTACAGTGCTAATCTTGGCAATACAGCCAATAAAGTGCTTGTTTTCAGCATTTTCTGGCATTATTGTGCTTTGTGAGAGCCGCAGATGTGTTCCTCTCATTTTTTCAGGAATTCAGTTAATCCTGCATCTAATCTCTCATACACAGAAGCAGCAAAGTGGCTCAAAAAGGAACTGCAAAATGCTGCAGTCTTTGTGAGAGACAAGAACCCTAATTCTCCTTTCTGTTACACTGGCTTGCTACTAATGTTACTTCACTGATTTCACACAATTCCCTCTCCCCCATGTAAAACTAATTTGGCAGAGTGCAGAAGCCATTCCACAGGGTGATGTTTGCAGGAGCTCTGTGCATGTACTCTTACGTAGTATGTGTGCGATCCACTTGGAATACGTTGCCCACAAGAACTATTTATAAACTCAGAATGCCTCAGCTGAGTAGCAAAGAGCATGTCTACCACTGTATGCAGGTAATGCTATCACCTCAAGTAAATGTAGATTGGTGTAACTCTGTCTAAAACAGTGTTTCTTCTGCTGGGAATTCTACTCACAGGCTTTACTCATCAGAAAGCCTTTCTTAATGAACAAAAACGGCATTACTCTGAGATGGAAGCTTTGTTGAGTTTACTAGGTGTGAGTGACTTAAGTGTGATTGTAATCCCAGGACAGCAAGCGAGAGGGTTTGATGTTCTGGTTAGCGGTCCTCTCTGTGGAATGTCATTTGGACGCTGGCTTTTCTCAGTGTTAGAGCTCTGCAATGGAAATCAAAACCAGACTCTAGCTCTTTTTTTCTCTTGGTTGTGTTTTTTTTTTTTTTTTTTTTTAATACTTGGTGAATCTTTGAGCAAAATGCTTGATACCTTTCTCCTTGAGAAGCAGTCTATATTTAAGAAGCCAAGGTGGGATACATTGATCCTTAGATATCTAAAAATCTTTATGCAACCCTGTCATTTTTACAGTTGTTAGTATTCTGCCACAATTGTCCCAAAGGAAATAACCAGCTTAGAGGGTGGTCTTTTTGAAAAAGAAAGGAGGAAATACAAAAGAATTCCAAAGACGTACATTACAATGTTCAAGAGCTGTCCAAACTCATTGAGGGAATAATTTTTCTTGGAGCAAGTCGCAATAAGTTCTGCCCTTAATTAACCTTCCTCTGAAATACTGCTATGCTGCCAGCAGTGTGATCTTCATCCTTTGTGTTACACTCACATGTAACATTTATTTTATCTTACTAAGCTGCCATGAATGTGAGGTGCTAACCAGGATCTCCTGCACTATTGTTTACCACAATCAACTCTTAAATGCTACTCATTTTTTGGAGTTCAAAAGACAGTATCAGTTCAACAGATACTGTTAGTGAAATATTATCTTTTAAAATGTCTGCAAACCAAAAAATTACAGAATCATTTCCCGTATTTTCCAGGCAAGGAGCAAAAATGGAATGTGACCTACCTGTGCATGGATACCTTTATATGAATAACATACAACACAAAAAACATTTTAAGCTTTGTCTAGATGGTTTCTAGACAATAAATATATAGATTGTTGCCCAAAGGAAGAGAAGTCAATTCAAGTGTGAATATTCCAAATTTAAATAGAACAGAGATGTAAAAATCTACTAATGGCTTTTGAGAAAATGTATGAGCAGCCAATCTTTGAAGATAAAGAAAGAAGAGTCCCAGGTCCTGGAAAAATAACAACCCATTAATCAATGACAGTAAATGGTAGATTTAAATGAAGAAATGTTTGGCAGACTCAGATGCTAATACATGTTGACTCTACAATGCACTTTGTCAAATAGACCAGCACAAATAAAAAGGTATTAAAATTATGGTATTCAGGCATGTCTGTCAGTGCAGCAATGTCATTTTAACTGATGACCATGTGAATTGCCATGCTGGATCACAACAAACGTTCATCAAATTCAGTCCTTATCTTCTGGAGGTGACTAGTCGCTGTATGTCTGACCAAGACTTACCTCCTCTTCCTTCTGTTTTTGTTCTAACAAATAGGTTGATAATTGTCTGATAAAAAATCTCAGTATAAGAAAGAAAAAAATTAAATGTAAAACAAATATTTCTGTTTTGGTAGAACCAGAAGTTTCTTGAGGTTGAGCAGTACTGAGAAAAGAGACAGCAGATGTGCACATACAAGGAAAAAAAAAAAGAAAAGAAAGAAAAGAAAGAAGGAATCCCTTTGAGGTGCAAATTGGAGGTGGTTAGTCATCTTGAAATTACTGAAAATATGAGTAAACACACAATCTAAAGTCAATTCATTTGGTAACGTACAGCTATTATATAACATCTGTAGATGAATCATAAGTGTTTTGCACTGAATTTTGGAACACATAAGCTATTCTACACAAACATTTTTTTGCATGATTCATAAGCTCCCCTAAGCCATGTTGTCTCTTGATCCTTTTTGTGTTCTCCTTTGGTCTTGTGTATCCACATCTTCACCTCGCCCTGAACTTTGTAATGCATTGCTTTCTTTATATGCCATAACACAGTGTTCTGTGTTTCTGAAGTCAGTCGACACAGCTTTTGTAAACTTTCTTTTTGATGTAATAGGATCACGAGTCTTTGTTTCCAAAGCATAAATATATATTTTTTTCTCAGCTGTGTGAGCAAGGAACTTAATAGAAGCCTATATGTCATTTTGGACTCTGCTACAACTGCTGATATATGTACAGAGCTGTTGTGCTGCTGCGCAGGCCAGGAAAAATGGTTATTTTCTTTTCAGCAGGAAGAATTAACTATTGATTTGAATTTTTCACCACTCAGGTGGCTAGCAAAAGTAACAGTGATACAGTGTCTCAAAGCCTCAAAGCATTAAACAAGAATAGCTGTATTTGTGTTAATCAACACCACGGAGTGCATAAACCCATGTTATTACGCTGAGTTTTGCAGTCAGGCCTAATGAGTAATTGCCTGCACTGGAAATCAAGAGCTCTGGATTGTTTCTTATTCAGCATCTTTGGGAGGCTCTTGGGGAAGAGCCACACTTTCTCTATGTGCTTTAGCCTCCCATTCCTAAAATGACTTTTGTGAAAAGCTACAAAGCCAGTGGTTTCCCAGTCAGTGCAGTGCTATATGTCATTACTACAGCCAGTATGCTCTTGAACATCAGTTGCTGCATAAGCACATCAACAGCTGAATACATACAAATTTTCACATGCAGCTGTGACAGTCTATTGACTTTAAAGTCTATACCAACACTTTATGTCTCTTTTTTTTGATCCCATCAACTCCTAAAAATAAAGATTTGCAGCCCCAATAGTTTTACATGAATAAAGGAAGTATTTGCTCATAGTAAATGTCAGACAAGTCAATACATCAGACATGTCTCTGAGGCCTTCTCAATTGCACTGGGACAGACAAGCTCATTTAACTCTGAGAACTGAAAATTGGACAGTGGAAGAACTTTTAATATTTGCAGTAGCTTGTGGTCAACAGAGAGCAATGGGGCTTGTATTGAAATAATCCTTATTGTGTTTGCATATTTTTAAACCACTATATTTATGTCAGGTACTTTTAGCAGAGAGTGCTCTGAGGTATGGCATCACATTAAGATGTTTGAGATTGGGATGCAGTTTTGTTTTTTTCCCTTCTTTGTCTGTAATTTTGGTTACATAATCTTGCTTCTGTATGCCTCAGTTTTTTAGATGGGAATTATGATCCAAATCTGCTTAAGATCTAGAGGGTAAAAATGAAAGGATATGTTGTTATTATTATTTTGTAAACACTGAAATAGTAACACTATAGAAAGAAATTTCAAGTACATTCTTTCTCCTGTACTACCTGATAATAAGTCTTGGCTTGGAAATCAGAAAAACAAACAAACAAACAAAAAACTTACTTGTTCGGAATACAGAGACTTTCATTTTCATTGATTTGTACAGGTTGAAACCTAGACTACTCCTGAGACTGCACTTGCAGCCCTTAAAACAAGTTTGTCCCATGGTTAAAAATTAAAAGCTTGTAAGAATTTGGAGAAAATTGGTAGAATAATCTGGTAAATATTTCTCAGATAAAAGTCAAATATTTTTTCCTTCTGCAATGGCAGATGGATATGCCTCCAGGTAGAGGCTGAGGGGTAAATTGCTGACTTAATTTGACCAAGATATACATTTATTTACACACTGGGTCGAGAAGAACTTTTGGTTTCTTTGAATAATGAACTCCAAAGGGATTACAATGATGGCAAGGCAGGATATAGCCTGGATTGAGAGATCTTTTCCCCAGGCGAGGAAACACTGAAGAAACACGGTTCGTGTTTGGAGGATATACTGAGAGTATATGGTAGAGTTATATGACATATAACTTCTGAATCATTAGCAATGCTCCCTATGGAATCAACTCTTCCCAGTCTTACCACAGAGTTTCTTGCTAACTTAGATCTCATTGCTAAGTTTTTTTTGCTTAGAACTTCATATGCTAGAAACTAAAGCTATGAACAAAATTGGCATTCATTTTGACAGTAAGTAAAGGCATCTGCAGTCTATAAAGGTGGCAGTGCCAATACTGGCATCTGTCTTGTTTCTGGTCTCACAGCTTTGCTGTTGAGAGCTGCCCGTATTATAGCTCTGATCTCTGGCACAAAAATCTCTTCATTCCCTGGAATAAAGTCCTGTGCTGCTGTGGTGCCAATTTTTACACTGATTCAGTCTACTGGTGTAAGAAGGGACAAAAAATGGACAACCAGCACAAATTCCTCTGGAAACTCTTAGGAGATGTATGGGTCTTGTGAGCCTTGATAGCTTTGCAGTGACAGAGGCACCATCTGTTACATTTTCAGCTCACCGGTGTACATTAGCCCACACATTACAGTGTTCCCTCTTGCAGTCTGTGGTTATTAGGCTGTAGCAAGGTGAAAGATGTCAGCTTTTCTGATTCTGTAGATTTTTATTTTCAATTTAAATGCAGATCTTCTAAAGAAACATCCCGCTGAGTCCAGTAAAATGTGTTGTAGTCAAAATTTTCAACAGCATCATTTATCTCCTCAACCCTTTCAGTCATCATCCTTTTTCAGTACATAATGATCTTGCATTGGGGACTGGGCACAATACCCAAGGCTGAAATGCTTTAAAAAGCTTTGGATTGCATTGATACATCTAAAATTTATGTTTATGAGCCACCTGATATCACCATCACATTGCTTAGTATGATGGTTTGAATAAAGTCTATTATTTCTTTCCAAAAGGAGCCTAATGTGTTTAGTGCAGCTGGAAGGCCAACCACATCTTCCTCATTAGTGGGGCTTATCCACATCACACATCTGAATCAGAAGCTACTGCACAAGGAATTGTCTGTTAATAGGAAATATTTCAAATAAAATAGGTGATTGAATAGTCTCTTCTGGGACTTACAGTCTTAGGCTATCAAAGCATATACTCCCCAGCTATATGTTCCAATATTTGAGCAGCCGTCTCCTTTACAAGAGTTGTCTCTGATGCTCTTATTTCTTCTGAAGTGCCTGAAGCAGCAGTGACCAAGTTACTGAATACTATCCAATTTACTTGCATTTCCTGGCTTGTCAGCTGTCTTCGTTATTTCTTTTTACAACAGCTATTGTCTCTTCCATACCAGCTTGCCCTTGTACAGGCTTTCATCTTTCATGAAATATTTCTCTGCTTTTTCTTTTCCCTCTTTTTTTTTTTTTTTTTTGAATGCCTTTTACTACTAAACTTTCAATCAAATTTAAGTATTAGTGCTAAAATGAATCCATCAGCTTTCTGAAGAAGCTGAATAGAAGCAGCAGGAAGAAACAAAGGAGTCTTATATTCCTAAGAACACTTAGAAGATATACTTTGGAAGCTCTTTCTCTCCTCTGTGCAAGTTTTTTGGTGTCAGTGGCTGCATGCATGCTTCAGAGAGGTAAGCCTTGGAAATGAACAAGAAGTCTCCAGTGAATGAGTATCATGCATGGTACTTTATATTCCTTCACAGACTGAGCTACAAAATATCATCTGCCCTTGCAGGAAAAATCAGAGTTTCTCTCTAGGAGGAACCATTTGTGTCTGCCCAGGGAGAGTCAGACCATCACCACAAGATCAGAGGTGGTTGCAGAAGGTGGCTGCAGATTAAATGCACCATGAGCACAATGAAATGCTCAGAATCTTTCCAACCTTGCTTTTCTGTGCCTTTTCTCTGATCGATTCTGTAGCAGGAGGGACTGTGTCAGGTTAGAAATGCAAGTGTTCAGGGAATTCAGCATCTGCCCAGTCTTGCATCTTTGCTTAAAGTGCAGCACAGTACTGCTACCTTGCAGTGGGGATACAGGCATATGAGGATACAAAGACTACTGGTAGAGCAATAAGAGATTAAAGCAAACAGTAAGAGCAAATTTTTTAGAAAGGTGATATTTTTGTGTCAGATTTGTCTTTCAGTGAATTTTTTTGAAGAAATAGATTGATATTTTTGTTTGAATTATCTAAACATTAAAAAAATAACGTTTCTTTATGATTCAATTATTATAGGTAACTTTATGGTACACTGTACAAAAACTACTGCATTTAGCAATCTTTCCTTAGCTAAAATAAACACATTTTTCAATTTATTTGGGGAAAAAACAATCATTGCTCTTTAATTTACATTTGCTTTAGAAATCAAACTATGCTTGATTTTTTTATAATTCAATAATAGAACAGTGTACTATTGTACATTGTCCTTTTGCTGTGCAAATAGGTGTTTTTCTTGAAGAAACTGTAATATTAGCTACAGATATTGGATATCTAAGGTAAAAGGTTGCCCAGGGAAATAAGGAAAGCTAATACTGCAAATTTAGCTCCATCATTTTAGAAGAACTTTTAGTACTGTAAATGTTTGCAATAGGTCTTGAGGTATGTCAGCAAGCAAAAAAACAGGAACTGCCTCTTTTAAATTCCAGTGACATGCCTTTCATATATTCTCTACATAATGAATGTGCCTCCTTGTCTATTTGGTGTTACCCTGAAAGCTCCCTGCTGCCAGCCCTTGAGCTACACAACCTTCTTGCTAAGCCTTTGCTGTTATATTTATAAAATGCAAGGCTGATTTGTTAAAAAATTGTTTCTAGATAAACCTTTGCACTGTTCCTGAGGGTAAAACCATGGTCTAAAACATAGGAGTATACAGGGTTTTCTGATCTCATCATCATTCAGTTTTCATTAGCAGTAGCAGTGCAGACTCTATACTTGAAAGTGTGAATTCTCAGAAAGCTGGCACTAAAATAGATATAAATACAGTAAAATCAGAATTATTTGTTTTATATGGGAAATCATTATGTGTTCTGACAGGATATTGGATATTCCTTCCAAATTTTCTATCTGTATTTTCTGTTGTCTTTTTTCTTGATTACAAGCCCTCTAGACACCTTCTTCTCTGCACTGTAACCTGTACAGTAAGAGTCAGGTTCAAATACTGCCATAGAAATACTGATGGAGACTGATAACAAGTCAAAGACCAACATAAAATAGTTCGTGAAGTCTGAAGAGAGGAAAAAAATTAAAAGATAACGGGTATTGGACATATGGTAGTTAGATGAAGGGAATAAACATGCAAACTGTGTGGTGGTTCAGGATCTTAGCTTCAGAGCATTTCACTTTCATGATGGGCCAAGTCAGATGCAGCTTGATCTTGTCTGAGTTCTTTTGTTTTCTGAAACTGTTTCGATAATCTATAGTAAGTTCCTAGTAAACACTTCTTGTCACAGAAGAGATGACGCTTGCTGGCTATATCAGGAGAGGACCTAATGTCCAAAAATGGTACATTGCCAAGTTCTGCTGGATGACTTGAGTATGACTGCTGGGGTCATCACACTTTGCATTGCACGCAGCATAAAGATGAACTCAGTCAGAAGTAGGATGAAAATAAATGCCATCTCCGATTTGGAATGCATTTCTCATTGAGGTAGGCCATACACTGGTAAAGCAGTGCAAAATGTCTTCAGTGCACTGAGATGTTCTGTTCAGGATTAGGAGGATACTGTAGGCAAAAGCTGATGGTAATGAAACACTCAGGACTAATAAACATATCAAACAAGTTTAGAGTGCTCTTAGAGATAAATGTCCAGCAACTGTAAAAACAACTAAAAAGAATGCACTTAGAAAGCTCTCTTACCTTTGAACGTGCTTTTCATGATGACATTATCTTAGAACCAAAGAATCACAAAATGAATTGAGTTGGAAGGACCTTAAAGATTATCCAGTTCCAAGCCCCCTGCTGTGGACAGGGTATCTTGCTTATGTTTTAAATCTATTTTAATAACTCTGAAGACCTTTCTTTACTCACTCTCTTTAGTTGTTTTTTGTTTTTTGTTTTTTGTTTTTCCTATAAAATGGAAAGACTGAAACCATCATGATGAAGAAATATTGCAGTAATTTGCCCTTTTTAAAAAACAATAAATTCTTGTTTCTGGAAAGTGAGGCAGAGAAGGAGAGAGAGGGAGGGAGAGGAAGCTTCAGATCTACATTCTCAATAATTTTCAGTTTTATTAAATATATTTCTGTTCTGTTACATATCAAAATTTCAATTAACAAAATAAATTATTGGAAAAGAACTGAGAAATTTTATAGCATAGTTGCCTTTAATGTGAGATAATTACAGATAATGATTTTTATAAAATCCTAGTACGTTGTAACTTATGAAGTTAGATAAGACCTCATACTATTGCAATTTTAATAATGAGTGTTTATTTCAAATTCAGTTTTCTTCAATTGCTATTTATATTTACAAAAGGGCTATACAGAGGTCTAAGCAGAGCCCAGTATATTTCCATAGCCTGTTGTGTGTTCCCTGAGCTGAGATATTCCTAATATCTTGAGTTTGATACAGATCTGACACATCTGACATGGAATCATAGAATCATTAAGGTTACAAAAGATCATCACATCCAACCATCTACTGATCACCACCATGCTAACTAACCATGTCCCTCAGTACCACATCCACATGATTCTTGAACACTTCCAGGGCTGGTGACTCCACCACCTCCCAGGGCAGCCTGTGCCACTGCCTCACCTCTCTTTCTGAAAAGAAATTTTTCTTAACATCCAACATAAAGCTCCCCTGGCACAAGTTAAGGCCATTGCCTTTCATTACCTCATGTTACCTGGGAGAAGAGGCCCAGCTCTACCTTGCTGCAATTTCTTTTCTGGTAATAGTAGACATCCTTCTGCATCCATCCTGTGTATGCAACTTGACTCTTGCATTGGCCTGTAATAGTATTGCAGTCTTCTTTGCCTGCTCTGCAGCCAATCAGGGAGCTCCTTGTCTTTCAGTTTGCTGTTGCATCTCATCATAACAGTGAATGAAAATGTCTACTTGTGTTTCAGCTTCATCCTTGCTCCTGCCTGCTGGGACTTCACACTACTCAGCCCCTTACCAGGGCAAGAGGAAATGAACTGTTCTGTGTTTGATGATGCTCATGGTGCATCAAAAGCGCTGTACAGTTATGTCTGTTTACCTTTCCCTCAACAGCAGAAAGATCACTTTGCATGGAAAACCATAGTCAGTGGAAGAAAATAAATTTTTAAAAATTCCACAGAATTTTAATGACACTGGTGTGAATTTTCCTCAGATATATCAGTCACAAATACAACTGAAAGAAAAGCAAAGCAAAGACTAGCACTTAATGCAAATTCCAGGAGGACTCTTAAAGAACGACTTGGAACACTGCACATCAGCACATCGTGCTGTGCTCTTCCCTCTTTACAGCTATTTTGGGAATAAAAACTTTTTACTTGTTTCAGCTAGAAGTGCATTTTTTATGTTTCTCTTTCAGTGGGACAGCTGGCAGGGTAAGGTACTATTCAAAGTCAGTAAATGTGGCTTCATTTTATATCTCAAAACTTCATCTGCATTTCTTCACTAAGTGAAGTGCTTCAGGACCATTTGTACTTGAGGTGAACTTTGCAGTATCTGTCTTTTTCCAAACACTATACACTGTTGCAGTTTTTGACTGTTTTGATTTAGAGTTCTTTTATATATATGTATATTTTTTTCTGTGGAGAAGTTTGAAGCTGTAAAACCCTGAGTCAAGGTTGAAATGTCTTAGTAAGATATGCAAAACATTCTGATGAGTGTTTCTCTCTGATGAGAGATGTCTAAACACAGACATGCCTTATATAACTTGGGAGAAAAAAAAAAGTTAATGAAAAACCACTACACTTTATTTGCAAAGAAGATTCAAGATGAACATCTAACAAAACCTAAGTTTCTTCCAAGCATATCTCCAGCAGACTGCACCAAAACTAATCTTCGTATCTCTGAGTTGCTATTGCACATAAACCTACAAGATTTTTAACACATAGCAGGATCTGAGAAGAAAGTGCATGCAGAGGAATTGCAGCTCGGTTACTAGGCCATCAGTCTGTGCATTTGGCCATCAGTATTTCAAACAGTCCTGTCACTGGAAACACAAGCCAAGCTGTGGTTCTTTAAGAAGAATGGTCAAGCAGAATAGAAAAATTTTCCTTGGTCTCTCTAGATATGTATTACAATCAAAGTCTCTGGAAGTATATTTTCTTCTTCTTTTAGGGATGAGAGAACAGTCTCATATTCTCCTTTCCATCTCCTTGAGACAGCCCTCAGCACGCAGCACTGCCTCCCATGTAGTTCTTCCTGCTGCTTTTAATCTTGCCGTCTCCTGACGCCATGATGGGAATGGTGTCTTACTCCTCTTCCACCTTCCTGCCCTTCATACTGCCTGCTCTGCTCATCTCGATCTCACAACACTTGTGTGTGCCATCACTGAGCACCACACCTATGTTTTCCAGCCCGTGTCCACTCTCTTAACAGCTCCTAAGTGTAGCAGGTGAGCAGAGGAACCAGCCCAACACAAGGCTGCCCTGCACCTGCTCTTCTATGTATGATGAGCCCAGGCAGTAGCAAGGAGAGAAAACACAGCACAACTTTGAAAATATAATATATGAGACAGGATGTGATCCACAACAAGACTGGCTCCTGTGTAACAGAAGCTAGATGTGGAGGAGGAGGAAGGTGGTCCATGGTAATACTTCTCCAAGAAGTCCTCTCCTGCACAATTATCACTGTTTGAAACAGTGGGGTCATGGCAAAGGATGACCTGTATTGGCTGTCTGTTGCATGGTGATACAGCGGCTTTTAGTGTGAAAAATACAGCCTAGCCAGATAGAGCAGAACTGCCTCAGGGCAGCTGCCCTGGCACACTGCTGTAGCTGCATGGCCTCCAAATGGGATCTGGCTTATGTCCTGCAAGCTCGGGGCATGTACAGAGAACACAAGATGGGTTGTAACCTCAGGGTGCTGTAGTGTCTACACTCACACCTCCTGTAGTGATTTTGTTGTAGCATCTGAGCTGTCTGGGAAATCTGCTGTCACAGAACTGTTTCAAAAATGATTGTGTTTATTTCATATTTAAAATGGGACAATAGAGGTGGCTTTGGGGTCCTAAAGTTCATTTTTTGTGAGCAGCCTTGCTGATGTTTTTTAATGTAATTAGTTACATATTTAAGGAATCATTTTGCAATAAATTTTAATGGATTGTAGCAAGTCTGCTGAGAATTTGTTCAATCTACAAAGGAAGAGAGTGAAGGACAAACAGTAGGCAGCTGTACAAAGAAAATAAGAACATTAAATTCATAGTAATTTAAAGCATTTAGGTTCAGCTTTTCAGATGATTGATTTATAGCACTAACCTGAACATTTTTTCTTTCTTTTTTTTTTTTTCCCCCCAAGGACAATAAATGTCTTAAACCAGAGATTTACAATAATGCAGTAAGCCATTCGGAAGAAAACCTGCCCATGTACAAGATTGCTAGGCTTCTCCTTTAGATAAATTAACCTGTTGAACAATAGCCTGTCAAGAAATAACTTTCTTTTTTCTCCCACTAGGATCAGAATATCATTTAGGGAAAAAAAATAATTCCAGAAAAACAAATAAATAGAAAACACAAAGCACATTTAAAGGAGATTTTTTATTTTTTCAGAAGTTGAGTAGAAAAAAATGAAAGAGAGGTTTTGAAAATAAATGATTATTTCTGTAATTATAGCCAAAGGTTAATACTACATTATATCAGCAAGTCATGGTCATTAAAACAGCATTCCAAGTCTTTCTCTGGCTCACGTCTCAGCAATTACAGTGATACTGGAATGCAGTTGACAGACAATCTGCCAAAATAATCATGAATTTAAAGAGAGAGGAATTATATCTTTTTGTAAATGCCAGTGATTTTAATCTTGTGAAGGGACAAAATTAAGTCATCCCTGTGATCTGTGTGAGATCGTGTGAACACTGAGAAAATATCTAAAGGCAAATCAAAGGGCTACATCAAGTATATCTGATCTAAGCAAGATGCTGCTGATCTGGCTGTTGGGAAAGGAGGAAAGCTTTCTGACACCACTAGGTGTACAGTTTTGTATGAAGAGAAAATTTGAATCAAATTCCACATATTTGTAGATTCATCTTGAATAACCTGGTCTCTCTGAGAAAGAGTGTGAGCATTTTAAATGAAAACATAGCAACATTTTTCCCATACCTATGTAGAATGCAAAGTAATATTTGCTTGTGACAGTACGTTACAGTATAGACAGTGTCAAAAGACAATCTGTAGCAAAAGACTTATTTATATAAAATGCCACAAAACACTCTAAAATAAGGCATTTCTTCAACTTTAACAAATCTATTTTGCAGCAGCAGAAGTCACTCTTTAGTCACTCTGTAACTAGCTGGCATATGGCACAGGTGTCCATTTGCTGATTTAGGTGGGTCAGTCCAGGGCACCAAGAAAGAAAAATTGCACCGTTGTTCTCATCACATTGTAATTTTTTCTCAAGAGAGGGTATCTTCTGAGTTAAGTACCTGACAGGTAAAATTACTTAGTATTTCATCATAAATCTTCCCTGTTTTGTTTCAGCTGTAACCATCAATTATGAAGTGATGAATACTTGCATAAAATAGAGTACAATCACTTTATTTTCCAGGACTAAATATAAGTCTCTTGGCTTGTAATATTTCACAAAGTTTGACAATTTCTTAAACGTGTGCCAGCTTACTTTTCAATGATCAAGTTAACAATCATACAATAAATTGATTTTTTATTATACGGAGATGATAATATACTGCTTTTCTATGGAAATTAAAAATGGCTATAGCATCATTTTATTGACAGACATAAAATGATACTGGGCAAATGCTTATTGATTCATTTCAAATTAAATCATATTAACCTCATTTAGGTCCTGCATAAAGGGAACAGATACAGGTTCAGTTCACTCCAGAAAATGCAATTCCTAACACATAAAATATGTATCCACCTTAAAGAATGTTTTTTATTGTTATTTGTAGAGAGATATAATATCACAGTGACTAAATTAGTGGTTTCAAGGCAGTGATGAGAAAATTGCTGGTTTCTTTATACTGCTTAAGTATTAATTTTTTGAATCTATCGCAGTTCTTCTCTAAAATTTTGTCTAACTGCATGAAATGTTAATCTCCCACAAATATGAAGTTTTTTACTGGAGAAATCATTGATGAACAAAAGATCCCCTCCAAGCATGTTCTGACTGCAGAGACCAGAAATTCTTTAGGGAGTCATTGCTCAGTAAAAAAAATCATCTCAGGAAGTTCATGCTGTGGGAGCCTTGACTATTAAAAAACAATTCTGATCTTTTGCTTGAACTTACGTGGTGCTTCTTTCAGCCAAAGCAGGGCTTCCAGTAAAACATACATCCTCTTCCTAACTGTGGTTTCCTATGTACAATAAGCCAAGGATATCATTGTCTTTTCTTCAATCTCA